>CM038463.1:10574113-11774113 GCA_021464415.1 Lonicera japonica
TTTTCCAGAATTATTAGGGTTTTAGTCGAAATTCTTCAGTTTATGTCCGTTTTGAGTTTGTTTACCGTTTTAAGCATAAAATCTTCGTTTTAAATCGGAATTGAGTAACTCCAAAGCCAAACGTTTTCACATTTAATTTTTTTATAATTTTAGGTATTTGTATACTATTTTTAATGATTCATATGCTTATTTTATTGTTTAATTTAAATATGTCTATCTAAATCGTTAGTTAAGGGTTCGTAGTGAAAGATGCAAACTTAATCTTTGAATGTAATCCAATTTAGGTTTGAATCTGATTTTTTCATTGGTTATAGATCACCTGCTGAATTTATGAGTATTTTCTTATCTTTTCATGCCTAAGAAACATGTTTCCATAAGTTAGCTCAGAAATTCCACTTGATTAAGAACCGTAAAACGTTAATTCACGGATTTTCGCACCAAAATCCTAACGTGACTGATTTGAGGACAGTCTTTATCCTCTAATTAGTTAGGTTAGTTTCTTAAGTGAATTGGCTGATTTGGCACTGTTTTGGCATTTATTCACATAAGTGCCGAGAAAGTGCTAGTTTTGACTTTCGGTATTCTTTTTAAGATAGATTTAACTTGAATCACGTTCAAGCATATTGAAACCTTAGGAGAGTGTTAAGATACAAATTTTTGGAAAGTTTAATCAACTTAGATTATTTTTGTCACGCACTAGCAATACTAGGTCTCAAATTACACTTTTTCAAAGTCAAAAAGCTTCACTATCAAATTCTATTGCTCGAATCTAGTCTATATAGTCTTTGTCACGCATGGGCTATGATATACTTGTAGTATCAACATAATTGAATGGTTGGAAGGTCTAGGAGCTAGACTTTAGTGAAAAATCCTATTTAAACTTAAATTTGGATTACCCAATTGGACTAGTTTCGTACTCCCTAACTACAAATACCCATAACGTTTGTTTCTTATTGGTTTAAGCACATTTAATATTATGTTTTGTTCAATTAGTACGCTGTTTTAATTAATTAATTTTATTATTATTCATTTGCATGCTCCCCTAGTGCATTTAGGAAGACTTTTAGGTTAAAAAGTTGCGCTTATGGATTCCCTTTAATTTTGCACTATGGGACTATATTTTCCTTTAGTTTTAGTTTAATTTAGTTAATAGTTTCATTTAGTTTCATTTCTCCTTTCTTATTCCCCATTTCAGTTATCTTTTATTTTCTTTTTCCTTCTTTCTCCTGAGAGAGATAACTAGAAGAAATAGGTTCCTTACCTTCCCTGTGGTTCGACCTTGGACTTTCCAAGTATATTATAACTTGACTGCTTGCACTTGGATTTAATACTTCACACTTTTTAAGCGTAGTCATGTAAGATTTTGGCGTCGTTACCGAGGATACAAGCAATTTTTGGAGCCGTTGCCGAGGAAGGTTAACGGTTTCATTTGTTTATTTATAGTTTTTTTCTTTTCTTTTCCATCCTAGGATTCTATATTAGGTCTCAGTCTAATATATGAAACATTGGCTTCATGGTCCTAATAATCACATTTCAAGTAATCCTTTGTATGAGTACCATGTCATTCCTGATAAGTACAAGTTAGACAACGAACCATCTCCATCATCTGAGTCTTTTAGTTCCACCAATTCACTTCCACTTTTTTTTTCTTCTGATTTTATGAAGGGTACTATCCCGTAGGCAGCTGAACACCCGACAGCCGATCAAGATGCAACAGAACAAGCAGCCGCATTTGCAGCAGCATAAGCAGCTAATAATGGAGTTAACCAATCAGTTCAAAATTCTAATCTTACTTTGCATGAACTTATACTTTCTGGCAGAAATGCTACTCTTTCTTGTATTAATTTTCCAAATGATGCAAATAATTTTCATTTCTACAACATGATTCAACTTCTACCTATTTATCATGGGTTTGAAAATGAACAAGCCTATTTTCATATTCGAGAATTTGAGGATGTCTGTGCCACTTTTAGTGACCAAAACTGTTCTGAAGATACAAATAAGTTAAAGTTATTTCTTTTTTCTTGAAGGATAAAGCTAAGACTTGGTTTATCTCTCTTCGTCCGGCCTAGATCCATCAATTTGTGGCAAGAACTCTAAGAACAATTTCTCACGAAATTCTTTCCTTTACATCTTACTTCCAACTCAAAGAAATCGATTCAAAACTTCTCCCAGAATGATGATGAAACCTACTTCCAGTGTTGGGAGCGCTTTCTTGTGCTCATCATGGTTATGAAAAGTGGAGAATCATCAGCTTCTTTTATAATGGTTTAGTTCCCTCCACTCGTCAGTTTATTAAATCAATGTGCAATGGGAAATTCTTAGGAAAGAGTCCTACAGATACTGAAGGATATCTCGAATGGCTTTCTGAAGTTTCTCGGGAATGGAAACCAAGTGCTAAGGCAGGTACAGCTAGAGCAAAGGTAGCACCGGCTGGTGTATACAACTGAAGGATAACGATGAAATCAGTGTCAAGCTGACTATTATTTGCCAGAAACTTGAATCTTTGGAATCAAAGAAAGGAGAATCAGCTCTTAAGCAGTTTGTGGAACAAGCTTGCAGTATTTACGACACACTTGGTCATGTCACCAGTGATAGTCCGACCATCCCAGCTCTTAGAGAGGTGTTGAACAATGATGTCAATGTTGTCATGGCAATTGACAAATCCAATTCTTATAGGGATCGATATAACCCATCTTGGAGGAACCACCCCAACCTCAGTTGGTCTGGTAACAACTATGAAGGGAACCCCATAAAACTTTCTCAACCATTTCAGTAGTCCCAGTCTAATTTCCAACCACCACCACCACCACTTCAACCATTCTATCAGCTATCCCAACCTTCAGTTAATTTTCAATCTTAACCTCAGCAGTATCAACAACCTGAAGGTTCGAATCATAGTTCTTATATTCCACCGCATAGAAAAATTCCTAAGGAGGAGATTTGTAAGGCATGTTTCAGGAGATGCTGCAGACGATGAATCAGATGAAAGTTTTTATGGAGAAGATTACTAGTCAGAATGATTCGAAGGGGAAGGCAGTTTTTCTAGCCCAACCTCAGCCTAATCCCAAAGCCATTAATAACTCTTCTTCTTCAGGCACTAAGCAATATCAAGAGCAAGTCAAAGCTATCACTACTTTGAGGAGTGATAGAGTTTTTGACAACTAGATATAGCCACCTCCACCTAAATAAGTTCAAACAAGAGGGACGGAGGTAAAAGATAAAAAAGTTAAAACCTAGCAATATATTTCTACTGAAGCTTTGAGAGAAGCTGAGATAGCTAAGTAAGCCAAGGCAAAAGCCGAGAATGTGAATGATGTTCCTACAAAAGATAAAACTTTAATTCTTCATATTCATGTTCCTTTTCCTCAAAGGTTGCAGAAACCAGCTAAGGATAACCGTAATTCAGATATTCTTGATCTTTTTAAGCAAGTGAAGATCAATATTTCTCTTTTAGATGCGATCAAGCAAGTTTTTTATTATGCTAAGTTTCTTAAAGACATACACCATAAAGAGAAGCGTCTTTGTTTAGAAGAAATCATTTTTAGCTAATCAAGTGAGCTCGATCATTCAACATAATTTGCCAGCCAAGCACAAGGATCCTAGTTGTCCTACCATTTCTTGTTACATTGGTGATCAAAAGATTGAACATGCTCTCCTAGATCTTGGTTCTAATGTGAACTTACTCCCATATTCTGTTAGGTTTGGGTGAGTTGAAACCCACAAGAACTTCCTTATAACTGGCTGATCGTTTCGTGAAAGTTTCACGAGGAATAGTTGAAGATATTTTGGGTAAGGTTGATAACTTTGTCTATCCAGTTGACTTTGTTGTTCTAGATACTTAACCTATGGCTAATATTGGTACCCAGATTTCCATCATTCTAAGAAGACCTTTCATTGCTGCTATTAATGCTAGTATCAGTGTTAGGAATGGTGTTATAAAGATTTCGTTCGAAAACATGACTCTCGGTGTCAATATTTTCTCAATTCCTAAACAGCCAATCTTGAAGAAAAAGATATTCGAGAAGTCAGTTACTTGGACATAGTTCTTGAGGAATACTTTGGTTTGTTACAGTATGAGGATCCAGTTGAGTCAACCTTGACTCATTCGCTTTTTGATTTTAAAGCTTGTTTTCCTATTGAGAAGGAGATAACTGAGGTAGTTTCTAATCTCAATTCCAGCATAGATTCTGAAGAACCCGAAGCAGAGCAGGCTCTGTAGACTAAAAAGTTTGAAGAACTCTCACCGAGTAATTCTTTAATCATCCCTTCTACATTCGAAACTCCCAAATTGGAACTTAAGCCCCTACTCCATGAGCTAAAGTACGCATTTTTAGAAAAATCTGAAACTTATCCTGTCATAGTTTCAAGAAAGTTGAATTCCACTCAAAAGTCTGAGCTCTTGAAAGTTCTTAAGTTACACAAAGATGAGTTATGATGGACAATAACTGATCTAAAAGGTATAAGTCCTGATATCTGTACTCATAAGATATACCTTAAAGAAGATGCTAAGCCCTCTCGTCAGATGCAGATGAGGTTAAATCCCAACATGAAAGAAGTAGTCCGCAAGGAAGTTCTTAAGCTCTTAGATGTTGGTATCATTTACCCTATCTCTGAATAGGAAATGGGTAAATCCTACTCAGGTTGTGCCTAAGAAGTTTGGCATAACTGTTGTTTCTAATGCTGAAGCTGAGCTAGTTCCCACACGTGTTACCACTTGGATGGCGCATGTGTACTGATTTTCGCAAGCTTAATTCTATAACCAGGAAATATCATTTTTCACTCCTATTTCTTGATCAGACTTTAAAGAGAGTGGCTGGTCATTCTTTCTATTTCTTTTTAGATGGTTACAGTGGTTACAATCAAATCGAGGTCGCTCCCGAAGATCAGGAGAAAATTACTTTCACTTGTCCTTTTGGTACCTTTGCTTATAAGAGAATGCCCTTTGGCTTGTGCAATGCACCAGCAACCTTTCAAAGGTGTATGATGAGTATTTTAGTGATATGGTGGAAAAGTTTCTCAAAATTTTCATGGATGATTTCTCTCTTTTTGGTGATTCTTTTGAAGATTGTCTCTAGAATCTGAAGAAAGTCTTGATTCATTGCAAAGACAATAATCTTGTTCTGAATTGGGGAAAATGTCATTTCATGGTTACCCAAGGTATTGTTTTAGGTCATATTGTCTCAGCTGAAAGAACACAAGTGGATAAGGCTAAAATTGACCTCATTGCTAATTTGCCAGTTCCCAAAATTGTCGAAGATGTTCGATCATTTCTAGGTCGTGCTGGTTTTTATAGGAGGTTTATCAAAGACTTTGGCTCTATCTCTCAACCTCTATGTAACCTGCTTGCCAAGGATACACCATTTGAATGGATTTCAGCGTGTCAAGAAGCTTTCGACAAGCTCAATGAAATGCTCACAACTGCACCCATTGTGCAACCACCTGATTGGAGCTTACCATTCGAGATTATGTGCGACGCTAGTGATTATACCATTGGAGATGTCTTAGGTCAAAGGAAAGACAAGAAGCCCTATGTCATTTACTACGCTAGCCGAACTTTAAATGATGCTCAGTTGAACTATTCTACGACTGAGAAAGAGTTGCTAAAAATTGTTTTCGCTTTAGATAAGTTTCAATCTTACCTTATTGGATCACCAATTGTCTCCTTTACTAATCATTCAGCAATTAAGTATCTTCTTACGAAGAAAGATGAAAAAGAAAGATTAACTAGGTGGATCATACTGCTTCAAGAATTTGACTTGATTATCAAAGACAAGAAAGGAGTAGAAAATGTGATAGCCGATCACTTATCTAGGCTCATTATCGAAGTTCGAGATACAAACGATTTACCTATTCAAAAAAAATTTCCAAATGAACAACTGATGGATATTCGTAGTTTGCTATGGTATGCAGATATCATGAATTATCTTGCCACAGGAAAGGTTCATGATTGGCCTCGTCAAGAGCGAAATTGGTTCTTTACTTTGGTGAAGAATTTTTTTTTCATGATCCGTACTTGTATAAGTACTGTCCTGATCAAATATTCCGAAGATGTGTCACAACAGAGGAAGCTAAATCCATCATGTATGCTTGTTATGAAGCAGCATGTGGGGTCCATTTTTCTTTTCGCAAAACAACTGACAAAATTTTGCAGTATGGTTTCTACTGGCCTACTCTTTTCAAGGATGAAATGAACCACTGTAGAATGTGCGCTCGTTGTCAAATGTTAGGCGCTAATTCAAGAAGGAACATATGCCTCTAATTAATATCATGTCAGTTGAGAAATTTGACTGTTGGTGCATAAATTTTATGGGGCCATTTCCTCCTTCGTTTAGGCACCAATAAATTCTTGTCGCTGTCGAATACGTGTCTAAATGGGTTGAAGCCATTCCCACTAGAAATAATGATCATTTCATGGTCATAACATTCCTTAAGCAAAACATCCTTTCTAGGTTTGGCACGCTAAAAGTGATAATAAGTGATCAAGGCAGTCACTTCTGTAATAAACCGTTCGAGAAATTGATGCGACGTTACAGAGTGAGTCACCAAGTCTCATTGGCGTATCACCCATAGACAAAAGGGCAAGCTAAATTAGCCAATAAAGAGATCAAGAGAATCCTCGAGAAAACAAACAATGTTAATCAGAGAGATTGGTCTATTCATTTAACAGATGCTTTATGTCTTATCAGACCGCCTATAAGACGAGCTTGAATATGTCCCCTTACCGGTTGGTTTATGGTAAGGCATGTCATCTCTCTCTGGAGATTGAACATAAGGCATTTTGGGCTATTAAAGCCATGAACTTCGATCTTCGAGAGAGTGGTAAAGAGAAGAAATTTGCAGCTGAATGAACTTGAAGAGTTACGTCATGATGCGTACGATAATTCTAGAATTTTTAAGGAAAAGACGAAGTGTTTCCGTGATCAGAAAGTCCTGAGGAAGAATTTTGAGCCCGGATAAAAAGTTTTACTTTATGATTCAAGGTTCCATTTATTTCTTGGTAAACTTCGATCAAGATGGACTGGTCCTTTCAAAATTCGTACAGTCTTTCCTTATAGAGCAGTGGAACTAGAGAATCCAAAAGATGGCAGTACGTTTAAAGTTAATAGACATCAATTGAAACCATTTTTGGAAAAGCTTGATGATAGTGATGATAACATGGAGTTGGGGGAACCCAACTATGATGCTACTGGATGATCGAGAGGATTTGCCACATTTTGTATAATTTGTGTACTTTTGTTTATAGCCTTTGTATATTCATTTTTATTTTTATTGTTTCGTGTGTTTCGCTATCATTCCTTGCTGGTGATCTCAAATCCCAGTTCGAACTGCTTATTTTTCGAATTTACATCGCTTATAAACCGTCTAGGTTAACGCTTTGTAAATTATTTTGCAACACAGGGACTATGTCGTTCTGAGTTGGGGAAGGTAGAAACCATTAAATTCTGCGAATTTAATTGTTCATAGCATTCTCAAGAATTCAAGAAAAAAAATTCATTTTTTTAATTTACTTTTTGGCTTTTTGGAGCATCACTCAGTCACAAAAACGCTAAATTTCAAAAATATCAGGTAAGGCATTTAAAAAATTTTCAATCTTTTTAAAAAGTTACTTGATCATATTTTAAGTGACCACTGGGGAGAGTATTGTTCTTCAAAAAAAAAATGTGGGGATTTATCCCCACATGAGGATCAATCCTGGCAGCCCTTTTTCCAAATAAAAAAAAAGTTCCTTTCTTTCTTTCTCTCCCGTCGAGAACCCCACCCCCTGTTATTTCTTTTCTTCTTCTTTTTTCTTCCTTGCTTTTTCCTTCTTCCTTCTTTCATTTTTCTTTCTTCCATTTTCATTTATTTTCTTCCATTACCAACACCACCTAGCTTTTTTATCCCCTTATTTTCACGATGCCGCCACGCACACAACTGCCCAAACCAACTCAGGTTACACCTGCGATCCCAGGTGGAGTCGAGGGAGGTTTTAGATCTACTATAGACCATCTTTGGTACGAGTCTGTATTTCGTACCCGAAGGGTCTCAATTGAGCATCCTTTAGAGGAAAGACCTACGCAGGATGACCTACTTCTCTATCGCATTATTCTTGTGTACCATGGTTGGTACGCTCCGCTGAGGGTCACTTGTGAGGCCAACACTACTCTGTGTCACGAGTTTGTGGCTAGTCTGATACGAAAGGGTTCCCATCGCTACGCTGCATTTGCTCAAGGGATCCGTATTAATCTTACACCCGAGTTTGTTTCTGAGGTTACAGGTGTCGCACGGGTGCCTGACTTTGAGTGCCCATACTTATTAGGTGCTCCGGGTATGCCTACGCCCACAGAGGTCGTTTCTACTCTTTATGGTACACCTATAGAATGGAACGACTCCGATCATCTTCTCCGAGGATGGTTAGCACCTTAATTTTTGGATTTTCATTTGGTTTTGGTTGGTTGTATTTTTCCTACGAGACAGAAGGCAAAGATTTATCTATAGCTTACTCGTATCTTTTACGCGATAGTCAGTGTTGGATTGAGGCTATTGCAGCCGGAGTGGAGGATGTTAGAAAGTTTATTTCTAGCAGAGTTCTCATTACCTCCTTTGCACATATAGAGGTATTAGGAGGACGGCGGATGATGAGATGATATTTTCTAGAGGCCTGATTGGTGCTACTTCTATCACGAGAAATAGAGCGCAGAAAAGGCATAGAGGCGCAAATGCGCAAGGTTAGATTAGGGAGGAAGTTGAGGAGGAGGATTCTTTTAATACTCCTGGTACTGATTTGCCACCACCATTAGCCGGTACATCACACACTGGCCCATCTCAGACATATGGAGGCGATGAGGCCCCGATTATAAATGGTCTGATGCATATGATGGAACGTATGCTCAAAGGGCAGGAGGAACTTCGGATTCAGTTTCAGAGGCGAGTAGAGATAGAGGACGACCGACACAGCGCTATGAGGAGCAAATACACGAAGCTGTCGGCCGCGGTCAACTGCATTGACCAGTTTGTCTCTAACATGGATAGATCATTAGCCGAGCTTTTAGCTAGAATGCCAGGAGGCCACGATGCTGATGAGTCGAGAGTTCTGAGGAGAGCACTGAGGAGCAGTCAGATGGTGATGGAGGAGATTACCAAGAGATAGCAGATAACTCCTCTGGCCCATTGACTAGTTAGGCTAGGGATTATAATTTCCTTGTGTTCTATGTTTAGATCCCGTAGGCCTAGGTTTTTGCTGTTAGGGTGGTGTTTACTTTTTATGTATTTCATTTTAAACTTATTTGCATTATATATATTTATGTCTTATTCGAATGAAATGTGATGTTCCTGTTGTTGTTGTATATTTTTTTTCATTTTTATTTTGATTATCTGCTTACTTATATTCTATTTGCACTAATTGTTTATTTAGATCGATTTTGTGAAACTATTTAGATACATTTCAAGCATTTTAAAACCAATGTTGGCTAGTTATTCCTCTTTCGCACATAGCACATCATCTCAAGACAGGAGTCTGGATAGTTTGCCTATGTTAGGGCTAGATACAGATGCCCCTAATCACAGTAATCTGAACATTTCGCCAGTCTCAAATTCATTTGAGAGCCTAGTTGGTGACAATCAGTTTACTCATGATCTATTCACATTTCAAAAGAATCTGTTTACAAATGATGAAAAGTGTGAGGGATATGAGAATAACTACATAGACATTGAAGTTGAGATGTACAAGGATAGTAAAACGGGATCAGAGGTACGTGTGGGATGACATATTCAAATTTGTGTACCCAGAAGTGTACCTCGAGGCTCACAGAAAGAGGATGGCAGGTAGAATGGTTCGTTCGACATTTTACAAATGCGAGCTGAGAATCATAAAACCTACATTGTGGGTTGTTGATTTACATGACGAGGGCAGGAGAAATTATGTTGGATCTTTCGAGATCTGGGGTATTATAGTCTTTGTCTGGCTCAGCCACCGCCTGGCTCATCCGTAGAGCCGAAGGTAAGCAAGGTAAGTATGTAAGTAGTTAAGGATTTTTCTTTTATCTATTTTCCTTTTCGTTTATTTTTAGTTTTTGGTAGATTAGCTATTGCTAACATGCAGATTTTTAGAAATGTTAGGCCGCTCTCAGGTATATCTTCTCTTTATTCATTTATTTCAGTCCCTTACATCCATGCTTTTATGCTTGTTTTGTAACATTAGGGACATGTTGGATTTTAGTTGGGGGAGGGAGACCTGTGGTAAAAAAAATTTGAAAAGCCTTTATGCAAGTAACTTAGGATAATCATTTTTCTTTATTTTTATTTTCTTTCTTTCTTAAAAAATATATATATATAAAAAATCTGAGATTGCCTGTTTAAGTTGTCCCATATAGTTTTGTTTTGTGTTCTCTCATTAAGCGACGACGCATTCATGAGTTGATTTAGTATATGGTGTAGTATTAGATAAACTAAAGAAATTTTTTAATCTTCTTGTAGTTCAAAAGATGCATATTAAGTCAAATTTATTTGTCAGTACACTTTTCGGCATTACTTGATATTAGACTGATAGATTTTGACTAGTGAAATACTCTGTTCAAAATTAAATTGGAGAGTTTATAGCAGTGAGTTTTTGAGCCATTCTTTCATATCTGAGAGTTATATACACAAACTTTGATTCCTGAAAAGCGTTTTACAAATCGATTGAGTCTCTTGAATTTTAATTTTAATTCAGTTTTATAAAGGTAAGTCTATAAGATGCTAAATTATAAAATGCCTTGTAGTTGTCTGAATTTAGAAGCTAGAAGTTAAGAAAATGATATAGGCCATCTTTGTTTTAGCCACTAGCCTTAGCATGTCCTTACATTTTATCCGTAGTGTGGATAATTGCCCTTTTGAAACCTACAAAGCTTTTAAGCCTTGTTTTCATTGTTACTCATAAATATGGCAAGTAAGTTTGTTTGCTAAAGTTAAACCCTAGAATGGCCATCTATCTAATACTATACATATGTATGGAGCCATCCGGGTTTTGAATGTGGCTGCTCATTTATGCTATTCACACCCTTTTCTATCTTCCTTTTATCTCACACCTTTCGTTTGCCCATATTTTTCAAAAGGCTCAAAAGCATCTCGAATCTATAACGTAGGTAATAGTTCATGGTGAAGTATTTATTTTCCCCTCTTTATTCTCTTTCTTTTTTCTAGTTGATTTGAAAAGAGAGTAAAAAAATCAACTCGGGAGAAAGACTGCTCCTATGTTTTCAAATTTGATTTTTCATTGAACTCGATTGTTTTGTTACTTGTTATTCCACTTATGGTTGTATATATTACTGTAGTATTTACTTTCTTAAATTTTTGTACTTTTTTATTTTATTGTCCATCCTCTCTAGTGGATACCTCCTTTGGCATTTCCTTTCTATGCTATTTAGTGATTGCCCTTGAAGCATCAATGTTAAAAGACAGTTGCCTTTGATGATGTATTGAAACCTGTGTTTGGCTGTAGTTTCAAACTTTGGTTGGTAATTTAATAATTTACGTTATCCTATGTTGCTACAGATTTCCCTCCACGGCCTTTTATAGAAGAATTCCCTGAGAACTTTGTGTTGGCTGGTAATTGCATATGTTAAATGCTCTAAGCATTATAAGAACTTTTCAACATACGCAAACGATTCTTTTCTAAAATTAATCCTCAGTTGACCGAAACTTCAAATGTTTTATAACAAATACCCCCAGCCCCATTACAACCTAATAAAGTCCTATTTGATCCTTAGTGGCTTACTTTCGAATTTTAGATAATGAAAAGGTATACAAAAGCATTCTCGCCTTTTTGAAACTTGAATATCTTTCCTAGAGACTCATGTTCTTTCATTTTAGCGTATTTTCATTTAAACATACATGAGGCATTTGATTTTGATTACAAACATTCCATTTAGCCTTGAAATATTGCAACTGTGTTGTATGTAGAGAAATACACCTGATTCAGAGTAAAAATGATTTGCATTGCCCATGTTGAGTGTATGTTATAGAATGTTTTTTGACCGCTAAATTAAAGTAAGTGTTTGAGTCAAAGCTTAGCATGATCTGAGTATGGAGTTATTACTGGCGTGATCGATTTTTAGTTTTCCCAAATAATATGTTATGCGTAAATTGTTAATAGAAACTGATGACTTGTTTTTGGGTCCTTCAATTACAGAATGGATCAACGAGACTGCAACAATTGAGTACAGAAGCCACTTGCACTTATACCACACACACACCAGTAGGACCAATGACATAGAATGATTAGGCGGAATATGATTTATATTTTTGGCATACTATGTCGTATTTTGACTTGCTATGCATTAAGATTGCTATTTCTCTTGTATATGTGATTGATTACTTGTATCTTAATGATATAATATTTTTATATGGAAAAAAAATTAGATTTTTAAGTATTTTAATTTTTTTAAAATAATTCAGTTTAGGTCCTTCAAAAATAGCAAAGCAAGCCATTTAAGAAAGAATTTATGCATGATAATAGGCAACTATGGGACAAGACTTGAACTGCTCCCTCGCAATCGTATGACTACTATTAACAGAATTTTGTGGGTATATTATGACATTGAAAACCCTCACAATTTTGACATTGACACAACTGTCACAAAGCAGTCCTACTAGACTATCTCGGGTATTCTTGGTGACCTAAGGGTTTAAAGCCCGCTTATTGCATCCGCTTAATGAAACTGTCACAGTTAGTTTACAGGACAAAAACAGTCACAAATGTGTTTTTTTTTCTTTCTTTTATGTCTTTATGAGATTTTAGTCGAGATATGTGTCATCTTATCACTCCATTGCTTGATATTAGGGACTAGAAATACGTTAAAATTAAATTGGGGAGGTTTATAGCCGTGATTTTTGAGCCCAGAAATTTCATTTTATATCTAATTATATACCAAACTTAGATTCCTGAAGGCTTTTACAATTAGCTTCTAGTTACCATCTAAAACCAGAAATTGCATGTAAAAATTCCTTGTAGTTGTCTGAATTTAGCAGAAGTGAAAATGAAGGCATTGTTTTAGCATTTTAGTGTCCTTATTTATGTGCAGCCCTTACTGAAGCCTTGTTTTCAAGCCAAAGTTAAACCCTAGCCAGTACTATAAATTCCACACCCTTGCTCGTTTGTACAAAAGGCCTAAAATCAGAGGCATGTGTTGTTGATCTGAGAGAGTAAAAAAAGCAAAGAAAGAAAAATTTGCTGAAAAATGTTGTATGTTTATTGAAAAGGCAAGATTGTACAATATAATAAGAATTTGTTTAAAGAAAGCGAAAAAGTGCAAGAAGAAGCAAACGTCTTTTGAATCCTCAGACCCGTTCGTTTTATAACAAATACCCCCAGCCCCGTTAAATCTAATAAAGTCCTATTTGATCCTTAGTCAGTTTTGAATTTTAGATAATGAAAAGGTATACAAAAGCCTCGCCTTTTTGATTGAATATCCGAGGCCTGTTCTTTCATTTTAGATTTTCATTTAAACATACATGAGGATTTGATTTTGAACAAACATCCATTTAGCCCGTAAACTACACCTGATTTATAGTGATTCATTTGTTGAGTGTATGTCCAAAGTGTTTGAGTCGCTAGCAAGAAGATAAATTTTGAAAGTTAAAAGTCAAGTCCCCAAGCACACACATTTATGAATGAATATTTATGTGTCGTATTTTGATGCAAGTGTATTTCCTTGTATATCTCTTACTAATATATCACTAAGAGTGATCCTAAGAAGAAAAAAGCTGATAGGCAATATGGGATAAGACTTTAACTGAATCGGGATTTTGTGGATATATTCAATTTCAGAAGTTTCCGAGCAAAACTGAGAACTGCCTACTAGGGGTGAAGGGGTTTAAAAGGCTGAGCTTATAGCTGATCAAAGTTTTTCTAGAATATGAATTTGAATAAATCTTCAGAAATAGAAGTTGTAGAGAATTAAATTACCTACACGCAAACGAAAATAGTGCATCAATCGAAATTCGGAGAAAAAAGTTATGGGTAAAAGAAGAAACCACCAAAAACTTATGCGTGGGGATCGATCCCCACTCACCAGGATCAACCCCCACACTTAATTTTAGCCCGTTTTGCTATTTTTGTCCCGTTTTGACCCGTTTCTTCAAGGATCACCCAACCCACAACCTTAGACACTTGTGGGACATATAAAAGATCATATATTTCATATTTTAAGGAAGTGAAACAGTCATATTACGATAGAACAGAGAGTTGAGAACACCGTAGCTTTATGGGAACTTTTGCGCTCGTCTGTTAATTAAACTTTGAGAGATTTCTTTCATCTTTATTCAAAATAATTATTAGTTTTGTTTGTTTATGGCATATTGAGGCTGGAACATTGGTGTAATCAAGATTTTATTCATCATTCAATCAAGTTTCAATTACAATTGTTGTTCTTCATCCAGGTAAACCCTAGTTTTCTATTTTCTTCAATTTAATTGCTTTTAATTTTTTGTTTGCTTAGATATTCATAGATTATTTATTAGGGTTCATATACATTCTGGAATTAACACCAAACCCACGTTTTATGGTATGATTCTAGGGTTTATAGACTTGTTTTGTTGGTTTTTTGGTTTTTCATTAATTTATGCTTGTTTCTCATTCTATATTCAAATAATTTATTGTTTTTCAATGCTATTCATATGTGGTTCATTTTTTATCATACAGAATCTGATTTTTCATAATTGTTAGGGTTTTAGTTGAAATTCTTCAGTTTATGTTCATTTTGAGTTTGTTTACCGTTTTAAGCATAAAATCTTCGTTTTAAATTGGAATTGAGTAATTCCAAAGCCAAACGTTTTCACATTTAATTTTTTAAAATTTTAGGTATTTGTATACTATTTTTCATGATTCATATGCCTATTTTATTGTTTAATTTGAATATGTCTATCTAAATCGTTAGTTAAGAGTTCGTAGTGAAAGATGCAATCTTAATCTTTGAATGTAATTCAATTTAGGTTTGAATATGATTTTTCTATTTGTAATAGATCACCTACTGAATTTATGAGTAGTTTTTTTTATCTTTTCATGCCTAGGAAACATGTTTCCATAAGTTAGCTCAGAGATTCCACTTGATTAAGAATCGTAAAACGTCAATTCACGGATTTTCGCACCAAAACCCTAATGTGGCTGATTTTAGGAGTATTTATTCTCTAATTAGTTAGATTATTTTCTTAAGTGAATTGGATAATTTGGCACGGTTTTGGTATTTATTTACATAAGTGCCGAGAAAGTGCTAGTTTTGACTTTCGGTATTCTTTCTAAAACGGATTTAACTTGAATCACATTCAAGCATATTCAAACCTTAGGAGGGTGTTAAGCTACTGATTTTTAGAGAGTTTAATCAACTTGGATTGTTTTTGTCATGCACTAGCAATACTAGGTCTCAAATTACACTTTTTTTAAATCAAAAAGCTTCACTATCGAATTCTATTGGTCGAATCTAGTCTATATAGTATTTGTCACGCATGGGCTATGATATACTTGTAGTACCAATATAATTGGATGTTTGGAAGGTCTAGGAGCTAAACTTTAGTGAAAATTCATATTTAAACTTAAATTTGGATTACACGATTGGACTAGTTTCGTACTTCCTAGTTATGGATACCCCTAACGTTTGTTTCTTGTTAATTTAAGCACATTTAATATTCTATTTTGTTCAGTTAGTACATTGTTTTAATTAATTTATTTATTTTTAGTTCATTTGTATGTTTTCCTAGTGCATTTAGGAAACCCTTTAGGTAAAAAACTTGCGCTTGTGGATTCCCTTTAATTTTGTACCCTAGGACTTGATTTGCCTTTAGTTTTAGTTTAATTTAGTTAATCATTTAATTTAGTTTCATTTCTCCTTTCTTATTCCATGTTTCAATTATCTTTTCTTTTCTTTTCCCTTATTTCCCCTGAGAGAGATAACTAAAAGAAATAGGTTCCTTACTTTCCCTGTGGTTCGACTTTAGACTTCCCAAGTATATTATAACTTGACCGCTTGCACTTGGGTGTAATACTTCGCACTTTTTTAGCGCAGTCACTAGTCTGTTGACATGGATGACCACGTGTCTTTTCGGGGTTGCGAAGCAAATTAATTCACTTTTTTTGCACCATCAAAGACCAAAAGGTTATATATTTTACTTATTAAAAATATTTGAAGAGGCCAATAAAATATAACATGTTTATAAACAACAAAATAACAAAATTACTATTTAAATTTTCAAATCACACAACAAAACCAAATCACAGTTTATAAGCTTGGAAGTGGGACCATGGAGTGTTGCATTTTTCGTGTACTATATACTTCAATTTTATAAAAAAAAATAAAAACATTACCATTGAAATGAAGTGGAAAGAGGTCATTATTTCTAATAATGAGCATTTGGATAGATTTTTTTTATATTTTTTTAATCTCACTTTTCATTTTTTAAGGATGATTGATTTCACATTAATGAAGTGGAAAGAGGTCATTATTTCTAATAATGAGCATTTGGATAGATTTTTTTCATATTTTTTTAATCTCACTTTTCATTTTTTAAGGATGATTGATTTCACATTTCTCGATGTGGCCTATCGTCTAGTTCCCCATGTTCACTTCCTAGTACTAATACCATTGAAGAAATTTATTGAAGGAGACAATTTAATAGAATATCCTTTATTGTGAAGCATTTCTAAAAATTGTACCAATTATAAGTAATTCTCTTTAATTGCTACTGTTTTCACTTGTGTTTAATGACATGGCTGCTTTAGAATAAATTTCAATTATGTTTTGTCTGATCAATCAACTTACTAGCAAAATATTGGTATGTGCACCAAAATAATAATGTAAGCAATGCTTTAAAAGGCGTTTACCTTTACCCATTGTGTGTTTAAATACCAGAGAGATGGAGAAGGGGACAAAGGTGATGCCATTAGTGTTACACTCATAGAAACAGTTATTGAGATATTATATAAAGTTGGTAGTACCATATTGCACTAGGTTTTGCAACCAATTGAGCAAGTGGTTGGAATGCACCTAATTGAACAATTGTTAGTGATCTCCTATACTTGTGTTTTTTTTTGTTCAATATATAGTATATATACGGTTAATGGTTATCATAGACATTGGTATATTATTTTTGTGATTTTAGGAGTATTATTTGGTAATATTTTTGTGTCTTCTTTTTATTAATTTGAGGCGCACTTGTTCCAACTTGCTGTTTATGCCAATCCTGGCCCATGCAAATACCTCCAACTAGCCTCCCAGCCTAAGCTCTTTGCCACTTGTTAGGTTATTGCTATAGTTTGTAGGAATGCATTGTGAGCAACTTTTAGAGTCTATCTATCTTATCCCCTTCACGCATATCTGGGTTAGGAAAGAAATTATCTTGTGGTTGTGATGTCAATGTGGTTCAAGTCCATTTTATTTCAAAATTGTGCCTCAACCCATACTTGGCATGTATCTTGTGTTGTATCAAATGTGTATAGTGGGTTGAATTGATTTGAGTGTTTAAGCTCGATGGTGGATCCACAGACTTGTGAAGCAGTATCGGTAGCTAGACTCGGTGGAGTCGAAAAGAACTCGATAGAGTCTAAGGTGATAAGTCATTACAAAAAGCGTCTCGGTAGCTGGACTTGGTGGAGCCTATGGTGGAGTTAGACTCGGAGAAGCCGGGGTGCTGCAATCAAGGTGGTTGTGCAGGTTCCTCGAGTAAGGTGAAATAGGGTGTACCTCGAGATGTGCATTGATCAAAAAGGTGGATGATTTTGCGGATGGACATTGTTGAGTGGTGACCTACATGGATAGTTCAAAGTGTTTAAGTTGGAGACAATATCGTTACTATGTGCGCGGACCGACAAGCTTGGTTGGTGTCTTAGGCCTGACCTGTGTGCCAGTGGGTACATCATTGCAATGCCATATAATTACAATACTATTGTTTAGATTGTATATAACTTTCATTTAGAATTCTATAAGACTTTTAAATTTCTTTGCTTGGTTAATTTGTAGAATTTATTTGAAATTCTAAAGCCATGATAAGTTTAAAAACTTTCGTCACCATTGCCAATGACCGGAACTCCAGCAACTTCACCTAAACTCCAAAATTGCCAATGAGGTCACTGGAGATCCGGCAGTGAGCGGTGGTGGTTGCAGTTGGTGGTAGGGTGATGTTGCGATGGTTTTACATATATATATATATATGAGTTGTTTATGTACATATACATAATAAGCCAGACTTCAGAAAGAGTTTCCTTCTTTTAACTAATGAACAAAGTTTCCTTTTTGAAGGGGAAATGCTTGAATTTTAGATAAAATTTGGTGGGGATGATCTCCTCGATGAGAAGATTTACTTTACCAAATTTCATCACAAAATTCAATAGGAAAGTGAGTGATCTAAAAATATAAAATTTCAAGGGTAGAAACGGATGCATAAATATCAATCTTTAGTTCACTCACTTCTTGATTTAAATATTTAATAAAATTTAGAATAATTCTTCTATTTATCATGAAGTCTAGCCCTACATGTAATATATACACACGTATATAGAGTTTTTTGTCAAAGTAAACCATTTTTTAAACTTAATAACTAAATTAAGCCATTTTTCAACATATTTGTCAAACTAACGTACTTTTAAAAATAGTGATTTCGATTCCTTAAAATTGAGATTTGACATAAAAATGATATTCAAAATCACTATTTTTAAAAGTGTTCTAATTTAACAAATGTATTAAAAAGTAACTTAATTTAATTATTAAAAAAAAATCACGTATATATTACTATGCATGGATTTATATAAATTGTGTCGCGCATGTAAGGGGTTGGGGGGGTGGGTCCGGTGCGTGCAGCAATCGAACTGGAAGCGGGGGTGGTGGGATCAGGTGTGTGCGGTATGTCTTGGTGGAATCGTGCTTGGGAAGGAGCGGTGTTGTCGTGTTGAGGTGCGTGGGGGTTGGGGTGTGGTGTGAGGATGTGCGAGGGGTGGGACTTGTGGGAGGGGCGGTAATTGAAAGTCAGTTTTTTTAGAATTTAGTTAAAATTGGAATTAAAAAATTTTACTTGTGAGTAAATTTTTGATGTAAATAAAATTAAATCAGGCCATGAAAGTATAATAAGAAAGTGTCAATTGCCATCTCCAACTTAACTCAAATTTAACCATAGTTAAATAATGTAATAATTTAAAACACTTATTTCAAAAAATAAAAACATTTTTAGATTTCAAGCTTCATCTTTTACTTGTATAGAAGAAAATGGAAATTTTCACCATAAGAATATTACCTAGTTTACAAATTTACGTACAATTTGAAGGTATTAAACTTGTCTATTCTTATTCTCCTTTTTTTTAATTTGATTTGTTTGTTCTATAGGCATAACAGAATCATTCATTTTGTCATATAGTGGATTTTCATCACTTGTTTATATTTATGTGAATAAATTATTTTTTCCTCATGCAATATTTGACTTGACTCTCGAACTTAGTGTTAGAAAGAAAATAATTTACAATGGATTGAGCCATGCACAAACACTTTCCTTAAGGTGTTATTTGCCCACTTATTTAATACTAATGTTTATCTCGGACCATGCTAGTGAAGTGTTAGAAAGAAAATAATTAACAATAGATTAAGGCGTGTACAAACACTTTCCTTAAGGTGTTATTTACCCACTTATTTAATACTACTCCCTCCGTCCCAAATTGCTGGTCTCTTTTGAAAAATCTAACTTATTAAGAAGCCAACATCATCATTGCACTTTTTGCTTAATTTACATTGACTTTCCATTTTTATCATTTTCTTTATTTAAAATTTTTACTTGAAAAGTGAAAGTACAAAAGGACAAAATAGGTATGTATTTATCTTTTATGAAAAGTGGACATTTATTTTAAGACGTCCAAAAAAAAAAATATGGACTAGTAATTTAAAACGGAAGGTGTAATGTTTATCTGCAGACTATGGTAGTGATTTAATTTGAACCATTGAAGAAAAATGAAGGCCCGCTTATTTTAAACTAATGTTTATTTGCGGACCATGATAGTGATTTTTAATTTGAATATCATTGAAGAAAAATGATAGCTCTGATTGCCCAATTGCACTTTCGCACACATACGTGTGCATTTTGCACCATCCTTATAGCGGGCCTATAACATGTATTTATTAATAAATATTTACTTTTTGCATTTAATGCTTTATAAATGCATTATAGTTTTCTTATATTTCCAATGTGGGAATCAACTTTTCTTAATTATTACTTTGCTTTTCCAACTTTCCTATTTTTATATTACAATCTTAATTCCAACACCCAGCATGAAATTAGGATGTTTGGGTCAAGTACAAACAAATTCGGGTTAATTTTGTGCCAAACACTACTAGCTCATTTAATAAACCGGTCATTTTCAAGTTACTAAATTTGACATGATTAACTTAAAATTGACCCAAAATCAACACGTTTAGACTTAAATTAAATAGGTTATGCCATTTTCAATTTTGCATGTAAATAATAGATTGACCCGGAATACATACAAAAATTATTTATTTAATAAAAAAGTTGTGTTCGAGTTAATAAACCAGACGCAACTAACTCAAATTTGACTCTTAAATATCACGACTAGAATTAAGTTAGACAGGTTATGCATAATCTATTTATATTATATTTGTTAAGTAATTACTCCAAATAAAATGATTGATTAAATTAGTCGTGTTTTAGTTGGCAGTAAGACTATTATACGTACATGTGTCACACGACTTGAACCCCGCCTATAAACTTAAATCAAATATTATATTATATATATATATATATTGTTTTCAGTTTTCATAGCGGTACTTTGGTAGAAATACAAGGAAAGACAACAAAAGAAATAAAAAAAATCTTTATTTCGAAAAAAAAAAACACCTGTGTTTAGGAAGTTCATAATTCCAAAAAATAGCAATGTATTTATTGAATTTTTTTTCCTAAATTTTTATATTACTTAACTATAGTTAAGTTAGAACTAACAAGTGGTATTTTTTTATTGTGCTCTTATGAATTCGTCTAATTTTGACCAGGTCAAAAATTTACTCCTACATTATATATGAAATTCAATCCTTTAGAGTTGATAATTTAGAATTCTAATAGAATCCTAGATCTAGACCTTATTGTAGAATCCGAACGATAAAATTGCAAAATCATATCCCAATTTAAAGAATTGAGTTGTTAAACACATTCTAATTTCCTAATTATACTGTCAACTGTAAAAAAAGATAGTTGGTATTTAATCATGTTTTTAATTCATAACCCAAATGGATAACTGTGGTAGGTTATTGGATTTGGCTATTGAACCAAGTAGCCAATTGCTATCCGTTCTAGTTTGTGTAGAAATTACTCTACACTACTGCACAACACTTTAAATAAGTACTATAAATTTATCATATCATACTTTACAATATTTATAACATTGTGGATGGTCTTTACAATATTTATAACATTGTGGATGGTCTAACCATTTGGAATGCATAATCTCATGTACTGAAAGCTTTTGAATTAAGCTTTTAAATTTAGGCATCGTAACTGATGATCATAATCCACCATTTCAAAACTTTTTTATTGTTTTCATTCCCCCGTGCATCTCCAACCGTTTTTTATAATTTTGATTTATGTAAAATTTATACGTTTTGTTAAAAAAATGGCATTCAGAAATCTTTTAAAAAAATTTGAGAACTAGAATTTGCGTAAAAAGGTTGCGTAAAATATAAACTCAATTTACAAATCTATATCATATTTTTCTCTTCTTATATTTTTTACAAAAACTTTTAAAAGATGATGGGATAAATACTAATTTTACCATTGGCCTATAAAGGTAATTCAACATTTTTACCTCCGGTAAAATCTCATTTTTACCCCCCGGTAAAATCTCATTTTTACTTCCACACCTACCACACCTCACCTACCACACCTACTACATCTCACCTACCTCACATACCTCCACCAAAAATTACCTTTTTGCCCTTCATTTTTATCAAATTTACTTTTTTGCCATTCTCCATTTACCTATAAATACCTCCCACCATTCATTCATTAAACACACAATAAAAACACACCATTCTTCTCATCTAAGATCCATCTATCTCATCAAAGAGATATAAAGTCATTGGCAATACAAAGACAAGCCAATTCAAGAAGAAATAGAAGGGTCTTATACTCTCTCTTTTCATACCCCCAAAAAATAGAAATGTCTTATACTATCTCTTTTCATACCCCAAAAAATATCAACAAACCTTATACACTTTCTCTCCTACATATTTTATTATTTATTCTGTTGAAATATCTATAATCCTAATTCTATACTTATAAATAGAATTAACAAAATTATATAGAGAGAGAAGTTGGTAGCTTGTATTATCATCCAAATTGATTGCCTTTGGGCTAATAAAAAACAAGTACACACAAAAAGATGACGTACTACCGGAATAGCATAAGCGCTACCGGGGGAACCTACCTTCAAAAAAAATGTCATGTGTTTATCATTGCGCCACATTTATTTTTTATTCACCGATATTCGTTTATTGATTGGTTAATTATCTATTTCTAGATTTTGACACCATCAGTTGGCGCCGTCTGTGGGAACTAAAAGCTCTCTAAAGCTCTCGTTTTTTAGAAATTACAAGTGAATTTTCGGTGAAGAACTCTAAATCTCGCGGGCTTATGTAGCTCAATATTCTCGAGCACATAACTTCTTGCTCAAAACTCCAAATTATGCGATTCTAGAGTCTATTTTGGAGAAACTTTCAAGAACTACAACTTTTTAGTTCAAGATTTTTTCAAATTCGGCCATCTCGGAGTTCAAAACTTCCATACAAACTTTCTATAACGAAAAAGGCGAAAATCCCGCGGGCCTATGGTGACTCAATATTATCAGGCGTGTAACTTTATGCTCAAAACTCCAAATCATGTGATTCTGGAGTCCATTTTGGAGAAAAATTCAAGAGCTACAATTTTTCAGTTCAAGCCTTTTTCAAATTTGGCCATCTCGGAGTCCAAAACGGGGATACAAAGTTGCTGCAACAAAAAATGCGAAAATCCCGCAGGCCTACGCTAGCTCAATATTTACAGGCGCATAATCATTCAAAAATCCAGTTACCTAAGGGGATAAAACCCAAAAGAAGAGATAAGTTATTTTTTAATAACTCATATATGATTTTTCTCTTTATTTTAATATATCTAAAATTGTATTATTTTCTTACAATCAATAATCTTTATTGTAGGTAAAATTGACGAGCTTCCAAATAATTACAATTGAATGTAATTTTCATTAAGTACATTCGACAAACCACGAAAAAGAAATTAAAGAAATTTTCAGCGGATATCAAACTTCCACAAAGCTGAATGTAATTTTGAAGTTTATCAGACAACTGCAGGACCACCCCAACCCAAAGAGACTTGGCTGAAAATGATCATCTACTGGTGCTCCATTGGTCCAGAGACCAAGATTTTGACGTTCCCTGATAATAAATGAGAAAATTGTCAGAATTTTCCTAAGTCAGAAAAGGGCATGGCTCTACTCAAGACTTAGCAAAAAAGAACAAATTTTTCTTTTAAGAAACCAAGGACTTAAATGAGAAAATTGTCAGAATTTGCATAAGTTAGAAGGGAGCAAGACTCTACTCAAAACTTAGCGATTTACCTAAGTTAGAAGGAAGCAAGACTCTACTCAAAACTTAGCAATTTGCCTAAGTTAGAAGGGAGTAAGACTCTACTCAAAACTTAGCCAAGAAGAACAAATTTTCCTTTTAAGAAACCAAAGACTTAAATGAGAAAACTGTCAGAATTTGCCTAAGTCAGAAGGGGGCATGACTCTACTAAAGACTTAGCTAAAAAGAACAAATTTTCCTTTTAAGAAACCAAGGACTTCAAAAAAATTCCTATCACCATATAGGTCGGGGAGAAGGGACGAGAGGCCTCTAGCACAGATTTCAAAGTCGGAAGTTTTTGGAAAGTTGTCTCAAAAAAAAAAAAAATAAAGGGGCATGCTTTAAACAATCACAACTGGAACATCTCCGAAACGTTTGTACAAAGCCCTTACTGGAAATGTACATTATCTAGTCACTCAAAAAAGGCTGAAGAATCCGAAGATCATCAGCACCAAAATTTAAAATAGTACTGAAATCAGAAGAAGAATAATCAGAAAAATCACGTCCTATATCCCCTAAAGCTGTCCAGTCAGGGCTCGTTGGTTCGGCAAGCTCCGCAACAAAATCAGCTTTCGAAGATTGAGATAAAAAACCGTTCGAGGCAGCCTGGTGATAGGCGTCCGAGATAGCCTGATGATAGGCGTCTGAGGCAGCATGGTAATAGGACAAATTTAGAAATGACAGCAAATCGACTTCAGTCGGAAGAGCCCCATTTTCTATAAGATTTGCGGTAGTCGAAAGGATATCCTGTACACCCTCTTCAGACATGAGAAGTCTTAAAAAACTTCCGGGAACAGGTTCTGGAAGATTCACGGCAGTCAGAATAACATCAGGCGCGTTATTTTCTATTGACGAAAGGAACCTCGAGGAACCTCCAGGAGGAGCAAAGGAGCATAACGGGTTAACGCTAGAAGACCCTCCTTCTAACCGAGCCTCTAATGCCGTCACTCGTGCTTATAACTCTTTCACCTTCTGTTCAAGAGAAGCAAGGAGAGTAGTATAGCTTTTAGTGGGATTCTCAATTATCGTCGTGGCTTCAAGAAGATATGAATTAAGAGTCTCAAGATGTTAGTATTCGGGGACATCTTGCAAAAAAGATACAACGTTCCTCACCCCGAAAATAGTGAAGATTGTGTGCTAATCCTGACGATCAATTATATTTCGAAAAATTTTAGCATATTCGCAAGATAGAGGACATCTCTTGTGGCTATAAGCACAAGCCACATGATCAATGATTTTAATGAAGATGTGGCTGTGGCCGCATTTATGAACGGAGTAAGCTCCCCCTACTACTTAATGACCTTAGCTAAAATGGCTCCAAAGACCATGTCTGAGCTCCTGGACGAGGTCAACAAATAGATTGGGGTGGAAGAGACAATCCAAGGACGCAACCTGTCAGGATTTTCTGCTCTCTAACCCTCTTCCAAGTGCCAGGGGGAACATAGCCTTTCTCCTGACCAAAAGAAGAAGAACAAAAAAAGTACCAAAAAGTTCGGATCTAGCGAGGGCAGAGCTCACCAAAAGTTCACTCCCCTTACAGCTCCACTGAGCGAGGTCTAGGCCCAATTAGAACTGGGAGAGGTACCTAAGCCTAGGAAGATGAGCATTCCTGAGAGGAAGAGGGACTCTACCCAGTACTGCCGATAGCATAAGGACCACGGCCACGAGACTGATAATTGCTGAAAGCTCAAGGAAGAAATTGAGAAGCTTATCCAGCGAGGTCAGCTTCGACAGTACATAAAAAAAGAAAATGATGTTCCCCCAAAAGCCAATGGGAAAGAGCACGCCAAAAAAATATTCATGATTAAAGGAGGTTCATCTTTCTCTGAAAACAGCAACAGGTCCCGAAAGGCCTACATCAAACAGGCCAAGTTCCCGAGCTCATAAGCAAAATTCTTCAGGTCGAGGCCCTCAAAGATGGCCAAGTACGAGGCCTCCGAGGTAACCTTCACTGATGCGGATATGAACGGGGTAAAGTACCCCCATAATGACCCGTTAGTAGTAACCGTAATGATAAGCAACCACAACGTCCACCGTATCCTTATCGACACAGGAGCGACCTCGAACCTCATGTACTACAGTGCTTTCAAAGCGATGGGTCTCACTAAAGAACACCTGTTCCAATCGCCAGTCACATTGGTAGGATTCTCTGGGGAGAAGACAAGATCCTTGGGGGTAATCAAGCTTTCGGTAACTCTAGGAACGACTCCAAAGTAGGTCACGACCATGGCAGAATTCCTAATTCTTGACTCAGCTCCCCATTACAATGCTATCTTGGGTAGAGGAACCCTTAACGAAATCAGAGCCGCCATATCAACCTGCAACTTAACCATGAGGTTCCCAACCCTCCATGGGATCGAGGAGGTCAGAGGTAACCAAATGGAGGCTAGACACTGTCAATTCAGAACCTTGAAAGAAGTTAGAACCACGGAGATCGCCACTATAGAGTTCAAGGTAGCAACTACTGAAGAGGTGAACAATATAGAAGAATCCACCACCTCTGAGAGATTGAAAATTGATACCCTAGATCCCCGGGACGAAGCAAATGAGCTCTGGGGAAAGCCCGTTTAAGATCTAGAAGACTTGCTCTTGGATCCTTCAGTACGCGCCTTCGTTAGTGATAAATGAGGTCTTCTCTTCATCTTCTAGAGCCATTCTGACCTGATTATAGCTAGAGTATGCATCCATAAAACTCAACATTTCGTGGCCCGTAGTTGTGTCCACAAGTTGATCGATCTTTGGGGGTGGAAAACTGTCTTTCGGGCAGGCTTTATTAAGGTCTTTAAAATTCACGCACATTCTCCACTTTTCACTGTGCTTCTTCACAAGCACTATGTTGGAGAGCCACTTCGGATAGTGGACCTCTCAAATAAAACCAGCTCGGAGACTTGCATCAAATGTCTAACGAGTTCTACACATTGATGGTTCGAGCTCAATGACTAGCATCAGAGATCTAGCTTCCTTAAACTAAGACTCGAGATCAACGTCTAGCCAGCCTTACGTAATGATGTTCTGAAACTCTAAGACTAATGATCAAAGTCTAGCTATTTTTACACATTAATGTTCCGAGCTCCACAAACTTATGGTCAAGGGCTAACAAAGCCCTACAGGTCGATTATTCGAGCTTTCTCCATGATTATCTTCCTTAACAAAGTGTCCGCTCTCACGCCTCAGTTTTGAAAAAGATTTCTAATAAAGACAAAAAGACTTAACACAGGCAAAAGACCTATCGCAGGCATTGAATTGTCGACCTTGTTCACCTACGAAGGATTCGGGCCTAAGACATCTCGAACATCAGAGTTCAGAGCTACTACTAGCTCCCGGGTTGAAGGATATCCTCACCAATCAGCTCATCCAAGCTAAATGATAAGGATATGGGGCAATTGATGGGGTTAAATATTAATTTTACCATTGGCCTACAAAGGTAATTCAACATTTTTACCTCCGATAAAATCTCATTTTTATCTCCGGTAAAATCTCATTTTTACCTCTACACCTACCACACATCACCTACCACACCTAAAATTACCTTTTTGCCCTTCATTTTTATCAAATTTACCTTTTTGCCATTCTCCATTTACCTATAAATACCTCCCACCATTCATTCATTAAACACACAACAAAAACACACAATTCTTCTCATCTAAGATCCATCCATCTCATCAAAGAGATATAAAGCCATTGGCAATACAAATACAAGCCAATTCAAGAAGAAATAGAAGGGTCTTATACTCTCTCTTTTCATACCCCCAAAAAATAGAAACGTCTTATACTATCTCTTTTCATACCCTAAAAAGTACCAACAACCCTTATACATCTCTCTCCTACACATTTTATTATTTATTCTATTGAAATATCTGTAATCATAATTCTATACTTATAAATAGAATTAAGGAAATTATATAGAGAGAGAAGTTGGTAGCTTGTATTACCATCCAAATTGATTGCCTTTGAGCTAATAAAAAACAAGTACACACAAAAGGAGGACGTACTATTGAAATAGCATAAGTGCTACCGGGGGAACCTACCTTAAAAAAAATGTCATGTGTTCATCATTGCGCTGCATTTATTTTTTATTCATTGATATTCGCTTATTGATTGGTTAATTATCTATTTTTAGATTTTGACACCATCAAAAGATATCACTAAAAATCTAAAATTTAATTTTTAATAAAATTTATATATTTAAAATTTACTCATCAAGAGTTAAAAAATAAGATCCATTATTATCAAGAAATTATGTATACAAAAATTATTGAATATTACATATAATGATATAATTCATTTATGTGATTTTCATTGATCCATTTAAATTTTACACACGAGTATCATTTGAGCACAAAATAGATGTATATAATTTATATCTAAAACTTCCTTACACATAAGATTTATACATAAAATATACACAATCATTAAAGATGCTATTAGAACTTTGACAAGTAAAATAATTGTTAACTCAATGAGGTAACTATTGTCTATTTTCAAAAGAATAGGCTCGGATTAGATTACCCGAATCCACTAGACTAATCAAAGAGCACACTTTATATATATATATATATAAAGTAGAGTCTATAAAAGACTTTCTACTTTTAACTAAAAAACATACATTCTTTTTTAAATTGGTAAATGGTTAAATTTTTTTATAAAATTTGGTAAGGATGATCTCCAAAATAAGTAAATCAACTCTATCAAATTTTATCAAAAAATTCAATTAAAAAGTGGGTGAACTAAAAAATAATATATATGAGTCAAGCCCCAAAAATTGCTTCATTCTTTTAACTAAGAAAAGAGTTTTACCCTTCTTTTGGGAATAAAAATTTGAAGTGCAAATATGTATATTATATTCCTTCATACTTTTGCAATTTAGGAAATTTAGGACGGCAAAAGTAAGAGTTTTTTTTGTCTAAATAGGATAGTTTTAAAACTTATTTAGGTAAATAGGGTACTTTTCAACTTATTTAGAAAAATATAGTAAAATATTAAAACGCCAGTGGCACCGGCAATTTTAGAGATAAAAACGTCAATAGCACTGACGTTTTTTTAAAAAATAAAATAAAAATTAGCCAACTTAAAAACGCTAGTGGCACTAGCAATTTTACATATAAAATCACCACTGGCACCGGTGATTTTATAGGTAAAAACACCACTGGCACTGGCATTTTTAGAAATTTACTTATTTACAACTTCTTCTTTTTCTTCTTCTTCTTCTTCTTCTTCTTCTTCTTCTTTTATAATATAGATTAATTTGCATTAAATTATTAAGTACACATAATCAAATAATTTTTAATAATTAAAATTAAACATAACTAAAAAGAGGTACATGAAGAAATAAAACATTTAGATAAATTGTTCCATAACATTTAGAAATAAAAAAAAGATACATGAAGAAATAAAACATTAAATTGTTCCGTAACATTTGTTTCTTGAAGAAGTGTGTTGATTTTTTTGATCAATCAGTTGCCATTGGATTAATGAAGGCGGCAATTCTCAAGTTATAGACTAGACTTGCATGTTTTCAGTTTGGCCCTTCGAAGAAAATATTTTTGGTCCACCATTGACATAGTATATTGATCCAACTAATTTTTTTTTTTTTTTTTGATGACAAGGAACCTCTCTACCCCTAGGTCCTTTGAAAGTAATTATTTTATTTTGAAGAAAATTTTGAAAAAGTTTATTCTTGATATTATTCTTTATACATGATTAAGGCTTTCGTTCAATTAGTTGAAGGAATGTGAGTTTTACAAAATTACTTAATTGTGCCAAGAAAAAACAATGAAAGATCAATTAATTATTGATGGAAAGAGTCAATCGTGAATGATGTTTAATGTTTTCTACTTCAAAATATGCTCGACATATAGATTATTGTTGAAAATGCTGTTGGGCACAATTTTTTGGACTGTGTTTTAATTTACGGAATTACAGACTGTGCACCAATTAAAAAAAAAAGAAAAAAAGAAGATGAAGTTGTAAATAAGTAAATTTGAAGAATGTAATATTTTTACAAAATCCCATATGTATAGTAAGTAGCTGTCTGTCACCTTTCGACTTACTTGGTCAACTTAAAAGAAAATCAAGCAAAGAAGAAAAAACAACCAAGAAAAAAAATTCGGATTTGAAAAAAAAAAAAAAAAAAAAAAAATTAAATAAATAAAAAAATCCTAAAAACGCCAGTGCCAGTGTTGATTTTACATGTAAAATTGCTAGTGCCACTGGCGTTTTTAAGTTGGCCAAATTATTTTTAAAAAAAAAACGTTAGTGCTATTGACGTTTTTATCTCTAAAATTGCCATTGCCACTGGCGTTTTTGTATTCTACCCTATTTTTCTAAATAAGTTGAAAAATACTCCATTTACCTAAATAAGTTTTAAAACTACCCTATTTAGACAAAAAAAACTCCAAAAGTAACCGAGTGTATTTTGGCCGATGCTACTTTAATTTTATTTGGTGGGATACCTCTAGAAGTGTGAAATCAATTAGAGATGTAGCTATAGGGCCAATCAGAGAATTTTGTTTGCCTTTGTGAGAAGGGAGGCTAATATGCCTGCTCATTAGGTAGCCACTCAAGTTAAGAAGGTGGTGTCTCTTCCTTTGAATTGGAGTGGGAATCCCCCTCCTGCTAGCTCTTGCTAAGCTTCTTTTAGAGGATTTTGACCCCACCGGTGTTGGTTGAAAATTGTAGTTTTTGCTTGTATTTGGTTTCGCTTTGTTTAGTTTTGTTTATTTTATTTGCTTTGCTGTTATTTGACAAAAAAAAAATTCATTTTTTTACTGTACAACCCTTAAAAAAAATTGTGAAAAAACAAAATTCTGAAACAACATTCCCGAAGTCTGAATATTATATTATGAGAAATTGGTACATGGTAGGTTTAAAACTTTTCTATGCTGCCTCATACTGTAAACAATGCATTCAAAAATTATTGACCACGTATTATAGGAGAATCTGGGAGTCTTTTTCCCATGGTTTCCACATTCTTCTGGAAGTTATCACAGAATGAAGCATTTCCAAAGCTTAAGAATCATTTCCAACCAAAATACCCAATTTAACCCTTTGAAGGTAATCAAAAGGATTAAATAATGGTTTATACAAGTAGAAGAAACGATGGGTATTTCTGTAATTTCGGGAAACAATCCAACAGTCCCATGAGTTGGCAAAAATATGAACCTTGACAGTTTGTGTGCTATTTTCAGAACTGCACAATGTTTCCGGTCTAATCTCTTCTCAAATGGTCCCTATTTGACCACAACCCCCCACCCCCCCCCCCTCTCTCTCTCTCACTCATATTTACAACCTTTCAATATATTTCTATCAATCCATTTATCTTATCACAATTTCAAATGCTAAAAATGGCCTTCACTAGAAAAATCAACTTCCTCTTGCTTTTCTTGGGCTTAATCTTTTCATCACAAGTTTTACAAGGTCATACCTCAACCATACTTTATTTATCGACTCTCATATTGTTCTTAATTGTATTACAATTTCAGCATATCAGTATTTTTAGCTATAGCACTTCCATTTTGTTGCAAAGGTATATATGAAAAAGAGAAGATAGAATTTGGGTTTTAGTTCGACTTCTGTATCGAGCTTTTGTTATAATGTTATGTCAAAAAACTAGTTTAATTGCCAAATTATGCAAAGTTTAATTCTATTGCTTATGCATTTTATTATCCTTACATTTTCATACTATTTTTAGGTGTTCTTGGTTCTAGAGCTCAAATAGTACTGTCTTATCCTCAGAAGGTCTATCATATTTCCCCAGAAAGAAAGTCACAATTGCAGGTGATAAGATTCTCTTTGAAAAGCATATTTGGTGCCCATTTCCTTCCAGTTTTTGTACATTCCAAGAATTTGAAATTGTTAGTTCCACATTCCATATATTTGAATTTACAAATTTAAGATTCTTGAAAAGTACAAAAACTCAAAAGAAACATGTTCATAGACCGTGTTTGTGAACGGCAGTTCAAGCTTTGGACGTGGAATTGGGTTCTCAAATACTCCCTTAATTTGTAAATTTTCTGAATTCGGTTTCTTCTTTATCTCCGAGGAGTACGTAGGTTAGTAGTGAAAGATGGATAAGCACAAATTCAAGAAGATTGATGATAGGTTCAGTTGCGCCAATTTGCACCTATAATGAATGCAGGGGCTGTAAGTACAAGTGTAGAGCAGAGCAAGTTCCGGTGGAGGGGAACGATCCGATGAATAGCGCGTATCACTACAAATGTGTGTGCCATAGGTAATGATACTAGAGATGAATTATAAGGTTGAGCTGAGTATGTTCAAATTATGAACTTTGTCTATTCTATAGAGCATTTTGGTAGGAGTAGTGTAAGTGCGTCTAGAATTAATGTGAAAGTATGTTTTTGATTCAGAATGCTATACCGATCTGAAAATTTTGAAGTCTATGATTTTGGGTTTGTCATTATTTTTTGTTGGAAAGACATTTTGTTTGTTTTTTTTGTTTTTCCTCTTCTAGTTTTGTTTGTATTACTTCTTGGATTTTTGGTAGGACAGCAATCTCCAATAAAAGAAAGAAAGAGCAACTTGGCAAGTTGTATACACGCTTAAATTAGTCTTCAAGAAATTAAATGCAATGTCACCACTAAAATGGTAAATGAGAAAAGCAATTGGGGCTCTCTCCAGCATTATATCCGATGAAATGAGTCAAATGACATCTTAAAATAAAGATACTCCTTTTTTTAATTTAAAATATCATCCTCTTTAAAAAAAAAGAGTTTAATAATCACCAATTGGCCGCTACTACCATTCCTTAGGCGGCCTCACTGGAGTTCCGGCAGTTCATTGGAGCTTTTGCAATGGTGGTAGTGGTTGGTGAAACTTAACGCTTACCTATTGAATTATGGAAATAAAAAATTTGGTAAAAGTATATTTGACCACTTGAAAAAAAAGAGAGTACCTTTTTATTGGATAAGAATTGAATAGTGTTCATATGGCAAAAATAAATTGTGAATAAAGCATTTTATCTAAAAAAATTAAGTATTATTTCCTTAAATATAATTATAAAAATTATGATTGACTTATAATCCATTTTCTCGTTAAGAAAGATGGAACACTTTTTATACAAAAGATTAAATACATTTTTTTTGGGTGCAATTTCAGCTTGCAAAGCTGAACGTGTTTTTATGTATATTCATGTTTTACATGGGAGTTCTTAGAAATTGTTGTAATTGGGAGACAAAATGATGAAATAGAAGTCTCTTTTTGATTTCATTGGAAAAGGGCGGAAAGTCGGTTAAAACAAGTTGTAATTTTTCGAAATTAAATGGAATCAAAACTCCAGTAATTATGAAAAATATATGAAACTTTGAGCCTTGAATAGTGGAATGGACCAACCTCACAGTTTTTTTTTTTTTTAAAAAAAAAAAAAACCAATTTTTATTACACAGTTTAACAAACAAAAAAAAGTATTTATACATGGATATAAATATTTGACTTAAAAAATTAATATTTTAATTATTAATTGATTATAATAAATTTTGATAAGACTCTCTTAATTAATATATAGTGGCCACATTTAAGAATGTGAATTCTTATTTTAAAATTTTATATTTTTCTAGAATTATTGGGGAAAACAAAAAGTGTGGATTGTTTGAATCGTGAGTCAGGCACTGCTATTTGCACATGGAAGGAAGTGGTCCCAATATATAATATTAGGTAAATTTAGGGTGGAGTGAGGGTAAGGAGGTACACTTGTTTGTTTGAAAGAACAATATTGGCACAAAACAAAATGGCAGCAATACTGAATTTTCTTAATTTGGCCAAAAGAAGATATTTGTGTTATTATGGATGGACCATTTCAAGTGAACGAAAGGCAAACAAACCATGCATGCTACTCTCAATAATTACAAAGGGTAAATTTGTAAAATAAACGAAAAATAGATTCCTAAGTTGTACGTCCAAAATAAATAATACCCTCTTATTTTAGGACCGAGAGCTTTTATTTTCTTGCAGCTATCTTATATTGAACACTATTTCAAATACAAAGCTATTTAGATCGATTACGAGCATCTTAGAGTATCTTTAATAAGTTTTTTAAAAGTTATTTTTTTAATATGTACTTTGATAACTTATGTGTTAATTTAAAAAGTGACTTTTAAAGAACTCTTTCAAATAACTCTAACAAACTCGTCAACTAATAATATTTTAATATTTTCTTGTTCTTAACGATTAATGAAGTTAGGTGTCTTATTTGAAAACACAAATTTTAATCAAATAAAATATTTTAAAAAATAATTTGAAAAACTCTTTTTCACGAGCCACATTTGAAGAGAGAATGGCTCTTCAAAATAGACCAATTTTGGTGATATGGTTCTTCAAAATAGAGAGCTAATTTTGATGATGTGTCTCTTCAAGAAAATTATATTTTAATCATTTGAAGAGCTTGTTGGAGATATTCAAAAGTGCTCTTTAAATAGTAATTTGTTGACCTATGCGGTAATTTGAAGAGTGAGTTTCGAAACACTTTAAAATAAATCCAATAAGCACTTCAGATAATAATATTTTAATATATTTTTTGTTCTTAGTAATTAATGAGGTTAGTGTCTTCTTTGCCCTTTAATCATTTGAAGAACTTGTTTATTTATACATACTTTGCTCATCCCAAACTAAGGGTTTAATATTATTTTTAGAATGTTTCAAATCAAGAATTCGAATTTTATAAAACATATATATATATACACAAACAATGTACTAAATTTTATAGATACCGAATAAATTACCTTCTCAACTATAAATTTTTTGAAAGTGATGAATCTTTAGATTGGTTAGCAAAGTGAAAATAAAGAATAAGTCCAATTACATAAAATTTGAAATGGGTTGCGCGCACCAAAAAGATGGATCCAACTAACCACAAAATTCCGAGTACACATTCTGGGTAGAATGGGGCTTTGAATCTCAAATAGCCTCAAGTTATGTCAATAGTTGCTGGCCCTCTAAAACAGAGGCTTTGAATTTAGCGCTCTAGGCTTAAACTTTTTATTTATAGATTTAAATTGAAAAAAAAAAAAAAAATCAATCCACACACTCAATTACCTGTCAAGTATAGACTGAATTTCATTTTACTTTTTCTTTCGTACGTACATGCGCAGAAGCATTAATTCCTCTTCGCATTCTTTACTATTTTATTTTATTTTATTTTATTTTTATTTTTTACCAAGTTTGAGTATCAATATTTTGTTGAAGTGTAAAGATATAGAACAATTAGACATAATCATTGTCAATTTTATTAAAATGAATTATCTTGTGAATAAGTAAACGACCAAGCCATATGATTGCAACCCAATTGACTAGTCCACTTTAATTTGAAAGAAGTCACGCTGTGTTAAGTATTGGGATTTATAATAATAATATATTATTAAAACACAATATTTTAATTAATTAATGATTTTTTTCTGTTAATATATATGATACAATAATCTATTTACATGATTTATTGATTTGCCATATCTTAGCAAGGACGGGTTACTTTCAAATTTCAAGATTGGGCTACCTACAGAATCCTAAGATGATCTCTAGTGGGCCAATTAAAATTTGGTATGTCAGCTTTAGCTTTTATTACTTAAAATGCTGAATTTTTTTTTTTATGCTCATTAAAATATTGATTGTTAAATTTAACAATTACATTAATTGTACCTAGAAATAAATAAAGGGGCAATTAAAAAAAAGGGCTTATTAGAGAAATATTTTCACACTAAGGCCAAGGAATAATTTTTTTTTAAATAAAGGGCCTATTTTTTATTTTATTGATAATATGACATGTGTCTTTTTTTTTCATTATAAAATGACATCCCAACCCTTAAAATAAACTAAAAAAATATCAATATGCATTAAAATATGGACTGCAATATGAACTTTGCAGTCTATATTTCACTGCAATATGAACTTTGCAGTCCATATTTCACTGCATGTGAACTTTGCAGTCGATATTTTTAGTGCAAAGTTCATATTGCAGTCCTATTTTACTGCAATGTGAACTTTGCAATCCATATTTTTAGTGCAAAGTTATATTGCAGTACATATTTCACTGCATTCTTTGCATTTCATATTTTATTGCAATATGACCTTTGATTATTTTTTGTGAAAATTTCATAAAAATGGGTAATTTAGGTAATACATAACATTTTTTATTAATTAAATGATATTTAAATTTATTCAAATACATTCATTTAAAATATAAAACAAAATAGGCCTCTTATACTAATTACCAATTAAAAATAGGCCCTTCATTCAAATTACCAATTAAAAATAGGCCCTTCATTCAAAAAAATATTATTCATTGGATTTTTGGTAAAAATCAATGTATAATAAGCCCTTCTACCTAATTTCTAGATAAATAAAATGAGTGTGTGGAAAATTAACAGTGGCCCTCAAGCATCATTAAATGAAGATAATCTGTCCTGATATACAGAAAGTTAACACTCCATTCTAATATGGATTAATTACATTTTAATACATTATATTGACGACAAAATTTTATTCCATACAATATTTTTTTTGTTTAAATATAATAATTTACTTCCTATTTTGTTTCGATTTAATACAATATGAGAGTTATTTTCGTATAAATTTACGTACTAGATCAAAACATAATAGAAAGTAGATTGCTATATTTGAAAAAAAAAATTATATTGTATCGAATGAAATTTCGGTACCAGTACAATGTACTAAAATGTAGCTAATCCTTCTAATATTGTATAACTAATTTTAACCTCCTAAATTGTACTAGTATTCTCATTTGGCCCCTTTTTTACATTTTGGTCCTCAAAATTTTAACGAAATTATTATACTTTCATTCAAAATTGGATGCCCCGTCAATTTTTCAGAACAGCATCCATGTGGACACCTCAAATATTAAGAATCAAAATATAGCAAATCAAACATTGGGAACAAAAATGAGAATACATGTAAACTTTAGGGGGTGAAAGGTAGATTACCCAACTTAATTTTGAGATTTTATTTTTGTCGTTCCATATTTTTTTTCCTGAAAATAAGATGTTTAAGTTATTGTAAGGCTTAAACTTAATCCTTGGGTTGGCAAGGTTGCAGTCTTTCAACTACAACTATTACATACAATGGCGTAGCTAGGAATTCGAAATCGGGGGTGCGCAATTCGAGCCGATTGGTGACGAGTGGGAGTGACTGAGTGATCGCTGGAAAGAGTCACTGGTCACTTAGTGTGGAGTGAAACGGTCAAACAGAGTGAAAAATAGAGAGAGAGAGAGAGAGAGAGAGAGAGAGAGAGAGAGAAACAGGGGAGAATTGATCAGAAGAGAACTGAAAAATAAAGGGGGAGAGTGAGGCCTCGAGATCTCTCTCCTCCTCATTTAAGTGTATTTTAATTCTCAAAATGCCCCTCAACTTTTATTTCTTATAATTACATACCCTCAACTATGAATTTATGTATATAAATCTCTATTTTTATTTTTATTTTTAAAAATCCCGAAATCGTCGAGAGTGCGCGCGTACCCCCTCGTCTCTATGTAGCTACACAACTGATTACATAATATATAATTCTTAATACACATACCAAAATAAATATGTTTACATGCATCGCATGTGATTCAGTTTTAATAAATTGGAAAAGTGAGGCAAGTGAATAGTTGGCTAATTAAGTGAGACGTGGATGTTTTGTGTGTGTTGCTTTTTCAAATTGTCAACTTTCTCAGAACATGAGGGGTGAGGATGTAGTAACATAAATACGTAGAGGCACGTACGGGACCATTTGAATAGCGTATTTATTCAATAACCTTTACATGCAGAAGAATAAATATACAAAAATTAATCCCCTCTCCTCCAATAAATAATGAATAAGGGAACGACATCTTTTGATACACATCTAAAATTATATTTTATGTCTGTAAACTAAATAAATCGTGAAGGTGGGAGTGGAGAATTGAAGTTTCTGTAAGTGGGCCGACAATATATCGGACCACGCTGCAAATAATAATATAAAAGCTTTGTACGAGGAAAGTTTAATCAGTCTTTTGCTTTTTCAAAATCAGCTTTAACATGGGTCGCAAAAAGCTTAGCTACAAAATTAAAAGAATGAAAAATGCAAGTGAGTTTCAAAAGTCGCCAAAGCGCGCCAATTAGGAATCTCATTCTCTAGACTTGTAAAGTAAGCAAGCCACCACTCAAATGCTGACTAGTTACTCTCTCTCTCTCTCTCTCTCTCTCTCTTCATGCTAGGTATATATGGGCATTGCTAGTTGTTACTTTGCTAGGGTTTTTAATCCTAGTCTCCCTAGCTCTTGTCTCTTCATTGATTTTAGGTGATTGTGAGTAAATTTTGGTTTTAGCAATCTCTAATAACCCAACTTAGATCTTTATGTAGTGTAAAAGTTTTTTTTTTTAGCCATATATGCACCGGAAAAAAGGTTAGAAAATCGATTTTTTTCTCCCCCAAATATATATGTGTTAAATGTTTTAAGGCTCGCACCACATGATGTGTCGTGCCATGAGATTGTCTCCCAGACACATCATGTGTCGTGCCATGAAAAAAATTGTCTCCCACGAACATGATGTTCGTGGCGGTGTTTTTTCATGCCCCGATATGTGTCGGGCGAGCTAAAAAATTTTTATTTACCTTCGTTTACCTTTTTCCCCATATTTTACATTTTTAACTTATGCGCTGAGCCACATAAAAACTATGGCTTTTTAGCCTGGGGTGAAATGGTCTTATATATTTTTTTTTCCATATATTTAGATATAAATATATGTGTTCTAAATAGGTAATGAAGGTGAATATGAAATTTTAGTCCCATTTTTTGAAAATATATGAATTTAGAAAATAAGTTGAGGTATGCAGTGATAAACTTTTCATCCCATACTTATTTTATGTGTAGATCAATGTCATTTATCCTCTATGATTTTTTGTGAAAAGTTTTTCTTCAACGCCACCAAATAATTTTTCCTTTCCATGGAAAAAGCCAAAAAAGAAGAGAACATCTCATTACATTGGTCAATTCTTTTAATTCAAATTTCTTAGAAAAATTAATTGTTTTTGCAATCATTTTCAATCTAAATATCAAATGAAACTTTCAAGATAAAAATTTTTGGCAGTGACCAATAAAGTGTCCGGTACTTCCACCTTTAATGGATTTCGTTTCAAATGTTTTAAAATGTTTTGATCACTAGAGATAAAGTATCAATAACATTTTGGGATAAATATAAAACATTAGGTCTCGTCAAAAATTTATTCGCTATTGTAACTTTGGTGACAAATTTTAAATTTCGTCACTAAAAAAATACATTAGTAAAATATATATATATATATATATCTCACTAAGTACATTATATATGTGATTTGAACAGCCAAGCCGACACTTACTGATTAATAAACAAAGTCAGAATTCACTTAGAGCATTTCCAATGGTGAATGTGTAAATTGATTATGTAAAAATATGTGGACCAATAAAAAATAGACATTTGGAAGATAAAAATTAATTTCACACAAATATTTTACACATTCTCATTTGTGCTCCAATGGTACACTTTAAGATTGTTGTGTAAAATTTGAATGAACTAATGATGTTGTACCACATAGAATATATATATTTCACACGTAATATTCAATATTTTTTATGAATATTTTTTATTTATAATTTAATAGTCAATATGGGTATTATTTTAAAACTTTTGATGAGTAGAATTCAAATATAAAAATATCATAATAAAATCATATTTTGATTTTTACTTAAATTACTTTTAATATTTTGTAAAAAGTTGGAAAGAGAAAATGATGATGTGGATGTGTAAAATACACACCCATTTTACACAGGTGATGATGTGACATATTTTACACAATACCATTAGAGCACAAAAATTATACATATTGTATAAATTTTATACAAATCTTATATGTCATAATTTACAAATGCCCATTAGAAATGCTCTTAACACATGTTCATTTAATTTGGGCTTAGCCTGAAAAGTAGTCTAGGTTCTATGTATACAATTGGCACTCCAAAAGTCTCTAATGCATCTAGTCTTCTAAGTATTTAATTACTATTCTAGTCTAATTAATATTCCTAATTAATGGTTATATATATATATCAATGGTTGGTAAAATATTCCACACCTCAATATAAATATGAAGTTATGTAAAGCAAACGAGATGCGAAGTATTTTGGAAATTAATCAAAAAGTGTTATTCTTTAATTTCTGTGTGCCTTTCTCTATTTTGAGAGATTGTTTGTTTGAGTTTCCTAATTCTCTACAACTTGTATGGTGGTATTTATTAGAGATTAAACATTCTGGGTTTTCAATTCAGTCTAAGCACAGTATGATTAATCTTACTGTTACCTAAATTTTAAATCTACCATTCCTCCCTCTGATCGATGCACTGTATCAAATGACAAAAGTGTATTTTGCCACAAACAATTCGTTGTTAGAAGTGCTTATTTTTGGTAATGAAAGCATTTCTCCGTATATGCCAAAAATATCCTCACTTATTGAATTATCAAAACAACCATCATCTATTGCTTGATTATGGTAATGGATAGTGCGGGAATAGAATTTTTTTAATGAAAAAAGTAGTACGTACTGTCGTAATTGCACACTTATAGCCTTAAACTACGGTAATGTCGTAATTGCATACTTATCTCCTTAAAGTATGGTGAAATGTTTTCATATATATTTACTTAATTATAGATGTTCTTAAATGAACCTATACAATCTGTCTTATCACTTTACCAAAAGTGTTACTTTAATCTTAACCTAAAAAATAGCGAAAAACTCATTTTTCTCATCCCAATTTTTATATTTTGAAAAAATCACTACTAATTTGTCTTCTCGCCCACTTCAATTTTTAAAAATTAAAAATTTCATTCTTTCCTTCGAACAAGAATATATTATTTTTATTTAATTACATACATCTCATAAATGTAAGTTTATAATAAGTATCATCATACTTTTATATAGAGTGCTAGATTTTTATTTTCACTTGCATCTGCATGATAACGTCTTCAATTATGTTTTTCTTATTTATTCAATTTCTTTATTTGTGCATGCATGTAGGGCTCTATAAAACTCCTATTAAATTATCCAATGTCAAAGTTAAAGAAAGGCAATGTTAACATATGCATAATATGTCATAAATAAAAAAATAAATATCTATTGTATGTTATGCTTTTATTGTTTTCATATTTAAATTCGCAAAATTGCTCATAAAAAATATTGAAAAGGAAATAGTTTGGTGAGAAAATATATATTCTTTTAATATTTTGCAAGGAAATCGTTTTATTAAGTCTCCAAAAAAATAAATATCATAAAAATCGAAAGTAACAAAATATTTTAATAATTGATTTTATTTTTATGAAAACTTTTTTTTTCAATTCATTTTTTCCCTTTTCACTATGCATAACATTTTTTTAGAAGAAAGAAGAATGTGGTTTTAAGTCGTCAGAATAAAGAATTTGTGATGAATTTACATGTAGTTCTCCTCATGTTATAGTTTTTATTCTCTATGTTTTTAATGATATAATTAATGTTCACAAGTACCAATGTCTCCTATATGACTTTATATTGAATTAATTTTCATGCATTAAATTATTATATAGTTAAGCTGAGTGTTGAATTAATTCATGCATATATACAACTACACAAATAAAGCTTTTAAGTTTTAAAGTATTTAAAATACCCTTTTTTGGAAACTCCTTTATTATTAATGGTACGTGTAGTTTTAGCTTAACATATATTGTTTTATTTTTATGTGCTTTTATGTTAGTTCAATTACAAGGGTATGAATCAGTTTAATTAGAGTTTGTGTGGAATCAAGTTTACCTATTGTTGTTGAGTGTTGCAATAGTTTTTTAATATTTGTGGTGTAGTGAATTAGAATTTATATTTACTTATTTTTCAAAAATAAAATTTATAGAAAATTTAAAAAATAAATATAACCATTTGAGAACAATGAATAATAGTAGATTATATAAAATATAATTGCTAAAAATATATTTATCGCAATTATTATTTTTATATTTTTTTCCATAACTACTATGAGTTATACGTAATTTTTAATGAAATTTATTAAGAATGATGTAAAAAAAATTATTAAGTATTATTTTAATGCAAAAGTTAATATTATTTAATATTTTTTATTTTAGCGACAAAAATTTAGGAGTGCTAGATTACCTAAATATTGGATCAATTAAGCAATCCTAATTTCATAATTTAGGAGGTACTAAATCTTTACGAATCAAAAAAATAACGTCTTGTTACCAGTTTTCTATAAAAATTAATAAGTATTTCAAATGTATAACTAATAATTTTGTCATTTTCAATTTTAACGTTATTATTATTAATATTTTATTTCCAAAATTAAAAATTAGATTATGATCTTAAATTAGTAAAAATATTTTTTTTTCAACTACTCACCTACGAGTACAAATTTGGCAAACCTATTTATTGTGACCCTCGAATATAATTGACTGATATAACCACGTCATCTCCTTATCATCTTGTAATTAGATTTTACTTACAAAAGTAATTTTGTCGATCTAAATAGAGTTTTCTATAACTATTTTTATGTGAGGTAGAAGTTGAGTTAAACGAAAATTTTTATCACCATTTCTAAATTTACTAATTCTCTCTTATTTTTAAATTAATGCCTTAGTAAGATAGAAATTGCACCATTAAAAAAAATTATTTAAAATTTTTCTATCTACACAATTATATTGTCAAATAGATATAGAAATATTAAAAGCACGCATAAGATAGAAATAAATTTGTATCAAATACCATTGGAGATGGCCTAATTAAGAAGGTGTATTCTAATTGATTCTTATATATAAAATAGATGTAATTATAATTATAAATTAATAAAATCAAATTAAGAGATGACGTGGATTTTCGGGCCAATCACGCTCCATGATCACCATAATCCTATTTTAATAAATTTCGACTCATTCACCTAGCATCCTTATATTTAATTATTAATTAGTACGAAAGGCATGTGGAAATTACAAAGATACATGCATTTTCCGTGTCCATGTAAAAGAGTATGAACTGGCAAATGCATTATTTTCTAAATCCTCTTTATTACTTCTCTCTAGAAATTGATATATATAGAAACTTTCTCTCTCTAGTTTTTTTTTTTTTTCTAAAAAAAAATAAAATTCTCTCTCTATAGATATAGACATAATATAAATAGACTCCTTCTGGGTTGCGCTTTGCTGCTATTGCTTATCAGTTTTTTTGTATTGCTGCAAGGGAGAGAGAGAGAGAGAGAGAGAGAGAGAGAGAGAGAGAGAGAGAGAGAGATGGCAGGGGTTTCATCAGCAGCAGAAGAAAGTGTGTCCCTTGAACTTCTGAAGATGAAAATGGCGGAGTTCGCAAAGGAAAGAGATTGGGACCGTTTTCATAGCCCCAGAAACCTCCTCTTGGCTATGGTAACTTTTATACATATATTTCTCTCTATCTATCTATCACTTTATATGAGTCCCTATCCTATACGAATTACTATTCACGGACCATCCGTACGGATTGGTCCGTTTGGCACGCTTTCCGATGGAATTTTTTAATGAAATTTTGTGGGGATGTTCTTCATCGTGTGTAGAACATCTCTACCAAATTTCATCAAAAAATTCAATCGGGAAGTAGGTTAACTACATGATTGAAAAAAATTGGTCCAGAAATAGATATATAAAATCCAATATTTTTCAATCATGTAGTTAACCTACTTCCCGGTTGAATTTTTTGATGAAATTTGGTGGAGATGTTCTACACACGATGAAGAACATCCCCACAAAATTTCATCAAAAAATTCCATCGGGAAGCGTGCAAAACGGACCAATCCGTACAGATGGTCCGTGAACAGTAATCCGCACCCGAAAATTCCCCTATATATTTCTAGTACAGTCTGGTCCGTATATCTTTAACGATGATTCTTTTTGTTCCCAAAACTTGAATATATTTCCTAATATTTAGTCTCTGAATAATTTTTTAAAGTTACGGTGTGTTTGTTTGTTTTAACCTTGATTATTGACCATTAATTACTGATCTGAAAATGTTATTTGTTATTTTTATTCTGAATGAGATCCTAAAATTAAGTATTTGTATAAATAATTGTTTATATTCAGCATTTAGCGAGGCTGATGCCTTTTAATACTTAATGCTTAATTATTAAAAAAAAAAATAGTAGTTAATCTCTTAAAGAGTTAAAAAAACAAACAGCTTATTACAGTTCTAAATGCTTAAAATTTTCCCATTAAGCATTTAGAGAAAACAAACATCGATCCCTTTAGACGTCTTTTTGGTTTGTTGAAAGTTTATCACAATTTTGCTTGATTGGTGCCCTTAGCACCACTAAATTAACTCGCGGCGACCATACTCTTAGAAACATCCCACATTTACCGATAGTTATTAGGAGCACAATTTAATGGGATACCGTGCATTTAGAAGGAATGTGTTCTCTCTAAATTTATACCCATTAACGCTAATTATTGAAAAACAACCTTTTAAGTGTTGAATAGAAGAAATAGCTTAGCCCATATGCGATTTTACTATTGAAGACTCTAGCAATGCAATTGAATGAAAGGCCAAAAAAATTATTATTAGGCGATGATGAAACGATATAATTTATAAGTTGTTAGTGGCATAGTCAGAAAATTTTGTTAGTGAGTTCATAAAATAATGTACAAAAAAAATTTCCATAGATTGTAATATTATATATATTTATATATATACTTACAATAAGGTCTCGTTTGGTTCACTGATTTTGGTACTCAATAAAGGAAAGTCGTTCATTTCCTTTATTTGGTAAGCACAAATTTCGGAAACACTTTCCCGAGAGAGGGGAAAATAGGGGGTAAAACCATTCCTCCCAAAACACATGGGATTGATTTTCCCATGTGATTTCCGAGCATTTATTACACAAATTTTATACAATAATGCTCTTACCTAAATACTTTTCATGGTTTACCAAACACAAGAAAAGAAATTTGACAGGAAATTTACTTTCCCATCTCCATAGGAAAGATAAAGGAATTGAGTTCCTTTCCGTGAACCAAACGAGGCCTAAGAGCAACAAAAAAAAAAAGAATTAGGCTTTTACAATTGTACGCGATGACTTTTCATATTTTGAGATTGTTGCATAATAGCCTCATTACCTATGCTATCAAATAAATCTTTTTCAATAAAAGGAATCAAGCATGAATTACAATAAACTAAACACATAAACAAGTAAGCATATTAGCTTTTATATCTTTCTGTCAACAATATATATTATAATACTCATCTACATTTATAACTAACAACAATATATTGGCTAAAGGCTACTAATTAATTAATCATCCAACTTAAAGAAATGAAGAATTACAAAATTAAATGGGTGTAAAGTACTAAAGTAAGGGTTGTATTACTGTAGGGCTGAATTTTATTTGAGTAGATTGACTATCGAGTGCTTGTAAGGATAAAAGCTACCAAGTGCCAAATCTGAACATGTCCTTTATATTTTCTTGTGTTTCTTTCACTAGCTCATGATTTATTAATATCAAACTTTTGAGTTTTGATATAGAAAAGAGGAAATTGTATGAATCTATTTGGGTATAAAGGTATTGGCTTTGGTGAAATGAAATAAAGAATAAATAATGTACGGTCTGAATTGAAGATTGGGAAATGGGACAAAATATAAAGTAAAAAAATATCAAAGAAAAGAGAAGGCGTCTCATGGAAAATATCTTTATTAATATTATTATTATTAAGATTTGACCCCACTAATGGTATTTTTTTTTAGATAAGTGGTGTCAAATACACAACACAAAACTAAAAATTGCAAAAGTATTGTATGATGCTCCTTTATTTTGTTAATTCAAGTAGGGTCAACAAACCCTACTTAGCTACACATAGCCACGCCCCTATAAGTTGTTGAGTTTAATTAAAAAAAATGAACCTACAATATTAAATTATAGTGTGTACGTAGTATTAACTTGAAAAAAAACACTTTTGAAGGACAAGCCTTTCTCTCTTTGTACAACCTCACAATCACCCTTATGCGTTGAACCCTAAGGACTAAGTATAGAATGATGAACGTAAACCATGAAAAAAATAAACACCAAATTCCATTTGACACATATATAGTCGGGGTTGAATAAATATAGACGGAAACAAAGGAAGATGTAGAGAAAGAATAAATATAATCAAGAGCTTTTATGTGGTTATACATATATTTTTTTAGGACTCCAAATATTATGTCATTATTTTTGAACATGCACCACAATTTTATTAGTGGTGTTTATGAGAAAATACAAATATTTTTTAAAAGTGTGGAACCCCCAAGTTAGTAGTTAATTTGGTGGTGTCCTTAGTACCACCTTTTTTGCTTTTGCATTTTGATTTTTGACTCAAATCGCTTTCCTTTTTGTTAAAGGAAATAAATAAATTAAATAATCCACCACTAAATAAAGAAAATAAAAGCAATAATTAATATTCTTGCACTAATATTCTTACAAGTTATTATATGATATTTTCTATTTTTTGAGTTTTTAAATATGTTCATTAAATACCATCGTAACCCTTGTTAGTGTCTTTCGGGTTCGATTACATGAACGTAATTATTAAGCTTGTTGTTGTGTCTACCCTTGTGGTAATTGTATGTTCATTATTTGTTGTGCTTCTTGTTGATTCATGACATTCAATTAATTTATATATTGTGGTGAAAAAATTGTATTGTCAAATCGTTCCTTTAATTTGTAAAGAAAAATATACTAATTATCAAAGTATTGTATAAGAGTTAGACATTTCTCACGTATGCTAAAAAAGGTAAGCGATGTTACTAATCATGCTCTAAATGTACGATTCTTTAAGCATTCTATCAATTTTCTTTATTACATTTTTTATGGATTAAAACTTCTTGTGCATTTGTTGTTAATCCTACAATCTGGTATTACCCTTACCGCGGGTTCTGTATTGATCGATATCCGCATCACATAGAACAAAAAGATATTTGATGTTATGTCTCTCCCTTTTAAATATAAATAATAAAAATCCTTCGAATCCCTATCATAAAACATGAACATAGTATTTCTAATTAATAATTTCATTTTTTTAAAACATTGTTAATGTACTAATATTACTCGCACAATGGAAATCAAATTGTACTAGTGGTCTTTTTTTTGTTGAAACAAGTGATCTTTAATTAGATTGAAATTAAATATTTATATAAAAACTAGTGTCTTTTATTCGAGAACCTAGCTTTTTGCAGGGATGATCTCCATCACCTCTTTCACTCTAACAAGGAATGAGGCATATACCAAAAAGGTTCTCTGATAAAAGAGAATGTATGTTTATTTTTTTTCCCCTAGAGTCAATTTCGCAAATTTCATCTACTGTGGAAAATAGAGCTTTCTATTTGTCAATATCTAAATCTCTAGTTATCATCCACTTTTTTCTTTCCACATCAAGGATTACGTATATAATTATTCAATGGACTAAATGCCAAATCCCGTTACTTAGGTTTCTTGGCCGGTTGCACTTTTGAGATAATATTTTGTATTTTATTACACCTAAATTTGACTTAGACATATATATTATATAAAAAGAGAGGTTTAGGTTTCTCACTTTAACTAAGAGGGTACGGGATCTGTCTGTCCCATACACTCTTAGATTCTTTATGTTATTTATTTGTACATTAAAATGCAGTGTGCCCAGTTGATTTTCATTATTATTTTAAACCAACCATTTAAGGCGCAAAAGTTATCTTTCTCACGGACAATCTGGACATTGGTACCAGTTTTCATTGCAATGAGTTTGCGGACTGTGTGATGATATATCTATGTAGGTCGGAGAAGTAGGAGAGCTATCGGAGATATTTCAGTGGAAAGGAGAAGTACCAAAGGGATTGCCTGACTGGAAAGAAGAAGAAAAAATACACTTGGGTGAAGAGCTATCTGATGTTCTGCTCTATCTTGTTAGGCTCTCTCACATGTGTGGCATTGATCTTGGCAAAGCTGCTCTTCGCAAAATTCAACTCAATGCCATTAAATACCCAGTCGATAACAACAAAAGCAATGATGATTCTTCTGATATATAATTTATGATGATCTAGAGAGAAAGATAGGGTGGTGTTCTTGTTGTGTTGATGATAATGATGGCCAATTTGCAGGGAGGAACTTTTATTTATACTTTTTTGAAATATGTGCTATAAATGGTTTGCATGAGTACTTCGATCGAACAGGTGGTGGGTGTCACTGAAGTAACGTTTTTGGGGGTGGGAGACTTGTTTCGCATTTATTTCTTGGGGATTTTGCTACGGTTTGGTAGTTGAAGTGAATCCTTCCTGATAAATGCATGGGATATGATTTCCTAATTTTATTTTATTTTTAACATTTTCTTGACATTTCTAATATTCTTATATACATTGAAAAGGGTGATCATATAGGCTCCCCGATTTTTGAATCTAAAACATCATTTTAATCATAACACCACAATATTTATTATTGTTAATCATGGCACCCATATGGTGACATCCAAAATTTAAACACCGATCAGCATTTGGTCAACCAACTTTAATATGTGATTCGGCCAATGATTGTGCAATTTGCTGCCTAATTCCTGCAATTTATTGCCTTACAATTTTTTATCACCGTCTCAGTTTTACTAAATCAAGATTTTGTGTTGTTTCTCAGTTGAAGACTGTATTTTGCACATACATTAGTTGACAATATATTGAGTAGTAGTCAAAATTGATATTTTGTAACTTTAACACCGTAAGTTAGAATATGGTTGTCGTTTTAAAAATTTATTCTTTTTTTAAGTTTTCATATATCTTCACCCATTAAAAATGATTTGAAATCACTATTGCTAGTTTACAAACCATCTCTACGTTTAGAATTCACAAAATAAATAGTTTAGCACCAATATGTATATATATATATTACATGGAATTGTGAGATTAAAGGAGTTAATTTTTTATGAAAAACACACACTTTCTCTTTATATATTATACCTTGAACAGCTTTTGAAAATTATAAAAATTAGCTTCATAAGATCAAAAAACTATATTATCGAGAAGTAGGACACATATCATTCATATCGGCTACGAAGCTCTTTCTCAAGAGAGTCAAGAATTTGTTGATATATGCATGGGTTGGATGAAGCTATGTACTTGATTGGATACAGATCAATGATTTGTCTCAAAGATGTTCCGCTCATCCAAGAATCTAATTGATCGGTAATTCAACTGACAACTCTATCGCAACCCTTCCATCTTACAATGGCTATATATCTAGTCATTCACCCATTTCCTTGCGAAGAATATCATCATGCAAATTTATGTGATAATTATTTTTTATGCATGCTTTAACTCTCGCCCTGTAAGATAAAATTTTGGGTTGGGATACATACGATTTGTCATTCATGTTGATGCATAACTAATTTTACATTGAGTTCTTGTCATAATCAACTGTTTCAAAGAATTGTGAACCTTAATTAAGGATCGTAAAACTCATGAACTTACAAACAGTTGAACAATATACACTACTATCTAAGCATAGCGTACAATCATCACATGCAATATATACTCAGATTGTAATATTATTTTGCGGGATGTTTTTATTATCATCCACTATCAAGGAGGATGAAGGGTGGAAAAGTGCAGTCCCAAGATCTAAATACTGCTCAATTAGTGACACATAGTCAACTTGTCCTGGGCTTGTCTCCAAATAAAATCTCGAGGCCCAAGTCAATCTAGCAATTTTCAGTGGGTTTTATATGAAGATATGATGAAGTAGCCCGTTTCTTATTTGCATGCTTATCTAAAACAAAATGGTTCACAATCATATATAGCGTGTGATTGTCTGATTCATCATCCTAATAAAAAAATCTTTCTTTAATCATAATTTTCTCAAAAAAATAAAATTTAAGTTGTTCAGGCGCGAACACAGGACTCTTGTGTTGGCATGGTTACATTCTTTCTAGTGAACCACTACATAATAATTTTAGGATCTATTTGATAACAATATAAAAAAAAGATTAGTTAATTTTTGTATGAAGTTAGAAGATAAGTTGAGACATGTGGTCAAATATCTTCTTATTTTGTGGCCTTTTCTTGAAGAAATTTTCTTTGATGGTTGAGGAAGAAAAAAATCTCAAAAAAAATTATAAAAGATGAAAGACATCTACTGACTACTCATAAAATGAGTATAAGATTGAGAGTATCTTATCACATGCCTCAAATTATTTTCCAACTCTTACCAAATCAAGTGTTTTGTTTTTATATTATTATCAAACAGAGCATTAATGTTTTAAAATAAATAATACAAGTGTATAAAAAATAAATATGTTCACATGCATTGTGTGTCATTCAATACGCAGTGCAAAAAAAAGTAAGGTGTGTTAAATAGTTGGCTAAACAAGGCACTTCGTTCTAACTTTTAATCTCAAAGGCTTCATTTGATAGTAACATGGAAAATAAAAATAAAACAACTAACTTGAGTGATAAGATGGAAAATAAGTTTAGGCATGTAGTGAGATATTCTCCATCTCATATTTATTTTTGTGAATACATATCTTACATCATTCTTCATATTTTTGTGAAAAACTTTTCTTCACCACCCCTCGAAGAAATTTTTTCTATGGAAAACCAAAAATCAAGAGTTAATCATACAACATCCCTCAACTTATTTTCCATCTTCTAACTCAAATTATTTATTTTTTATATTTTTTATATTACTATCGAACGGAACTACATAATTAACTTTTCAAAAATGAAAGGTGTAGTTGTAGAGTAACATACCTAAATGACTAGATTGACTCCATTAAGTTTTGTTAAAAGAATAAAATATTAAAATACTTACACAAACATGAAAATATAATCATTCATCGGGAAAGCATGACTAATTTGTATCACAAACCAAAAATTACATCTTGGAAAACAATTGTAAAAAGAATTGTTCAAGGCCGGTGGACCAAACAGTTCCCTGCATTCACGCTGCAAAAAAAAAATATAAGGATGTTTAAATAAAAATGTCCCTGATCTTTAATAACTAAAGCAGACAAAAATTTCTCGGCTTTTTTTATTATTTTTCAATTCAATTTTATTTAATAAGTTTTAGTTTGATAATTAAACAAATGAATTTTTTCATGTAACTTGGTAAATATGATCTCTATTATGAAAAAATTATCTCTACAAAATTTCATCAATAAATTAAAATTGGAAGTAAGTGTATACATATGATCATTTTCAACCATTAAAATTTGAGATGATCATCTCACCCACTTGTAAATTCAATCTTTGGATGAAATTTTGTGGGGATGATTTACATCACGAAGATCACCTCTACTGAATTTCATGAAAAAAAATTATTTGTTTCGCCCTTGAACTAGACTCCATTAAACGGAATTGGATCAAATGAGTAATGGAGACAATCCAAGTTCGACAAAGAGGCTTTGAGGCCATCTTTATTGCAAATGCTAATATGGTAGTATAAAATGGTATATTTAGCCTATCAATTTTAATTATTTTTTAAAAAAAAAAAACGTATATTGCAAAATGGTAATATGTTAGGTTAATACTTAATATAATTTATATGGTGTATTACGCACGTACATACAAAGAATGCATGAAATGCTCTTGTAAGGGAATCCCTTACTTTAAGAAAAACTAGTATGCAACCCACGCGATATGTGGACGTTTTAAATATATATATGAGAAATAGTTTTGTTAAACAAATACTTTCATAAGAGGGAATAGGTTTGTAAAAGAAATTCAATTTGAGAATATTATAATCAAATGCAAAACATGGTTACAATTTTCATTCATATGGCAAGCCACGACATAATTACAGTAAGAATGAATTGTTAGAGAAAAAAAAAAGGCAACAATGAATAATTCACTTTACAAAAGATATGCACTATATATTCTTTCGCTTCCAGATTTAGTTACTTCTTCGATATGGGAGGATTGCTTCAGTACATTTCAGGATTGATTCTATCACTCTTCACATTGTAGCGCCAGCCTCATCTTGGCCTTTTCTTTCTTCGCATTTTTCTTCTTCTCGGAGTATCATGTATAGATCTTTTTTTATCGCAATATTGCAACATGGACTCTACGCATTGCATATTTCATAGTATGGTTCGATTCATTAATTAAAGAAAAAAAATTGAACGGAAAAAAATACGTTGAGGAAATTCAGCAAAACATTGAGGAAATTGTGGGAGCGCTTTTTCGAAAGTGGTTATCACTACTTCAGTTCAAAAAATAAATTTTATTTATTTAATAAATAAAATTTTCTAAAACTATTTTGTATAAAAAATTTATACTTTACACAAGCCAAGCCCAAACCCCGGACCGGGTCAGCGCGCATGTGGAGAACCACATTTATCCAAGTCCTCACCCAATAGTAGAAAAGTGTAATGCCTAAAGGGGTCAAACCCTTAACCAAAATCTCCCTTATAAAACTCCATGAAAAGTTTTATATTTCTCCTATGTGGAACTTGGGAAAACATCAAATTACCTTGTCTTGATTTTTTTCTTAAATACACAAATGTTCCAAAACAAAGTGTTTACGCTCCATTAAATTATCTGTATGCATAAACCATATATAAAAATTGACATTGATATATATACACAAGATACATATAAAAGATTGGTCAGATATAAGTAAATACAAAAGATATTGAAGAGAACATACACCCTATCAATTGTAGATTGATCCAAATAGAACAATAAAAGTTTATTACCAGGAAACAAAAGAGTGAGAAATAAATAACCTTTCATTATAATACAGAGTATATCATATATAAAGTATCATCATAAATGATGGCTAGAATGCAATAGAACATATTGTAAAACTTCAGGCAATGATGGTGAAGAGTGAAGACCATAAAAAAAGTCATTAATCAAGGATATATATAGAAAGGCGAGAAAAAAGAAAGATCAATGAAACGCAAAAAAAAAATCGACCTAGAAACCAAAATGAGCATTTAAAATAGTAACAAAAGGATTAAGGATATTTAATACAGGTGAAAAAAATTAGACGGGTTAAATAATCGGAGTATAGAGCGATAGAAAACTAGAAGCTTAAAATCATTGCATACAATAATTAACGCTTGACATGTGGCCTAGCTACTTCATTGTCATGATGTGTTCTCGAATTTGATCACATCCATCCCTTCTTTTGAATATTAAAAGCCATATTAATTTTTTGCTCACTCCAGAAGACCATACATCAAAGCACATTTAAGCCCGTATTCAAAAACATGCTCATTACTTTGAAGAATGAAATACTTCCAAATCACTAAAGGTGCTTTGATAAAAATGTTGGAAAGGGGTTTAAAACACTAATTTTTTTTAAGAGAAATTTGAAAAAGAGATGGATGATTTGGTGAAATGTTGTATTACATTTTTTTTCAATAGAAAATATTTTTGCTTGGTGGGGAAAAAAATTCATGGAAAATAAGAAAAAAGATGAAAACCATCTCACCAAATCACACATTTGGTTTACCAACTTCCCATGAAAAAATATATTTATGTATGGATCCTTCTCCCTTTTCTCCTTTACATAAGAAAGGCATTCCTCTATTGGGAGACTTCATTTCCATGCACTTAAACTTTTATCATGTTACAGATCTTAGGTATTTATAAGGTGCTCTTTCATATTCAATTACCAAGTCATGAAAGTCATTCTAATATATCCTAATTGACAATTTTCGTTCACGAGCTCTAATGTTAGTAAGATATGAAATATCAAGCTCTTAACCATGTATATATAAATACTCTTTACATCTCAAATTGGTAGCCGCCTTTTTCTTTTCACGTATGTCCCAAATTGATTGTTTCTCTTTGTTTTCAAGGGCATAATCAATTTATCAATATTGCTAACAATTGATTATGTTAAATGTTTCCTTAAAAAGATTATTTGTTTGAGACAAATTAAGAGAGTAATTAAAATGAATTCTACCCTCAATGAATTATAACTAATTACTAAAAATTATGCCATGTAAAACATGTAAAGCAGAGGACTTAACACTTAACATGTTTCATTCCTCCTCCTGGTGTTTCAACAAATCAAGAATGGGAACCATGGACACATTATTATTGTTCATAATGAGAAATTAAATCAACATATACCATAAATATGTACCACTCCCCTTTCTCAAATTCATATCCAAAATTAGTTCACCAAATGTCAAAGGTCTCACAATATATTCATATCCAAATTCAAAGGTCTCACAATATATAGAACATAAGTTGTAACTATGTACTTAAAAATACTAAAGTCTATAGAGTGTGTGTATCTATCAATCTGTCTAAAATATTGATCGGCATATCGATGGAGATACCCCTGCATCCTATATTAACAACTAAGATTCAATTTCACAGTGTATGTTGATTTTGACGAATGTTAGGCAATTAAAAAAAAACACATTCTAGGGAAACAAAAGAATTAATTGCCAAAATTGTAACACACATTAATAATCAAGTACCCATTGGGATACCTGTGCATCATATATAAACAATTGAGATTCAATTTCTTAGCATAAATTTTTAACTTTGTGTGAATATTAGGCATTAAAATTCGTAGAAAATTCGATATTAGCGAAAATCATAAATTGCATTAAAGATCGAATCTGAATACCAGTGCATCGTTTTACGCATTTTTATTCGAGATCTTTATTTTCTCTAACTTATTTGCCTTGGTCGTTGAATTAGATCTGAAAATTTTCTAGTCAGCAAAATTGGGTAGGTTCCCGCACAAATTGGTTATCTCATAAACAATCAACCTTTGATTTGGATTCCCTAGTTTATAAAAAATCATCAAAGAATAAATATAAATTTGAATGAATATTTGACGATGCAAAAAATCCATAAAGAAAGAGGGAATTCTATGAATACAACATGAAAAATCTTAAAGAGAATAAACGTTTAATGCCTTGTAGCTCCAATTTCAGAGAGGGACGATAAGTAGAAGTATCAAAAGCAAATTAAAAAGTGAAGAGAGAAATGTAGTTTTCCTAGATCTACTGGGAATTTACTACACAATTATGATCGTATGAATCCGGAATACTCTTAGAATAAGAGTAAACTAGCCTTCCTTGGAAAGCTCTACACCAACAAGGCCAGCCTCTAAAGTACAGAGCTAAAGAAGATATTAATTTTCATTCCCAATCATAAAAGAGATGATACAATTTATAATAGATTTCCTTCTCTCTCTCTCTCTCTCATGCTTTCCATCCCTCAATTCCCTCTATAGCCTAACAACTTACATACTCCTCATGGCACTAATCTTTTATATCCTCTCAATTGTAACAATTATAAAACAATAAAACATAAAATGAAATATAAAAATGAAAAGACTCTTCTACCCTTACTAATCCCCTGAATTCACTACATTACTCCCTCCATTAAAAGATCCTTGTCCTCAAGGATCAGGACGAAGATTGAAGGTGGGAAACTGTGAAGCAATGAAATCCCAATCTTCCCAAGTAGAATCTTCAAGCACAGTGTTGGACCATTGAATAAGGACTTGCACGACAGTAACATTATTTTTTTTTTACCATTCGTCTATCTAGAATTGTTACAGGCTGGACTAACAACTGGCCTTTAACATCGATATGAGGGAGAGTTTTGATTGGAACTGTTTTGTGGCCCACTTTTTGCTTAAGTTGAGACACATGAAAGACATGATGCACCATAGACCCCTGTGGTAAATCCAATTTATATGCCACTTGGCCAATATTAGCAAATACTTTAAAAGGCCCATAGTATCTAGCAGATAATTTAAGATTTCTCCTTATGGCAATAGTAGTCTGCCGATAAGGCTTTACTCTAAAGTAGACCCAATCACCCATATTTAAGGACCTATCAGATTGGCCTTTATCTGCATATATTTTGACCATTTCTTCAGCATTTTCAAGGTTTTCCTTGGTTTATTTCATGATAAGATTCATCTGTTGAAGGTAGCCCTCCACTGTAGCCACAGAAGTATCAATAGGAACGAAGGTACCTTTTAGGGGAGGCATACAGTACTTGAAAAGGGGTCATTTTCATCCGTGAATGGTAATGTGTATTGAACCACCACTCTGCCAATGGTAACAAGCTGTGCCAATTGTGGGGTTTGTGCCCAACCATGTATCTAAGATATGTTTCCAAACAAGAATTAACTCTCTGCGTTTGGCCATCTATTTACGGGTGATATGAGGTACTCATTTTCATTTCTGTCCCTACAGCTTTGAACAATTCCTGCCAGAAGGAGCTTAAGAAAATAAAATAGAGTTCCTATCTGAAACGATTGATTCAGGCAACCCATGCAGCTTGTATACATGATCCATGAAGCATTTAGCCGCAACAAAAGCGGGGAAGGGATGAGTGAGCCTTATGAAATGGTTATACTTAGAAAACCGATCCGTAATGACCATGACAACTTCTCTTCCTTCAAACTTTGGTAAGCCCTCAATACAATCCATGGAAATGTGCTTTTAAGCTTGATCAGGTATAGGCAGTGGTTGTAATAACCCAGCTTGCAATGTGTTGGTGGTTTTATTTCTCTGGTAAATATCACAAGAAACTACATACTGTTAAATGTCCTGTTTCATGCCAGGCCAAAAAAAATATTACTTTGCTTTTTGATATGTGCCTAGGGCACCCGCATGCCCTCCCTCAGCTAAAGAGTGTATTGATGTCAACACCTTAACTTTAAGATCACCCCCAATCCCAATATATAACCCGCCTTTGTACCGTAGGAGACCTTGAATGTAGGTATAGTGATATACCGTACCCGGTGAAATGAGCAGTTGCTGGATAAGTGTTGTCACCTTGTCATCTTGTAAATAAGTAGTAGCTACCTTCTGCACCCACTGTGGCTCTAATACGGTCAAGGTATTGCAGTGACTCGCTAACGCAGACCTCCCACTTAGAGCATCAGCTGTCCTATTGTCAGAATATTTCTTATACTTAATTTCATAATCAAATCCTAATAACTTAATAGACCATTTTTACTGTAGCACTATGGACATTCATTGGTCCATAAAGTGTTTAATGCTCATATGATCAGTGTGTGTAATGAAGTGATTACCTAGTAGGTAGTATTTCCATTTTTCGTATAGCCATCACAATAGCCAGAAGTTCTTTTTCATAAGTAGACAGCCTTTGAAATTTAGGACCCATAGCCCAACTAAAATATGATAGAGATCTGCTATTTTGTATTAGGAGAGCACCCACCCCTGTTTGTCTAGTATCAGTCTCCAAAATGAAAGACAGATTAAAATTGGGTGAGGCAAGTAAAAGGGTAGTAGACATAGTTATTTTAAGGGTTTCAAATGCCTGTTCAGTTGCTACAGTCCACTTGAAATTATTTTTCTTAAGCATCTATGTCAATGGTTGAGTTATCATGCCATAACCTTTTGTTGACCTAAAAGTCACTAATCTTGTTTTGATAATAACAATAACGTTAATCATGTGTTATTTAACTAAGTTGATGTTTTGAGTAATAGCCACATTTAATTTATCACATGTGGACTAAACCAAAAGGCCGGAACCAAGATTATTCACCTACAAAGATCTCTATGATCAATGTCTTTCACCTCACACAACTACTTGATCAATGTTCAATCACAATAGCATTTCTATGAAGATCAATGACCCAAGGAAGAAAAGAAACGAAGATACAAACAAAGCCCTCGAAGACTCATTATTTTATATTTGAGTGAGTGCTTATGTCTTCTATGTAAAGGGTCTTATTTGATTCTCAATATAGCTCATACACTTTGTTTTTACACAATTAGATTGATCAAATCAAAGTTTTCTTCAAGATTCATTTCAAAACACCCTTTTGGCAAAAACTGATTTTGGATTTAATTCATATTAAATTTTAAATGACCTTATTTGGAGCTCTAATGAAAATAGGTGTCTTAGGAACCTATATTTGACCTTTCCCAAGCATTAAAATTGATTTTAAAACTAATTTGCTAAAGTATAAAAATTGCATTTTTGGCTTGCCAGACAGTACTCATCAGTCGACTGATGAGCAGTGCTCAGTCGACTTATGGTCCAAAAACTAGCCGTTGAATTTTTGATTTTTTATCATTTTTGGCACCAAACTTCTACCAACTCCCTCCAAACGGACATATGTTGTCCTAAAATATATATAGATTATCTAAGACATATTTAAACATTCTTGAATCATTCTTACACTATTCTCTTTATTTATATTCAATTCTTAAAGATTCAAGAACATTGCCTTTGATCAATCTTCATTATTTTGAGTTATAAATTGTTTATCAAATTTGATATCTCCTAGTGTGAGCTTAAATCGTAATCTTTACACACTTGTGAGCTATTGTACATTGGTGTTAGTCACCAAATTCTTATTCATCAAATATTAAGAGAGGTTCATCTCTTAAAATAGCAAGAGTTTATTATGTTGAGTGTTGTGAGATTACAACATTTGTAGAGTGTTAACTCTTGTAGAGGTTTGATCTTCACCCGGAAGAAGATCGGTATTAGTAAAAATTCTCGGGGAACTAACTGAGCGCGGAAGTAGGAGTTAACAAGCCACCGTGTGGACAAAAAGTCTTCGACTTCTATCGGTTTAATCTTTCTATCTCTTACTCTATTATATATTGTTATATCTTCATTGTGATTGGAACTACCTTGGTATCTTGCTTGCTTAATTGATATAGACATTAAATACTTTTAAAACGATTTTAAAAATTCGATTTAGTTTTAAATACCCTATTCACCCCCCTCTAGGGTATTTTCCGACCTACAATTAACAAATCTCCTATAATATCCTGTAAGTCCCAAGAATCCTCGTAACCCCTTAATAGAAGTTGGTTTGGTCATTTAAGCATATTTTCTACCTTATGATAGTTAGCTTCCACACTATTTCCGCTGATCAAATGCCCTAAATATTCAATTTATTCCCAAGAAAAGCTGCATTTAAATTTTTGAGTATACAACTGATTGGATTGCAGAACCTGGAGTACTGTTTCAAAGTGCTTTACATGATCAGAAAGAGTGGTACTATAAATCAGGATGTCATCAAAGAACACAAGCACAAACTTCCTCAAATAAGGCTTAAAAACCTCATTCACGAGGGCATGAAATATGGCAGGGGCATTAGTTAGCCCAAATGGCATTACTTTGAACTTAAAATGGCTTACATGGGTTCTGAAAGTTGTTTTATAGATGTTCGAAGGATGCATCCACACTTGGTGATAGCCCGACCTAAGGTCTTTTTTTGGAGAACACCTTAGCCCCATAAAGTTCATCTAGTAGTTCATCTATCATCGGTATGGGATATATATCCTTCACCGTACCCTCATTAAGCTTCTTATAATCCACACAAAATTGCCAAGTTTTATCTTTCTTCCGTACCAATATTACAGGAGAGGTAAAATGACTATGACTTGGCTGAATTACCTCGAAGTGAGCATCTCTTGTATCAATTTTTTAATCATTGCTTTTTGGACATAAGGGTACTTGTAGGGTCGTTGATTAGGGGGCTCAAAATTTGGTTTCAAGGGGATATGCTTGTCCAAGTGTCGACAAGTTGGTAAGTTAGTATGTTCGGTGAACACTTTGGAATATTTATCAATTAACTTCACCATCACTAGAGGATGTACAAGGTCTTCATTAATGACCGTTAGAGCAAATAAATGCCTTACTAAGTTATATTTCCCTTTTTGCCACATTTTTTTAGTGCTTTGCCTGACATCATTTTGAGAGAAGCTTTCTCTTTTTTCCCTGCAGTGTCACTTTCCTCCATGCCTTCTTCAATGAAATGCTCAAATTGGAAAAATCAAATACCATAGGGTTATATTGTCTCAACCCATCTGTTCTTAGCACCATATTACAACCCCCCAATGGAAGTACACGAATGTCAGCTTCGTAAGTACTGCCTTTTATAGTCCACTTCAGTTTAGGGCATTTAGATGTGCTAAATAATTGATTCCCATCAGCTAATGCTACTGATAATTGACTAGTTGGCTCAGTTTTAATTCCAGCTTTTACAACTGTATCCGGATCAATAAAACTATGCGTACTCCCACTGTCTATGAGAATGGTAATATGTAGCTTTTTGAGATACCATTGAATTCGAATAGTGTTATGAGTAGAGTTGCCTGTGAGAGTATGCATCGAATTTCACCTTTCTTATTATTCGCAAGCTCTTCTAGTTTTGACTCAGCTTTCATTATTACCTCATCTTGTCCCTCCTCATCACCAATCAGCATGAATAACTGGTGAGTCTAACACTTGTGGCCTGGTTGAAATGTTCCATCACAATTGTAACAAAGGCATTTTTCTCCCCTAACTCTTATTTCGGCATATGTGAGTTTTTTAATGGGCGATATAGTGGATTGGCCGGTAATGGTTTGATTATTGGTGGTAGATTTTGAAGCTGGTAGGTTAATGCTGGTTTAAGACAGGTTTTTTGTGGCAGTGGTTATTTTAAATGGTTGGGTATAATGGGAGTTGGAGTAATTATAGGTTTTGGCAATGGTTTTCAAATTTTTTTTTGTTATCATTCAGCCTTCCCTCCTGCACTTTAGCCATATAAATAGCCTGAGTGATGGTCGTGGGAGCCAATAGTTTCACCATTTGAGCTATTTTTCCTTTAGGCCGCTTATAAAACTCTTAATGAAATATTCCTCGTCCAGTGCTCTGTACTTTGCCAATATAAGAGCTTTCAATTTTTCAAAACTCTCCTAGTACTTTTCAACTGTTCTTTTTTGACTCAACTTATTAATCCCTATCACATTATCATGGCATACCTCTAAAAATCTGCTACACACATCCCCCATAAATTGTTCCCAGGTGAAAGTCAAATTACTCTCACAGTAATCTTGGTACCAGATATATGTCTTTCCCTCTATATGTAAACTCACCATCCTTAGCTTTTGTTGGTCATCCATGGGATTAATGCTAAGATATTGCCTGCACTTCCTCACCCATCCTCTAGGATTTGTATCATCAAAATAAGGGAAAATGATTTTAGGTAGTTTTGAAGCATTATCAGAGGAATTTGAGTCCCACAAAGGTCGTTCGTTAGATCTGCTATTGCTATGATGAGTTGGTACCTCGGTTTGATTCGTTGTGTTGGCTTCTCCTGTCTGACCTCAATCTTTCATTCTAAGCATTTTGAACAATTCTTCAAATCGACCTTCCACCCGTCTCTCTAAATTGGACTGAGCAGCAGTTTAAGACGCAATCCGTCGTCGATGGACTTAACTTACTCCAACAACTCGTTAAGTCATTGATCATTTTTCCTTGAAAGTTCCTCTGTGCTCTTCAACCTAGTTCCATCATCCATTGATGAACTTAAGAGAATCAAATTCCCCTGATACCACTCGTAGTGTTCCTAGATCTACTGGGAATTTACTACATAGTGATGATCGTAAATGAATCTAGAATACTCTCGGAATAAGAGTAAACCATCATTCCTTAGAGGGCTCTACACCAACAAGGCCAGTCTCTGAAGTACAGAGCTAAATAATATATGAATTTTCATTCCCAATCATAAAAGAGATGGTACAATTTATAATATATTTCCTTCTCCCTCTCTTATGCTTTCCATCCCTCAATACCCTCTATAGCCTAACAACCCACATGTTCCTCATGGCACTAATGTTTTATATCCTCTCAATTAAAATGACATCACTTAGCAATTATAAAACAATATAATAGAAAATGAAATATGAAAATGAAAATGAAAAGACTTTTCCACCCTTACTAATCCCCTGAATTCACTACAAGAAACCAAAGAGAAGAAATATATTATACCTTAAGATGAAACGGAGAAACGTCAAACAACTGAATCCATAATTAAAATATATGCCAATTGTTAAAAGAAGAAAACCCAATCGATGAAAATAAACCCTAAGATTTGTGAGATGAAGGACAAAATTGGGAAATTTTGAAGAGAAACCGATCTTGAGAGTGAATAATCTAATTATTAATGCCAACCGCTGTGGTTTTTTTAAGAACAGAGAGACACTAGTAAACTGTGAAAGGAGAAAGTGAAAAACGAAGACGATGTTTCTTAATATAGACACGTTGCAAATGACAGAGATAAACATGTGGTGAAATATTAAGGCTTAAGGGGCCTGTTGACCTAAGGTCTTAATCTTATTTTGATAATAACAATAAATCAATCATGTGTAATTTAACATGTTTATTGATATAAGTATACAGTTCATTTACTTGAAAAATTCAAAAAAACCACATATGACAATGATCACTCTTTCACTATTCGATCATTGGATAAGACAAGGAATATCAAATCTCTCAATGCAAATCATGAAGTACAAAGGATCAAAAGACTATATGAAAAGTTTTAAGGAAAAAGCTTCAAATTAAGATCAATCCGAAGAAACAAATCAAAGTATTCGAAGACTCATTAATTCAGTAATTGAGTGAGTGCTTAAGATTTATGTAAAGTTACTTTATTGATTAAATCCCTATAACTCAAACATATTCATGCATATTTTAAAGATTGATTCAAACAAGTTTGAAATTAAATTTATTTGGAAAGTATCATTTTACAAAGACCGAGTTTCAAAATAAATTCATATTAATTTTAAATGATCATATTTTAAGTTCTAATAAAAATCGCTATCGTAGAAACATATCTTTGAGGTTCACAAATCATTAGAATTGTATTTGGAACTAAATTGCTAAATTACAAAAATATTTTTATTTTACATTTAAAATTCGCTCAGTTTTTGCACAGTTTTGATCTAACGGTATAATGGAGGCCTTCCCGGACTCCGATCATTTTGAAATTTTTATAGTAGTTAGAAAACATCTCTTAGCACTTTTGACTAAAATTTGAGCATGATCCAACGGTCAGATTTGGAGAAATTATCAAAACAAATTAAATTTGTTTTGTCAAAACTAACTGTTGGAAAGTTTGAAAATGTATACCTTTGACCCAAAACCTTTCTTAATTACTCCCAACGGCCATATAATTTTTCAAGCTATATATATATAAGGTCCTAGACATGTTTTAACACACCTTGAATCATTCTAATACTTTATTATTCATATATTCAAATATACAAAGATTCAAGAACATATTTTGATCAATTTTTCATCTTTTGAGCTATATATTTTTGATCAATCTTGATAACTATAGTGTGAGCTTCATTTGTAATCTTCAAATACACTCGAGAGTTATTGTATTGGTGTGTATCACCATAAACAATTCATTATTCATTTCAAAAGAGAGTTTGTCTCTTTGTAGAGCAAGATAACATATCTTGTGAGAAGTGTAGTGGGTATAGCTACATTGTGAGTGTTGTGTGCATAGCAACATTTGTATTGAGGTTTGATTTTCACCCGAAGAAGATTGAATAGTGAAAATTCTCGGGGAACTAACCGAACGCGGACGTATAGTTTAGGAAACCGAACCGTGAGGACAAAAAGTCTCGAGCTTCAAATTGGTTTAATCTTTCTAAACTCAAGCTCTCTTTTTATTGCTATATTATTGCTTGTATTTTGAGATTGCTTATTTGCTTGTCTTGGGATTGATTATTTGAAATTGATTATTTTCTTGATATTGTTGCTTAGCTAAGTTACTTTGCTTAAACATTTTAAAAACGTTTTAATTCCGCATTAAGTTTTTAAAACCCTATTCACCCCCCTCTAGGGTCTTTATCCGATCAACAGGGCCACTTTACTTATATTTAATAGATTAATATATAACAATCGTTCATTTTAAAAAGTAATCGGATGAATTTTTTCATGAAACTTGGTAGAGATAATTTATATAAGGAGTAGATTATTCCCCAAAATTCCACCAAAAAGTTAAAATTACTGATGCGATATATATGTTTATTTTTGTCTAACGAAATTTTATATTATTATATTACCAACTTTTAGTTTGAGGTTTTTTTAATGAAATTTTGTACAAATGATTTACTCATTATAAATATCATCTTCACAAAATTTTATGAAAATTTTATTTATTTACGTTTTGAAATAGATGTTCTTAATGATCATTTGTTTGAGGGTCTAAACACTGAATTTTAATGGATTAAATGTTCAGATGCGAACTTTTTTGTTTGTTTAATTAAACAAGAAGAGGTTAACGATCATATTCACCTCTAAAATTTTCAAAGGTAATTTTGCCTCTAAACATAAACATAGCATCTGAATCGAGGAAAGTTCCATATATTTCCTTTTCTCTTGCGATGAAATAGATGATGAAATCTGACCATTGAAGGCTGAAGCTACTTAAGCTTTGATTGGCTGAATCTTAAATTTGGCAATCCAAATCATGCATATAAGGTTTTAGAAAAGGAGAATGTGGTTTAATATATTTAGAGAATATAAGAGAGATAGAAAGAGAGCGAACGAACCTTGAATAAGACAAATTGGAGTGTGAAATCGCTGACGAGAGCCCCAAGCACGTAAATTAGCTGATACGAGGTTGTTCTAGCTTAACTAAGGTCTTGAGTTATAGCTTTGGGAATGCAGTTGTGTTAAACCTTGGGAGGGAGAGCTTTGCCACCCAATGTGGTCCTACCTGGCTCGGAGTGGTTGCTCATATGCTACCATTTTAAGTGTACCAAAAGAAATCGCCGACGAGTCAACCACTGTCAATCTCCATCACGCCCCCTTCTTAGTGGCTTTTTTGTCTTCCAGTTGAACGGGTACCCAAAAGATACTATCATATTTCCATAAAGGTATGCTTTTTTCCCATTTGATGCAATTTCGATTAAGGTTAGGTAAAGATGGTTTTCATAAGGTCAACTATTTTTAAAAAAGATAAAAAGGGTAAAATAGTCTTAATCAACTATTAATCAGACATTGTATTCGAACAAAAAACAAATAAATTTTTCAAATTCAAGTTTTAGACTTTAGGCTTCAAATTTATATAACAAAACAAACGCCACCTTATTATTCTTAAAGTAAAAATTCCCTTATAAGAGTATTTTCGCATAATATTAACGTGTGGCTTACATATATATATATATATAAATGTACATATATAGGGTACATTTCAAGTAAGGATTGGCTTAACTCATGGATCAAGCATTTTGGGTGGGTTAAATGAACGAGTTTTTTGACGAAACTTGGTGAATAGATAATATCCACCAAAATTTATAAAAAAAATCAACCGAAAAGTGGATTAACTACAGAATTAAAATATATATCTAAAAACCGAATATATGTTACAAATTCGGTTCCCCATAATAAAGGAAACCTACTTTGTGTGAAACCTTCAATTCTTTATTCTCTACGATTTAGAATTTATTTGTTGCATTAAATTCGTTAAAGTGAGAGTGGTAAATAAAGTATAAGAGTATAAATAATAAAAAAAGTTAATGGTACGAGAGTAAGAGTGATACCTAATATTTATGGATGAAAATAACACCGCTTTTTATTTATAAAATTTTAAGATAGTTATTTACACAGATTTGTACAAAAAAAAGTTTATACAAAAACTATTTGAACTTACTCTACGCACAACCCCCATATCTTGTGGTTCGAACCCACACTTTTTACGAGACCCATGCGTAGCAGAACCAGGAAAAATAACAAGAAGCTCGCTCTATTTCTCTTACCTTCTTTTCTTCTCCCCCATTATTATTATTATTATTCATCCATGCTCTCACTTACAAGGCGGCTTCACAGGTCACTCCCACGCCTCCCCTCAGCCCCTCTCCTTCACCTTCATTCTTACCGGACCGATGCCTCCGGTTCCTCCCCTCCCCACCGGCGCCGCCCCAAATTATCGTCGGCTAAGATGAGGAAGGTCAACGATAAGTCGGAGTGGTGGGCCGTCGACGGAGAAATGCACGAGATCGGAGAGAACGTGCCTCCGAGAGAAAGGTTTGTAATCCCTAGAGACAATATCCCTAATAAGAGACGCAAGCAGTTACGGGAACAGTTTATGCGCCGTACTCGACTCGTTCTAAAAGAATCTGTTAGTTATCTTTCTATCCTTTACCACTGTTTGGTTATTTATGTATATATGTTTCATTTTTATATATGTTTGTGTAATTAATTTTTACACTAGTTTTATTCTATTGCACCGATAATTTGTGTACTTAATCCAATTGGAAAAGAGTAATGCCAGACATACTAACAACCTGTCCGGTTGTGGCACCAGTTAGATGAAAAGACATACAGTCAGATAACACATTAAATATATGGTTCCACCCATTCATTGGGCTGGTGTTACATCAGTATTATGTATTGTACGATTTTTTTTATCTGATTAGTGCCACAACTGTTTGTATACAAAAAAGAGTTTGTAGAAATAGGAGGGTATAAGAAGGGTGAAATGATGAAAATTTGTGATTATTCATCTATTTACTTAGAAAATTGAATTGAAAACCAAAAACTGTTAACTAAATTGAACGGGATCGCTGTTTAATCCGTAAATTATTTTTCATAGGCTTCTCTTTAGTTGGAGGGATTTCCATCTCAGGCGAATTCACGTGTAGAAAACTCAGAGAAATATTGTCCTGTTGAACATCCTTTTATGCAAGTATTCCTCAAATTCTTGTACAATTACGTTTGAATATGTTTTCTTCTGTATATTTCTGCAATTTTGTAGTACTCAATGCGATTTCATTTTAATGCACCGATTGTTTAATGAGCAATGGTTATAAGTGGGCAATCGGCATTCATCTGGTTGCGTCGAAAATTGAAATGAAAACCTTAAAATCTTAATGAAATTGGACACGATCAGTATATAATCTTTGAATTAATTTTTCATAGGCTTCTCACTTTACAAGGAGAGATTTCATCTGAGGGGAATTCACCTGTTGGGAACTATTTTCGTCTTGAATATTCATTTAAGCAAATATTCTTCACATTCCTGTACCAAAAGCCATATCTGTACTACATATTTGAATTTGCATAAAATGGGTTTGAATTTGTCCATTTTCATTGGATTCCTTTTATTTTTGGATTTTGGTGGTATTTGTGGGATATGTTTTGATGGATTTTGGTCTTACAAATATATTGAAAGGAGCATGAGCCTTGGTGCAAAAGATATATGGAGCTATATCAGGAGCTTAGAGAGAACTGGGAGAGGCTATACTGGGATGAGGGTTACTCTAAGAAACTTGCTCATGATCACGCAAACTACGACTCTGCTGAAGACGATGATCAAGATTTTTCACCATACAGGTTCTTTGCACTAGCAATTATCTTCTCTCTTTGTCTCCATGTTTCTGTGTATATTAGATATATTTAGTTGATACAAGTTATACAACCAAATGGTTTGTTTTAAGATGTTATCTTAAACAGGCTTTGTTGGCTTTATGCAATTATTTGGTGATATTAATTTTACTTTTTGCTTCTTGTTTTCTAGGAAAAGGCAATCCTTTGTTGAGCCCATGAAGGTACTAATGTCAAATGCTTAATGTATTTAGAGTTTAGAATATCTTGTAGGACCTTCATACACTAACATAACAAAAGACAATAGCTTTTCAATGAAAGCTTCTATTTGAATATTTATCAACTACAGGTTTAACTCTCATGGACCTCAACTTGATACTAGCTTTTTTTCTTCTTTCTCGCTATAAACTTCGAATTCTATGGATTTAAAGTTCTATATGTACCCCAAGACTATACTGACTACCTCAACCTATAGCCTAATGTTAGAAATGGGAATCTTATTTTGAGATATTCCAAGAAGGGGATTGAGACCCTTAATTTGGGACGGAGGTAGTAATTTTTATTACGTTGGTCCACTTAAGGGCTTGGTGCACTAACAACTTAGGATGTCAAAAATTGCCACATTGTATAAAGTATAATTTATTTCCATTACCAGTTACACTTATATAAAAGTACATTGATGAATACTTGAACACAATTTACTTTAAATGCAGGAACAAGCTTTTGGGAGAAATAGGCAAGGTGATAATTGGGATAAGGTTAGCCAAATCCGGGATAAGTTTGAATATGACAGGGAGAGAAGAATGAGAGATAAAGGTTGGATATTTTCTCCATTTTTTGAACTTGTACTTAAGTGTAATTTAAAACCAATTTGAAATATGGTCCTCTAAATCTTCAAAACAAACAGGGCTCTTTTAGGAGCTCCAAACATGTTTTCAGCACAACACATTGAGTTATATGTTTTTCTTTTAAATTTGCCTAAACTTTGAGCTGGGAAAATTTAACTGTGTTACTTATATCGATTTGTTGTATGCTTCTGCATACCTCCCTTAAAAATATTCCAAGGGGTAAATGAGTTGCTCTACCTAACTGAACCTGTAGGCCTTGGCTCTTGTGAGTTGTGATAAATGTATTATGTCATTCATGGCCAAATTAGTAGTTTAGCACGCATTGTAAGTCTAATAGTGTAGATATAAAGGAGCTAAATACATCTATGTGTGTTATTGCAAACATACGACATGCCCCGTTGTATAATCTTAAGTACATATGTTTGAGAGAGAGAGAGAGAGAGAGATGGTGTTTGAAACAAATGGTGTTATTTGTGGGGATTGTATCAGTTTGGTTTGGTGCATAATGTGACACTAACACCCAGGAGACCACAAACGGACAACCTCAAACCACCAGCAACCCGGGGCCCCACCCCCTGCGTCTCTCTCTCTCTCTCTCTCTTCCGATTCACTTTTGTTGACGTTGCTATATTATTTAGGATATAATTCCTTATAAATGCTTGCTTGCAGCCTTTGCACCTATGAATGGAGGAACTGATTTTGTCATAGCCGATTCTGCTTCGAGGAATCAGCCGCTTGACCCTCAGAGATATTTTCCTCCGCGGAGTGATAGTGAGAGTGAGAGTGATAGTGAGAGTGACTAAACGGCTATCAGAGGTGTTAGGGGGAGAATAGCGGAGTAAAGATTCTCAAGGCCAAGGGGGAGTTTCAAGAAAGTTAACAGCAATTCATATTTACAAGAGCCCTTACCATTTATCGTGCAAGAATTGTGTATGGGACTGTACAAATATTATGGAGATGGTACCCCTGGTTTTGCAGGATGTTTTATAGTTTTGGTTTGGTTTTTGGGTGTAGCACAGCTGGTTTCATTAGATACAATATTTATGTTATGTCGTTCCTGTGGATACTTTATTGCTTGTGTAGCTTGTGTGAGCAGAGTAAGCTTGTAAAGATATTCCCCCCAAGTATATCCTTCATTAGCATTTCAATTTCACAAATTCTTCATTAGCTTTTCAATTTCAGTTTTTCATTTTTTATTGTTTCTACTTTCTTTATGTAGGTAACTAAGTGGAATTATTAATACATACGTTCATATTGTTTTTTAATCTGACCACTTAATGATTTTGAAAGTTTGTATTTTCCAAACAAAATTGAGAAATTGCATATTTAAAAATCCAGTGGTTAGAAGTTAGTTCCAATCCCTTCTCTCATTCGTGTCATTTTTTCACTAGTAATGAAGTTAAATAGGACTATTCTTCTATGCAACTAAATTTTCAAGGTCTCATTATAGAGTTATTGGGGTCTAAAGTTTTTGAAGATTTGGGCAAAGGTGAGTTAATTTACCACTATCATGCCTCTTATCTTCTTCTTTTTTGGTATGCATATATTCAAGAGAAAGGATGTAGCATGGCTAGAAAAAGGGCCTTCACATTGCGACTCTCAATACAATTGGAAGAAAATGCTTACTAGATTTAATTACCGTTTGTTTCCACCTTTTAAATTTGAATAGGCGATCCATTTAGACTTTAGGGTTTTTAAAATATGTTTAATGGCTTTAAAGGTGAGATATGCGCATTTATTTTACCTTTTTTTTTTAAAATTAAGTGGCTCTCATACCTCTTATCAATTAACAATTAATTTTAAAATAGTAAAAAACATCTTTTATTGTACTTCTAAGATATACTTGTCTTTACAAAATAAGAAGATAAGGATAAATTTGTACAAATTACATTCATTTACATGTTCAAACGAACACCTTTTTGGATGTAACATTTAAATTAAAAAACAAATTGATTTTTTAGCTCTAGTTTTTAGATTTCAGAATTAATCTTTAATCTTCAAAACAAATGCATCCTTAGTGAAATGTTTGCCAAAAAAAAAATATACCCAAACAACATCAGTATTATTTATGCTACTCAACTCAACCCCAAAAAAACTTCAGAAAGACGATCAAAATATCTATACTATATTAGCAAGGCAAGATCTATCAAAGAAAAATATACCCAAACAACATTGGAATGATTTATGCTTCTCAACTCAACTTCGAAAAAACTTTAAAAAGAAAATCAAAATATCTATACTATATTAGTAAGATAAGATCTGTTTCAACAATAAACTGAGTGAAACTTTTAAATGCTTATTTTATTTTATTTTCAATAGAAATTGATATTCATAATTAACCACCAACCATCTTTTACTTTTATTAAATATTTTTCAAAATTTTATACACACAAGTAGCAACTTCTCTACGCTAAAAGAGGGACCATTGAAAAACATGGTATATATGTGAGGGTTGAAACTGTGAAGTTCCCAATTTACTACGCCAGCAACTCAATCCCACTGCTCATTCCGTCATTTGTAGTTTCAGGTTTACCAACTCAGTAAACCTTCTGTTAAATCCGGCCGGCGCCAAATCTCTCTCTCTCTCTCTCTCTCCTACAAAATAGAATTTCAAATTGTCAAGGTTTCAATCGCATCTTCCTCCGGATCTGAGTGATTAGGGCAAAATTGAGTAACAAAGGAGCACGGAGATAATCAAAAGCGAAAATGAGCGGGACAAAGCTATGCACATTGCTTGGGGAATTAGGTTATGAAGGTCAATTAGACCCCGATAGCTTCGAATGGCCCTTTCAGTACGATGAGGCTCGGCCTATCCTCGATTGGCTCTGCTCCAGTCTCCGCCCCTCCAATGTCCTTTCGCCCACCGAGCTTTCTCAGTTACGCTTCTCATTTCTCTCTCTCTATACAAATACACATACGTGTATAGCTTGTTTGATCTGAGGTTGATTCATTATTCAGAGTTTAGTAAGAATTTAATTGATTGTTAGTAAGAATTTTGAACTAATTGCTGATCCAGTTCCATTTCTGAAGCAATAGTTATGACTAGTATTCTATCCCTCCATGTTATAAATGGCCTTGCCAAAGGCATTATTCATGCATATGAGAAATTCAATAGATTAATTTTTATATGCCTTTTGTAATTTGTATAAATTGACCTTTAAATATTGTTATAAAACTTAAATCAAATTGGGTTCCACTAAGATAAATAGTGTGTGAGGATTGTAAAAATAATAATAATAGTGAGAAGGAGACAGAGTTTTCTATGAATTATAAATTTAAATGAGAGAGAGAGAGAGTATTGTGCGTGAAAATTGTGCTCGAATACTTTTTTCTTGATTTGATGCGTGAATGAGAGTTTAAGTATGTTAGGATTTAGGAATGAGACAATGTTTTGTAATAGTAGATTATAGTTTACAAATAGTCTACCTATTGATTTGATGTTTTAACGTGAGTATAACACGCACTTCATAGTGTCAGAAAATGTTATAGACAGTACCTAGCTCTTGGATGCTTGGAAAAAAAGAAGATGAATACTATCTTTGGATTATAAGATTAATGATTAATTTAACTTTTGAACGCTATCTAATCACGTTATGAACATATTTTTCTCTCATTCACTTGCGGGTTTGAAAGAGCTGAAATTATGTGGGCTATATCTCCATTGACCAAACAGCTCTTACCTTATTCTGTTACACAGTAATAACTTGTGGGCACGTCATCGGTTTTTGTTTGGATTTTGTGGTGCCTCATTTCTGTGTTTGAAGCCAATGCAAAACTATTGATCTATTTTTGGGAGGATGGTGCTTGTATTCGAGAGATTGTGTTTGATCATTTACTCGATGCAAGCAAAATCTTACTTGTTACTGAATCTTCAATTGTTATCCAGATATGAGGAATTTTTACAAGAAGGGAAGCTATTGGAGGTATTGTTTCATCCATGTTCTCTAGGTTCATATATATATATATATGTATATATATCTTAAACTGATTTTCTCATTGGTTGGATATCATGACTTAACAGGGGGAAGACTTGGATTTTGCTTATGATAGTATTTCAGCCTTTTCCACTAGGAGAGATAATCAAGAGGCAGTTTTTGGAGCTGAAGAAGGATTGAAAGACATACGGTAACAATTCAATCTTGACATTCTTCCCTTTCTTCTTGCATGCCCATTTTTAGGCTCTTTTGCTAGCAACCAATGAATTCTTCTTAGATACATTAAAATTTACAGCATACCCTTTTGAATTATCAGTACACAGTTTCTTTTTAATTAAAGAAGAGTTGGCTTCCAACATTTTAAAGCTTTGGAAGCCTTTGGATTGATTTGATGTAACTTGGAGTATGTATGATGCTTAAGGGACCTTAAATTGTTCCATGTTTTCTCTCCCTTGCTTCTTCTCTTCAACTTTTGCTCTTCATAAGCTTTAGAACTCCCAAGCTGGTCCAGTTAATCACTTCCTTAAAGTATAAAATTCGTGCCTAAATAATAATTATTAGGCAGGCAATAAAAACCCCACATTCGGTGCAACCCATGTACGTGTTATGCATTCAAAGAATCCAAAAGATAATAATGAGCTTGATTCACAACAAAAGCCCCCCAAAGGATTCACTGAAGAGTCAATAGACCCCAAGTGCAGCTCACTAACCTTAAAGAACAACTCATAATCTTCAGAATCTTTAATACTATCAATATGACTAGTTGGAAACTTGTGTTCTACTTTATGTAATCACTTAAATATACTGTGATTGATGAATTTTCTTGACATCAAAAGTTAAAATATCCCCACTGCTCTATTTGCTATATTTCTGAAACTATACTTAAAAAACCATCGAGAATGCATTGTGGTAACTGCCACTTTTGATGAAATCATTTCTTTTGAAGGGATGCTACTTTAGCATTAAAAGGTGAAGCTAAGGAGTTGCAGAGGCAGCTTAGGCATCTGCAGTCTCAGTATGATATGCTCACAGGGCAGTCGTCTTTGTTGATTCAAGGTAGAAGGGCCCGAGTCGCCGCAACATCTACTGTCAATGGACAACTTAATACTATAGATGATAGTCTTTCAGCAAGAAATTTAGAGGTATTTTATATAAATTAGCTATAGAGGTTGGTGCAACTTATTCTTTCCTGGGTGGAATGCTAGTTACTTTACATTGCTGAGAGAACAGTCTATGAACCACTAGTATAATTAGGCGTATCAATGGATCGGATATGGACTGTATCAGCTTTCAATCTAGGGTGTTAGACTCAACTCGCGAATCAGCCGCTCGGCTGTATCCATATCCAATCCAATTGACCATATACTGGGTCCGATCCAAGAATCTGTGGATATATAAAATACCAATCCACATCGAGTTTTTACCAACATATCAGATCCATATATCTGACCTAATCTGAAAATTGAAAATTATTGTCCACAACGTGACTTTTTTCAAAATTTATTGCTGGACAAAATGTATTTGCACAATTTCTTAAGGACTACATTGTCTATGCAGTAGTCGTTGTTTTAAAAGTAAGAAATGAAATTTTATTAGAAGAGAGCATCCTCAATGGAGATATCTCTTGCATAAAACTAAAAGTACATCCAAATCAAAAGGACAAGAAAATTAGCCTAAAAGGAACAAAATGCAGTTATGAGATGTTCAGGAAACAATACAGTTCTTGGGAATTTGGAGATCGATGCATAAAATTTCTTTTTCAAGAGAACACTTGGAACATTTTATTTGGTATCGAATCTTTCACAAGCCTTTTAATTGTTCCATTTTTTATTATAGATGAACGCAGTTCTCGGAAGGATTGCTTCTACAGCTCAAGAGTTGGCTCATTATCATTCAGGGGACGGTACTGCTTTTCTTTCATCATTTCTTTATAGTTCAGTAGTTATACTTGTCACTCTCATTGACTTTAACTGGCTTGCATGTATTGTTACAGTTTGTTGTTTCTTTGAAATTATCCATTTTAGACTAAAAAATGTCAAGACAAACAATGCTTGCAAACAAACAAGGTTGAATTTGCTCTTCTTGTATATAGGCTGAAATGAATGAGTAGGAGTTAGATCGTAAGTGGGTTGCTATTAAGTTGGGTTCTTGATTTTCATTTCCAAATTCATTATTTATTTCACCTGAACCAGCCCGCCCCATTTTAGTTATATGGTATTATTAGGGTATTTAAAGGGTAGGCTCAGGTCAAATGGGTTTATCTTACGCAAACCCTAAACCCGACCTGACCCAGTTAAGAACCCTCCCCAAACCTGCCCCATTAAGTTCGAATCGGGTTGAAAACCCAATGAGTTAGGCCATTTTGCCATCCCTATTCAGAACATGTTCTATTTAGTTGTTGTTTTTCTTCAAAATGTTGTTGATACCAGTTGATAAGTTTTGGCATTATTTTCAATTGCAGCGGATGGAATCTATTTAGCTTACTCCGACTTTCATCCGTACTTGGTTGTGGATGCTTCTTGTATGAAAGAGCTGAATCAGTGGTTTGTGAAGCAACTAGACACGGTATAAGTTACTGAAGTTATGTCTTTGTTCTATTTTTTCATTGCCCACAAATTGCATGTGTAAGGTTTTACACTCTTTATACTTTGGATTGTCTATTTTTTACCATAATAAGTATACGTGGAACTTGTTATGGATAGTTTGTTTTACCATTGCTTTGATATATTTACATCCTGATGGTATATATGTCAGATAATTTTCCTTGTAATGGAATACATGATTGTTGGTTTTGGTGTAACTTGATTCAGGGTCCTTATCGATTAGTGGCGGAGGAGGGAAAATCTAAATGTTCATGGGTGAGCCTTGATGACATATCAAATACTTTAGTACGAGGTACTCTCTCTCTTTCTCTCTCTCATATACACGCACGCACGCATGCACGCACGCACGCACGCATTCTTTTATAATGGATTTAGTTAAGTTTTCTACCTATTTTTCCTCTCTTGTTATAGAAATAATTTTATTTGATATGTTACCCACTTACCAGTTACCCTAAGATATTTTTTTATATTGTAGGGTCACTTATGATCTTTATAGTCAAGTTCTACATTTGGCCTTTAACATAGTAATTGAAACAAAAAAAAATGGTGAATACTGAAGGAAGAGAAATGTATCAACTTTAGAATCTAGCCTGGTACATGGAGTGCATGCAAATAAAGACTTCTGTTCTGGATACTTAGTCAGATGAGTATAAACTTAGTGTACTTTCATCGCTGTAGAGTAAAATGATTTTGATTGCTTTTGCATTTGTCTCAATGCAGTAGATTTAGAGAAAATCCTATTATATAATTCCAACAGAATGGTTTGCACACTTATAAGGATGTTAGATAAGCCTAATCTACTATTTACATGAGTATAGCTAGGTTTTGACTTATTTTGATCATTTCACTGATGCAGCTGATATAGAAAAATCACATCACCAGCGTGTATCTGAATTGCAAAGGCTCCGCTCAATGTATGTGTTTTCACTTGAACAAGTCTCTGGTTGTTTTTGCCCTAATATTATAACGATCCATATCTCACATCAATTGTCTAATGGGGTGGCACTTGGCTTATAGTCACCTACATAATAACTTGGGCTAGCCATTTTGGGCTAGAACCCATGTAGTTACATATGTTGTTGGAGCCAACCCAGGCCCACTACCATGTGGATGTGTGGTAATTGTGGGTTGTGTTGGTGAGGCTGACAAAGAGCTGAATTGTTGGTGAGTGGCCCCACCCCGATGAGCATGTCAGGACTTTAACTAGGTTGGGGTGGAACTTGTAACAACCTACATATCCCACATCGGCGGTGTAGTTGGGTGGTCTTTGGCTTATATGTGGGTTCACTGAACCTAAATAAAAAGTAAAAACTTGGGCTTTAGCCATTTTGGTAAGAACCCATGCTAGAAAATTTGTTTTTTGTCTATATTGTTTGGAATAATTGTATGTGATGAATTCATTTTCTCAAGGCTTATAATGTCTAATATTATGTTAGATTTGGAACGAGTGAAAGACAGTGGGTTGAAGCTCAAGTTGAGAATGCTAAGCAACAAGCTATTCTCATGGCGCTTAAAGCTCAAGTCACTTCAGATGAAGCTCACATTCATCTCGATCTTCATTCTCTTCGGTAAATTTAATTAAATGTTTGATACATGCTGTGTGCAATTCACTTTCATCCTCTTCAGTAAATTTCATTCTCTTTAGTAATATATTATCACTTCTCTGCTCTTTTTTCTTTCAAAATCTTGTTAATTTAGGCTATTGGTAAGTTTTAAAAAAATTTCATTTTGTACTGATTAGGAGAAAGCATGCTGAATTGGTGGGAGAGCTTTCGAATCTTAACAACAAAGAGGAAAAGTTGTTATCAGAGGTTTGTTAGTCGGCCCCAATTCCCACTTATTGATAAATTTTATTGACATTTTCACCGTTGGTATGTTTTCGAGGCTTTATATGTATAAATGCTGTTCTTTTTCCAGACTATTCCAGATCTTTGTTGGGAGCTGGCTCAGCTACAAGACACATACATATTGCAAGGTATTTGAGTGTATATGTTGCCTTTTTCATTTCCTTAAATTAAAATAATGAAAAAAAGTTTATATTCAGCCGCATTTCCAATTTTTTAATTTATTTTGCTTGTTTTTGGTAATGAGTATATTAATTTGTTTACTTATGAGAATGTAGGTGATTATGATTTAAAGGTCATGCGCCAAGAATACTATATTAATCGGCAGAAAGCGGTATGCCTCACTACATTATAATGTCATGCTATGTTTATTAGGCTTAACTTTCTTTTATCTGGTTCAGAGTAGTTGATAACGTAAAAGCAAATACAGATTAAAATATGTTTAAGTTATAAGGACTCTTTTTTGGTCAAGTATAATGCAGATTAAGTTGTTCAAGTGGCTCCTGATTTTCAGTACGTTTTTATTCCCTATTTAGAAATATTTAAAACTGGGATCCATGGCAATACAACGTAATATATCATTGAGTTTTCAACCATAATAGAAATAAATTAACATTATAGGTTTTTTTTTTAAAAAATATTCTTATTAGTATCCTCTTTATTCATTCTTAATGAACACTTGCTTATTGGTGGCCAATATTGTACTTAAAATAATATTTAATTGTAGAAAACTGGCATTAACATGGGTCTTAAATTCTTTGGCTAATCTGTATATATTATTGCAGTTCATATGTCACCTTATCAATCAGCTTGCGAGGCATCAGTTCTTGAAAATAGCGTGTCAGTTGGAAAAGAAGACCATGCTTGGTGCTTATTCCCTGCTTAAAGTTATTGAATCAGAGCTTCAAGGCTACCTTTCTGCAACCAAAGGCCGAGTGGTATGTATCCAAATTTTTATTGCTACCTGGAGAATTACATAGTGGTTTTAAAATAATTTTCTTTGGGCCTTTGTTTGATATTATTAGTTTTAAGAAGGTTACAGATGCTTCATTTAAAAAAAAAAAACAGAAGCTTATAGATGTATGTTATGTTATAAATCATTACAGGGTCGTTGTATGGCATTGATTCAAGCTGCATCTGATGTACAAGAACAAGGAGCCGTAGACGATCGAGATACTTTTCTTCATGGTGTTAGAGACCTTTTAAGTATCTATTCAAGTAATATGATTATGCTACCCTAACAAGTAAAAACATGGTACTTTTTCTTCTTTTGATAATCATAGTTTTTTCACACTTTTTTGACCTTTTTTGAAGATGCTCAAGCTGGTTTGTCAACATATGTATCGGCCCCGGGAATTGTTCATCAGATATCTGGTCTTCAATCTGACCTTATGACCCTTCAGTCTGACCTAGAAAATTCCCTCCCAGAGGACAGAAATAGATGCATTAATGAGCTGTAAGTTATCCCTTCCTAATTGAATCAAATTTTATCCTCTGTGCTAGACACATGAAGAGTCTTAAGTCTAAAACCCATGTATTATCAAATCTTCTGGTTATAATAATGTTCTCCAATTTATTTTGGTGTTTTGGCAACAAACTTCTTTGATTTTTATAAACTTGAATTCCGGTGATAGGTCTTCACTAAAATCACCATTCTGTATATGTCCTTGATGAACTCGTAATATCTCTTACATTCTGTTTGATCATATGGACAGGTGCACTCTGATTCAAAGTTTACAGCAACTCTTATTTGCGTCATCAACAACTGCACAACCAATACTTACACCCCGGGTATACAATTCGTATATACTCTTATGCCTCCACCTTTTGTTAGAGTCCATTAGTGTGCTTCTATATATCTATATTATTGTATTATTTGTATAAAGCCGAGATGGATTTCAACTGCTTTGAAGCTCCGTCATACTTTTGATTTTTTATTTTACCCCTGCAATCTTCTTTCTCATAAAAGGAGTTGAACCCTCTGACAAGAGAGTTAAACAAAAGCATAACCACTAGGCCAATCACCATCTATACTATATATTGAGCGTGAGCAGATGGTTTTTGGTATGTACACAATATTAACCCCTCACGTATTAAATTAGTACAAAATAATGTTATAGGAAGGATTTAAAACTTGCGACCTTTATCATGAAAATACCTTTAATTACCATTGGATCAAGTATATTATATGTTAGAATGTGAAGAATTATTAAGTATTCTATTATACACATGTAGAGTGTGCCCATACGCTAGTTTTTATTAACTATTTTCGTCAAATTAGATGTATACGAGTTGTGCATGCGTCGTATGTGCAGGATAATCTAGTATATATATGTGCATTTCTCTTGTTTTTATTTATCATCTATTCACCTGTCAAACTTATAGGTTCCCTGAATTTTTTATTGTATGGTAGCCATATTCATTCAGTCATCCATGTTCATATTTTGCATGGGATGCAAGTTTGTTCAATTGTGATAATATTGTTAATAATGACTTGGTGAATAACCGGATAATTTGATCTCTCTCAGACATTAATGAAGGAGCTGGATGAAATGGAAAAAGTCAATGCAAAACTCTCTGTTGCAGTTGAAGAAGTGACACTGGAGCACTGCAAGAAGAATGAGGTAACTACTCCCTCTAATCTCCATCCATCTCAAATTACTAGTCTGCCAACTTTCCTTTTTGGAATGTCTCAATTTAAGAGTTCCATTTCCTTTTTGGGACATGATCAATGCACCAGATCTAACTAGCAAATAAATTGTGTTCTTGACTATTCATGGGGTTGAAATTAGTGTTATCAAAAGGTAGTCAAAATGGGACTCTTACTTTGAGACGGATAATTTTTGGAACGTTAACCTAATATGAATTAGTTTAGCCTTACTGAGTTTGTTTCCTTGGCATCCTTAATTAACATGTATTACTACTAAAATTGTTCTTCAAAGATTGACAAAATATGCAACCAAAACTTTGATAATCTTTCTTGTGGAATACAGATAGTAAAGCATCATTCGCAAGAAATGGCACTTCAGAGGCGGGTTTTTGTTGATTTCTTCTGCAACCCTGACCGTTTAAGAAGTCAGGTTAGAGAACTCACAGCAAGGATTAGGGCAATGCAAGTTTAGTATCTAGGGTTTGTTTCTTACTTTTTTTTAACAAAGTTGTACGACATCTTCTAATGTTCGGTCTCATGGTTTGTGAATGTTAGCACCTTCTGTTGTATAAAGAGAGAAGCAATTTCTGGAGTTTGTGTCATATTTTGGTTTCCAATTTCCCCCTATTAGCACAGTGGGTTAAAAGGGTTCCTTTACAATTATATTGAACGGCACTTCATATTTTCATTTTAAAATGAGGGCACTTTTTTTTTCTCTACCTAAAATATCGTTCCCTCATTTTTTTTATTTTTTATTTTTTAAAAAACATTTTAATCACTACCAATCACCATCACCCACTGTCGGAGTTCCAACAACTACTACCGGAGCTCCGGTGATCACTACGAGAGAGCCAAGGCCTCACCGGAGTTGCGGCATAGGTATTGCAAATTTGTATTTACAATATAACAAGGTCCAATTTTGAGAAAGAATTAGGTGCAATTCAACTTTTGATCTTAAACAAGATCCAAAAAGACCTAGGTGCAAATCAACTTTTACATTAAAACAAGATGCATAAAGAAATAGGTGCGAATTAACTTTTGCAGGAAAACATGATTTAGAAAGAACTAAGTACAAATTTGCAAGCAATTAAAGATGCAAATTTAAGAGCAAATTTAGTTTTGTACTATATAAAAGTTCTTGTTGGAGCTCTAAGGATCTTACTCACTGTAGGGACAATAATGATTGTTGGAGCTCCGGCAAAGGTTTCAAGAACTCCTATAAAGAAATGAAAGATTGTAGGAAGGGTATAATTGACCATTAAAAAAAGAGTATATCTTTTAAGTGAACAGAGATTGAAAATTCTCTTGATGGCTAAAACAAATTGTAAAGTAACTTATCTTATACTCGGCTCTTAAGAATTTAATAACAAAAACTTTACTTAGTTCTTAAGGACCGAATAATACTTTTCCTATAAGTGTACACAAATGTTTACACTCGATTTTCAAAAATTGAATATAGGTTACAAATTCGGTTCTCCGCAATCGAGGGAATCTTCTTTGTGTGCCCAGATTCATTTTTGTGCGTTGTTGTGTATATATATATTTCTTGTATATGTTAAAAAAACAAAATAAACATGAAACTTCAATTATCTCTTTTCTACCATTCTCTTTAACTTAAGGTTTTTTTGTATTGCATCAAGAGTACCTAAATGCAAATATAGTGCAATTAATTTTTTTCGTTCTTGATACCCGCATAAAGCTTTTTGTTTTCGTAGAAAACTCTTTGCACTAAGAACATTTTTTGTTGCATTTGTTTTTTAACCAACTAAACATAAGATAGTTCCACTTTTTATTTCGATATAAAATTAAGATTCTTTTTTTTTTAGAACATAATTTGCTGACCATATCTCACAATTAAAAATAAGTTGTACTTCTCATCTTTGATGAATATAAAATAGGTAGTATCACATTTAAAATGTACAAAAATAAAGTTGAAACTTCAATGTCAGACGAATGGAACATATTTTTGAACAAATGGTTATCTAACTTTTAGCATCAACTACTACTAGTTAAAAATGAAAATTCTAAGCACCAAAAAAAAAAAAAAAAACAAAAACCTAATATGTGATGTGAATTAAAAAAAAATACGAGAAATAAACAAATTTGAAAATTATATGGCCAGATAGAAGAGCTGGAAAATACCTAATATGTGATGTGATAGAGACATGTTAGTGACCAAAAAAAAGGGACAGAAAGTAAGTGGTAATCTAAAAACCAAAATCTGTAGGCTCTGAAGGAGTAATTTTAAGAGCATCAAACCTTCTCAGAAAATCAAAAAAAAGCTGATTTACCTGTTCAACATTAACACTTCGATGTAGATTGTTCACAACTACTACTGATCAACAAAGATCCCCCCCTCCTCTCTTGTATATACACATTCTAGGCATAATCATTTTCGTCTAGTACAGTGATTTAGTGGACAGATAGTTGTGAATGATCTATGTTTATCCACAGAAAAATTCTGGTGTTTAAGTGACGATTTATGATGCCTGCTTCAAATTATTTGTACATGCTTTTATGGTTACATAAACTAATTTTAATTAGTTTTATTTATACACAAAGTCTTAATATATAAATTATTCTTTCTTTTGTGATGTAGGTAGATCGGCTTACCTTTTGAGTTTGAGAAAAAGTCTGAGAAGTAGACATAAATGGGATCGAGATAAATTTATAATGAAAGTGTATTGTAATTTTGAACTTTTTTCTTAATAAGAAAAGCTGAAAATTTTTCAATTTATTACAAATAACAAACAAATCATTCCCATTTAACGTAAGACTTAAATCTAGGATCTTTTGAATTTGGACGCTTTTACTACAATACTAGACTAATTCATTTGACTTGGACTTTTTAAAATTACAAAAAAGGAAAAAAGAAATGGGAGTTTATTGTGTATAATTAGTGTATAGTCGTTGTATGTGTATTATTGCTTTACCGAATACTTACTACTAGTATTATTATATTTTCTGTATGTGAAGTTTTTTAGAATATTTATCCTTTATATGATTAATTTTTCCTTATAGATTACTTGAATTAAGAAAATAAATACAAGACCCAACTAAAGAGTCAGAGATAACCACACTCTTAAGTCTTAATTGAAAAAGAGCAAATTCAAGCCCGAAGATGCTTTGCATAGTTGCATGAGCATCCAAGAAAAAAGCGCATACAATTGACCAAATTATTTTCAAGAACTTATCTACCCTGGCCTTTTCATTTTTTTCCCTTAACTTTCTCCTTTCATACATTGAGGTTGAATTTTAGCAAAAGAAGGCATATTACCACCTTTTTGCTTTTATAATAAGCCTTAATCTCCTCAACGAAAACAGAAAAAGGTTGTGAAAATTTAAAGATGTAGTCTTTAATGTTTCTGGCACATCAAGATCCACGGATAATGAGGTGGAGTATTGATGTTACTTTTCTCTTTTATATTATTATTGTCGTCTTTTTTCTCCTTTAACAAATCTATTAGTATCTTTTAATTAGTGCCAAAACTATTATTTCGAAGTTTGAAAATGTAGTTAATTAGTTAACTTTGCCCCTTTAATAAATATGTAATTGCATGCGCAAAACTTTCAAGTCACATGGGGAACTTCTTGAAAACATTCAGGATGTGTTTGACAAATTAACTATTTTGGAGTTTTGGAATTGAGTTGCCAAACTCATAGAAGAACTATCCAATTGTATTTTTACCGATAGAAATCTAAATCACTAAATAACACCAAAGAGATGGGCTATGAAACATGATTCATAATGTAAGCATATATATGAAAGCAAAAAAGAAATAGAAACTATGATGAGTAGAGAATGCACAGACACCATAATTGTAACATGAGGAAGGAAGCCTTTACTTTTAACATAAGCCTTTGGAAAGCTCAAGTTCCAACATTGTTCCCTCTCTATATCTACTTTAAATATTACAAAAGATTTAATAACAAAAGCCCTCCAAAAAAAAAAACTAAAGAAACAATAATGACATATGAACTAATTTATTTGACCAATTATCGTAAATCAACTAATCCGAGTATCCGACGGTCGATTTATCTAAAATGTTAATGCTTGTTTAACACATCAATTACTTTAAAAAGATTGGTCAAAATTAGTTAATTCATATGTCATTACTCAAAAACAGAACACATTCACTTGGCTTGTCATAGTCATCATATGTTAATGGTGGATAAGCATCTTCTTGGACCAACAATTCACTTTTGGGCTTTTACTATTACTAAAACACAGAGTACAATAACACCAAATTTATACTACTAGTGGATATATATATATATATATATCCTTCCTCATTTTCCATATATATTTATATATGCAGCTTTCCCAGATTCACAAGACACAAGTAGGCACTAAGCAGCAGCTTGAAAAGAAGCCCCATGCCCTCTTCTACATATAAAAATGACAAACAAACAAAATCATAAGATAAAGACAATGGATAATAAATTAACTAAAGAAATAGGTTAAGGTCAATGCATGCTTATTAAAGTTCATGGAACAAAGTTTATTAAATTTAATTTCCGTTACAGATTGTTATGAACTTTTCTGTACTTTCGAATTTTTCAAAGCCCAATGCACTTTACTTTTTCGCTTAAATTAAACGGTGGAATAAAGATTGTACATTATACTTCAAAGTCCCTAAAAATTGCTCTTCCACCTTCTTTGGCATGAGTAATTCTAGAAATATAAAAAGACTTTTTTTTTTATATGAAAACCATGCTTTGGCAGATCTAGAGTGGATTCTTTAGAGGGTAGGGTTTGACCAAGTAAATGTACCACTTTTTACCGCTTGGCCAATCCCTGAATCTATAAATATAAGAAGTTTACACAAGCCAACACTTTAAGCAATACTTGGGATTTCAAGTGGTTGAGTTAAACTTCTCAATAACCTCAAATTTCAACCAATACAATACAATATTGACATAAAGGGCAGACCCATAATTAAACAGAGGCGTAGATAGGAGTGGACTAGTAATACTGATTTTTGTCTTTTGTATGTATAACTAATCTATTCGTATAGTACTTTTGTTTTTGGTAGACTATGTTGCTTTGCTAGGCTCTATTTCCGCCATGTTGCAATGTCATGGTAAAATTAGGTTAAAAGAATTTACCCTTTTGGATTTTGCAAAGAGGAGCTCAGGGGAGATCCTGTACAAATCTTCATCTACAGGCTTGGCTGCTTGCCTAGGTGGTGGTGCTGGTGCTGGTGCTGAAGCTTGGGTCAAAACCATAGGGCTTGGTGGCTCCTTCAACTCATCATAGTCATAGTCATAGTCATAGTCCCCCTTGACCCAACCCACATTTCCCTCTTCTTTCACTTGCTGCTGGTTTGATTTCACCTGTTAAAATAGAATCCATTACTTTTCTTAGTACATCTAAAATTAAGAGTATATTTTATTTTTTAAAACATAATCAACATACTAAAATTTATGCTATAAAACAAATTTTGTTTTAAAATTTTTAATTATGATAAAATTAGAATATTTTTAAAAAATATAAAAATCAAACATGAACCTCCAACTAGGGACGAAGTGAGTAAAGGCATGACCCGTCCGTACTGTATTATAAATGTCATTAAGGGGGTGACCATCATGAAGTTGTCAAATTTTGTCAACAATTACCCTTTTTATAAAAAGTCAATAATTTTCTCTTTCAGTAAACATTCTTTTTAAATTATATACACACTAACTGCGTTTGTATATAATCTAGTTTAAAAAAAATCATAAATATTAAATATGAGTTTAGCATTATGACAAAATAAATAAAGAAATAATATAAAAAGGTACCTTATTATTATTAATACGGCGAGGAACGAGAATCATGGCAGGAGTGAGGATATCATTGGCGTATAAATCGCCAGCGACATATAAATCGCGATCTTCTTCTTCTTGTTGTTGTTGTTGAGAATAAGTGTAGCTGTGGCGAATGAGACCGTTAGCTTGCCTCGTTGCCGATTCAAAGCACTGAGTGAAGGGCAAATCATCGTTGCTGCAGTCCCAGCTCCCAAATGCCGGTACCTGATTTCTCTTCCACTCCTGTTCATATATTCACACATTCAAAATTAATCAATTTTACAAAAACTTCTAACAAAATTCACTTACTCTAATCACTAACATATACATATAGTTGGTAGAAGAAGAAGAAGAATAATTTAGTAAAGAAAATGGTGCTCACATCCATTGGGCTATTTTGTTTGAGGAAGAAGTGGTGCAGATTCAAGAGTTAGTAGTTTAGAGAGAGAGAGAGAGAGATTTTGAACGGTGAGTTTCTTTGTTTGTGTCGCAGTATGTGTGTGGGCGTGGAGGGTTTTAAAGGAGGGAAGATAAAGGCAAAAAGATAAAGGGGGCTTCCACCGTGCGTTGCATATATGGAAACTATTTCAGTTTATTTAGGGCTTCCCCTTTAACCACTTAACCAGACCTGGCGCCTGGGTGGGTCTTCTCCATTATTCTTTCGATATAATTTCGTTTAAGAAGATTTAGGTGCCGTTTAGTAAAAAAACTGAAAACTGAAATCTGAAATCTGAAAACTGAAAACTGAAAACTGAAACTGAAAATTAAAAACTGAAAACTGAAAAAGCTGTTTGTTTACATGCAATTTGATAAATATGATTTTTTTTTATTATGACCATTTTGCCCTTAATTGTATTTTGAACAAATCATATCATCTGTGTGTGTGTGTCTCTCTGCGCCTGTGTGTGTCTCTCTGCGCCTGTGTGTGTGTCTTTGCGCGCCTGTGTGTGTCTTTGCGTGCGTTTGTGTGTGTGTGTGAAGGAGAGAGAATGATCTGTTTTCTTAACTTGGCGAAAAGAGAGAGCGAGAGAGATTTTGTAAAATAATTCGGCGTTGAATGGAGAGAGCCAGGGCTGGGGCTCGAAGTGAACATGATAAAAAATTGGATGAAAATTTTAAGTTTTAAGTGGTAAAAATTAAGTGGCATTTGTTCATTTTTAAATCTGAAAATTTTAAGTTTTCAGATTTATTCAAGTGAACGAGGCCTTAGTTCGAGAGTTAAATAAATAATTTTTTTCTATGATTATGATCTTTTTATTAATGTTCATATCCATTTTGTATAATTCTGAACATGATAAAAAATTGATGCATTTGTTCATTTTCAACTATTCAAATTCCATATGACTATGTTACATATTTCTAGATTGAATCTTTTATGAAAATTTATGGAGATGATTTACTTATCACAGAGATAATCTTTACCAAGTTTCATAAAAAAATTCATTCGTTTAATTCTCAAACTATATCTTGTACGAAATTGGACCGAAAGATAATGGAGAAGAGCCGAGTCCCGTTTAACCGGGAGATACAAGTCCTAAAGATATAATGAGACAAATATTTGGAGACAATAATTCTTAAAGAACATGTTGTTTATAATTAATTTTTTTTAAATAAACCACATCTTTTAAAATTTCCATCTCAATGATCATATTCTAAACATTTTTCTTGTAACAAGTGGTTCAATGATTAAATATGTAGGTTCGTTTCATAGGGGTAAGGGTCCAAATACAATAATATTTTTATAAAATGATTTTGCAAAATCTCATGATCATTGAAAAATGATATGGAAATTTGATTTTGTTATATAACAATATCACTCAAACCATCATACAATGTCATTGGTACAATTCTAATGGACGAATCCCCTCAACAGTTAAAAGCCTTGCTTCTCGCAAACTAAACGGGGTGTAGCTAGCTTTGTCAGGTTGTAGTTTTAATTTTTTTTTCTTATGTAACTAGAAAAAAATTATTGTGTGACATACTTAAAAATTACCAATCAATAAACGTGTGTAATTTGATGCATTTTTCTAATAGAGTCGACGTATTTTAACAATTGGCAACGGCCTTATAACATGTTGGCTTTGTGAACTTCTAGAGAAAAATATATATATGTTTCAATTGTAATTCATTCCATACTACTCGTTTTGGCACTATTTTTTGTTATTCAAAGCTCAATAAACAGAGCATAAATTCTTTTCCAAAACCTCCAATATAACACAAGGTATCTATGAGATAAACAAATAAATTACTGAGAGATAGAAATATAATTCCACCCCTGATTTGGTAAAAGAAGAAAAAGAGAAGCCCAGATATCCATGTTACACTAGCGGACAGAAAGACAGATAGGCGAGGAAGAGAGAAAGAAGCAGTTTTTTCCCCTTTACTTTTGCTTTTCTCTCATTTCTTTATCACTTTAATCAGGACCCTGTTTATTGCTTTTCCCTCTTTGTCTCTTATATCTGCATATTCTAATGAATACTCTCTACTCATAAATTAAAAAGGCAGTTTCCTTCTCCAAAGTTTAAATTCACTTTTTAACCCCGGCCCACAGGGCTAGCTTCATATTTTATTTAATCATTTATATACATGCTCAATATTAATAAAAATCTCACACAATATTAATAAACACACGACACATAAATACAATACTACGTTCTTCCTTCTATATATGTATAAAAATAAAAATGTTGAGTAGCCAAAATATACAATATTTTTATTAATGTTGAACATAAATATATAATGCCTGTGAATATATTTTTTTTATTTTTATATTTATGTAAAAAATTGTGTTTGATGTGCTGTGTGACCAGTACTTTGAAATCAAAGTGACTGTGTGATTTAATTGGAAAAGGAGTAAACCTATGCAGTGAAGGTACACTGGAGGTCAACACTATTTATAGGTTTAATTTGAAAATTTGTACTATGACTCTGTTCATCTACAGTACATGATTCCTGAGATATTTTTTTTTTCAAATATATTGGGTTAAAATAATAAATTAGAATAAGAGGTGGCATAGCGGATTGTAAAATTGTTTAATGGTGGTTGTTAAACTTGGATTATATGAGCAAAAGTGACAGTTATGTCTGTTAAATTGTGAATCAAAATAAAGGAAGAAAGTGAAAAAGATTCATTCATTCAACCAAATGTCAGCATATTCTATTTTTCTTATCTTTCCTGTTAAAGTTTCAAAACGCGACAGAATTATAAAACCTGTAAAAGAATAAAGAACAAAGTAATTTGTAGTTATAGTTCCCAGCTCTACGGTAGTGTGAGATCCACCTGAATTCAGGCTTCTTAAGTTACGAATATCATGAACGAATGTAACATTTATCCTCTTTCCCTTGCGTGCTTGAGGTGCTACTAGCGACCACGCAAAAAGAGTTTGAAATCGACTTCTCTGAACAATATGGCGAATCTATATAATTATTTTCACAACTTTAGTGGCAGCAAATTAAGATTGAGGAACTATTGGAACCTTAACTTTGGTAAACATTTACTGGTGTTGTCTTAATTTGCCAAAACAATAAGATTCCATCTTGTTTTTCGTAAAACCAAGAGTCTTGTAGCCTGATCACGTACTCGTACTTGTACTCGAGTTCTCAAGTTTTATTGTTCATGAGTGAGCTGACCAACAATTCACTCTGTGTGGCTGCAGTACAAGTATAGGTAGTTCCATCACTCGAAGAAGAAAAAAAAACCACAATTATCTTTTTTGAAAGACCCGCCTCTTATCAACTCTCTTGGGCTGGGCTTAAGATTCTAAATCTATTGGGCTATTTGGGCTGGACTTAAGATTCTCAAAATAGGACCCAACGTACATCAATCCTAATAAGACCTTTAGGTTTGCATTGCGTAGTTGCTAAAAGCTGAACTTCCCGGGCTTGAAAGAAAGTGCACTAGCATTATTATCCACGGCTGCTGACCTGAAACGTAACTGGGCTAAGCATTAAGCAATACACATATGCAAAGCGATGAATTATATAATACAATTATTTTCATACAAACTAGATTTCACCACCACCACCACCATAATAATGGTGAACATAAAACCACTGCAATAAGAGTAGATCAATAAAGAGTTCGACAATTACGTCAATTGAATCGACGATATCCTTGATATGAAGATAGAGGATGCCAACAAAGCTATAAGACCGTTAATTGACTAGCAATAAGTAATATTAAGCTGAGAATCTTACAAAATTACATGAGAAATTGCAAATTGATTGTGATTATTTAACTCATATATATATTGCTTTTAAAACGCCTCAAGTTAAGACATAACTAATGTCCTATAATTCTTCCTACTAAATAAATTTTATGATAGTCAGGCTCCGTGCATACAATATCTTATATAAAGCATGCTCTTTTTTAAGATAAATGCTAGGGATCCAAAAACTGTACTATAAATTGTAGACCAAATGAATTTGAATCTTTCCTTTACATTGGATTTTTGGAGAGAGAAAATAATGAGTGGTTGCAATGTATTTATACTTATTTGGCTTGTGTCTTTGAGTATTTTTGAGTTGTATAGCATTGTTCTTCCTTTAATATAATATAAATCTGAGTGATTCGTAAGGAGATGGGTTGGGAAGGTGCATATATAACTTTATTTTTTTTCCCGGTCAAAAGCATAATCTCTATTGGTGCATGAGAAATCACACGTTCCTATCATTTCCAAATTTGCTTGCAGTCTAATACCATGAGAATAGATTTATTAATTCACCAAGCAAACACGGGCACACATCAGAATTAAAACCCTAGCAAAAGCATAACACAATTTTTCCTGCTCCCCATAACATAACTAGCAAATCACCCAAATAAAATAGACCCTAACAAACCACCATCATCACATCCGTAACTCACAAGCAAATTAACAACCATACATTTAATTTACTTAATCACTTCCTTAATTTAAGCAAGTTCATCTTCATCATCATCTTCTTGGGAGAGCTCCGTGGCACCAAAGGGTTGGCCTTGTGACGTCAGTTTATCATCCTCTTCATCATCATCATCATCAATAGTTTCGTTGTCTTTCTCTTCATCTGCAGTAACCACATCTTCTGGTTCTTCCTCTTCTGGTGCAACCACCGTTTCTTCAACTATCTTCTCTTCTTCTGCATTCTCTATCACCTCTTCATCATTATATTGGTCAAGTTGCTCCGTATCTTTGGCCACTTGTGCATCATCAACCTACCATATTCATATTAATTACATGATCGATGTGTTTAGTTGGGATACGAGAAGTTATTAATTGTGCCATATATGAGATGTTGAGGAAACATCAGGGAAAATAAGTTTCTAGTAGTATTACTATTTGAGGGTTGAGGCATTATGTTACTATTTTTTTATTTTTTTTGACAAATCTCATCCGTGATGCAAAAAAATTATTGTTATTTTTGCTGTGTAACTTGGTTTTGGATGGTAATATTTATGTTAGACTAAGAAAAATTGGATCCAGATTTTCTGAAGTTGGCATAAATTAAGCTGTTCAAATTTTGAGTCGCTAAAGAAAGAGTATCCTTTAACGAGCTAGGATTAAGACTTGCAATGTTACAAATTTCAGTCACTATGCCAACTTAAAAAAAGGCGAATCCGAAAAATATCAACCTGTCATTTTTGGGGGAAGGGGGGGCGGTTTGAGGACAAAAATTAAGTAGCCCATAATTTAGTTAACAAAATTTCTTCAAATATAACAAATTGAGGTGATTTTGTTTGAGTATGTTAAGTACCGTTACACTTTGAAAAAAAATATTCTATATGCTAAGATTTTGCGTGTGTGCGCGTGCATGAGAGAGAGAGAGAGAGAGAGAGAGAGAGAGAGAACCTGTACAGAGGCCATATACGAAGGGGTTTGAGCAATAAATAAATGTGATAAATAATGAGATATGCAAAGACAGAAGTTGATGTAGAGTGTTAAAAAGTATTTATAGAAGAAACTAAAGCTAAGGTTCCACTATCTTCTTGACTATTGATACCCAAAGCATGATATCTTTTTTCAACCCTTATCAAGAATATGAAACATGAGAGAGAAATTATGCCTAAATAATCAACAGTCACATATATTCCTACTAGCTTGATAGTTGGAACAAGGCTTCAATCACACCAAAGAACCAAATGCCACTAGCAATAAGTGAAGAGAATATAAATGTGAAATCAAAGATAATGTTATTGTTAAGAACCATCTCTCCCAAAATCTCTCACGAGCGACCCCATACTTGCACGTGACCCCATACTCACACGTGAAGAACATACAAAAACATAATTATACAAAATATAACCGCAATAAATATCATGATTAACACATATAGAGTTTCACTAAGATCGTTTAAACTGTTAAAAGAAAGAACCTCAATGAATATATATATATATATATTATACTTAATAGTTATGATGCTGGTCACTTTTAGGGTTCTATAACAGAGTGATTTGATCTCTCCTTTTTTAATTTGGAATCAAATGTTTGCTTGGATTATTATATATATATACATGCAATTATTTATTTTTCTCTTTTCCTTTTAATAAGAGAAAGCTTCTAACTACAAGTTGGAACCATATGGGGTCACCTTAATTGTTTCTTAAAGATGTGAGTATGTGACAAAAGGTTTCTTTCGTAAGTAAGAAATTGAGTTATGGCCTCACTTAGAGCAGTAATTCTTAAGAGAATCAATTTATTAAAATGTTTTTTCTATCCATTTTGAGAAACAATATATATAAATTATAATATGATTAATGCTTTAATTTGTCTAAATATTTTATCAAACTAAATTTTTGAAAAAATAAATGTGCTTGATTTTGGTTGCAAAAACTTTAAAAAAGAAAGAAAACAAAAGAAATGCATGCCAAAGTTTACAAAAGAATTAAATATCTTTTACGGTTAAATTATAAAGGAAAATTTTGAGTTTGCACCTTCACATTATGACCCATATTTTGACTACCAACCCATATTTTAAATCACTGAACTTTGCACCCCATCATTTGCACTTCCCATCAAACTCTGTTAATTATATGTTGAAGTGATGAAATTACCCTTATTTCATCATCACCAAGCATAGTGGGTTTATGCTTGGTATGAATATTAAAAATCTTAATCTCCTCACCTAATCAAGATCAATTAACGAAAATCAAAGAAAGGGAGATTCTCCATTGAAAAACCCTCAAAACAAAGACTAATTTTTAGCTTAAAACTGATAAAATTAGTATGAACATTAACATAATTAAAAAAATAAAATTGAAACAGAAACCAAAAGAAGAATAAAATTGGAAATGTCTCTTATTAAGAAGAAACAGTTGAAGAAGAAGGTTCGTCTTTGAATTAATTGCATTACCTTCAATCTCTTTACAGATTTTTTTAAAATCTTGATGACTTAAACAAGGATTAATAAATGAAAACAACAAACTGCAAAAATAAAATAAAATAAAATAACAAAGCAAAATGAAATCATCAGCTAAATTGCACATTTCTCACAACATCAAAATCGATTAACTTCCATATTTACAAAAAATACTGATTTCTAACCTTATTCCCTCTATGATTTTGAACAAAATTATGTCCATTTCATGCAGTTTGTGACATTTGTCAACATATCACCGTAAATTAACATAAATTTATGTCTTTTTAAGCCTTCAAAGTTTACAAATCATTAAATAGTAGTGGATTCAGTGTTCGATTTCAATCTTTTGAGCCGAAAGTCCAATCTACGTAGTTTAAATTTCTATCAAAATATCACCAAAATGTTCGATTATGAACCTGTCAAACAGGATTAAACAAAAAAAATAGTTAGTTACAATTTATAAAGTATTGATCGTAAATGAACCACAACATAATTGGGCTTTGTATTGATTACAAACCAATAAAACACAAAATTCTCCACTCTTGTTTCTGTAAATACGAATCAAATTGCCAAATCTTCAGAAGGAGAAGCAAAAATCGAAATGGAATCTATTATGAAATCCTTTCAAAAAAACCCTTAAATCATCTAACAAAATGTACCTACAATATAATTCAAACAATAAATCGAAGCATTTAGATATAATTCATCAAAACAAAACAAAGCACAACAGAAAAAGAAAAATCAGAATACGGTGTCAATTACAAATCTCAAAACTTAAATATTTTTCCCGAAGCGAAATTTTATGAAACAAAACCAATCCTCTTTAATTGTATCCGTAACAAAAAAGACAAGTCATAATTAAGATTTCATCTTAATAATTGAAAGCTTACAATTCAAAATAAAAAAAAAATCAATTCTCAATTATTAATCCGAATTCTCGGGAAAAATTATATGTTATGTTGCTTGAACTTTAATACTAGTATAAATTATTAAGTTTTGAAGAAGAAGAAGAAACCCTCTATGCTTGATGATGATGAAATAAGGGTAGTTTCGTCACTTCAACATATAATTAACAGAGTTGGATGGAAAGTGCAAATGGTGGGGGTACAAAGTTCAATGATTTAAAATATAGGGTGTTAAGTCAAAATATGAGTTATAATGTGGGGTGCAAACTCAATTTTTTAATTAGAAAATCAACATTATATTGAATTGTTTAAAAATCATAGGATATATTGAATTGGATTCGCACTCTAGTGCTCCTCTTCGTTCTTAAAGGGCTAATAAACTTTTATTACATTCTGTTTTATTGTTTTTAAAATGCAGCTTACAATTAAAAGTGGACATGTTGTCTTAGCTTAGTTGTTAGATCGCATGACTTTTAACTACGTGGTTGTGGGTTTAATTCCCATATATGATGTTTAAATATATATATATATATATATTTGAAACATACTTAAATATGATGTTTTAAAAATATATATATTTAAAATTTATCTATTGAGATTTATAAAATAAATCAAATTTAAAAATGACTAGTTTTAATTTCTATGAGTTAATTTTCTTTCATCAAGATTTGCTCTTAACCATGAGATTTCTTTATGAGTTTTATTTTGGGTGGTGATGTTGGCACTCCCAAAAACACTTGATAACACTCCCACTTTAATTCGGTCATTCGCAACCGAGTAAAGTGTTTATTATTCGGTTGGTGAGGACCGAATATAAGTCTATATACTCGGTTCTTGACAACCGAATAAGGCATTTTCAAATTTTTTCAAATTTTATACTCGGTTCTTGACAACCGAGTAAGGCATTTTCAAGTTTTTTCAAATTTTTGCAAGTTTATATTCGGTCCTTCACAACCGAATAATGTATACGTTATTCGGTTGCGAATGACCGAATTAAAGTGGGAGTGTTTTCAAGAGATTTTGGGGGTGCCAACATCACCACCCTTTATTTTCTCTTGAATTTTTTTTATTCACTACTTTTAATTTTTTATACCAAATACAAATGAAATTTAAAAACTTTCTTTAAAAAATTTAACTTTAAAATAAATTTTAAATTTTAACTTAAAAACTCTAAACGAGTGTTTGAAATCAAACCCATCCAAATGCAATTTAGAACTCATTTATCCTCCTCGTACCCAAACAAAACAAACACTTGAAATCACACCCCATCAGAGCAGAGGAAATGTTGCAGAGATTCCCTCCCAATTTCCCTTCTTCAATGGCAACTCCCTTGAGACAACAACCCATCTATTTCTCCACCCTTCTCTTTCCCCCCTCACTCTCACCACAACAACCATCTCTGTCCTTCCACAAAAAGCAACCCAAAACCCCAAAAATGGTGGTTCTGTCCTCGAGTTACGAGGTGGGCGGAGGCTATTCACAAGAAGAATTAGATATCCAAGATAGAAACAGAAAAGAGAAGAGTCAAGATAATAACCAAAAAAAGGGTTCTTCCTATTACGAAGCTCTTCTCAATGGAGGTGAACAGGTCACCTCTGTTCTCGAAGAAATGGCCAAGCTTGTAAGTTCACTTCTCAATTGCTTTTGTTCCTTTTTTTTTTGTAACAGCAATCCAACTTTTGGTTATTGAAAATTTGATATTTTTAAGCTTTGGGTTTGAGCAATTCGTGTATATCTAACTTCCATCATGTAATTGGAAATTTTAACCCAAAACCCTAAACCCTATGCTTATAAATTCATTTCAATATAGTTTTGCTCCGCACCAGGTTGCTTATTTAGGATATTGGGGATTAGTTGAACATATCCATACTTATGTATATTCACATATATTAGCACTAACTTGATTGGTATACATGGAATTGTTTTCCATGGAAAAATTCTCCATGGAAATAAAAAAATTCCTGATTTGGATTGAGGAGGACAAAATTAGGCTACTAAAAATTGCTTATGTGAAAAATTATTGCCATCAAACACCATTGAAAGTCGAGAACATAAATTTTGGAGGATTTTCAATGGGCAAGAAGCCAAGAAGCGGAATCAGACACCTCTATTCTTAGCTAGGTTTTAGCTCCTTGAGATTTTAGAGAAATATCCCAATGGTCCCAACGTATAAGGATTTTAGTCAAATACCTTACAGTATTAACGCGTGGCATTCAAAGACATGGCAAGTTCCTTGACATGGAGAGCAAAAGACAGTAGTATGATGTTTTCTTTTTTATTTCTAATTAGTAATTATCCTAGTTTCTTCAGTTTGTTCTTCATGAGCCATTGTTGGAATGTTAAGTAGCCATATCTATATAATAAGGGGCAAGGGTTTTTGAATTTTAAAAATGTATATGGGATATCTAATTGTGTGACTGATATTTAAGATGCTTTTTGAATGGTTGATAGTGGCTTTGGCACGTTAACGACCTAGTGTTTCAATATTTCTACTGCTAATAGGCAGATATATTTTGATATAATTTTATCATTTGTTTGATTCTGATGTATAATATATATGGAAATAGTTGGAAGATGAAAACATGGATGACGAGTCTGAGGAGGTGGCAGTACAGTTGGCTGCACAGGGAGTGATAGGGAAGAGGGTTGATGAGATGGAGTCAGGGTTTATGATGGCTCTAGATTATATGATCCAACTTGCTGAAAAGGACCAGGACGAAAAGGTTTATAATTTGTTTATTTATGTTCTTATCCTTAGGCTCCGTTTGATAACAATATGGAAAATGATAAGAAAAACAACTAATATGAGTGAGAAGATGGAAAATGAGTTTTGGAATGTGGTGAGATGTTCTCCATATCATACTCATTTTTGTGACCATATGTCCTCCATCCACCTTTATGTTTTGTGAAAAAAATTTCTTTACCACCACCCAAAGAAATTTTTTCCATGGAAGAAGTCAAAAGCAAGTGTTAATCTCTCCACATACCTCAACTTATTTTCCAACTTCTCACAAAAATACATTGTTTTTCCTACTATTTTCCATCTTGTTATCAAATGAAACCTTTAAATACCATTATATAATACAACTTGCTGAAAAGGACCACGACGAAACCTTCCAATTCTCTTGCGGCCATCTCCCATAGTGTGAAGAAACCGTTTCTCACTGGAAAAGGATTCCTAATTCTTAGTCTGTCCGTTTCAAATTAAAAATACCACTTTGACCTTTTGTACCTTTTTTATGAAAACACTAATGCCAACCTAATCATTGGTCAAGAATAGGACTTGTCTGCTATGGTGAGATCTGGTATATCGATTATGTTCCAAAAAGAAATGGGACTGTTAATTTAAGATGGGCCGAAATGGAAATTGGTTCTCTTACTGATGTTTCTATTGTTTATTGTTCAGCGCAAGGCACTTTTGGAGGTGATAAAGGAGACTGTATTATCCCATCTTACCAAAAAGTGCCCCCCACATGTGAGAACTCTTTACTCATCTGATTTTACTTTTCCGTCACAGGGTTAATTAGACCTTTTACCTCATGTGGGTGGTGATTTTTCTCCTTTTGTATACTTTTTAGGTTCAAGTGGTTGGCCTGCTCTGTAGAACTCCCCAAAAGGAAAGTAGACAAGAATTACTGAGGCGAGTAGCAGCAGGTGGTGGTGCATTTAAAAGCGAAAACGGCACAAAAGTTCATCTCCCTGGGGCAAATTTAAATGATATTGCTAATCAGGCTGATGATTTACTCGAGGTAATAGTCTGACTAAAACATTTTTCCTTTTTCTTTATTTAGTAGTGATTAATCTTTTTTTCTTGTCTTTTTTCTTTTGGTAGACAATGGAAACCCGGCCTAGTGTTCCGGATCGAAAATTGCTTGCCAGGCTTGTTTTGATTAGAGAGGAAGCTCGGAATATGATGGGAGGTGGAATACTTGATGAAAGAAACGATCGTGGTCTAAGTACTCTCCCAGAATCTGAGGTATGTAAGGATGTGCTTGTTTTTACGTCTTAATGTTGAATGGGAGTCTATTCAGCATTATGAGCTAGGTTGTTTTCTCATCTCTTAATGCTGAATTGGATTAAAAGTCAGTATTCAAAAGGAAGAGGCAACTCCTGTGCTGATTGCTTAATTTAACTTTGGTGAAATTTCATTCCAATGGTGCCCCTATTTATTTTATTTGTCAGCCTGAAGGTAAAATTGAAAATGCCATATATACATCATTCAGAGCCAAATAAAAACATACACAATTTTCAGAGGTTCCATTAAGCATTTAAAGTCCAGCGTTAAATGTTCACCATTCAAAACTTAGAAGAATAAACAGAAGTTTCTACAGTAGTAAAGAATCCGTCGCAACTTGTTCATAATTAAAAGTTTCTACCCTCACTGCATCTATAGTTCTTTGTTATTATTATTATTATTATTATTATTATTATCATCGTCATCATAATTACTGCAAATCTTGTATTGGTGCAAGGTCAACTTTTTAACTAAACTAGTTGCTATGAAACCGGGGAAAACCGTACGGGAGAGGATTAAAAACGTAATGCAAGGGAAAGATGAAGGCGCGGACAACTCTAACAATGACGAGGAAGGTGTGAGGGGAATTTCAGGAAGGGTGAGTGTGTATGTTACCCTGGAGTAAAATGGTCATTTCACAAGAATTATAAACATTTTAAGATAAGTGACCTAACCATGCGCAATTGTTTGCCCTTATTTTCATGGTCTCCAGGCTAGCGTTACTGGCATTAAAGCACTACCGGTTCGTCCTGGCATGTTTCTTGAGACTGTCTCCAAGGTACTAGTCACTTACATTTATGGTTGTGGGTTGTATAAATAGAGGGAGGGAAATGTTATTGCCAAAACAATTTTGGCTCCTGCCAAATCAAATGCCGCATTGTGCTTGTACATTTATGTTTTAATAACAGTGCATTGCTTTGATAGATGCTCGCATGGGTTTCAGCCTGTTTCTTTAATTATATACAGTTGATGCTAGCGTGTGCTCCAAGGGCTCACGTTAAGGACCCAGATTTGGAAAGAATAATTGCCAAACAAGCATTAAACACCGAACAAAAAACTTACTTATAGCATTTTCTCTTTATGTAAATGGAGTTTTTAAACGTGTGCCCAGGATCCATCATTGATAGATGATGGTATCCATTGAACTCAGCTAGTATAAGCTATAAATACGTTGTTGCTTGAAAAATCTTTTACATAAGAGGCATTAATATTTGACCATCTGTTCATCTACCTTTTTTATTCGATATTTTCTTTAGGTGCTAGGCGGCATTTACACAGACAATAAATCTGGCATCACAGCGCAGCATCTTGAATGGGTAATGCTCTTGCTCGCTCCCCCCCCCCTCTCTCTCTCTATATATATATGTCAAAGCAAATATATTTTTAAGGATGCGTCTGCTTTTTTTTGATTTATTTCAAAAACCATCTAATCCATGACCATTTTTAAAGCTGTAAACAATCCAATCACTCTGCCGGTGGCCATCTGACTTTGTTTAAATCCTCAACTTATCAATCAGGTTCATCAGAATACACTTCAAGTTCTTGAAGAAATAGCATTCTAGCTTTTTTGGGTTGCTACCTATTGCTTCATCATGTGGAGCGCCCCTTTTTTATTCCCGATTAGATCAAAAGAAGGATATAATTTGCAGGCTGTGTAGTGAATATCGTAACCAGCTCCGAATATTTGTTAGAACATTGAGGTACTAAATGAAAGCTGTACAAAAATCTCTGTAGAAGCTGCTGTTGCAAGAGAGAGACATAAAGAAAGAGAAAAACATTTTCCCTGAAAGTTTCTATACAAGCTGCTGTTTCTGGATTCATTTTCCTTTTCTTCCTTTCTTACTTTTAATGATAAAAATATCACTTTTCCCTGAGAATTAGATTCCAATGAGTTTCAAGGCCCAGCTTTTGAGTGGTTTGGCTTAGTGAAAATGCTATCTTTATCATCAAGCTCAAATAAGAGCACACTTTCGAGATGTTCAAATCGCTTAAAGAAATGAAAGAGAAGGAATAAAAAGTAAGAATGATGATGGTTGGTTGATAATCTTCCAAAGTGGAAACCCATGTGTGGATTTTGGCCCACTTTGTAATTTTTTTTTTTTTTTTTGAACACATTAAATTTACTACACTTAAGGGGAAGGGGGAAAGGGGAGCTGTATTTCTGCAGCCGGTGAGACTCAAACCCCGGTTGCCCGGGAGTTCGGGGGAGGGGCTTACCACTGGGCCACCTCCTCCGCTCGCCCACTTTGTCATTCATTTTGCTTTTCTACGGAAATAAATGGTAAACTCAATACATAGTAGTTACATTAATAAGTTATTTTTTATTTCAGATATTTATGTTCTCTAAAATTATTATTACAAAAGTTCACAACATCAAGGTTATAAAATTAGAATATATATATATATATATATAAACATTACTGTCATTGAAATACAACAAAAGATTCTCACAAATTTCTTTTTAAAACATACTTGTACATTAGTATCTTTCCGTTCAAAAGATAAACTAATTTCAATTGATCTAAAGGTATACACATTTTATGTAATCAAATATTAGTTATATAAAATTACTTACATGGAATTTAGTTTATTGATTATATTTTAAAAAAAAATCTGGGTTCTTAATTTAGAGCATCTCAATAAATAAAATAATGAACTCTTAAATTGAAACAAAAGAATAAGTTAAAATCGATAACATCTTTATAGTATTCAAGTTTGAGCAGCCTCCTTACTCTCTACTCTCATGTGTCTTTGATAGGTGAATTCACTGAATTGTAATTTTATTTTATTAATTTTAAATTGGTGAATTGTAATTTTATTTTATTAATTTTAAATTGGACAAACTCTTCATGGCAGTCAGAGGACACATGCAATTTGTTCTTGTTTATTTAAATATGAACCAGTGTACAAATGTTAAATTTTGTTATGTGTTCATTTGAATATGAACTTGTGTGTAATTAAAAAAATAAATAAATATAAACTTGTGTACAAATTTTAAGACGCAGTTATGAATTTATAAATTTCAAGTACTCTATTTAATAAGTTAATAAATAATTTAGATACACATAATTATGATTAATAAAATTGAAGTACTCTATTTAATAGGTTAGGAAATAACTTGTGTAACATTTTATAGAAACAAAGCGAACGAAAAGCGGTGGCCGGTGGGGACTATAAATAACATGACAAAATTGGGCCGTTCCCCCAATTATAAGAATATTTTAGTTTGCACCCTGTACAGTTTGCACCTAAACTCAATATTTGTTTCAATCAGCCCTCTATGGGCGAGCACGAACAACTCGTGCGAATTTGAGGGTAAAATTATCATAACAAAACATATGAAACAATTAAAAATCCTAAGCAATTAAACCTAATGAAAATCCTTAAAACTTTTCTATTACTTTCTAAATTCTCTGCATAAACGTCCGTTTCCTTTAAATTGGTAGAATATATTGTAGTTAAAACATGGATTGAGCACTCCTAGTTAGATAGATCAAGTGGTAAGAGTCCTGGTCAAGAACCACGAGATTTGAGTTTGACTCCTGGCTCCCTCTATTCCCCTCCCTCCCCTCAAGATTGAGCATCAGTTATAAACGTGATCGTTTGTATTAAAAAAGACATGAATTGTATGGTTAATGTTGTTGATGATCGATGCAACAATCCAAATAGGACGTACTGTAAATTTATTTTTTTAGAATTTTTTTGTTTAGGGTTTAATTTATCAGTCCTCCCCACATGAGTTGCTTGTGCTGGTCGGAGATATCCTCTAGGAGTTGATCGAAACAAATAGTAAGTTTAGGATGCAACTTGATATAAATCTTAGTTTAGGATGAAAACTTAAATATTCTTATAGTTTGAGGGGAATTTGTGAAATATAGTCAAATAACTCAGTTAAAGAAGTAGAGAGCGCATTTAATTCAAAAACGGGATTTAGCTCAAAGTAGCGGTTGACAAAACAAGCAGGACAATATCGTCATATTTTTTGAATTCTCATACAGCCCCAGCTCCTCCTCCAGTGGAGTGAGAAAAATATAGTGATTGAAATATAGAATAGAGAGAGAGAGAGAGAGAGAGAGAGAGAGAGAGAGAAACATCACTCGATCTTCTCACTTCTTTTGCATCAGAATTCATCAATATATGGCTGGTTACGTTGGAGTTCTAGTATCAGATCCATGGCTCCAAAACCAGTTCACACAAGTTGAGCTACGAACCTTGAAATCTCATGTAAGTCTATGAATTTTTTTCACACCTGGATTTGTTCTATTTATTTATGTGATTGCATTTCCATTGGTGCGGTTGATTTAATTTACAGTTCTTAGCTATGAGGAGAGAAGACGGCCGTTTGACGGTTGGCCACTTGTCGTCGAAAATGTCGAAACTTAAACACATCGGAGAAAATATTACGGAGCAAGAGATTACTTACTTTCTTCTCGATTCGTATGAGAACATGGAGGAAGATGTCGATTTTGAACTATTTCTTCGTGTGAGTATATAAACTTAATTATAAAGCTTATAACGATGATCGATTTGTGTTATTTATGACCTTTCAATTGTCAATCTCAATAAATTTGAATCTTTTTGGTAGGTGATGAACGATGAACTACATGTATAAGGAGACGTAAATACATTATACGCCGTAGAACGTTTCATATGACATTTGCTTTTTTCAGCATTTCGATAGTATTCATGTTTTTATGGCCTTTCAAATGCTAATCTCAAAAAATTGGAATCTGTTTGGTAGGCAATGAACTAGATGTATTAGGAAACGTATTATAGAAGATTTTGTAGCTTTTATTTTTTATTGTTGTGGGGGCGGGGGGGATTTTATATCTTAAAATTTGTTTACGAAATGTTTGGGTTAGATATGAAAAATCTCCTCCCCACTAAGCTTAAGATAATTAGTCCATTCAGTTCACCTGATATTTCAATTTTAAGCACTGACCGCTAATTATATCACTTTAATCAAGACAGTGCCAAGTGTGTTTATAAATCAACTTTTTGTGTAGTGTTTTGTTTGTTTAGCATTTTTCTTTGAACCAACAGCATATAGCACGCTGAGCTGTTTCTACTATGTTCTGTTTGTCTCTTTTACTTATTGTAAGGTCATTTTTCAGTATTTTTCTGTTTTCTTCATGTTCTTGCCTACCAAGTAGTGTGAAATTCATTGTGTTACCGTCTATGTTTTTTTTCCCCTGTTTAGAATAAGAATAAGAATTTTGTTATCTAATGGCAGGTTTATTTGAAACTCCAAGCCCACGCGACAACAACAATGGGGAGCGGAGCAAAGAACTCATCTGCATTCCTGAAGTCTCCTACTTCCAGACTGCTTCACACAATTAGTGAATCCGAGAAAGCATCTTATGTAGCACATATCAACAATTACCTAGCAGAAGATAAGTTCCTAAAGAAGTACCTCCCAATAGATACCTCAACTGATGATCTATTTGAGCTTGCGAAGGATGGAGTTCTTATATGGTGATCATCAGACATATTTCTTTTGCTGTCTATAGATATCTATGTAATTTATAAATTGAACGTAGTTTGATCGCTGTATTTTTAGATACTCATAAGAATTTTGCTCTGATGCAGTAAGCTTATCAATATGGCAGTCCCCGGAACAATTGATGAAAGGGCAATCAATACTAAGAGAGTACTCAATCCTTGGGAAAGAAATGAGAATCATACCTTAGCCCTCAATTCTGCCAAGGCAATTGGATGTACTGTAGTCAATATAGGGACTCAGGATTTTATTGAAGGAAGGGTATGTGTGCACTTTGCTTTTATGTTGGTGTCCTAGAAATATAGATTGATACAGTTCTCTATTCAAGTGTGTGGTGTTCATTCATTTTGGATTGTAGTGATCTTTGCTAGTCCCCTGTCTCGTATTGACATGTGCCTTCATAAAAGTATTATGTTGCAAGGTTGTTTTTCTTACCCTAGAAACTAAAGGATTTTATTTAAGGTCTTGGCCGTAAGCTCATATCTTCCCACCGTCCTTTTTTTCTCTCTTCTATTTTAACATATTAATTTGTCATTTTTAAAGTAAAATGTAGTTTATATCAGTGTTTCTAATGTTACAGTTTTATATTATGCTTATTTCCCCCAAAATTTTCAAATTTTCCTCAATCTTGAATTCTGTTTATTCAAAATAGTTAGAAAGCCTCATACCCTATTCTTAAAGGTTAAACTAAACCTAACCTTTTCAGCTGATTACTTATGTGATGTTGATTCTGAAACTTAAAAGAAAAAAGAAAGCTCAAATTTTGCAAAAAGCCAAGCCAATTTCAACCTGTTTTAAGAATTCGCTGATTAAAATTCTTTGATATCTATTGATAATTCAGTAGTATTATTTATTTTATTCTATTTATTTATGTTAGTTTAGTTGTGGATAGAATCCCACCTTGATAGGGACTCTAGGTTAATTAGGAGTTGTGTTTATTTCCTATATAAGGTGCATTGTTTTCTTTAGTTAAAATAAGAGAATAAGATTAATAGAATGGTTCTCTATAATTCTTTATGGTATCAGAGGTATGGTTAGGAAACCCTAGGTCCTCAGTTTACTACCCACGTCTCAAAACCCTAGCCGCTGCCACTGTTCATCACTACCGACGTGCGTAATCGGAGACTCTTCCTGGAACCAACCACGCAGGAGTGGTCGGAACTCTCAGACGAGCAGAACGCCGAAAGAATCTCCGGGAACCAACGCGTCACGCGCCCACACGCGCCACTCCTTCTTGCGCGTGGATCTCACGCGCCGTCGACAGTAGCCGCGCGTGGCAACGCGTGGAGGCTCAGATCATCACCAAACTTTCCAGGTTCAATCGTCCCACTGTTCCGCTGCTTATTCTGGTACTGTTTTGGTCCTGTGGTACTGTTTCGTCATAGTTTTGTGACACTGTTCCGGTTTAATACTATTTATTTGGTATAAATCCTGTTGACTTGGTATAAATACTGTTCGATTAGTAGTGATTTGGTACTGTTCAGTTGATTGGTTGGTTTGGCTAGTTTGATTCTTCTACGATATGAACTATAAACTTGCTATGGTGGGTGCTAGTAGTCCGAGTCTCACAGATTCATCTAGTGGTTCTACCACAACCCCGTCTTCTACGTCCACAGATTCTATGTCGCAATTTGCTACTATTTATTCGGTGAGTGAAAATCCTGTAGCCAATATTAGTCACAAATTGAATGGAAGGAATTACCTCGAGTGGGCACAATCAATGAGGTTGTTTATTGACGGCAAAAGAAAATTAGGTTACGTGAATGGTGAGGTGGTACCACCACCATCTAACGACCCGGGATTTAAGTCGTGGCGCGAGGAGAATTCGATGGTTACCTCGTGGTTGATCAATTCCATGGAGGCTGGACTTGGTAAACCATATATGTTCCTGCCGACCGCTCGAGATATCTGGCATGCGGTTAAAGAAACGTACTCGGATCTAGACAACTATTCTCAAATGTTCGAACTCAATAACCAGTTGTGGAAGATGCAACAAGGGGATCGTGGGGTTACACCCTACTACCATGATATGATGGCCATATGGCAAGAGTTGGATTTATTTGAAACTGAAGAGTGGGAAAACCCAAATGATAGTGCTCGTTACAAGAAGAAGGTTGAACGAGGTCGGGTGTTTGTCTTCTTGGCTGGACTAAACAAGGACCTAGACGAAGTTCGGGGTCGTATTTTAGGCAGAATACCTCTGCCTACTATCAGAGAGGTGTTTTCAGAGGTACGAAGAGAAGAGGCTCGACGATCCGTGATGTTGAAAGACGAACGGGAACCCCGTACAGATGGTGAGGGCTCTGCACTGGTAGCCCTTGATAAAGCCGTGGACAGTGACAAGCGGGGAGGAAAGCAGAAATTGTGGTGTGATCATTGCAAGTGGTCAGGTCATACTAGGGATAGTTGCTGGAAACTTCATGGTAAACCAGCAAATTGGAAGAAGCGTGATAACAAAACGAGGGGTGGAACACGAGCATTCCAAGCAAGCAATGCTGATTCAGTACAACCATCTTCCTCAGAACCACTTCCATTCACAAAGGAACAATTTGAGCATCTGTGTAAAATGGTTCAAGCCCATTCCTTAGGAAACTCTGACTCCTCATGTTCCATAGCTCAGTCAGGTAATAAGTTTACAGCTACAATTGCCTGTATCAAATCCCAGAGCAACTGGATATTAGATTCAGGGGCCACTGACCACATGACCGGTATCTCGGAATTTTTTTCGTCATATACTCCGTGTGCAGGGAATCAAAAGGTTAAAATTGCTGATGGTTCTTTCGCTGCGGTTGCCGGCAAAGGAACCATAATCGTCTCCCCGTCTCTCACTCTTAAAGATGTCTTACATGTCCCTAATTTATCGTATAATCTTATATCTGTCAGCAAATTAGCTCTTGATCTCAATTGTCAAGTTAACTTTTGGTTTTCTCATTGTGAATTTCAGGATTCAAATTCAGGGAAGACGATTGGGGTTGCTAAACAGGATGGGGGTCTCTACTTCTTTAATAATGGGTCTACCTCTGGAAGGCAAGACCGGCAGACTTGTTTTAATTCTGTTTCTGTTTCTAGTGATAGTCAGATTTTGCTATGGCATTATAGGTTAGGACATCCAAACTTTCAGTATTTAAAGCATTTGTTTCCCAAGTTATTAATGAATAAAAATTTGCTTAAATTTCGGTGTGAATCTTGTGAATTAGCAAAACATCAACGCACGGTCTTTCCGTCTCAACCATATAAAAAATCACATCCTTTCACCTTGATTCACAGTGATGTTTGGGGTCCCTCTAGAGTGCCCACTTGGTCTGGTAAACGTTGGTTTGTAACTTTCATTGATGACCACACTAGAGTATGTTGGGTCTTTCTTTTAAAAAACAAATCAGAAGTTGGGAGTGTGTTTCAAAATTTTTACACCATGATAAACACACAGTTTCAAACCAAAATTCAAATTTTTCGGAGTGATAATGGGAAGGAATTTTTTAATAAGATTTTAGGGGATTTTTTCGCAAAAAATGGGATAATTCATCAAAGTTCTTGTAATTATACTCCTCAACAGAATGGAGTTGCCGAAAGGAAAAATAGACATCTACTTGAAGTTGCTCGTGCTCTAATTTTTCAAACTCAAGTTCCAAAATATCTTTGGGGAGATGCTATTTTGACTGCTACGTACCTTATTAATCGGCTTCCAACACGAACTTTGAAATTTAAAGCCCCTATAAAATTGCTTTCTGATCTATTTCCCAACACTCGGTTATTAGGGGATATTCCCTTAAAAATATTTGGAAGTATTGCCTTTGTTCATAATCATGACCCCAAAAATTCTAAACTTGATCCTAAGGCACACAAATGTATTTTTGTAGGTTATCCTACAAATCAGAAAGGGTATAAATGTTTTGATCCGATTTCCAAGAAATTATACATTTCTATGGATGTTACCTTCTTTGAAGGGCGATCCTATTACAATTCCCATCTTCAGGGGAGAGCACGAGTGAAGATGGTGGTTGCAGTTTTGATAATTCAGTCGTTGATGTTTTGTATGAACAAGTACCTAATTATTTTAACACACAATTTGGGAAAACAAAGGAATTAAATATTGAAGATACTTGTGTTAGTAATGGTGAACAACCAGGGTTAGTGTCATCCCAAAATCTGACTACCGATGGACCAGAGATGTGTGCAACACGGTATAAAGGTCTTGTTTATTCTAGGAAAAATCCAGAACAAGGAAGGAAAGAAACCATTCCTCTGCAACCCCAAGAATCCAACCTGAAGGTGGATCATGATACTCACGATGACTCTTCCGAGATACCTGAAGGTAGTTCTCAAGCTAATATCGAATCAACTCAGTCTGATCAACCTGATCTCCCTATTGCTCTTAGAAAAGGAGTCAGAGCGTGTACGAAATCTCCCAAATATCCCATTTCGAACTTTGTGTCATATAAAAATATCTCACCCTCCTATTCTGCATTTATCTCTCGTGTGTCGAATGTGGTTATTCCTAACAATGTTCAGGATGCTCTAAATGTTCCGGAGTGGAGAGAAGCGGTGTATGAGGAGATGAGAGCGCTGGAGAAGAATGCTACTTGGGAGAAAGTAAAGCTTCCAGAAGGAAAGACAGTTGTTGGTTGTAAATGGGTATTCACTGTGAAGTATAACTCAGATGGGTCAGTGGAACGGTATAAGGCTCGTCTGGTGGCTAAAGGCTTCACTCAAACGTATGGAGTCGACTACTCCGAAACTTTTTCTCCCGTGGCAAAATTAAATACAGTTCGGGTTCTCTTATCAGTTGCAGCTAACTTGGACTGGCCTCTGAATCAGTTAGATGTGAAGAATGCCTTTTTGAATGGAAACCTAGAAGAGGAAGTCTATATGGCACCTCCACCTGGTTTTACAGAGGAATTTGGGACAAAAATCTGCAAGCTAAAGAGGTCTTTGTATGGCCTTAAACAATCCCCTAGAGCGTGGTTCGAAAGATTAACGAAGTTCCTCAAGGGCCAAGGGTATAATCAAAGGCAGTCTGATCATACTCTCTTCACTAAGACGTCCACAAGAAACGAACTTTCTGTTCTCATTGTTTATGTGGATGATATGATTTTGACAGGGGATGATGTTGAAGAAATGAATCGACTGAAGCGAAATCTTGCTAGAGAATTTGAGATTAAGGATCTTGGTGACCTACGATACTTCCTTGGAATGGAGGTGGCCCGTTCAAAAAGTGGTATTGTAGTATCACAACGGAAATATATTTTGGATCTGCTGTCAGAAACTGGGATGAGTGGGTGTAAGCCATCGGATACTCCCATAGAACTGGGTACCAAGCTAGGAGATGTTAAAGATGGTGTTCCGGTCGAAACAGGGAGATACCAGAGGTTAGTTGGGAAACTAATCTACTTGTCTCATACGCGCCCTGACATTGCTTTCGCTGTGAGCATGGTTAGTCAGTTCATGCACTCACCATGTGAAGAGCATCTAGAGGCGGTGTACCGTATTCTTCGTTACCTCAAAGGCTCCCCAGGGAAAGGTCTGTTCTTCAGGAAGAACGATAAAAGAGGGATCGAGGTGTATACCGATGCTGATTGGGCTGGCTCGGTTACTGATAGACGGTCTACATCTGGCTACTGTACGTTTCTTTGGGGCAACTTGGTTACATGGAGAAGCAAGAAGCAAAGTGTTGTCGCTCGAAGCAGTGCAGAAGCTGAGTTTAGATCAATGGCTCAAGGAGTATGTGAGGTTCTTTGGCTACAAAGGGTCTTAGAGGAACTCAAAAGGCCAATAAGTCTCCCGATGAAGGTATACTGCGATAACAAGGCTGCTATCAGTATTGCCCACAATCCGGTCTTACATGATAGGACAAAACATGTTGAGATTGATAGGCACTTCATTAAAGAGAAACTAGAAGGTGGAATTATATGTACTCCCTTTGTTCCGTCTAATCAACAAGTTGCAGATATTTTGACCAAGGGCCTGTTAAGGCAACCGTTCGAATTTCAAATGAGCAAGTTGGGCATGACGGATATCTTCGCACCAACTTGAGGGGGAGTATTGATAATTCAGTAGTATTATTTATTTTATTCTATTTATTTATGTTAGTTTAGTTGTGGATAGAATCCCACCTTGATAGGGACTCTAGGTTAATTAGGAGTTGTGTTTATTTCCTATATAAGGTGCATTGTTTTCTTTAGTTAAAATAAGAGAATAAGATTAATAGAATGGTTCTCTATAATTCTTTAATATCATTAATGCTGACTTGTTCCTTCCTCCTCTTGACTGACTTATGATGAGTTCAGTTACCTTATTAATTTGTTGGGAGGGGTTCATTCCATGTTAATAGTTTATCTATGTTTTCAGTTCGTACTTCGACTCATCAGGAAATTAACATTCTTATTTCTTTGATTTCAGAGACATCTTGTGCTTGGGTTGATATCTCAAATCATTAAGGTAAAATTTTCAGAATTTCCAGATACCGTATGCCTAATCATGGTTTGTAAATTTTATTGAAACATTGAACTATGGTATCAACAAAACCCTGTACAACTTCAGATCTCTTGTCCTGATGTAGAACACAATCTACTTAAGTATTTTTTGTTTCCTGTAGTTTAAATTTGACCATCCTAATGTACGCTACTTCAGATACAACTATTGGCAGACCTCAATTTAAAGAAAACGCCTCAATTGGTGGAGTTGGTTGATGATAGCAAGGTAATTGGATAATCTCTCATTAGACGCCTTGGTTCCTGTAACAGCTCTATTAACCATCTGATGATGCATATGAGTTCCTATATATGAAACTGTCAGGATATGGAGGAGCTGATGAGTCTACCACCAGAAAAAATCTTGCTTAGATGGATGAATTTTCAGCTTAAGAAGGCCGGATACACGAAAACAGTCACAAACTTCTCTTCTGACGTAAAGGTAGATGAAAATGAATTGATATTCAAATTATTTTCTAATTGACCTTTCTTTTGAGTAATTTTGAAAACCATTGTATTGTCAATTGGTCCTGTTTCCTGAGTGGTAAACCAATTTGTTCTGCAGGATGGAGAGGCTTATACTCACTTGTTAAATATTCTTGCTCCTGAACACAACAATCCATCTGCATTGGCTGTAAAAGATACTTTAGCAAGGGCAAAATTAGTTCTTGAACATGCTGATAAGATGGGTTGTAAGAGATACTTAACAGCAAAAGATATTGTCGAAGGTTCTCCTAATCTTAACCTTGCCTTTGTGGCACACATCTTCCAGCATAGGTGACCATCAACCTTTTTCATTGCACTGAAATTGATCTGAAATGGTTAATTCCAGATTCTTTTGTAGCTGAAACCCCTGCGGAGTTATATATGGATATGTCTATTCCCACAATATACCATTTTTGTAGTTAGCTTTTCTCCTCACATTATATTCTTAGGGTGTGTTTGATAAAAAAGTTGGAAAATGATTGAAAACACTTCTAATTTTTATGAAAGGTTGGGAAAAGAAATTAAGTGATTTGGTAAGATGTTCTATTAGTTTTATTCTTTGAGGGAAAAAGAGGACAATATGGAGAATATCTTACCAAATCACCCTCTTTTTACTCTTCTCATAAAAATTAATTGTTTTCCAATCATTTTTCAACTTTTTTATCATACGGCCCTTACATTCCTATCTTGTTTCTGCATTTATCACCTGTTAAGAGTTTGCTGATGTATAAGCTAACTATGACTTGTTACCTGTAGGAATGGGCTCTCCACTCCAGAAGCAAATCAGAAAACCTTTCTTGCAACTTCGCCAGATGACACCCAGATATCTAGAGAAGAGAGAGCATTTCGGTTTTGGATAAATAGTTTCGGAACTTCAAGCTATATTGACAATGTCTTTGAAGACGTAAGAAATGGGTGAGTTTTGCTCAACTTGCTAGAGATAATACGGCGTTACTCCAATAATCATTTTTAATTTGTATCTTCGTTGTTTTTGTAGTTTTACACGGTCGCACTTGTAGGTTGAAAATCAATTTATTTATTTTTTGGTCAAATTTCCTCGATAAAATTGGAAAATGAAATGTTGAAAAATATGTAATTTGTTTCGGTATTAAAAGGTCGAGAATGTAACTGCCATATGCTAAATAGAATGTTCAAATACAAATCTTTAACAGAGTCCTTGCCTTTTTTATCCGGTCTTTAGTTGCTTGCTTGCTTATTCAAAATTTTTGTGCAGATGGTTACTTTTAGAAACCCTTGACAAGGTATCACCGGGAATTGTTAATTGGAAAGCTGCAACAAAGCCTCCAATCAAGATGCCGTTCAGGAAAGTAGAAAATTGCAACCAAGTTGTGAAGATTGGGAAGCAATTGAGGTTTTCCCTTGTTAATATTGCTGGAAATGATATTGTACAGGGAAATAAGAAATTGATACTGGGTATGTGTATTACATAGAAGTTCCATCCAAGTACATTGATAAGAAGAAATTCGAAAGATACATCTTAACAAAAGGATATTGGTTTTCTTTTCAGCTTATTTGTGGCAATTGATGAGATTCAACATGCTTCAGCTTGTAAAGAACTTGAGATTCCATTCACATGGAAAGGAAATCACTGATGCTGATATCTTAGAGTGGGCTAACACCAAAGTGAGGACTTCAGGATGCCAGAGTTGTATGAATAGTTTTAAGGTAAAGGTTAATGTTTTTCTTTTTCCTTAGTTAATACAATAATTGTAACTACTGAGTTGTACCTTTGATTTTATTGCCAGATTAGGTCATTAAACATATTAGAGAGTACACAAAATAAATTATTGTGATAAACTACCCTAACTACTAAAACTAATTGCGTTGCTCTTAATGGTATCTAATTTACTTACTCATTTCACTTTTTCAGGATAAGAGTTTGTCTGACGGTATTTTTTTCCTTGAGCTGCTTAGTGCTGTACAACCACGAGTTGTTAACTGGAGTCTTGTTATGAAAGGAGAAAATGGTACGTCTTTCATCTAATTCTGCTGTAAATTTTTCTTAACCAAGTCATATTGTCCCATAAGTTAAAATAGTCAATCTGATTTTTGAGTGTTGCATTCTCTTTAATAAATATTCTGCACAAGTTCAGATATTGCTCGAATTCTCCACATCATATGGATTTGCTCAAGCTTTAATATGATATTTACCTTTTTCCAGTATCTTTTGGTTTAGTTTGGGGTTAATTCACAGGCATTGTGTTTGAATCTGATTATTTTATTTCCTCATTCGTGGTAAAACATAGAGGATGAGAAGAAGATGAATGCAACCTACATCATCAGTATCGCGAGGAAGCTTGGATGTTCAATTTTTCTTCTTCCGGAAGACATAACTGAGGTAATATGAAATATGTTTTGTGGTTTCCTAATTTCCAGAATTGAATTTTGATTCATGGAGATGCCAAACTTTCATATTTTCCATCATCGGCATGAAACTGTCAGCCCATATCTGAAGACTGTTTGATTGCCAATGTTTTCCATAGCAAACGCAAGATGTCTAATGTCCCATCTTTTTCTGTTTGGTTGCCATCATTTTCCATGAGTCAGACTCTATGGCACAAGTCTCTAAAAAAATTTGGTTTCTATTGAATATATATGCCAAGCAAGCAAAACAAATCCATGGAAAACCAAATTTCTTCTTATTCCTTTTCCATTTCTCTGATCTGAAAACTTGGCATGAATTGTGTTAAATTATACAACAAAAGAAATAGAGAAATTATATTAATGAGCAAGAAATCCACAAGGGGTTACATTGTTACAATCTCACATACATTTACAATGGAATTGACATGAATATATATACAAGTAAAGAAGGAAACAAGAAGCCTAAAATGAGGAAGAAAGGAGGAGACAAGGAGGGAAACATGGAGGAGGGAATAAAGGAAAAGAAGAATAATTCTAAGCTTTAATAATTACAAATAATAATGCTAATTTATGTTGGAGAATATCATCATTCAATATCATCATTTCTAACACCCCCCTTCAAACTCAAGGTGGCAAATGGGCGGTCAGCTTGAGTTTGGAAAGCAAATCCTGAAAGCGTCCTTTTATTACATGAGATGATCTCCAACAAATTGGAAAACTAGATCTAGAACATAATGATTATAATTACATAATTAAAGAAATTAAAGAACAAAACATAATGAATACGGAAGCAGTGGAGCATGGAAGCAGGAACATGGAGGCATGTGTGCAGGAGCATGGAGGCATGTGCTTAGATCTACTTTAACACCCCCCCTCAAGCTGAAGGAGGCTCTTAGGGATCCGAAGCTTGGATACGAGAAAATGGAATTTGGTTTTGGTTTTTTTTTTTTTTTTTTTTTTTTGACATGTTCGATGATTGACCAGCAGACGGAACGGCGGTAACGGCGATGACGGGAGCCGACGGAACGGCGAGGTCCGGTGTAGAATTTCCGGAGGAAAAAACTTGATCTGAATACGCGAGCAGTACGTATAACAGTAACAAGAAATTGAATCAGAATACTTGGAGGTGCAGCGAAAGGCGACCCGCCGGAAATATTAAATTGAAGAGATTGAATATATATAGATATGTTTTTTTTTTTTTTTTTTTTTTTTTTTTTTTAGAGAGGTGGAAGAGTAGCAGTGGTGCTAGTAGTCAATGATGGCCCTTTCTTTGGTTTTGGTTTTAGAGAGATAAACTGAAGTTTCGATATGAGAGGCGAGAGGTTTCCGAGGGTGTTGGTGGTGCGGAAGGAAGGGAACACACATTATTGAGATAAAAAAGAGAAAGGCGATGGATTCTGAGAATCATCAGCACCAAAATTCAAGATATCAGTGAAGTTAGAAGCAGAGAGCGAATTGTATCCTATATCTCCTAAGGTAGTCCAATCCGGAGTCATTAATCCGGCAACCTCCGCAACAGAACTAATTTGAGGAGACCCCTTTGAGAAACCATCCAAAGCAACTTGGTAATCTGACAGAGTCGGATATGCCGGCATATCCACTGCTGTCAGAGGATCCCCGTGTTCTGAAAGATTCACGGTCGGTAGATGGATATCAGGGGTTGATGAAAGGAGCTTTAAAAAACTTTTGTAGTGAGGATGCTCCAACAAATCTTCCTGGGTCGGAAGAACCCCAGGTTCTAGAGGATTCTCTGAGGGGCCAGATGGAGAAGCGAAGGAGCCTGGTGGGTGAGCAAGGGAGTCGGATGGATTGGCCCTTGAGGAACTTGCAGGAGGGTTAAAGGAGCCAGGTGGAGAGGCAAAGGAGCCGATGGGTGAGTAAAGGAGCCGGATGGAGAAGCGAAGGAGCCTGGTGGGTGAGCAAGGGAGTCAGATGGATTGGCCCTTGAGGAACTTGCAGGAGGGTTAAAGGAGCCAGGTGGAGAGGCAAAGGAGCCGGATGGGTGAGTAAAGAAGCCGGATGGAGAAGCGAAGGAGCCTGGTGGGTGAGCAAGGGAGTCGGATGGATTGGCCCTTGAGGAACTTGCAGGAGGGTTAAAGGGGCCAGGTGGAGAGGCAAAGGAGCCGGATGGGTGAGTAAAGGAGCCGGATGAGTAGGCAAATGACCTGGAGACTGGAGATTTCTCCGGCAGTGTGACGCCCTGAGTGATGAGTACTCCTTTGTGTGGAGGAATGGTAGCTCGAGCGATGAGTACTCCCTTGTGTGGAGGAATGGTAGCTCAAAGGGGGCATCCCACACCGGAAGTTGGGGGATCCTTGGAGACCCATATAAGTAAGATATGGTCGCTAATTAAGTACGAGGCCTTTTGGGAGGCTCACTGGCTTCGGATCCCATGAGAACTCCGAAGTTAAGCGTGCTTGGACCAGAGCAATCCAGGGATGGGTGACCCCCTGGGAAGCTGGTCGTGAGCTCCCAGAAACAAAGCCGTGAGGGTAGATGTCCTGGGGCTGAGGCCTGGCTAGGACGCTACCCAGAGCGGACAATATCGTACTGAGGTGCGACCGGGTCGTTACAAATGGTATCAGAGCGGACCCCACAGAGTACGGTGTGTCGACGAGGACGTCGATTCCCTTGGGGGGAAGGATGTGACGCCCTGAGTGATGAGTACTCCCTTGTGTGGAGGAATGGTATCTCGAGCGATGAGTACTCCCTTGTGTGGAGGAATGGTAGCTCAAAGGGGGTATCCCACACCGGAAGTTGGGGGATCCTTGGAGACCCATATAAATAAGATATGGTCGCTAATTAAGTACGAGGCCTTTTGGGAGGCTTACTGGCTTCGGATCCCATGAGAACTCCGAAGTTAAGCGTGCTTGGACCAGAGCAATCCAGGGATGGGTGACCCCCTGGGAAGCTGGTCGTGAGCTCCCAGAAACAAAGCCGTGAGGGTAGATGTCCTGGGGCTGAGGCCTGGCTAGGACGCTACCCAGAGCGGACAATATCGTACTGAGGTGCGACCGGGTCGTTACAGGCAGTTTTCCGGTCGAACGGTGGCGGCGTCGACCAGAGCCGGATGGAGAAGCGAAGGAGCCTGGTGGGTGAGCAAGGGAGTCGGATGGATTGGCCCTTGAGGAACTTGCAGGAGGGACAAAGGAAAATGACGGATTAACCCTGGGAGACTCGCTGTCCAGTCGAGCCTCCAACGCCGTCATTCGTGACTGCAGAGCCTCAAGCTTTTGATCAAGAGAGGTAAGGAGGGCAGCGCATCCACCAGCAGGATTTAGGATTCTTGCCTTAGCTTCAAAGAGAAACGAATCGAGAGTTTCACGATGTTTGTGATCCGGTACGTGTTGTAAAAAGAATTCAACACTTTTTACCCCGAAAACGGAAAAGATTGTGTGATAATCTCGACGATGATACGCATTTGGAAAGATTTTAACTGATTCACAAGAAGGAGGACAAGCTCTGCGGCGAAAAGAGCAGGCAGGACATGGAGTACCTCGCTGGCGGATGCTGATCGACATGGCTGTTTGTATTGGATTTGAATGGGAGATTTGCAGTGAGGATGGTGCTATTGGGTGATTTGCAGTGAGGATGGTGTGTTTTGATTTTAATGGCAGGAAGCTGGTGAAAGGGTTAAAGGCGCCGATCTCGAAATTTGAATTTCGAATTTCGAGGTCGGAGCAAAAAGATGTCGGCATTTGATGATGGCGAGGGTCTGGAGTTTACGGAATTTGCGGGTTGTCGGTTATGGTATGGATTAGGGGTTGTCGGTTATGGTATGACTGAGGAAATGGACGGTGTTGCTTGGGATTGACGGAGGAGAGAATCGGGAAGTTGAACGAGTGGATGAGTGGTGCAATGAGATCAACGGCTCTTGATGTTAGAATAGGAAAATAAGAAGGTTTAGGGGCTAGAATAGAAATATCAGAAAGTACAGGGGTGAAATTGTAAATATATCTGACGGTGTCTGGAATATTCCGTCAATTCTGACGGCAAGCAAACGGCGTTAACCGCTGACGTGGCTGACACATGACTGACACGTGGCGCTGACTGGATGTCACGTGGCGGACACGTGGCGCTGACTGGATGTCACGTGGCGGACACGTGACGCTGACTGGATGCCACGTGGCACTGACGTGGCGGACACGTGGCGCTGACTGGATGCCACGTGGCGCTGACTGGATGTCATGTGCGCTGGCGTGGCTGACACGTGGCGCTTGTGTGTCAATGATGTGGCAGTTGCAGTTTGTAAGGAAATAGAGGAAAAATAAAATGCTATTAGTAGGAATCGAACCTTGCACTAAGCTGTGGTTACCTGATGGTCTTGCCAGCCAGGCTGAATGCTTCAATAATAATTATTTGGACGTGGTTTTATTTGAACAGGTTTGCTGCGTAAAGTCTGATTCGAGTAGTGTTTGGAGGCGTATTTGATTTGTTTGATAATGGTGATAGGTGTGGTGGCTTGGTGGCGAGGTTGTGTGGTGGCTGGTGGTTGGTGGCGAGGTCGTGGTGGCTAGTGGCGAGGTTGTCCTCTGATACCATGTTAAATTATACAACAAAAGAAATAGAGAAATTATATTAATGAGCAAGAAATCCACAAGGGGTTACATTGTTACAATCTCACATACATTTACAATGGAATTGACATGAATATATATACAAGTAAAGAAGGAAACAAGAAGCCTAAAATGAGGAAGAAAGGAGGAGACAAGGAGGGAAACATGGAGGAGGGAATAAAGGAAAAGAAGAATAATTCTAAGCTTTAATAATTACAAATAATAATGCTAATTTATGTTGGAGAATATCATCATTCAATATCATCATTTCTAACAAATTGATTTACTTTTCCATTTTCCTTTGTAATCCAAGATGAATTCTTACACAAGTCCGGAATATTTTTTGACAGGTAAATCAGAAGATGATACTAACACTAACTGCTAGTATTATGTATTGGTTCCTCAAACAACCAACGGAAGAGAGACCGTTTGGATCCTCGGATAGCGAGACTGGAAGCCAAATAGAGGAGACTATCTCAAACTCCACATTGGATGAAACTTCTTCAGAGTCATCCACAGATTAGTATTTGATTAGTTTAAGTGGGTGTTCTAATTCTTTTAATGCTCCCTTAATCGTTATTATTTTTGTTCTGTTTATTTACTTCATGAATTTCAATGTAGGCTAATGTATGAGTTGATAGGGAATTAGGAATGAATGTATTCAATACAATGTATGAAGCAAAACACATATGTAAATTAGTTTTAGAGAAAAAATAAAAAAAATTGTATTTGTATTGGTAAAACGTAAAGAACATTTTGTTTAGGGTGTGTTTGGTAACCCAATTATAAAACTTAGAATTAGAATTGGGTCCTGCAATTCCAATAATTTTGTTTGGATAGACAAAATGACTTTAGAATTGGAAATGATTGAATTAGAATTAGAACTAGAATTCCAAAACCACATAATTATATCCAAATGAATTCAATCGATCCACCGATGATTGCTGCTACCTGAGCTTGCCATTTATTTATGCTACTCCATTTTCAATGTTGCTAACTGCCATGTAGACATATACATCTCTCCCTATATATAATACAACCCAATATATTTATATCCTATATTTCAAAGACGGTTATTCAAAAATTATTTTAAATTTCATGCATACATTTATCTCTTATAAATTTTAAGATTTAAAAGCCATTGCTACTTATTATATAGATATTATATTAATAAATTTATTTTCCCAACCGGTGGTTAAGATTTGTTTTCGTTTGTTTTATCTTTTGATTTAATGACTTGTATTTGTCATGGCATTCTTGTAATTTAAATCATAGTATGCATATATATACGTATATTAGAAATCTTTATATTTCTTTCTTTCAGATAAATAGCAGATATATCATTAATGAAGTTGGAAGTAGAATAACGTCAAATAACAAAAGCTCCTCCACCCAAACAGGTGGATCCTCTAGCCGAACAATATAATAAATTGACCCAGCCAACTTAGTAAAAGAGTGGGCTACACCATTACCCTCACTTTTAACAAAAGAAAACAACTATTACAAGAGAAGCCCATTTTAGCGATGTATTTCTTAGTTTCCACAAAAGAGTTAAACATTAAATATAAAAATATTTTGTGGATTAGTTTTCTAGCTTACCTAGATCGACTTAAATTAATTAGGAGAATTTTTTTTGTTATTCATGAAACTAATTAGATTAACCGGGTTTACCTATCCCGGCCAACTTCACCTGACTTATTAAATAATTATAATACGTCGGGCGGGTATTTCGGGATTGATCAAGTTTGGGCTTAAGCACTTTCATTAAATACAACACAAATACTACAAGACCTTCACAAAAAAATAAGCCACAAACAAACTTGGCACTAATTTAAGTATAATATTGATGTAATTAAAGGATGGTCCCGAATCAACACGTCAATGTTATAAGTGCTCTCATTTCAAAAATGTATTAAAAGTTTACGTATTATTTAAAATAATATCCTACGAATTTATTTACTGATATTTTGAAATTTTTTCTTTAAGAAGCACAAATCGATTAAATTGTAATAATGACAACATTATCTGGATTAATACGGCACACATGCATGTTGCTTTGTCACAATCAAATTTTATTTCGAGAAAAATAGTCCAGTATTAGTGGTCCAGACAAAAGGTGCAAAGCAAAAGCATGTGGATGATGCCTCACATCTAAAACATAAACAAACCTAATTATGCGATTAGTTAAAGAGTCTTAATTTTAATGAGAATTGATTAATATCAAGTGTCAACTTAGCTATAGGCATGGTGGGCCTACCATCATGTTCTTGCCTTCCCATTCAAGGTGCCGTCTACCTCTTTAATCAATACCACTAGTCTCTAAGCGTGCAATTTTTGTTTGTTCCCATTTCTTTACAACTATTTTTTTTTAATTTAATTTATGAAAAAACATTTTAATTTTATTATGAAAAAGCATAGGATTCAGTATTTGATTTAAATTTTTTTTTTTAAATGTGGCATATAATTTTTTTTTTAATAAATGATGCAATCCCTACAACTAGTATCTCCTTATTCTAATTCTCGCCAGAAGAAAATCGAAGATACTTTATTTTTCTTGTAGCCGAGAGATTTCTCCCGGTGATTTTATCCTATAATCATGAATCAAATTTCATATTTGAATGAGATAGAGAATGTTTACACTATGAACGTGACACTCTAACAACTTTCTAAGGTTTTTAAATGGGAGGTACTATTGCTAAAGTAATAGTTCCTTATCGATTAGACCGATTTCATCTCAATTTAAAAGTAATAAAGATGGGATGGCTTAATAGCATGGAAATATTGTTCTGTCAATAATACTCCCCTTTCAAATTTACTTATTTTCTGTTTTGGAATTAATTTGGATTTTAATACATTGTGTATTTTAAGAAATCATATTAACTACAAAGAAAAATGATTCTCCGAAAGAATGGGATACCTTTAATCAATTATATATATTTTTAATGGTTTTGTGCCTTGCATGCATCTTCGTCATCTTCGAGCTCTTTTCCAAATTAATACTTGTTTTTACTCTAGTTTCGCCTCTGCACACTCATGTGAAGTGTACAATGATACTGTTTGTGGTAGATTGAGCTCATTGTTATTGTACTTTATAGTTTTAAGGTTATACATTCTTTATGGGAAACAACACACGTCACAGTGCATTTGATTGGCTAACATGGAAAATAATTGGATTCACGGATTTATTTTCAAATGGGATTTTTCTATCAAGAAAAACAAAAACTAACTGCGGAGGTGTTTTTGAGTTACTTAATTAGGGTATGTCTGATTGTAAAGTCAGATATGGCATATGATTGGTATATTCATTAACCTTTTTTTTGTCAAAAAAAAAAAGATGAATAATTTGGTGAGGTATTCACCTTCCTTTTCTTTTAAGGAAAATCTTTAATTCTTAGCGCTAGCCCCAAAAAATTGAATATCATGAAAAAAAATAAAAAAAAATTAATGGAACACCTCACCAAATCATTGATCTCATTTTCTAATTAACTTTCCATAAAAAATAGTTCATTCATTTTTTAACTTTGCAATCAAAACCACTCTTAAAAATGAAAAAATTTATACTAAACTAAGTTTTAGCTATAGAAATAAGTTTTATCGAATGCAACCAAACGCTACTAAAGAAGCGGAAAACATAATAAGTAAAAATGCAAACTTTTGCTCTTGTAATAGCATCTACCTATGGCAAATATATGCATAAGCAATAAGACAAAAAATATTGAAGGCAATAAGGTTTGACAAGAAGGCAATCAAAACACATAGGTATCACCTAAATGAAGCTCCTAAAATCTTTGGGAACTTGTGAATGTCTAGCTCATTAAACTACGCACGGAAATTCCGATTTTAAATGTTCTCACTAAATTATAATTTTTATTTTAAATTTTTTTTCTTTCACTTTATTATTGTCTTGAAAAAAAAATATCGACTCACCAAAAAAGTTGGGTGAATTTATTAAAACCTATATGATTATATAGGAATAACATTTAGTGGCGAAAATTTTGTCGCTAATTAAAATATTCACAAAATTATTTAATGGCAAAATAATTTATAAATTGTGGGGACAAAAATACAGAGATTATGATGATGGTGTATTTGCGAGAAATTAAAACTATGACATGTGCAGTATATGATTTTGTGATGGAACTCTTTAGGTTAAAACTTATATTTTTAAATTTTATTTTAGCTCATAAAAAATAAATTAACACCTTACCAATGTTAATTTTTACTGAAAATCTAAGACTATAATTTTGAAAGCTCATATGAAACCAATTAATTAGCAACCTGCAATTAATAACACATATCCAATATTAAATTTGCGAAATAATTTAAGGGACAGTTTTTTCGTTGCATAAAGCTGAATAAAGGTTGTTTACCCATTAGAAAGAATAATTTCATATGAAAAGGGCAATTTCATATTTTTTTCCTATAAGAATAGATTTAAAATTGTACATACATAACCTATAATAACAAAATTTTAAATTTTAACAAAATTTTACAATAACAAAATTTATATTTTATTTGAAATTTTAAAATCTCAATTCTAATATATATATATCCATTAATGAAGAGAAAAAAAAATTAATGAAAAAAAGAGAATGAGTGAAAAAAAAGAAACGTGTCTAAGTTGGGTGAGTTAGATTAGGGTGAAATTATTAAAATTAAAATTTTTAAATGGGGTGAGAACCTTAATTGTTAATTGTAGGTGTGTAAAATCACCCTAAGTTTACTCCATGTCTCCATGCGTGTGTATGAACCATTGGCCAATTAAGGGCTTTCTTGTTTCAACAATGAAGGCTAAAAAAAGTCTACCAACCACTACTACTAAATTAAAAAGTCTCAGTTCTACGTAGACCTCTTATTTTGATTAAGAATCATATCTTTTGTATTTTATAAAGAGTAATGATATTAGTATTTTACAAAAAAATAATATAATAATATTTTAAAATTATATTTAGTGATAAAAAAAAATGTCTCAAAAAATTCATATAAAATATCACTAAAATTTATTTTAGAGAACTAAAGTACTTTTGTGGAGTACTAAAATATCATTAACATCTTCTGGATTTCAAGAAAACATCTTAAAATTTCTTTTATTAACAAACATTTATAAATAATAAAAGTATGGGTGATTTAGACTTTAGGTGCCATTTGTTCTACACAATTAAAGATTATAGGGTTAGCATTTTGTAAATGAGAACCGTGAACTGACCGAATCAACCAATTTTCGGTTGGTAACCAAACCGACCATGTTTGGTTAGTTACCACGTAATCGGTTACCAACCAAAGTTGGTTGCGGTAACTGTTTAATAAATTGGGTTATGTGGTATTTACCAATGGTCGACCGACCATACTTTTAAAAATAAAAATAAAACAAATTTATAAGGGTATTAAGTAATAAGGCTGTAACTAATTGTTGTTTTATGCTTAGTAGTCACTTAAACCCTTACCCAATTAAATTACCTTAGTCCCTTACCCTCCCCTCCTAGTCCTCTCACCCTCTTAGTACTTACCTCCGGCAATCGTCTGGTTCCTATCGGCCGTCACTGTTTTTCATCTCTGTCCATCTCTTTCCGGTAGTCGTCCAATCATCAATACTCAGTAATTCAGTCATCCGCTGGTCCTTCATCTATTTTGTAAGATATCTCCTTAACGTTAATAGTAGAAAGATTAAGATCTAATGATGTTAGATTTGAAATTTGAAAATTTCTTGAACTTTTATGTTCCTTTGATTATGTATTTGCTTCTGCCTTGTTCATGAAAAATAATGACGGTCGGTTTTACCAATTAGTTAACCAAACCGATTGATCATTTCGGTAAATCGAAGGTTAGTTTAATGACTACATCAGTTCGGTAACGGTTCCTCTAAAGCTTATATTGACCATTTCGGTTCAGTTTGTAAACCAACCAAATCGATTTAGTAACCAAACCGTGGCCAACCCTAAAACCTTGTATGCCAAAGTTATACCATAATATGTGTTGGGTCCATTTAGGATGGATTCCGCCAGTCAAAAGTTAACTCCTCTAACTTTTGAACCAATTTAACTATTTTACCATCATTTTCATCTTTAACTTTGTGCATGAGGGTTTGGTTGAACACCCAACATTTTTGGGCAAATTGTACGTTGTGCAGTGAAAGATAAATCAAAATCCCCAAATTGTACGTTGAAGCAAGATTCTCATAGATTGAAGGAGTGATTTTTAAATAAAGTATAGATTGGAACAAAATTTGAATAAGTTCGTCAATATTCTTCTTCTCCACTACTTCATTCCAACCCATCACCACCCACCACCATCGCCACCCACAAACAAAGCATTCTAAATAAATACCACTGTGTTTGCCCCCTACTACCTCCTCCTTCCGACCCACCACCACCATTTTCACCACACACATACAAAACATACCAAAAAAATCACCATTGCCATTGGCTGCCATTATTCAACCTCATTCGTCCTTCTTCAACTCACATACATAGAGATTTGTGTTTGTATACATAAATATATATACATGTATAGATGCACACATCCACACACACACACACACATATATATATATATATATTTGAAAAACCAAAAGTGAAAATGATGCATTTAACTCAAAACTGATGACTAGATTGTTATGTAATTTGATGTGTGTATATATATATATATGTATGTAAATATGATATATATATATATAATGTGAATGGATGGATATATAGTGGTGGTTTGACTGTGTACTTAGATTGCTGATGGCGGTGGGAGTGGGAGGAACCGCTAGTGGAGTGAGGAACTTTCCTCAAACACATGTTGATTTGAGGGGTAAAATAGGCAAAAAAAATGGTTAAGAGTTAAAGGAGTTATCATCAGATTCTTTTAATTAACGGAATCTGTCCAAAATGAACCCCAAATGCATATTATGGTAAACTTTGGCACTCAAAGTCCAATTACGAGGAATAAATGGCACCCAAAGTCTAAATCACCCTAAAAGTATAATTATTTGCATAGAGCGTTCAATTCAAAGCCTCGCTCCTTGCCCCTACACCACTTAAAAACATTTGTATCTATCTACATTTGTGTATAAAAACAAAACTATTTGTTTTCTTTTGTTTATAAGCCTATATATTTGGAGGATTGAGCCTATTTGTATTATCAATACTCTTCAACATGCAAAAATTCCTCTCCCAAACTCCCTAGTAATACTCCAACATACGATATGTCCTAGGTCTGTGATGGGTGTCGAATTCAACAAAAATAATTTAAACTCAAATTCAAATTAAATTGTGTATAGCGGTGAGCATGATCGAATCCACAGAGACTGATAAGACTTAATTCTTCAAATAATAAAAGAAAAGGGGATTTAGATTTTTGTAATTTAAAACAAATTAATTTAAAGAAATTTAAAGGATAAATCAATATTTATGAAAGATCCAGTCCAAGGTATAATCTCAGAATTGATTCATTGAATTGATCATCGATGCAAAAATAAATATTTTATTCTTTACTAAATTTATTATAGTTATTGATATGATCTAAAAACCAATATCTCCTTAGTTTGTCGATAATCAAGGTACAACTGCTAATTATTTCTCTAATCGATAAACAACCCTAGACAAGCTCATAACATTTAATTTACCAACATCATTAATAACTAGAGAGACACAATTCTAATAAATGGATACAAAAGCAGGAACCATTTAAATTAGATTATATATCCCCACAACATAAACATTCTCTATGTTATTTTACCACTAATATCAGAACAGTTAAACAATTACGGGTTTAGATTTTCTAATTGGCAATATATTGTTTCATCAATCAAAATAATGTGCACTTTGTATTAATTAATCAATAATAATATAATGAAACATATAAGATATATAAATAGCAGAGAATAAAAGAGTAATATAAATTAATTAGATCTCACAATTCTTGAAGAATCAAAACCTTAAATAACCTTGAACTAGAATAATAACTTAGCAATTCATGGAGCAAAGATAATCTTCTAACTTGGAGAAATGAGAAGGAAAATAATGTGTTGTGTTGTCTCTTTTCTCTTTTCTCTTAACTCTTACCTAATAGTTATAGGCCTAAAACAAGAAGCACAATAAAACTCTAATTCCTCCTAAAAATAGGAGCCCTATAATAAAGCAAACTAAATATTGTCTCCTAATTAAAATAAGAAACCTACAAAGGAAAGAAATAAGCTACCAAAATAATAACAAAAACTAATTAAGTTCTTCTGCCAGCTGTGAGAACACACTAGAAAATATGATTGAATTTTAGAATTAGAGCGCGCCTACGACTTAACAAAACAACAATTCTATCTTTTGGACACAATAAGGGTGGCAAAAAAACCCAACCCACCAGGTTACTAAACCGAACCGATCTGATCCGTTTGGAGCTGTTTCGGGGCGGTTTATTTAAAGTGGGTTCGATTTCGGGTTTTAAAAAAAGAAACCGTTAAGGTTTCGGTTTTTATTTTCTAAAAACTGTCCCGAACCGCCCCGAATATATATATATAATATAACATAAAAATATTTATTTTATATAAAAAATATATGTGTTTTTATTTTCTAACAAAGCCTAACCCTATAACTCAGGTAATATATCTATCTCTTTATTCTTATTATTTGTTATTCTCTAATTGCTTTGATATTTATATTTTTATGTGTAAACAAAAACCTTTAATTTTAGTGAACATATAGCTTTGAATTTTAATGTTATGTGATATCTGCTCTATCTGTTTATTATTATTAGTTAGGTATGCATCCATCTCCAATCGATGTTTTGTATTCAAATTCTTGTTTTGGTAGATAATCTTTCCTGCTTAATATTTCTCATTTGGGGATCAAATAATTGAATTAACCACAGAAAATCTCAAGTGTTAGTCTGTTAGAAAACCATGAGCTTATTAATTAACATGATTTTTTTTTATTTTCTAACGTGAAAAAGCCGAAAACATAAAATCATGAATATAAATTTAGAACTCCTTGATTGGAGGATACCATAATAATTACCAGGGAATTAAATAATTAATGGAAGTCCACTTTCTTATATATATATATATATATATATTATTTGGGCTGGGGTGGGGCAGGGTGACCCGACCAACCCGAACCATAATTCGTATATTCAGGGTGGGGCAGTTCGGATCGGTTAACCGTAAATTAATTTGGATTGGTCTCGGTTTTAAAAAAAAACCGTTGCGATTTCGGTGCGGTTTCAGTTCGGGACAAAACAATGTGGTTCAGTTTCGAGTTTAAGCAAAACCGCCCCGTTGCCATTCCTAGGACACAATTCTCAGCTTTGGTGTGTCCACGCTTTATGCAAATACTTCTTTTGGTTTCTTCACATTTTCTAACTTTAGCTTCCTAGCTTTCATCTTTGATTTGGGCTTTTAGCTCATTTATGTTCATATCCATCATTTTTTCTACACAAACACAATATGCAATCAATATCCGCAAATTAAACATTTAAAACCAATAAAACATAAGAATATATCACAACAGAAACAACAATCACGCGTCTTATCAGTCTGCGTAGGTCTACTCTTAATTTACATGCATAGGATTTTGTACATATATTAATGGCCTTTTTCATTCTAGTAACGGTGTATGTCCATTAATAGTATATTAATTTACTCGTGACCAATAAACATGCAACACGTACATCTTTTTGTCCTAAAAATACGTCTCTCAAGATTTGTAATTTCCATTTTGTGATTTCACAATAATCTGTAGTTTCAATTTCATAGTCCACGTGCCCTTACATTAACCACATTCTTGTTTGAAAACTAATACAAGGTTGTCATCATCGATCAACTTTACCTAATTAATTAGCATGCAGTTAAGGTTTTAAATGCCAGAAATTATTTGAATCTCATCACCAATTCCTTATATATATATTGCAATTTTTACCAAGTATCTAGTTTGGTTACGAAATTATCGACTCCTTCCAACCCATTTTCAAATAATTAATGAGCGCATTGATCTTTAGTTCCAATGCATGTGATATATTAGGATTTGTTACAACTCAAGCACAGGATTTTTGATTACCTAATTAAGCTAGATATAGTCACTCTTTTTATCCGTGACAAACGCATTAGATATGGCAATCAGTCGTGCTCCCATGAAGAATTAATGATAGTTCGCTACAAGTTTTATCTCGATGAATGAGGCAAAATCTCAAAAATTTGTTCATATCACAATTTAAAACGGTCATAAATATATATAATCTCAAAATTGGTCACTGTGATAATATTTACTCTTAATGGTACTAATGTTATATCAATCTTCTTTAATTATCGGCTAGCTTCTCAATTTTCTGCAGTCGTCATACCGCAAAATAAGAAATATAAAGAGTAAATAATATATGGAATAAGCATAAATGAATCAAGCTAATAATCCCATAATATTAAACTAGCTAATCAATTATTTAAATTGAGTCGCATATATGTCATTAATTATTCGATCATCAGCGAGAGAAATTAAAGCGTGAATAATATTGTAATGCTAATTAATTAATATTAAATTAACCAATTGAAAAATGAGTCCCACCATCCATCAAGTGGGTAACGGAACCATGTGCTTTCATATGGTGGTTGGCCCTTTTCGGGCCCGCAGAATTCTCTTTTCACCTCCCCCATTACTTGAAAACGATACATAATAAGTCTTTTGTGTATAGGGGAGCGGTTTAAAGTAAAACTCTCAAGGCCGGTTGATGAATTTTAATCATGATAAATATTTTATAAAATGTAGGTTGTGAATTTGTCTTTGATTTTGCTGAGATGTGACTAGTAGAGATGTGCGAAAACCGGCCTCCTCACTATTATCATTGTCAGAAAAAAAAAGTGATTTAAAATAAAAGAATTTGTAATTATTTTTTAATAATATAGAAAATAAGAAATTATTTATCCTTACATATTGTGACATGGACAAAATTTATATAGTGTGGTTATGGAGAGAAATCTAACAAGAATTCTTTACTATAACATACGAGTTATGTTTTAAATATATATGATATAATGTATAATCATTTTAAATATACATGTATTGCAATAATTAAGCAATATCTAGGATACCCTACCAAGCTCCAAGCACCTTTATAATATATATATATATATATATATATAATAGAGATAAGCATATATTCTTAGCAAATTATTATACTTTTTAATTATGTCTTATTAATGAAGATTAATTGATTCCCAAGTCTCCTCTCTCTCTTTATCACCTCCCATTTTCAATCTTTTCTCCACCATCCCACCATTCCTCCTTTCTCTTCATCCTCTCACATTTTTCCCTCTTTCCCTCACCACATCTCTCTCTCTCTCTCTCTCTCTCTCTCTCTCTCTCTCTCTCTCTTCGATCAAGTAGATATGTTGTGTCAGAACTGAGTTTCTTTTTGTCCTTGTGACCCCCTTTGTGTCAGAAGAAAATCTTTATCTCTTTCAATCCATCCCAACTCCTCAAAACCCTATTTATATATTAGCCCTACCTATGACTACTCAAAATATACCATCAAACCCTAATACCTCCATTAGAACTAAATTTGCCTATCGATTCATTCGAGCCTTGAAAAAACTAAACAAGAATAGATCCAGTGCATCACATGCCACCACAAGAGAAATTATCTCTAGCCGGATCAAGATTGCTGCTGATGCATCAATGGCATCTGCTGTTGGATCAAGAAGAATGTGGAGCCGGGCTATTCTACGCAAGACAATCAAGAATCGCGATTTGAAGAAAAGAAACGTTCATGGTACAAAAAAATTGAGAAGAGCAAAGAGAAGAGGAAACCCTAAAAAAGTGTTTGGTACTGAGCTAAGGAAAATAGTTCCAGGAGGTGAAAGTATGGATATGTGGAACTTATTGGATGAAACTGCACATTATGTCAAGTGCCTTACCACCCAGGTACAGGTCATGAGAAATATTGTGGATTTTTACTCTACTACTTAATTAGAGCTATATGTATATTAATATGTATACATATAAATATGTGTGTGTATATAGGTGAAAGAATAAATTACTTGGGCAGAGAAAGAGGTTATCTTGGTTGGTGGGTGTTAGTGATATATAAGGAGTAATTTTATAGTTAAACAATTTATTTGACTAAAATTTGTAATCAAAATGACATGACAGACGTGAATCTGTCGAGTTTGTACACACAAGATGCATTGACACATGATACACCAGGACCAATTATATCGATTGTTTCACATAGGTGATCGATGCGTAATTGAGCATATTATTGTTGGCCTAACGTACACACACATGGTTTGGGTGTATTATGTACAAGTTGATACATTTTTGTAATATGATTTAACTACAAATTTTTAATCAAATAAATTGGTTTACTCTTTAAAAAATTTAGAATAATATTATATATATATATATACAGGCAGTCGACGTCTTTTATACATATGTATGATCAATATAAGTTCTTTGGCGAAGATGTAATGTATATATGTGTGTGTTTATGTGTTATATAGAAGTAAACTAAGCAGTGCTACTCTTGAGAAATAGTATGATATATAAGACATTTGTGTGGTCTTTATTTACCTTTGTGAGAAGGTAATATGTTTATTAGCAGTGGATATGATGTACAGATGCCAATATATATATGATGCATATAAATATGACTTTGTAATTTGTGTTCATTGTATGTTTGTTCACCTTATATATATAAGATAATAGAGAGGGTTTAGTGTGAACTATCTGTATATAGATTATACTTTTAGCAATAAATTTTTGTCACTTAAAACTAGTCCGTATACGAACGGCCCATTTCAAATCTAGACTATATATATATATTTGTTGATTTTTTTTTTATTGAAATATGCTGATTTTAATTATAGATTGTGTTGCAGGGACAAGAAGTTTTATGGGGCAAAATACTAATGTTTGTAGTTATGTATGCAGGTATATAATTAAGAATTTGAAGATTGATATGACAGAATAGTAATTAGTTTAGCCACTAAACTAAACAAAGCATAATAAGGATTTTTAATGTGGAAACTAATTAAATAGGATCCTTCCTTAGGAAAATAAAGAATCTGATAATTAGTCCAAGTAACACGTAATTATGTTCTTCTTTTTCAAAAGTACTTTGACATTTACAGGCTTTGATCTTTTGAGTAATGATTCACTAACGAATTAATTTATTATACCAAATTTATTTGTGATCAAATAATGTGGTAATATGAATCAGTTTAAAGAAGATCTCACTTGTTCGCAATTTGGTTAAATAAATTGTTTTGTGTATCATAATGTAGGTACGTTGCTCCTTATTTATTAATTATAATCTAATGAACAACTTTCCAATCATAATACTTTGTAATTCTTTATTTTTTTTATTTTTTTCCATAATTAGTTGTTTGAATTTCATATTTTCTATTTATAGTGACATTTGTATAATTTTTCAAGAAATCAAATTTATGGTACAATTTGATTGAACCTAAGTTTTCATTTTCTATGTAGTTAATTCAAAACCATCTTTTTGCCCTAATTTAGTTTTTGTCTTTAATTGTACGTAAAACATATATACGAAGATAAAAGAAGAAGAATAAAAGTGTATTAGACACAATTGCATTAAATCGGTATTCTTTGTTTTCACCTCTTAATGATGGGACTCAAGCTCATTCAACAATATAAGAAGTAAAAATAGTGTTTGTTTTGTATTATAAAGTTGTCCATCTTCTTTGCATTCGTTATATATCGATAGAGATGACAAAACTAAATGTAAAATTATAAAATGTCATATATTTAATATTTAAAATCAATAAAATCAAACAAAATTTTCATAATTTTTATTCAGCATTAAACGTTCAGATTTTAATTTTAAAAAATCAAATGCCAAAAAACAAATCAACTCTTTCTTAATTTGTTTAAGATGGTATCATGCTTCAATGGTAATTCTTGAGTATCTCATGGACACATAATTTGGTAACACTGATAACACCAATTAAGGAAACCCCACATGAAAGCTTGCATTTTTTTTATATATTATTATGGGGAAGAAAGTGTGTTCTTTGCTGACTTTTTAATATCACCTTTAATTTCCCTATATTTTCTCCCTACAAAAGAACCTGAAATTTAATTTCCAAAAGCAGGGATTTGTTATATGAGGATTCTTTAAAGTAAAACATTTACAAATATCAATATATACTAATATACATATAACCTTTAATGGATTTTAGTTCAAATAATTTTATATGCCAAACAAATGGAAGGAAAAGGGATAAATTTTCTCCAAAACTAATGAAACATATGTGTCCCTGTTAGCTAGTTCTAACTGATAATGTCATTTAGGTTGTGATCATTGAGAGTGTGTATTTTTACATAAATATAAATATTCAACATAAAAAAAATGATATATCAATGTGTCAATTATTCATTAGTTTTAATACATTATGATAAGTTTCTTTTAATTAATATATGGTGACCATATTTTGATATGTCTAACTAAAATTACTGATGTGAAGAATGGGCAATCGCATATATAAAACTTTTATTCCATAAAAACCAAGGGGCCATTGCAATTCATCTGTTAGAATAATGGCCTAATGCGTATATAAGTAAAAAGAGAAAAGTTATTTTTGTTAATCTAAATAGTTTTTTTTTTGTTTTGTTTTTTTTTTTGGTATAACTTTTAATGGAATCAATTTCTAGCTATAGTATAACTTCATTTAGCATAATTTTTCACATTCCATGTAATTTGGAAACCACATTTACTCTTAACTTTTTTATTTCCATGAATTTTTTTTTCATGTAAAATAACTTCATGAAATTTCTATAGCAAAACTTTATTTTTTCTTTTTCAAATTTTTATTTCCACATTTACACACCCTCAGTTATTAATTTTGTCATTGGACAAAGGATTTTCTTGAAAGATTTGGGGATTTAATTAGGATCCAATCCCGGTCACGAATACGATATATGTATCTACCTTTGGTCAGTATATGTGATAGATACAAATTTATGTATTTGTGATAGGGACCGTATTCTTTAAAAAAAGTAAGAGAATTGTATCCTAAATTTTTTTGCAAGATATTGTCACTAAAAAAAGAATTATGTTGCCAAAAGATCTGGTGACCACGCTAATGACAATTGTTTTTGTGATAAAAGTGTTATCATTGCAGAAGAAGCATTGAAATTCAGTATTAGCTCCCTTGTGAGCTCGAGGTTAGAAAAGAATAGCTTACCATTGAATTATTTTTTTTATTGATTGAGTATTTTTCATTTTCACTTGTGTATTTACTTACATCAAAAGAATGTACACATGCATCGTGTGTGCTTGAATGCCTAGTATTACAATGTGATGACATGCCACAACAGTGAAGTGGTAGTTTTAAGAATATATCCAAAAGAAATAGGAAAAGAAATTCTTCAAAAATTGTATTATGCAGACCTATACAACAATTTGTATTGTCATTTTTACTTTGTATATAATTGTGACTCCAATAGACTCTTTAAATTTGTACATTTTATTACTTTAATTTCAAAAGTTTGAAGAGAGAGAAGATGTAAACGTTTCTACACGGATATTCAATTTTATATCTCACATTTATCAAAAAGTAAAAGAGCCGAATTTATTTATTTTCAAAAAATAATAATTTGTTGGAAGATAAAAACTAATGTGGCTCCACAGAAAATTACAAATTAGTACCTCTTGATAGTTATTAGATTATCTATAAAATCGCACCCTTGGTTTCGTGTTTGTGTAGGCCTTGGACCACCTTTTGTACCAAAAAGAAAGAAATGCTTTGGTAAAACGCTTCCCTTTTTGGCCAAAAAGTGATGTGACTTTATTATTTTAATATTCTAACTAGTGTAATTTTTATTGGGGATCAGTGAAATTTATAAATATCATATTAACATGTTTTAACACATTAATAACATTTTAAGCTTACCAGACCACTCTCATTTACCTAAACAAACCCATTGACCAAAATTAAACATCTATCGCTCAATTTTACAGCCCATTGCGTACGTAAGAATATTTGTCCTTTTTTCTTTTTTTAATCACCAGATTCCCCATTTAGCCTTTAACGCAATAGTGATCCTAAAACACATTTGATACTGATGTATTATTATCTGAGACCCATTACATCGGTTTACCCAAGTCACTGCAAAGTGTTGGTGGATAAACTGTGAACTGTTTTTTTTTTTTTTTTTTTTTAAAGCTTTTCTCATCTGTAAAGGTACATATGGAGAATAAAATTAAGTGAATAAAACATGGAGGTGCAACTATGGATTTACATAATTATACCAAGTTCTACTGCAACTGTACAAGAAACCATCTGCTTCAAGGCACCCATTTCCGCTTTACATTTCTCACTCAGGTAAAAGCCCAAAATATCCACTTGCTCATCATACCTCTTCCCCTTGTATCTATATAGACTTCGAGTATGGATCTATCTATCCACTATTTCCGTATACTTGCCTTGTTATGTCTTTTTATGCTTGGACTGCTGAACCAGTTTGAGGGAAGAGGAGAGTTGGCAGGTCCCTGATTCGAAATCCGCTGCCCCAAAAGGAAGCTAGACAAAGGCCAATGATTGCCATTGCTACCACCGAGCATGCCGGTGGGACGGCTTGGCTGCTCCCTAGGAATTGGGTGGCCAGAAGACCAGCCAATGTTGAACTTTGCATACCCGTACAGAGAGAGATTGTCCTGCATACTTCTTCCTCTTGCCTGCCCAAAACATCAATTTATTGTAAGAGGACCATTGTACGATAATTTGCATAACAAATGGAACTTTAAGAGAAGGCCTATTGAATATAAACAGAAACAATGATCAACAAAGTAGTTTTTGTATAAGAAGAGAAAGTCCGGAGAGAAAATGTAGAAGAGAAGGGAAGCATGAATAGACAATCAAACTTTAGCATATTAGCAACGTGTAGTAATTGAGCTCAACAAGTTGCCAAGAAGTGCCAAGTGTTGCGTCTAGCTAAAGTCTAACCATGACGAGATTCGATATCAAAGCAGGAAGGTTTGGGGGAGGGAAAAACCATGTCTACTTCGGAGGTCTTTCCAAACCGGGAAAAGAAAACACGGAAACAAATCTTAGCACAATACTATTAGTTCTCTCCAAGTTTAGATTTTAGACTAAGGAAGCTGTAGATGGAATTATAAATGACTCCAAACGTCTTATGTTCAACTGATGTAAGAGACCTACCACCAATTCGAAATATATTTGGAGGTTATGAGAGAAAACATGGCGTGGTACAGGATTTACCTAGAAAATGGCTTTATGGCAAAGGGCACTCACCTCATAGAACAAAATAACACATTTACTAAGTGACAAACATGTACTGAAAGCGTTTTGACAGTATCCTACCCGATTACGAGCATGTATTTCAAAAGTACCACAAAAGTGTCAAATCATCCAAACTCCCAATCAATATAAGCATTGCTAGGTACAATGTAGCACATGCTAGAATATGGGAAATAGTTGTCAAGGAGCTAAATCAATGAAACAAAGGAAATCATGAACGGCGATGCTTCTCATCAAGAATTGAGTCCTACATATAACAGAAGCTACAACAATGGAATTTACCTGAAAAGTGGAATTTTGGAAATCCAGTAACCCAAGGCGAATGCCACGGTGTGAAATGCCAATACAGGCCCAATCAATTTTAGACCCTCTGCAGAAAGAATTTGGCTCTGATTGATTGCAAGAGGGCTGCCAATACACATTGAAGTGCAAACCATTGCAATGAATGGCATCACTGGCTGAAGAACGGCCACTACTGGTTTAGCATAAGTGTTGAGTGCTAGACCAAGAGTAATTGGAACGAGAACAACCTGTGAAGCAAGTGAATTTACTCAATTAGAACCAATTGAGAAACAAGAAAATGTAGCTACATTTTATGTCACATCCCGGGTTGGCCCGGTAAGATATTATTATCTGCTTTGGGCCCAAGCCCACACAGTTTTGCTTTTCCTCAAAAGGTGTCATACTAGGAAGGACGGGTGAGGCGATATGGGATGAACACCCATAGTATGTAGCCTGTCAGCACCTATTGCAGCCAAACCGGGGCACATACAGCAGCTCTCCCACAACGCTAGCGTTGTTACCATTTTAACTTTTCTGAAGTATTTGATACCTGTAAGATTGACTTTGACATGGCAACAGCATCAACTGGAACAACAGACCCAATGAGAAGGCCAGTTAAAAGAGGAGTAACAAGGACCGAAGCAATGGTGCTCGAGCTGGTCAAAAGAATGCTTAAGGCTACATCCCCTTTGCTCAAAAAACTTGCATAGCTAGATAGCTGGGCCCCTGCAACACAAGACATAAGCACAAAACCAGCATAGAACATGGGAGACATCCCAAATGCGCGTGCTACAAACACCCCGAGGAGTGGTTTCACCACATACTGAGCAATAAACCCAATAGATAGTGGTAGAGGCCTGCAACAGATTAAGAAATAAAAGGAACTGAAACAAAAGATTCACAATATGACACATAGAAGATCAAATACAGAAAGTTCAGATAAAATTGACCTTGAACAAGCTAGAGCGAAATCTTCGATCGATAGTCTAATGCCGATTGACAGCATGATCCCTCCGAGTGCAGGGGCATACAATTCCTTAGACACCCTGTAGTTTGTTTAGAGTATTCAACACAAACAAATGTTAAGTATCTCTTCTGACTCATAAAGCGCTTTAAGTTTCGCAAAGACAAATATAGATTGAACTGAAAAAACCTTAACTTTCCAAGTAAATAAATATGGACCCACAACCTGTCATCAAGCTAAACAACACATAAACAAATACAGAAACGAAAGAAAATTCCCGCTCTTCGATTTCAATGAGTTCTCTCTTTCTTTCTTATGACAAGGAGAAAAACCAAATAGAATTAAATTTATACAACCGTCATAGCCACATTATTATGATTTAATATAACTAAGAACCTAAGATAATCCAATTTTAACCAAAAAAATAAAATAAAATAAAAAATAAATTTGGATTTGCCTAGGTGGCAACACTGATGTGGCAACGCTAAAATGAAAGGGTGTCGTCCCACATTTCCTGCCGTTGTTTCATTTTATTTTTATCTGATTGTGTTACAACTGTTTTTATAAAATATTTGTACAAAGATTTAGCATTCAATTATATAACCTTGCACAAGCAATTTTAAAGCTTCAATGAATTATTATTATTATTACAAACAAATTAGAAATAAAATCAACTCTTCAGCAAAATTCTCACCAAGTGAAAGTTGAAGGCTGAGCGAGAGCAGCAACAGCAGTGAGAGCCACAACAAATGGAAGCATTGCCGACAAAATTTGCGAAGAATCTTTCTTCACTGAAACTTGCGCTACACTCTCAGGATTTGTTCCAAAGGACAAAAAAGTAAAATTACCTTCTCTTCTATGCAATCCAACTTTCCCTATAAACGGATACGAGGTCGAACAAGCAAAGACCGATAACGAAACGCCATTGGAGCTCTTCGAAACTCTCGTAACCGGAGCTATACTAAACTTTCCGTTTCTCAAGGAGATAGATTCGAATTTGAGTTGAGAAGTTGAATTCGTAGTGAAATTTGATGTAAATAGGCTTGGTTTGGAGGTATTAATGTGTGATTTGATTGGCGGGGAGAACGAAGCGAATGGAATCGATGTCATTCTAGATAGAGAGATAGTTAGTTGTGATGAGAGAGAAGCTATTAGGGTTAGGGTTTTTGAGTTCGCTCGCCGGCGGCGGATTGATTTTTCCGGCGAGGGAAGAAGAGGCCAAGAGCGAGGAAGAGATGAGGCAGTGGATAAAAGTGGATTTTTCTATTTATTTATATTTATGTGACTAATTAATAATAATGAGTGGCATTAGAGAGAGAGAGGAGTGATGAGGTGTTGCATTTTTGAGACCGTCAAATTATTGTACGGCTACGAGTGTGTTTGATATGGTGGAGTCGAGGGTACTGAATCTCTGTTTCTGGCATGGTGGTTTAGTTTGCATTAGCATCCCTCAAGTTGTTATATATCTGTATTCTAAACCAATTCACTTTTAAGTGCTAATGGAGCGCGCAACCTCTCAAGTAGGAGGTGCGAGAGATAATGTCACTTGAGTTAAAAGTTTTTTGACATTTTTCATGCATTTTTATAAAATTATTTTGATACTTCATTTGTAATTTAATAACCCAATAAAATTCAATCAGTAATTGATTTAGGAGGGTTCCAATTTAATTGTATCGCAAAACTATCAAATTGTCATGTATCTTGTTCGGCTAGTTTGGATTGGAATGATATAATTGAATTCGTTATATACCAATATGTCAAATATGCTTAAAAGATATCTAAAATTTGAGAGAGAAAAATTGATTGCAAAATTCAATATCCATCCTTTTAATTAGATAAGAAGTGACTCGATTACCTATTTTTCAATCATGTTCAATTGGATTTTCGCTTAACTAAATACGATACGCGGGGGGGGGGGGGGGGGGGGGGCTAAAAATAATTTATTTCGAATTAATAAACAAGGCAATTTTTTTCTAAAGCCTGACACGACCTTTTGAATAAAAAAAGTATTGAGGCGAACCTGGTAATACTTGAAAGTTGGGGAACAAAATTTAAATAGGAAAATATATACAAAATTGTGAGGAGGAGAAAAATCTGGTGGATGTTACAAATTGAGTAAAACACTCTCTCTCTCTGTTACATTGTTTACTCCGTCAACACAAAGGAGTGGGCCATCGAAGTGTTGCATGGGCACTAATACAAATATTGCATGCTTTTGCCGTCTGTTTGCTCCTCCCCTGAATTTTCCACCATACTTGTCATTTACACCCACTCCACTAGGTTTTTTCTTTAATTGCTGAAGTGGGCAGTTTTGTTAACACTTATTTGTAGAAATACAAAATTAGTTTTATTGATATTTTATATAAATTTTTAGGAATATTTTTTTATGTATTAAAGATATTTTTTGAAGTTCTAAAATATTCTTGTGAAATGTTAATAGAAAACATTAATTTTGAAAATAATAAAAAAAATTTTAAGAGATGACATTTAAGTTAAAACGGTTATGTTTAAACCTTTGGGATAAATCATTACTGACATGGTATTAGAATCTAAATGTTTGAGAGGTTCAAGATTTAATTCTTAGTATCTCTATCTCTCATTTGTTAATCATGACCATGTTTATTCTTAGGCCCAGCCGTGTGCCCGACCCAGGCCTTTTAGGCCAGCTCACGTCCTGGCTCAAAGCCTGTCCAATAAGCCCATCAATGATGTATTTATATATCTGTAACTTAAACATAGTAATCCAAGACATAATTAAAAACCTTTGCGTTTATATTTAAAAAAGTGGCACTAATGTACAAAAGATTCTTAGTATCACTAAATACAATTTAAGGTGTTAAATAAATAAACAAAGTGCCTTTAATCATATCATAGTTAGTATGTACATGTTTTTATATCAATGCAATATTAATCTATATTTGATAACAAAAATTTATTTATTTTGCTTTAATAGGTGTAATAATGATATTTTAATATTTGTACCATTTATTTAAAAATATAAAAAATAAGCCATTTGGCTCGACCCACTAGCTCGGCCCAGCCTGGCCTAAAAATAGCCCGTTGGAGTAAGCTCATGGGTGCGCTACGGGTATACCTTCAATTCCTAGGCCCAACCCAGTCCATTGATTGGCTAAAGCCCGATAAACCTCGTCCGAAAAAGCCCATCAGGGTACGCCCAGCCTAGCCCATTACTGAACTCTATTGTCTACTTGATCTTCACATGCGAGTATGTGATCTCACGTGAGTGAGAATTTTAAATTTTAACTTTTGGGATAAATGGTTAGTAACAAAAGCAAAATTTTGGAGAGGAATAGATAACCATTTAGGCCTTGTTTAGTTAATGGATTTGAGGATTCATGAAAGGAAAGTCTTTTATTTTCTTTGTTTGGTAAGCACAAATTTCGAAAACACTTTCTTGATAGATGGGAAAATAGAGGGTAAAACCATTCCTCTCAAAATATATAGGATTGATTTTCCCATGTGATTTTCAAGCATTTATTACAAAGTTTTTGGACAAAAATACCCTTACCTAAATACTTTCCATGCTTTACTAAAGAAAAGAAAGAAAACTTGAAAGAAAATTTAGTTTTCCACCTCTATGGGAAAGACAAAGGAATTGATTTCCCTTCCATGAATCAAACGAGACCTTAGAGATATGTTCCAACTAATTATCAAAGAAATAGGTTCAAAATTCTTGTGCCTGACACGTATACAAGAATATTACTTCCACTTGTGTAGCTCGTCGGATCTATTTCTTAGTAAAATGTGTTTATTCTTCACTATATTTTAAAATGGCTTAATGACATATTTGACCAACGAATTTTATTATATTTTTAATTTGGTTACTAAACTTTTTTTTTTTTTGAAAAAAACCACTGAGCTCCCAATAACGTTTCAATTTAACCAAACCCTTTAACATTGTTAATTAGAGTTAACGAAAAATTTGAGTTGAACATTAAGGAGTATATTTAGATAAATGAGATGGCAAAAACCATCATTTTAGTTGTACATTAAACCCTAAACTCACCTAAATCAAAATATGCTAAAGAAGACTATCATCAACAAAACGCGAAAGAACATATAGAAGCAATCATGCATACCAATTGTAGAATTAGGGCTTTATATACAAACGGAAATTGGAGAAAAGTTGTGTAAATCAAAATTGTTTATTCTTCCTCAAAATTAGTATGCATGATTGCTTCTATATGTTTTTTCAAGTTTAGTTGATGATCTTCTTCAACATATTTTGATTTAGGTGAGTCTATGGTTTAATATCCAACTCAAATGATGGTTTTTGCTGTCTCATCTATCAATGTGAACTCTTTAATGTTCAACTCAGATTTTCCATTAACTCTAATTAACGGTGTTAAAGGATTTGACTAAATTGAAATGTTTTTGGGAGTTCAGTGGGGTTTTAAGCAAAAAATAAATAAATTTAGTAACCAAATTTAAAAAAAAATGAAAAAAGTTGTTGGTCAAATATGTCATTAAGTCTTCTAAAATATTGTTTATGAATCAAATTATAGCCAAACTCTTTTAACTTGAAATGAGCCAGTTTTAAAGTTGGTCTTTTCTGCGTACGTAGAAATTGGCTTTCGATCCAAGTTTTATGCTACTTAAATCTTTTACGTTAGTCTATAAATAACTATAAATTTGTGATAATTCTAAAGACAATAGTAAAAAAGATGTGTCGAATTATATAATTTATAATCATTGTATAATTTTTTGGAATTATATAATTTATAATCATTGTATAAATTTTTTGAAGACCTCAAGAATCACACTACACAACGTTTTCGTAAAATAAAAAAAAGTTGCCACTAGTCTTTTTTCTGAATGTTCTAATTCTTCTAAGGTCCCTTTTCAAAAGAATGTATAAAAATGGAAAAAGGGGCTTTCTTTTAGTCCAGATAATTGAAATAGTTTTGTTTTTAACCTACATCATTTAAAAAATTAATAATTGATCCAAACGAGTGGATAATTATTAAATATATATTTTATAAATGTTTTATTGTGTGTTTTTTCTTTTATGTTTTTCCTATTTTTTTTAATTGTTCAAATTTAAATTTATTATTTACCTAAAATTATATTTGGTTGTTTCTAGAATGCATATAATTTAGAGATTTTTATGGTTTTAAATTCAAATTTAAATTTTTGTAAATATAAACTAAAAGTTATAACTTTTGATAATTATTAATTGTCTTATGATAAGTATATAGTAAAAAAGTTAAGAATTTGACCTGCAGTAAATATAAAATATTAAACTTGGGACATGTATAAGATATATTATACATAAATATTAAATAAAACTAAAACTAAAAATATAGTCATATTAAAAAATATATTATACAAGTAAAATTTAAAACATAATCATATTAATATTATCAAACATTAAAACTTGAGGCATGTAGAATACATGTTAGTAATAAATATTTCATATAAATAAAACTAAACATACAGTCGTATTAAAAAAAATACATAGGTAAAACTGAAAACAAAGTCATATTAAAAAAAATACTATACAAATAAAACTAAAAACATAGTTGTTGGTCGAAAATCAACCCTAGAGGGGGTGAATAGGGTTTTTAAAACTTAATGCAAAATTTAAAAATTTTCTAAAAATGTTTAAGCAATACAACTAAGCCAAATAAATTTATCAAGGAAAACAAGCAAATCAATCAAACAAACCCAAGATCAAGTAATGATATAACAAGAAAAATAAATAGCTTGAGTTAGAAAGATCAAACCGATTAAAGTTCAAGACGTTTTGTTCACGCGGTTCAATTTCTTAAACCATGCGTCTACGCTCGGATAGTGCCCGGAGAATTTTTACTAAAATCAATTCTTTTCCCGGTGAAAATCAAATCGCTATAAGTGTTGTCTCACTACACTTCACAAGTATTGCTCTACCACAATACTCACACATGACACACTCTTACTAACTTGTGAGATTTACCTCTCACAATACTCAATAAAAATTTGCCTTCTTGTTATCTTATGAGATTAACCTCTCACAAATAAAGATTTTTAATTGTTTGGTGATACACACTAATAAATAATAACTCTCTCAAGTATTTAATAGATACAGTTTGAAGCTCACACTAGAGTTATTTTGTTTGATCAAGATTTATGGATCAATGAATGAATGATTGATCAAAACAAATTCTTGAATATTTAAATGATGAAGCTAGATGAAACATATGTTTCTATAGTGATTCAAGCTAATCAAAATGTATCTTAAATAGTGTATATATAGTCCCAAAAGTGATTTAACAGTTTTTGAGCTTTGGTAGAAGCTTGGTACCAAAAATGGTAAAAAATTAAAAATCCAATAGCTATATTTTAAAGTATCAATCGACTGAGCAAAGCTCATCAATCGATTGATGGACCTTTAGTTGACTGAGCACAGCTCATCAGTCGACTAATGAGCTCTATCTATCAAGCCAAAATTTTAATTTTTGAACTTTTGCAATTTAGCTCCAAAATCAATTATAATGTTTTGGGGATCTCAAAAAATATGTTCCCAAGACGCCTATTTTCAGGAAAACTCAAAATATGATCATTTGAATTTAATATGAATTTATTTTAAAATCGTTTTTTGCAATAATGATGTTTTCAAATAAATTCAATTGCAAGCTTGTTTGATTCACTCTCCAAATGATGTATAATCATGTTTAAGCAATAAAAATGATCAGTTAAGAAACTTTACATAAAATCCTAAGCACTTACTCAATTATCGAATTGTCGAGTCTTTGAATGCTTCGATTTGTTTCTTCAATTTGATATTCACTTGAAACTTTTGCCTTGAAGTTTTTGCATATTTCTTTGATCTTGATTTTCAAGAATTGCATTGTGATGAGATTGATCTTCCTTGACTTGTCCAATACTTTGTTGACTTGATTGGATACGGATTGAATTATCATTGTCACATGGTATGCTTTCTTCGTAAAATCCATGCCTTTCTTGAATTCATAAGATTATAAACTATAAAGTTTTAGCATGAAATATGTTACATTACACATGATTAATTTATTGTTATTATCAAATTAAGATTAAGACCTTTAAGTCAACAATCTCCCCCTTTTTTATGATGACAATAAATGAATATGTGTTATTAATAATGAGCATAAATAGCATATGAATGTAAATAGAATATACTTATCCTTAAATTATGCATAGATAAAATAAATGACTATTAAAAGCATTGCAAATATTTGAGATAGTTTTAAAATTAATAAATCATTTTTTTATCTCAAATAAAGTTTTCAAAAGAAAACAAGTATCAATGTTAAAGACATAAAGCAATTAAAGTCTTACCAAAATTAATCACCATACACACATTTTCTTTTCCTATGGCAACATAAAAAAGGGATCAAGGCCACAGAGAGAAAATGGTTGCTCCAAATGGGCTTCATTTATGAGGAAAATATTTGTATTCCCTTTGATCTTTGGCAATGAGGCAAATATCGATTGTTTCTTCTTCACTCGAGTCGATATCGAATTTGTCTTCTTCTGATTCGCTTAAAGGATCTTTGAGTGCATGTTTCAATCTCTTGTACAACTCTTCCTTATTTTCTCTCTTTTCATTTTTTTTAACTGGATAATTTGACTTGTAATGTCCCGGTTCATGACAATGAAAGCATTTTCTTTTCTCATTATCAACTTTTAGATGAGTTGATTTATCATGGAGGTTCTTTAAGAATGAGGAATTGTTGTTAATCTTCCCTTAAGAATACTCTTTTTAGTTAGGAATTTCTCAAATTCCCTAGAGAGAAGTGCGATGTCTTCATCTCCTCCCATTGACTCATTGTCATCCTCATGTTGGCTTGCTTTTAGGGCTAGAGTCTTTTTCGGTTTTGCATTCACTTCCTCTTCTCTTTTCAACTCTTTCTCATGGGTTTTGAGAAACCCCAAGAGCTCATCCATGCTAAGGGTTTTGAGATTCTTAGCTTCTTGTATAGCCGTCACTTTAGGCCTTCAGATCTTTAAAAGAATCATAAGAATTTTTTTAATATTCTATTCATTAGAATAAACCTTGCTAAGAAGGTCTAAAGCATTAGTGAGAATAGAAAATCTACTATACATAAAAGCAAGTAATTCGTTAGGCTCCATCTTAAACAATTTATAATCATGGACAAGTATATCGATATTATCCTCCTTGACTTGAAAGGTTTCTTCATAGGCAACCTCAAGCTTGTCCCAAATCTTTTTTCCGGTTTTACAATTAGAAATTTTGTTATATTGATCCATACTTAAGGCACAATGTAATAAGTTTAAGGCTCTAGCATTGAATTGAATTTTCTTTATATCATGCTCGTTATATTTGGATATCGATTTGAGAATAACATTTCCCCTCTCGTCAGTTTTGGTAATCTCATAAGGTCCACCAAGTGTAACCTTCCATTGTTCAAAATCGTTAATTTGTAAAAAAATGCACATACGGTTTTTTCAATAACTATAATTTTTGCCATCAAACAATTGTAGTCTATAAATAGAACCACCTTCGGAAAGGCCAGTTCCTTGATAAAAAAACATGATTGTAAACTTTAAGATTGTGAAATCAAACCAAGACTACAACCTCTGATACCAATTGTTGGTCGGAAATTAACCCTAAATGGTCGAAAATCAACCCTAAAGGGGTGGTGAATAGGGTTTTTAAACTTAATGTGGAATTTAAAAATTTTCTAAAAATGTTTAAGCAATACAATGAAGCTAAACAAATATATCAAGGAAAACAAGAAAATTAATCAAACAAACTCAAGATAAAGCAATGATATGACAAGAAAAATAAATAGCTTAAGTTATAAAGATTAAACCGATTGAAGCTCAAGACGTTTTGTTCACGTAATTCGGTTTCCTAAGCCTTATGTCTGCGCTCGGATAGTACCCTAAGAATTTTCACTAAAATCGATTTTCTTCTAGGTGAAAATCAAACCACTACAATTGTTGTTATCTCACTACACTCCACAAGTATTGCTCTACCACAATACTCACACAAGAAACACTCTTACTAACTTATGAGATTTACCTCTCACAATACTTAACAAGAATTTACATTTTTATTATCCTATGAGATTAACCTCTCACAAATAAATATTCTTAATTGTTTGGTGATATACACCAATGAACAATAACTCTCTCAAGTATTTAATAAATACAGTTTAAAGCTCACACTAGAGTTATCTTGTTTAATCAAGATTTATAGATTAATGAATGAATGATTGATCAAAACAAATTCTCGAATCTTTGAATGATGAAGAATATGTTTCTATAGTGATTCAAGTTAGTCAAAATGTATCTTAAATAGTGTATATATAGTCTCAAAAGTAATATAGCCGTTTTTAAGGTTTGTTAGAAGTTTGGTACCAAAAATGATAAAAAAATAAAAAATTCAACCGCTATATTCTGAAGTATCAGTCGACTGATGGACCCTTAATCTACTGAGCAAAGCTCATCAGTCGACTAATGGGCTCTGTTTATCAGGCCAAAATTTTAATTTTTGGACTTTTGCAATTTAGATCCAAAATCAATTCTAATACTTTAGAGATCTCAAAAATATGTTCTTAAGACACCTATTTTCATGAAAACTCAAAATATAATCATTTGAATTTAATATGAATTTATTTCAAAACTGATTTTTGCAAGAATGATGTTTTCAAAGAAATTCAATTGCAAGCTTGTTTGATTTCAATCTCCAAATGATGCATGATTATGTTTGAGCTATAAAAATGATCAATCAAGAAAATTTACATAAAATCCTAAGCACTCACTCAATTATCGAATTGTCAAGTCTTTGAATGCTTCGATTTGTTTTCTTCAATTTGATCTTCATTTGAAACTTTTGCCTTAAAGCTTTTGCATATTTCTTTGATCTTGATCTTCATGAATTGCATTGTGATGAGATTGATCTTCCTTGACTTGTCCAATATTTTGTTGACTTGATCGGATATGGATTGAATGATCATGGTCACGTGGCATGATTTCTTCGTAAAATCTATACTTTTCTTGAATTCATAAGATAATAAACTATAAACTTTTATCAAGAAACATGTTAAATTACACATGATTGATTTATTGTTATTATCAAATTAAGATTAAGACCTTTAGGTCAACAATAATCATATTAAAAAAAATATTACACAAGTAAAACAAAAAACACAATCATATTAAAAAATACATTACATAAGTCAAACTAAAAATACAGTCATACTAGAAAAGACATTACACAAGTAAAATTAAAAATACAGTCATATTAAAAGTATCAAGATCAAGAATGTTAGGCATAAATGAATGTAAAGAGAGGGAATCAAACGAGTGAAAAGAAAGAATTTATTGACCTTATAATGGACTTTTGAACAATAATTATTCGTGCACTAAATAGACGATTACTAGTGCTCACTTGGATCATATAATGGATAATCACAGTAACATATAATTCCACATTGTATAAAGAGAGATGTAATTTTATTATTCACTAAGGATAATTTAGTCAAATTAGTCTTAAAAAAAACCTAGAATATAATTAAAAAAAATGAATTTGGGCTAAAACTAAAACAATTGGATTAAATCCTAAAAATTAGATGATTCACTAATTTATTAAATGCTATGAATTAGAGTAAAGAAATCTTTAAAATCTTAAGCCAAATCCAAATTTGTTAAAGGAAAAAAATGAGGCAAACAAGCGATCATAATTTTTAATTCAAACACAAAATAGGAAATAACGAATAGGACTCCTAACTTAAAAGACACGTACTCATGCTACCAAAGGAACATTTATCAATAACAAAAAGAAGAAAGGAAAAGTGGTAATATATGAACCCACACTAAAATATTAATGTAATTAGAAATTGTCGGAAATTATATGCAGTGAGAGGAATAAAATGGCAGGCAGGGTCAATGAAGCTTACGATCGATTAGAAAAAGAAAAATAATTAAAACTAACAATCGGAGATGTTGGAAGTTTGGCCAACAGAATACATATATATATATATATGCAGGTAGGTCATGATTATCTACTTATTAATCTAATCTAACACCATTAATATATATATATATATATATATTACTGGTCACTTTCTCAAGGGCATATGGCTCTTACTTGTCAACCTTGTTATGAACATGCTCATCATATCCATGCGTGTGTATATATGCATGAGAATGGGTCGTGTATAGGTTGATTTTGTAACTGGTTAAAGTTGTATTGAATGAAATGTGCTTTTATCTATACACGACCTGTTTAATAAATGGGTAGAAATTTTAAATTCATACACGACCCGTTTAATTAATGAATGACATTTAGTGATCCAATAATAATTTAAATTCATACACGACCCATTTAAGATAAACGATTCGATTCAAGTCGCATGCGAATAACATTTAATGACTCGCTAATAATTCAATTAACCATTAAATATATGTACACACTCAATAATTTATATATATGCAACAACAATAACTCAACATCAACATATATAGCAATTGTGTTAGAACTTGAGAATTTGGAAAGTGAAAAATTTGGGTCGTAAAATCAATGCGAGGAAAAGGAAAGGTTATCATGGAAGGCACAAGATTTAATCCAAAATTTTAAATTTTTTTAAATACCTTAGGTAAATATATGGGTTACACAGGTTACTAATAAGTTTACACGATCTGAAATTGATTCGTATTCTTACCGGGTTTTATTCGGGTCTCATGAATTTACACGAATTCAACTCGTGGGTTTAACGGGTCAACTCAATTATGACTCGCACCCGTTAAGAGTTCATCCAAATCCGATAAATTTGAGTCGATTTCATGTTATGTTATAAATCACCGGGTCTAGGTGTATATATACGTCTTTATAATATTTTCAAAGCCTAAAAGGTTATTCAGTGGCTCTGTGTTTGCTGTATTAGGGGCTCGTTCATTTGCACTGTACCTCTAAAATTTGAATGAGTGATGTATTTAAATTTTAGAGGCTCTAAAACTTTGAGTATAGTTTTAAACATTTAGATCTGAAATTTTATTTTGTTTTTTAAAAATTACAAGGCTCCCATCCATTTTAACATTTTATTTTAAAAGAGGTAAAATACTTCTTTTACTATTGTTCTTTTAATTAAATTCTATGAAGCACATATACTCTTGATTAAGAGGTTGACATGTCTGTGTCTTGTCCGTGTCAGATACTGATACTTCGTGGATACATATCCGACACCTATTTTCACTTGTCCATAATTTAATATACAAATTTTGCTTATTACCATGTCCTGCACTTCTTGGATACTCTCGAATAAGTGTCCTCTACTTCTATTATATTATATTACAACACAACTTGATTTTATTTTACAAAATAAATTTAATTATGTGAAAAATCCAAAAGAATGCTTATAGTAATTTAAAAGTAAAATATTAGAGATGAAAGACTATTGGAGGATTAGAATAAACATCTTAATAATTTACATAATATATATATATATTTAATTATTCATTATTTTATTATAAATTTTACATTTCATATGATATTTATTTTTTGTAAAATTTGTAATTTATATATATATATAAATAGATATTTTATTGGCACATCTCTACATGTCCATATCTTGTTAATGTTCATACTTCTTTAACTATTAATTACATAAAAAAGATATGAATACAAGGGTAAAATTGTTCATATAACATTCATTCAACATTAAAATGTGTGATATGCTTAAACAAACAACACAAATGTAACATTCAGAAAGAAAACAAATAAATTTTTTAGAATATATCATTTTTAAAATTTTAAAATAAGTCATTTATTTTTCAAATTCAGAAAAATAAACAAACACACCCTTAGTTAACATTCACTTCCAACCTTTTCCCAATAAAAATATGTGATGGCGTTTAATTAAACAATGATATTACGTCATCTTCATATTTATTGTCACGGATTCAAGTCTTAACATATGCACTGTTCTCATTTCTAAAGTAAGGGGCAAGTTTATAATTAACTAGTTTTGTAGTGTTTTATAATTATGTTCAAAATTATACGTAAAGGTATATTCTAGGTGTGAGTTATACATTTGAGGATTGTCTTTTCATTATTATAATCATATTTTAATTATATATATTATGACTCCCAATAAATATGAGTAAATGTTAGTTCGGAAAAAAATGAAAAAAATAGTGAAAAAAGAAAAAAGAAAATGTTGGATTCCACACCAAGCATAGAAATGCAATGTCTCCAAAAGTTACCTAAAACGTTTCAATGGCTACCGTATTTTCTTTTTGTTTATTTATTTATTTCTTTTTTTTGTGGACAACATACTGCAATAACGCATCTTGTAAGTGATAAAATAAAATAAAAAAATTGTATATATTGATGTATTATGGACTTACCAATTGAAGAGAGGAGTTAAACAGAAATTTCCGTGATCATATGATTGTCTTTTAATTGGATTAAGTAGAACACTAAAAAAGAGGAAACCAACAATATTAAACATACGACGTACAAAAATTCTACAAATAATGTCTCTTGTTAGGAACCATCTCTCCCAAAAGCTTAAGTTATTAGGAGAAGGAACCGCAATGAATATCATGCTTAACACCCTCCCTCACGTGCAACTCCACACTTGCACGTGGAAAGTAGATTAATGGATGGATGTGGACGTGCAACCCCATACTTGCACGTGGATAGCATATTAATGGATGGGGGATGGGGATGGAGGTGCCAAGGCTTGAACCTTGGACCTCACAGAGAACCAAGCTGTGATACCATGTTAGGAACCATCTCTCCCAAAAACTTAAGCTATTAGGAGAAAGAACCGCAATAAATATCATGCTTAACATCTCTCACAATGCCCAGGCCACTATTTAGAAATTGCTATTAACTAATTCAAGATAAATATCTTTTGTAAAAGTACTTCTTTCTAAATATGTACAATAATACTCTCCGCGGCAAACAATTATTCTCAAATTCAAAATTAATATTCCTTAAAAGAAATACTAATTTCAACGTGGTAACAAATAGTATAAAACTTAAAATTCATAAATTTGGTTGGTTGAATATGTACGATAGGGGAAAAAAAAGGAGAGGATAACGGGTATTTCATCCAATAACTCTATTCTTATATTTTAAGGAAATCTAAAATCCAATACAACTCTGCAATAAAATTATATTCATCGGTCCTCGATAAGCGTAAGACTTCACGATCCTTTCGCTCCAATTTCTCTCCTTGAAGTGCTTGGTAATTTAACAATATTTAATGCTCTCAATACATAAATTAATTCTTTCGTACGACGATAAATGGCCACAGTATAAAAGAAGATAAATGAAGCAAATAGAGAGGATAGTGGAGATAATTAAGAGAGACCAAACCTTAAAATGAGAGAGAGGGTGGGGGGAGGGATGAAAATGAAGGAAATGAGAGTTCTGCTTAAATAAAATTAATGTGTCTTGCAGGAAACTGTAGAGCAATTATTTTTAAAGAGTTTGTGGCGTTTAGTTTTGGAGAGTCCATAAAAATAGGAAGGTGTGAACCGTAGAGAATTTCAAAACGAGGGAGAGATAAAAACGGACACGTGTCGCTCTGTGGTGAAATTCTTTTATTTTTATTATTAGTTATTAGATTTCGCTTATATACCAAAAGTCCAATCAGTCTATATATTAAACAGATGGAGAAGATTTTAGTATGTATGCAAAATTAGTATGTTACCCCTCTGGCGTTACAATAATGCTAAATAAGGGATTTGAACTCATGTCTTTCGCTATAAATAGCACATTTACTTACGTATGTTTTTATTGTGAAAAATTAATAGCTATCCAATTACACACGTAGAGTGTGACCCTTAGCTAGGATTTAATAATCAATAACTTTTCATATTATTTGATTTGAGTTCACAAAGATATTTTACATCTTCCTAAAATGTAAATCAAATTATACTAGGGCTGGAAAGTTTTTTTTGGGAAAGAGCCAAGAGGAATCAATAAGCAGAGTTGAATTTTGCATCAAAATAAACATATTATAGTAACTTCTATCCCCAAATATATACAGAGATACATGTCCTATTTTCAATTTTTGCGTAAACTTGGCCAGTTTCATCTTGATTTAAACCCTCAACAAAGTTTTACTCTACAAATGAAACTAAAATCACAAGAAAGTAGAAAATAGCAGGGAACAATATGGAAAAGAAAGATGCAAGGGTAATGCGAGTAATAATCATAAAAGATATATCAAAAACAGAACCGAAAGAACAAAAGCAAAAATTCAAGAAAGCACACTAAAGGTTTTAGAAAACCAAAACCAGAATGAAAAAATTATGCCATTTTATTTCTTATATATTCCATCACAAAGCTATGAATATCTCATGATCACTAACACTTGTACTACAAAAAAAGAGGAATTGATCCAACAAGCATGCTTATGTCTATGTTCATAATGAATTCAAGAAATTTTATTTTATTTTTCTCAAATGAAAAAAGGAACAAACTTTGGCAAATTTATTACCTGATAACCTCGATTTGATTCGCCCGTACATCTATATAAACACCAACAATCTCCAATTCGTGTTTCTGCAGCCTCCTCTAATTCAATTCACCGGTAATCAATTGCCACACAGACGAGGGCAGGCATAACTAGTTTGCAGCCTCTATAAAAGTATACAAACTGCAACCAAGCAACACTGGAATCAAGCATTACTCTCCGAAGAAATGTACACGTAAGGAATGTAAAAACCCGTGACTTTGATTGAGCGAATCGTCTTCATATGCAAAATTTACATAACAGCCATTGCAAAACCCTTATGATCAAGTTGATGTATAAACTTTCTTGCTAGTCTCTGCAAAGAAGAAGAAGAGTAGATTAGCTCCATTGATTCAGTGGATAATATATATGACATTAATTCAACTGGATTAATGCAACATAAGGCTTTAGTTGAAACTCAATCAAGCATATAATCCAAATAACATTGCAAAGCCAAGAAATTGAAAACTCAAATGGATCCTTAGTTAACCCATCCTGTCTCAAGTAATAGTCAAAATTTATAGTCCAATGAACAATGATTATAGCTTAAAAGCAGTAACAAGAAAAAGTTGTCATCAATATCACATTCTTGAAATTCCAATTCCCCAAATTTCAACAGCAAATTTAAACTTTTGAGTACAAAACCACAATCATACATACATATGAAGCAAACATCCTAATAATCAATGTTTCCAAGAATTACGCAATCAGAAAAAACCACAAGCCTAAAAAGTCCGGTCTACAAACCTGAAATTGCTAGACTAGTTTTTTAAGTTTGAACCAAAGAAAATGCTACTCTTGCGCCACTTTTGTACAATGTTTTAACACAAGTTATCATGTCACCAATCAAATGAGCGTGTAAGCCACACATTTAATGGTTTTACCGTATGTCCTGTATCTAATTGGTGTCACGCCGGTTTGTACCCCGAATATAGCAATCAAGAAACGGTACGTACATACCCGATTGCAAATAAATTATCATCATTGACCCACTCAAAATTAGTAATCATGAAACTGAATATACCAAATAACAAACCCATAATGATATATTTATAATATATATACACACACATACACAAATCCCTAGCTAGATTGTAAATTGGCAAATGGAAGAAATTAGGACCTTAGAAACAATCTGAAGACGGGGCAACTGGGCAGCCAAACAATCCCTTGGAGTCTCAAAAGAAGAGAGGGAAAATTGCTTAGAAACAACACCAACATCAAAGTAAATCACCCCTGAACTTGGAATATCCACCCTAATTTCCTTAACAGGGAACCACAAAAACAAATCTTGTGCCAATATACCCGACAACCCATCAATCTGCCCCAACCTCATAGTACCCGAAATATTTCTCTCGTAATGCAATTCACTCTCAAACTTGGCATTACAAGCCTGATCTAAATGGACCTCGAATTTTCCAGTCTCATTAAAGCTAAATTCTTTAATACCCTTTGGGAATAATCCCATTGGCAAGCCGCGAGAACGAAGAATTTCATAAATCGATAATTCTTCGGAGTTTGAAATGGAGAGGATTGAGAATAATAGGAGGAAGAATTGGGGAAGCATTGTGTTTGTTGGTTTTTTTTGGATTGTTGTTAGAACATTTTGGGGGGTGCTATTAATAATTTATGGCTATTGGGAAGTGTTGAGGACCAATGGGTATGTGTAAAAATGTGGGTTTTTTTAGAGAGAAAGTTGGGGGTTAGGGTTTAAGGGAAATGGAGGGAGCGAAAGGAGGTGGAAGAAGATGACAGAGTTGCCAGCAGGAACACAGTGAGGTGAAGATTAGGAGAATCAAATATCAATTATTGGCAGTAAGGGGTGAGGACAAGAGATTATGATTCGATGTGGTCAAGTTTTTGTGTGAATGGTAAACGAACCAATGATTGATGTTTAATGCTGAGGTAGATAAGGGTATTCTAGAGATTTGCTCAACGGATAATGCTGAGCGGGTATTTGTTGAGTTAAGACGGGTTTGTGTTTTTCAAACTAAAAGCTAGGGACTCATATTTATTGTTACTAACACTTTTTAAAATTTTAATTAATATTAAATTAAATTTGATTTTTATCATCTTCTCATTTCACATTTTTTATATAAAGATTATCTACTAATTAATTTAATTAATTAATTATTAATCACAATAAAACAATACGACCATCCCCTCATTACTCTCTTCTTCTCATCATCCTCCTCTTCTTCAAAATATAAATATATACATAAATATATATATATATATATATATATTTAAAAACAAAAGAATATAAATTATTCTTCCTCATCTTCTTCCTCCTCCTCCTTTAAATACTTTATAATAACATAGGGTGACAAGGGTTGGGATCCAAATATATAAACAATTCGGGTAGAATTGTTAACAATGTGAAATTTATCTAGTCTTCAGTCAAGTTTAGATTGACTGTATTTTTTGATGGATCAAATTTAGATCGGCCAAATTTGATCAAACCCAACTTATTGCTATCACTATTTACGGGGTCTTGACATGCATTTGAGAGTAACAACTAATATTGAGTTGTGCAACATGAGAGACGGTTAAGCACGTGCCTAGAGAGCATAAGGTTAAATGTTGCCGATATGCATGCTTGAGAGTTTGTAGATAACTCAAAAATAGACATATATAGTACGGTTACCGCACATTAGACATCGGTTAAAGTACTGTGTGGTTGATATCATATTTATTATTATCATAATACATTCTAATTAACGAGTGATCATCAAATTAGTCAATTTTTTGTGTCAAATAAATATGTTCTTATGAAAATTAAAACTTGTTTTTCACTTATCTAATAATTTGATAACATACTTCGTATCTTATTAATAAAAGATAACATACATTAATTTACTAAATTTGATTTTGATCTCTCTCAAAAAATAAGCATGATGTTACGACAGAACGATATTTATAACTAAAATTTAATACATAATTGAAGGGGTTTTCTTCAGCTTTTATTTTAATATTTCAAAACTAAAAAATAGAGAAATGTATTAAGATGCCAAAAATATGCATAGATGGCCAAGATTACTGAAGTGGAAAGTCTCATTCGAGTTCAATCTCTTAAATAGTCGTGCATATGATAGGAACTCCTAATTCTCTAGCAAATTAAATACAACGTTTTTGATAATTTCTTCAAATGCATGTACTTCCCGAAGTACTCAAATATTGCCTTTAATTTCAATTGGTTCTGTTTGTGCTTTATATATGGCTTCGGCATCTCTCCAACATATGTAAATTACAAAAATACCCTTTTGTACCCGGGAAAACATAAATATTAACTACGACTACAACATGATTAAGGTACAATTTAATTACTTGATCAAACTTTATAGAAAAATGTATCAAAAACAATTAATCAAGAACATGTCTAACATTGTATATGCGTAGTGTGCCATGAATTATAATTTTTACTAACATCCGTGGACTAATTCTTCTTCTTTTTTGGTTCAATAATAAGGGTTGTCCAAACCATCTTACATGTACCTCGATTAGTCCCTCCCCGAAAATCTTAAGGGTACAGTCCTCCACATTATTCTAGTGCATTTAGAAATTTGTAACCTCCTAAAGTGTTAGTCCCCCCAAAGAATTGTTACTTAAGGGATTCAAATTTGAGATTTGTTACTTGACGGAGGATTCTTGATATTCAGTTGTATAATTCTAATTTGACATTGGTCAAAAACTACTAAAAAATAAAAATTAAGTAAATATAAGACTGAAACAAATACAAGTAATTCGAAATAAATAAGTACATGGGAAAACCTTTGAGTCCCTGAAGTGGAAAGTCTCATTCGAGTTCAATCTCTTAAATAGTCGTGCATATGATAGGAACTCCTAATTCTCTAGCAAATTAAATACAACGTTTTTGATAATTTCTTCAAATGCATGTACTTCCCGAAGTACTCAAATATTGCCTTTAATTTCAATTGGTTCTGTTTGTGCTTTATATATGGCTTCGGCATCTCTCCAACATATGTAAATTACAAAAATACCCTTTTGTACCCGGAAAACATAAATATTAACTATGACTATGACAATTTAATTACATGATTAAGGTACAATTTAATTACTTGATCAAACTTTATAGAAAAATGTATCAAAAACAATTAATCAAGAACATGTCTAACATTGTATATGCGTAGTGTGCCATGAATTATAATTTTTACTAACATCCGTGGACTAATTCTTCTTCTTTTTTGGTTCAATAATAAGGGTTGTCCAAACCATCTTACATGTACCTCGATTAGTCCCTCGAAAATCCCGAAAATCTTAAGGGTACAGTCCTCCACATTATTCTAGTGCATTTAGAAATTTGTAACCTAAAGTGTTAGTCCCTAAAGTGTTAGTCCCCCAAAGAATTGTTACAAAGAATTGTTACTTAAGGGATTCAAATTTGAGATTTGTTACTTGACGGAGGATTCTTGATATTCAGTTGTATAATTCTAATTTGACATTGGTCAAAAACTACTAAAAAATAAAAATTAAGTAAATATAAGACTGAAACAAATACAGTACGAAATAAATAAGTACCCCCCCCCCCCCCCCCCCCCCCCCCCCCCCCCCCCCCCCCCCTCCCAAAAAAAATAAAAGAGGACTTGATCTGAAATTGATTTCATGTTTATAAATTTTGAAAAGGAAATATATTATATCTCATCATTTTGGTTCAATGGGTGACGGTGGGGTTTGGTGATGACCGGGAGAATGAGTTTAGGTGTGATGAATACAAAATGGTTTTGTCTTTCACATAAATTTTTTATCGCCTTATTTCAGATCTCGGATCTCTTTTAAGAGTACGTACAACTATTAACATTTGAAGTGAATTTTTAAACATTTTAAAATTTGTTACAAATATAAAGAAAGTATTTCAAAAAAAAGAAGGAAAAACGTTACTAAAAATCATATTAAAATATTATATGACTTACTTAAAGTACTAATAACCACTAGAAATTAGGTAGAAGGTCTTATTATACATTGATTTTTATTAAAAATCCAATGAATAATATTTTTTTGAATAAAGGGCCTATTTTTAATTGGTGATTAGTATAAGAGGCTATTTTGTTTTATATTTTAAATGAAGGTATTTGAATAAATTTAAATATCATTTAATTAATAAAAACATGTTATATATTACCTAAATTACCCCCTTCTTATGAAATTTGCACAAAAAATATGGACTGCAAAGTTCATATTGCAGTGAAATATAGACTGCTATATGAACTTTGCACTAGAAATATGGACTGCAAAGTTCACATTGCAGTTAAAATATGGACTGCAATATGAACTTTGCACCAGAAATATGGACTGCAAAGTTCATATTGCAGTGAAATATGGACTACAAGGTTCATATTGCAATCCATATTTTAATGCATATTAGTATTTTTTTAGTTTATTTTAAGGGTTGAGATGTCATTTTACAATGAAAAAAAAAGACACATGTCATTTTATTAATAAAATAAAAAATAGGCCCTTCATTTACAAAAAAATTATTCCTTGACTTTAGTGTGAAAATCGTTCTCTAATAAGACCTTTTTTTAAATTGTCCCTAATAACCATATCCCATCTTAATTATATAACTGATTTAAGTAATTGTTTCAATAATTTGGCCAACATGTTGAGCGCCGTTTTTGCTTACATAAAGTAAAATTAGACGTTAGAGGCAAAGTCCAATTATAGATATTTGGTGTCAATTAGCCCAACTACCATGCTTTGATTATGCAATCTTCCATGCCAATTAGCCAAAGTAACGCCTAATTTTATAAAATCACGTCCCTTCAAAACTCTATTATTGGATATTTGAATTAAACACAATATCATTGTCATCACATTTAATTATCTTAGAGCAGAGGTGGTATTTAAGTTGTATGAGAACAAGATCACATAATCATCTTAATGTGTGACCTAAGTGTTAAATCTTGTTGGTTCTAAACAACCATAAACCCTAGGATCCTTCATGTCGTATTACTAAAAATTAATAAATTAATATGCGAAAACGTATCTGAATCCATAGCGTGGGTTTGTAGCCGAGTGGTTGGTCTTCCAGATTAACACGCATTTTTCTTTAGAGAATCCTTTATGCCTTCTCTATGCTCTCTGTGATGATGGGGCTCAACAGGGACAAGATACGTACGTGTTATCTGGGGACCATAACCACAATATATATAGATAGTAAATCCTAATATCTATTCAGTATTTCTATTTTAGTCCATCATAAAAATAGAAATTACCCTTAAGTATCTACATATTAAAGGCTCATACCCTATTAGATACATTTTAACCTAAATAACTTAAACCTTAGTTGATCATTTTAAAGTGGGTTTAATCATACGACAATCTACAACACACAATTATTTCACATATAAGCCCAATGTTGGATTAAAGATCCAACACTAAGGACATGTTAAAACCTGTGTAAACAATTTATATATACAATCACATAAAATAATTTATATATACAATCATTTAAAACTTTTGTACATGAATCTTACGTATACAAAACTAAGGATACATAGATATATACATATGCAAATATAATATGGCAGTATAATGATAATTGCAGCCTTAGAATTTGAATCTCACATCTAGGATTACCCAAGGGAGCCATCAATTAAGTAGGATAGTTTAACAATTATGCATTGGTTACTTTTCTATATTTAAGGAAGGTAATTTGTGTTAAATTTGGATAAAAGATTAGGAGCTTAATGCCATGAGATTATGTGATATTATTGTTGCGGGTTTACTAATTTAGTGAATTCTTATTTTGCCATTATCTATATTATAAATTAATAAATATTAATATTGTGAATAAAACCTAAAATCTCTTAGTTTATTAGAACTAATTTTATATATTCGTGTGCATGAAAATAGAGTGCTTTTTGAACCCACTATAAACCCTGCCTAAAATGCAAAACATCTCACTAAATAACTCTCACTTATTGTACTTATTATCTTTATAATATTGATTACCCTTATTTTTGGCAATTTTGATATTAACCATTTATGTATTTGAATCATTTTACGTATAAATGTCTTTAAACTCGAGTTTGAATCATCATGTTTGTTTGTCACTTGTTTCTGTGGGAAGGTTGCTCGTATGAGAGTTTCATGGACGTTAAGAAATAAGGTAGAAGATTTCTTGATTGCAAGAAATATGATAATAATGGATGTAACTTTTTGATTAGATTGATAAGGTGAAACTGTTGATGAATAGATAAAAGATGTTTATTGTAAAATAAAGGACATAGCTTTCAAAAAAAAAAAGATTTTAGGGCAGTTGCTGAAAAAGTGAAGGAATTGAACACCCATTTATTGAAAAGCATGGAAAATGAGAAGGAAAGGAAAGAAGAACTACAAAAAGGTAAGAGCAATGCAATAAATCACTCAAATGTCCAAGAAATATTGTGTATTTGCTTATATTGCTACTTGTTGTTTCATTTTTATGTAACTTGCTAAATTAGGCAGTGTAGATTTATGTGGCTAGCGTTAATGTGTCCTTTTGGGGTATACGTGTGGATTTAAAACTTGTTTGTTAAATATGTACATATGCGGTTTAGTTATTGCGTTTAGAATATGTAATGCGACATTGTAATGCATTTTTATTGGTTGAGGAATGGATTTTTTTAAAATTATACAAATGTTGTTGGTTTGTTTCTTAACTTATGTACATATATGTACTATTGGTTACGTATTGTTTATGATTTTTTATATAATGAACACGTACATGAAACACGTATTTATAGATGGACCCTGGTCTTTAAGACTATCATGCATTATATTTACAAGACTAACACATGTCTTCCGCTATATGGGATGGCCATGACCTTGGTTTGTTAAATCCATGCAAGAGCGATACTGAATTCAATCGATCTGATGGATAGCCTATTATCCTACCTGAGATGGTACAACATATATTACTACGAGTGGGATTCTATGGAGTATACCGCATAAGTCACATTAACTATGACGATCGCTTACATCCATCTCGTTATGAATGCACGTGGATGGATGACCCTTTTGCCGTGACAAATTAAGATTAAGGATCAAGACACCTGTGCTAGGTGTTTGGATATAGGTGGGCCAATATTCTTTTGGCAAAATAGGATTCAAAGTATTAAAAAGGCTAATCACGTACGCCTCAAGAGTTAAGTATTTATCAATTGAAAACTTTGGATCTAGCCTTAGTTCAGTACATACCGCCATGACATGTGAACAAGGATACTTATAAATTGTCCACCTCCTGTGGGTGCACATGCCTTCTTGGATGTTTACATTATTGACTTTTCCTTTTACTGACGCGACGAAGGCTGCCCCTTTCGAATTGTTATGCCTAAAAACAAAATATTTGGTGATATTATTTTTCAGTTACGAAAATTTAAGCGCCGTGAATGTCGTCTGTTCCACTTTTGAATTATCAATTCCATTTACGCCCTACTTGCCTCTTGGCAAAAGTAAGTAATAGGGCGATAAAAAATGAGCTGCATCAACACAATAACAAGTAAAGACCTCGCTCTAATTAAAACACAATTGAAAACTTACAAAATGTTTGTCAACTTTTTCCTGTATCGATGCCCTCTATTTTAAACACAAAACCATATTTTTAGGGGAATTTAGTTTAACTACCTTTATGGTTTTTTCCTTCGCTTTCTTACTGTTCATCGTACTCTTTTATTAGATCCATGTACTTATTGAATTTCAGCAAACAGTAAGCAATAGCACCCTTGCACATTAGTATATTTAAAGTCTAATCTGGTTTACATTTACTTGTGAAGTTATTACAGATATGTTGCATGCAGAACCGATCGTATGTCATCGGCTCTTGAAATTATGGGTCAAAATTGATTACAGGCAATATTCCCCTATGGCAATTAGAAAGTAAGTATACACCTTCTCGTCCCTTCACAACATAGTGCCAAACACGTATAAGAAAAAAATGCCATATGTTGTGGCTTTCCTCATTGCCGTATCCAAGTGCAAGTAAAAATAATTGCCCGCTTATATCCATGGCTATTGCAATAACAATTTTCCATTGTACTTGCAACGTATATGCATGGCATCAATACTTCTAATAGGTGGCAATGCGTAAAGCCTTCAATAGAGGCACTAAATGGCTAAAAGTTCTTGTTAAAAATACGAAAATGACCATCATATTGCTTACTTTTACACTCATGGATCGTCCTTTGATTGTTGAACTTAATGGCGGTTAAATATCTCGGCATAATAGTACAAAACTCTTTCAAATTACCAAATAATTCTTCAATAGGCCTTATAATATGAAACCTTGTTGCCATATTGATCCTTAATAAATATGACGATAACGCGAATCTTAAAGGCGGGGTCAACCTCCACCGTGTGTTTTACTTTGTTGGCAATGAATTTGCAGTCCAAATGTCTGTGGCTTAGTTTCAAACGATTAAATGTGTATGTGTGAGGACCCTCATACGTGGTTATCTTAAATCACTCGTGTTTCTTCTTTGTCTTCCAAGCACAAAGTAACCATTTGCACCATTTTTCATGTAATTTGCATAATTTTTCATGTAATTTACACCTAATTACCCATGTATCTACCTCTGATTCATAGACAATAATTCATTTGAATTCTTGATTGTGAACAATTTTACGGCAATCTTTAACTTATCTTTATTCTCGTAAGTTAGCCCTTTCCACAATTTATTTTCATTCACTAACTGCTCCTTCATCGTCATCTCCTAGTCTACATACATAACATTAAATTATTTGTAGAATGATGGTATATTTTCAACAACATGCTCAATCTAGTTCAATTATTTTTATTCCTCATTTTTAGTGTCGCTAAAATCGGTAATACTGTCAAATTTCGAGTCTGTCTTCTTTGTAGTACTGTATTCGGAATATAAACCATCTCCGTGCTTATACATGGGCTTGTGTATAGGTTAAGATGAATTGTGAAGCTTTTTGTTACTCCAACCAAATTCAAGCCTTCATGATGGCTATGAACTAGAAGGCAAGAGATTGGTGGATATGGTGTGGCGTTCATTGTTTAATTGTTGGTAATCTCCTATTATTAACGATCAACTTGAGGGGTTTTTTAGATCTTTTAGAGGAGTTAAACAAGGGCATCCGTTTTCCCCGTGTTTGTTTATTTTTAGTGCTAAGGTTTTAAACAGGGGGTTGTCGAATTTACTGTTACAAAAAAGAACTGGTACTTTTTATACTCCTTCACATTGCCCTGTGATTTCTCATTTAGCTTTTGCGGATGACATTGTGATTTTTACGAATGGTTCCAAAACTTCTTTTCAACAGCTCATGAATTTTTCGACCTTTATGAAAAAGAATCAGGGCAACTTATTAGCAAAGCAAAAAGCCTTTTTTGTGGTAGGTGACACCACTTGTGAAGAGATGTACCGTATAATTGAGGAGATTACTGGTTTTCAAAAAAAAAAGAACTTGCCTATAAAGTAATTGGGGTGTTCTCTTTTTATTGGAAGGAAGAAAAGGGAATATTTCTATGGTATTTTGTAGAAGTTTGAGAAGAAGCTGGCTGGTTAAAAAGCAAAGTTTTTATCTCATGGGGGTTGGCTTATTCTTATTAAACATGTGTTGCAAAATCTCTTTATTTATTCGGTGGCATTGATGGATCCTCCTAAGTCCATTATTGTTAGAATTAAGAAGATTTGTGCTAACTTTTTTTGTAGAGAATTGGAAAAAAGGGTTAAACATCATTGGGAGAGCTAGAATAAATGTTGTTATCCTTATAAAAAGGGTGGTTTGGGTTTAAGAAGAATGTTAGATATAGTGATTGCTTTGTCAATGAAACTATGGTGGCAATTACGAACGGGAAACTCTCTTTGGGTTACGTTTATGGGAGGTAAATATAGTTGTAAGGTGCATTTAACTAATTGTGTGAAAAAAATGGGTGTTTCTTCTACTTGGTTAAGGTTGATTAAAGTTAAAGAGCGAGCTGAATTTTGTATCAAATGGTTAATTGGAAAAGGAACGCGATTGAGTCAAAGATTCAAAATACAAAAGCAAAAAGGTTGATACTAAGGGCACTACCAAATTAACTAACTTGAGGCTTCCACACTTTTAAAAAATATTTTTATTTTCTCAGAGACACCACTTATAAAATTGTGGTGTTCAAAAATAGTGAAATAATATCTGGAGTCCTAAAAAAATATATGTATAACCACATAAAAGCTCTTGATCATATCTATTTTTTCTTTTTATGTTCCTTTGTTTCCATCTATATCTATTCAAGCTCGACTATATATATATATATATCAAAAGGGAACTTTGTGTTTATTTTTTCATGGTTAATGTTCATCTTTTTATACTTAATACTTAGGGTTCAACACGTAATGGTGAATGTGAGGTTGTACAAAGAGAGAAATGTGTTGTTAAGTCTATTTTTGTTGGCATAATTATCTCGACAAAAACACAATTTTATTTTGTAAAATGTTTTGAGTCGTTCGTATTTGCATTTGATGAAGTACAAGATTTTAGAAGTTGCACGCTCAAAATCATGTTCACATTAGCTTGGTAAGCTATAAGATATTTTATCTTAGGTGGTGGATTTTCATTAGCTCAAAGGAAGAGAATTCAAACTTGAATTCTTTTTAGCAAAAAGTATCTTTAGATATTTATAGAGTAAAAGATCTTTATTGAATTTCTATTCTTTCAATAATTATCAAATCTTTTAAGAAATTCAAAGATTGATTTAAATATTAATTTAATGTGAAATTCGGATCAAATCTTTTTAGTGAAAATTGCAAAATTTTTATTAAAGTGGAAAAATAAGCAGCAGCAGCAGAATTTTAAGCTGCAGATCGGTATGCAATTATTCTAGACAGGTCCGCTTTGCATTTTTTCTGCCTTCATTAAGCTGCGGACCGGTATGTAAATATGCTAGACCGGTCCGCGCATCAAGAATCTGCTGAGCTGTTTTTTCAACAAGTTGCCCACTTGCTTCTTTAAACCTTACAACTTGCACATCCACTTGCTCACGGATTTCAATGTTTTACGTCTCATTGTGAGTTATATTAAAGCCTTGTTTTCATTTATATATATAAGCTTTAATCCTAACTTTTGAGAGAGCTTTTCTTTGGAGAAAAATGGTCTTATTTCACACTTTTAAAAAGCAATATCCTCCACCACCTAGGGTTTGATTTTTCATGCTAAACTTGTGAGTTCTTCCTAAAAAGAACAACAAATCCTAAACGTTGCTTTGTGAGTTTGAGAGATCTGAAAGAGTCGAGACGCGTGATGCGTTGTGTTTGAATTCGAGTGATTCGAAGCAAGCTATAATCATCGGAGGTGGAGACTGCAGTTCTTCTTGTGTGACTCAAATTTGTAAGTTTGTATTTGTGATTATAATGTTTGTAAACTTTTTTGATTAATAATGAAAAGTTTTTGAGGATTAGTCCTACGTAAGTAGGTACACCTCTTTAATTCTGGTGTTGTTTGTTTGATTATCTTGTGAATAAGTTGTGCATACTAGACAAATTCAAACAATCGTATTCCGCTTAGTTTTTCATGCTTCCCATTATTCACCTTCAACATGAGTCATCAAATTTATAACCAACTGAATGATTTAAGATATTATTACAAAAAATTAACACCTTTTAATACATTCTTCAAATATATAAAATTAAACATATATACATTCTGCACAACTTTGTACATAAACTCACGCATATACATTCTTCAAAATATTAAAATAATTATTCAACAAAAAAAATTCAATTATCAAGCACTACAAGATATAATAACAAATACATGAGCACACACATATACATTTTGCAAAAATTTAACCTAAAACCGCATATATAGATTATGCAAAAATTTAACATAATACCGCATATATATATTCTACAAAAATTTAGAATAAATCCACATATATATAAGTGATCATTTAGCCATTCATATACACCATTGATCTCATACTACAAACAACCAAAAAAATTTCAAAAAACTAAACATCATTACTATATTCATTCATATTGTAAGTTGATAGCATATGAAGTATAAAAATATATGAGAACTAAAATAGCATTAGTACACATACCTTCTTTTTTTGGATTAGAGATATGGATGAATAGCCTTAATGACACTTCGGGTTTTAATTTGGCAGGAGATTTGATGAAGGGGTAGAAGAAAATAGTTTGAGAAGGAAAAAAGAAAAAGGTTAAAAAGGTCGGCCATCGTCTGCCTCTCTGGTCGAAGAGATGAGGAAAATAAGGAATTTAGGTTAATGCAAAAATGCCACGAAGGGTGACGTTTTTAACTTAAAAAAGCCAATCAAATTGTTGATTTTAAATTAGAAATCGTTAACCACTATGGCACTTTTAAAAGATCCACTTGGTAATAAAAAATTATTCAACTTAAAAACACCATAGCAAACACCACTTGCTATAGCGTTTTTATGCCAGAAAACACCACCCTTTCTAAAGATTTTAAATGTCCCATATTTTCCCAATTATGTTCACAAGTCCCCTATTTTACTAATTAAGTTTGAAAACAAGCACACTTATAAAAAAATCAAGAATTTATTATTGTATTTGGAGATTATACTCGTTCTCTCTTTTCTTCCCTTTTCCCTTTATATTTTCTAACACGCACCAAATACAAACTGACAACTCATGGTCTATGCAAACAATTTCTTGTTAAAATCAAGAATCGTTAAATCTACTATTCACGTATTCATATTAACATTCAAGGTTAATATTATATCATTATAGCATTTTACCTTTATATTTCTCCACCATTGTCCATTATAGATACTTTAAAATGTTTAAACTATCAACAGTTGTTGAAGGTAAAAATTTAATACGGGCTTTGTGGCTACGGCTCAGTTCAAAAACTAGGTATTAGGTTGGACTGCAATCAAGGCTCGGAGGCTCAATCTTATTGCCTGCGAACCATCAGGTTGACCAAGATACGTTTATGTTCAATTCATCTAACTGTTGATTATTATTATTTATTGACGAAGAGTCACCAAACGATTTATACCCGATCAACCCTAGTTGGTCAACGGAGACATATTGCTGAGCTAAAGGATAGATGATGGAAAATGACTATTTCTAGAAATGTGAATAAGGTTACGGACAGCTGGAGTCTTGGAGTAATACCCGTGTTTACCCTCTATAATAATTTATATTCATCTCAAACGTTAATGTAACCCTATCCTATACATATAAATAGGAAATGAAAACCAACAGCTAAGGGATATTCATCTTCTTTAAGCCTATGAGCTAGTGAAAAAAACACACACACACACACAAGGGATGACATACTATCGAATTGAGAATTAGAGTCACCGGAGGAGCTTACCCAAAAACAAATCTAGTCTCATTTTATTTATTGTTACTATTTATCATCATCCACTAAATGATCTAGCTATTAAACGACCTATTATAGGCTAATTCTTTTTTAAATCGACTTAATTAGATTTTAGCCACACACAACAATAAATTAATTACATAAAAAAATGACAAAAGACCGAAATAAAAGTATAACCCGCAATTACAAGTAAACTATTTACAGTACGATATAAAATAAAAAAGTTACCTTTGCGTATATATAATTTAAAGACAACACTATTTCTTGACATAAAGAAAAATTAAAGACAAAGAATAAACAAGTGTAATAAACTCAAAAAATTGAATAGAGATGTTAAAATATAATTGATTATGAATAAACTATAGTTTACTCACTGCACCAAATATAACGACAATTAATTGAAAAGTGAAAACTAGTTAGTTAATTGGGTAAATAATGTAGTTTAACTTGTTTTTGTCAGTTTTGCGTCAGTGACATAATTTTCAAATTTTAAAATTGGATTAGTAAAGGAGGGTTGAATTCGTTAAATTACAACCACAAAACTAGTATTGAAACTCAAGTTTCGATTGAAATTGATCATGTTTCGGTCAAAGTTGATCTTATTTATACTAAGTCAATGTTGACCAAACATTGCTGAACATTGGACTACAAATTCGGCAATCTTGTGCCAAACATTGCTAAAAGATGTTAGATCGATATAATATTGCCAAATAAATGGTACATACTTGGTAACATTGTACCGAAATTTTGTACCAAACATGACAATTTTTTGTATGCCGAAGAGAGTATATAGAATCAAAATATGGTTGGTAAGACATTGCCAAATAAATGTTACATACTATGCAATGTTGTGACGAAATTTTGTACCAAATACAACTTTTTCTATACCGAATAAAGTATATAGAATAAAAATTTGGCTGGCACGACATTGTGCACACAACGTAGAAAGCCCGAGGGAGAGAGACTAACGATTGTGAGAGTGAGGTTTTTTTTTGGAGCGAAAGATTTGTTTCCCCTAATTTTGTTCTTACATTCCTCACTCTTTAATTTGAAATTCATGGCTCGAGCCCTAATTTTGACTAATCTTATAAACTTTATCATGCCCTTTTTTGGATCCAATTAATATTTATTTGAGGTGAGAAATAGTTTGGATGAGTTTGAGAAGAGGAAAAAAATTGTAAAGAGAGAGAGTTTGTGAGAGGATAGAAATTGTAGAGAGAGAGAGAGAGAATTTTAATTTATTTTAATTATCCCTAATGGTGTTTTAAGAATTTTTGTATATTTTTTGGGGTAACTTTCAATATGGAGTGTGTAGTATACGTAGTGGTGTTGTAAAAATATTTGATTACTTTTTGTGGTAATTTTTAAGTATGCAGTGGTTTTAAATAATTTTTGTAGATATTAAATTACACATTTTTTTCCATTGAATACTTTGACCTGGGCTTTTAGTTAGACAATTGAAATATATTATCATTCATATAAGCCCAGGCCTACCCAACTAATCTCGGCCCACGATAGTAATAAGCTCAGTCTAAGCCCATCTAACCTTGGCCCAAGTTGGGTGGGTTTAAAAGAAACTCATTGATGCATACATAAGTAAACACACTTATTGCATATGGGCGAATACATAATTATTAAATAACACTATGGAGTGTCGGAAAGTAAAAATTTGTGAGTAGAGTGAAACCAAGTAAAACTTGATACGTAAATATCAACACCCTTTTTCCATAGTTAGGTTAAACAAGTTGGATGGGCCACCCTACCCATAATAGGCATCATATTTTACGATGGCATCCTTGAAAATATATAAAAATCGAATTAAACTCTCATGTCCGCTTGATAGCAACATGAAAAATAGTAGAGAAAACAACTCATTTGTGTAAAAAAATGGAAAATAAGTTAAATTCCATCCTCATTTTTATGAGTAGATATCTTACATCCTCAATTGTTTTTCATTACTATTTTCCTTCTTGAGATTGAATTGAGTAATTTTGAAAGTGCTTCTTTCAATCTATATGTAGAGACCACGGAAAAAGTACTTGAACTTGCAATTAAATGATTTTTTTCCTTTAATTTACTAGTATGAATATTTTTAAAAATGCTAGGCTAGGTGACAAATAGAAAGTGAAACAGCAGGAAGACTCCTAGGCCTTATCATTTATTAATGAAGATATAAAATTACAAGCAAATCGATCAATCTCAACAGTTTAGGCTTGTCCAGATGAAGATATGCGTCTTTGTTGGTACGCGTGCAACAACGTAGCTACAAGCAATACTTCAGCGACTTAAGTTTAATTTTGAAGCATTAACTTAATTATCCGAGAAAAAGTTCGCTCAAGATGGCTTCACATGAACTCTGATTGAAGAAAAACAAGTGCCCGGCATCAGCAATCTCGTGATATTTAATCCAATCGAGTTTTTTCGCAATATAGCGGTTCAGTTGACACGGAAGTATTCTATCTTCGTAGCCTTGCCACATGTGAACCGATCCCTCCTTGTTAGGGAACGGATTTTTTATATCCATGGGATCAAATTCCCACTTTCCATGACCAGCCATTATGTCTTGGTACAGAGATGGATAAACACCTTGCTGCCTTATTTTTTCCTGCCAACCAAATAAAACAAATCGATCAATTAAATTAATTGGGTTTAATTTGTCAGCTAAAGAGAGTTTGCAATTATCTTTGTGCTGATTAAGATTAAATTTTTAGCATTCTGCGCTTGTTAAGAAACAAATCTCCTACTCAATGATGATAGATGCTTAATTTTAACGAGCTTTTTCTTTCAAATTGCTTCCATTTTGTAGGTAAACTTTTCAAGAACATATATTCTCCAACAAGCAGAACATTAAACAATCATTATCGAGTTTTGTATATCATCATTAGACTTGTGTCATATCGTGTTCCTGTGCCTGAAGATTGTGTTTGCCAAGTCAAAATAAATCACGTCCTTTATCTTTATTCAGAATGACTACAGAATGATAATAAAAACAATCAATTACCTCACCAACACTTGGAGAGTCGGCCAACTTCTTCAAGACCTCTAAATCCCCTGGGCTAAAAATATCAGTACTACTATTAGTGAAACTCAAAGTAGGGAACCATTTCTGAGTCATCCACCAGTTGAACAACCATGGGGCGTAGTGTGCAACCCGGAAAGTCCACTGGTCCGCCACCGGCAGCCTCTCAAAGCCTTCTGCTGCTAAATTTGAAGGAAAGCTAGGCCAATAATAGTTTATGTGCGAAGCTACAAGAGAAAGTCCCGCCAACCTGCCACGCACAATGACAGTCATTCCATCAAAAAGAAAAAGTAAAAACAAGGACTATTCACACTAGGAGTCATGCAGTATAAAATTATATGTTAAAGACTATTGATGATGGAGGGTACTGTTACACTACTATATATAATATATAAATAGAATGAGCAATGATACATGCACCAACTTAAATAACAAAATTAATAACTTAAGTCCAAAAGTGCATTAATCAATATGTGGTGGGACCATGCACGAAACATTGACTAAATACACTTTTTAACACGTCATTACATACATAAATTTTGTTAGTACTGAATCAAGACAATACTCACACTTATATATGTTCACAATAAATACATGCTTGATTGTACCAGTATGCTTGACCAATATATATGATAATTTCATGTCAATTCTTATTGCACTGATATCTATACATAAAGTACATCTACAACTCCTTATATTTACACTAATCGAGCGCATTGTGGATGATCCTAGTACAAATATGCATAAATTATGATGGTTAAAATATACCTGTGGGGTATGTAGTTTAGGCAACTCCAAGCAGGGTAGGCACCCATGGAGATTCCCATCACATAAAACTTAGAACCCAGCTCCAATTTATCTGCTAGTTCTTCAATATCAAGTGCTTCACTTTTGACGAAACGCTTCGGATTTGGATCACTCTCTCCATAACCTGATCGGTCGAAAAATAGCATGTATATACGCAACTCCTCTATGATATCCTGCAAATTAAAACACAAACACTAGATTTGTAACATAGAATGTCTTCAGCTTCTTTTTCCTCCTTCAATTTTTAACATGAATGTTCATGAACATACATTAAAAATGCTTCAGTGGTATTTACCAGCAATTGTTTTACTTAGTTATATCTTTGGAGACCTTCAATCTTGGAAATATAAAGATTTCAACTATGTTTGATTACATGTAAGATCGTGCCTTTGGTTGGCTTTGTAAACAAAAAGACTATTATTCACTCTTGCACCGTTTACACAATTTGATTTAAACTAACTGCAATACAAAAGGTACACCGTGCAATTAATTTTCATCATCATTTCTGATACTAACCAAACAGCCATAAATAGAAATCGTACTTGAGAAATGGGCAAATTGAGATCTTTGGAGCTGTTAAAGCCATGAATGATAATGATTTTGTAGAGAGCCTCTTGTTTAGAAACACCAGTCTCTCTGTAAGCCAAATACCTCCCATCTCTGAGTTTAACTCTGTTTGAACAAACAGAGTTTAACTTTTTTGGCAGGGGAGGCCTTATTGCCTTGTAAATCCATCCCACTATACCCACCATCACTGCCACTCCTATTTTCCCAATCATTTTCTGCACCAAAAAAAAAATGGAAAAACCATAATATAATTTCATCTAAACACAAAAGAAATGATATTTAATCAATTGTATTTTCCAAATTTGTAGTTGCAGAGAGGGTATGAATTGCTGTTCTGTTCATCCTTTGATCATGAATCAAAGAAATATTGAAGACAACTGTATCACAAAAGAATTACTAACATTTGATTGCATTATATGAATCTTCAAATAATTACTAATGGCAACAAATAGTAATGAATCTTGAAAGAAGCACAACAGCTGATAATTATAAAAGAATCAGTCAGATCAGACCAAAAATATTCAGAACTTGTAGACCAAATTAGAAGAAAGCAAGAAGGTAGAGTGTGAAAAAAGGTAAAAAACCCACTTGGATTAAAAGAGTTGGATGAGCTGAATTAGCTTGAATGACTCTGGGTTGAGGCTCTTTCTTCCGTTAGTTCACATGTGGGGAGAGGTAAATATATATATATATATATGTATATTATTCATACCTTTGTGTTTTATTTAGATATAACAATTTATAAATATTATATTTAAAAATTATAGGTGGGTTAGTATTTGAAAAGTAATCTAAACTTAGAGTGGTCCAGTTGTTAACTATTTTGGATTTGTTTGGTTGAAATTTTAAGTTAAATTTTTGGGAAGTATGAAAGCAGGTTGAAAAGTGAATTTTATTTTTGTTGAAGGTTTTTTCAATTAAGTCAAAAAAACTCATAAAAAATAATTTAAAAAATAGTTATAATAGATCTTATTTTTTTGATCTTTATGAGTAAGTTTCAAATATATAATTTTTTATTAAATTCTGATTTTTGGATTTAAAGTTAGAGTGTTTTAAAAATTTTATGAGAAAGTAAAGTAAAGTTAATTTTGAAAAGTGTAAAGTAAAATTGACTTTTTGATAAAAAAAAAAACTAAAAACATGATTTTTTAAAAATGAACCAATCAGGGCTCTAGGTTTAGAAAATTGAACTCAACTGGGAGCTCCTAATCCCAGGTCGAGTCTCAACGAATATAAATTTTTTGGTGACTACAAAAAAGTAATCTAGTACCTTTGTGGTGGACGAGGTTCAAAACTCATATGATAATATGTTTCATGTTTTAAATTAAAAGTTTAAGTTATTTTTTACGACATAATCCACTGTATGAAATCAAATCTATTTTCAACTATTGTAGGGTTGAAAATTAACTTTTTTATATGAGAGAATATTAGTAGAAAATACATACATTATCTCAAAAAAATAAGTGGAGAAATTAGAGAGAGAAGTTGTTATTTTCAAGGGTGGAAGCAAGAATGGCCTGTTAATTTCTCTTAATAGTGAAAGATCTCAATTTACGGTTAGATATCTCAATGTTCGAATCACATTAACTAAAGTGAAATGTGTATTAATCTTTGAGTAAACAACAATTTTGATCATTAAACTATTTCTCAATTTCATTTAATTTGCCCACTAAATATTTTTTTGTTTCATTTCATGCCCAAACTTTCAAATTATTTCAATTCGCCCATTCCGTCCACTTCCGCCCATAAATGTCTTGTTAGTGGGAGTATTTTCGTCATTTCACCACTAAGTAAACAATAATTTTGGCCACTAAACTATCTCTCAATTTCATTTTGCCCACTAAACTTTCATTTGTTTCATTACACCCACTAAACTTTAAATTTGTTTCATTCCGCCTACTCCGTCCACTTCCATCCATAAATGTGCTGTTAGTGGGGGGTATTTTCGTCATTTCAAGTGCAAAAATCTTCCCTCCCTTTCTCCCAACCAGTTTGGCACTTACATACACCAATATACAACTATTCTAGACGCCATTTTGCACCAACTAAAGAGGAGAAGAAGATTAGAATAAGAGGAGAGAAGAGAGGGAGTAAACATACAGTTATTATAGGTCCAAATTGAAGGTATGTGTATACATATTCCATTAAGTTACTGTAATATTCCCCATAATGTGGACTGAAATTTGTATTATTTTTTTAGATGGAAAGTTGACATATTTGTTTTCGTGGTTCCTTTGAGAAATCTTAAACATCATGGACAAATTTATAGTTATATATATTATTCCATCTAATTCCTGCATATGTTGCAATTTTTTTGTTGTCATTTCAAGCAAGGAGGCCTAGCCAAAGATTTAATCCACTAAGGACAGTAAATGCACCACAAATGCATTCAAGCCAAAATAGCCAATCCAATTCAAGAATTGCATCACAAGGCCAATCAAGCCAAAGGAGTTCAATAACCAATCCTAACTAAATTGAAATGCAAGATGGGATCCTTTTTGTGGCTTTTTTTGTGGATTATATAGCTACATTTGTTGGGTTTTTTTTTGTGTAGTTTATTGCGTGAAATGACGCAAATTCCCCCACTAATGGCACATTTATATATGGACAGAAGTGGACGGAGTGGGCGAAATGAAACAAATTTAAAGTTTAGTGGGTGAAATAAAACAAATGTTTAGTGGGCAAAATGAAATTGAGAGATAGTTTAGTAGTCAAAATTGTTGTTTACTTGTGAAATGACGAAGATACCTCCACTAACGCTGCATTTATGGGCGGAAGTGGACATAATGGGCGGATTGAAATAATTTGAAAGATTAGTGAGTGAAATGAAACAAAAAAAAATTTAGTGGACAAAATGAAATTGGGCAATAGTTTAGTGGCCAAATTGTTGTTTACTCTTAATCCTCCTCCAATGTGTAAGTATGTCAAGAAAAGAAAAGAAAAGTAAACTATTCTAATGGTCCTTAAATTATTGGCCTAGTATCATTTTAGCCCTTAAATTAAAAAATGTTCCACTTTAGCCTTTAAACTATTAGCGAGTGTTGTTTTAACCTTCTGTCCAAATTTTTTGTTAAGCTGGACGGAAATGGGGGGTATTTTTGTCATTTCAATTATTTTTTTTTAAAAATAATTTAACTATCAACTCAATATTAAATAATTAACATTTTATACATAATATTATATATATATATATGCATAACCTCCACCCTCACACCCATCACCGGCCCCCAACCCCTTTCCCGCCACCCCACCCCACTATCCCATCCCTTTGCCTGGTGCTGCCATTTCATATTCTCTCTCCACTTTATTATGTATTATATATATATATATATATAAACTTACAATCTCACCTTCCTTCAACTCTCTCTCTAGGTTTAACCCAAACAAAATTTAATTTTAATTTTAAATAATTGAAATCAATTGGATTTAATATAATTTTGGGGTATGTGTAGGTTTAGAAGTGAAGATGGGAGAGAAAATGGGGAGGTAGAAGAAATGGTGGTGGTGGAAGTTCACCAGAGGCGCAGCCATAATTAATATTAAGAAAAATAAATTTTAGAGAGAGGAACTACCGGCAGCCGGCCATCTGCCATATGTGGGATGGTGGGAAAGGGGGTGGGGTGATGGTAGGGATTATGGTAAGGAAGCGGAGATAGTGGTTATGCACACACTCATATATATATATATTGTATTATGTATAAAATATTTAATATTGAGTTGGGATTTAAATTTGTTTTTTAAGAAAAATAATTGAAATGACAAAAAATGACTCTATTTCTGTCCAACTTAACAGAAAATTTGGATGGAAGGGATAAAATGACACTCGCTAGTAGTTTAAGGATTAAAATGAAATGTTTTTTAGTTTAAAAACCAAAATAACACTAGGTCAATAATTAAAGGGCTCTTAGGGTAGTTTACTAAAAAAAATAAAATTAGAAAAGATAATGAAACTGTAATAAAAAGTATGTAATAACACGTAATGTAATGGAGCAGCCTACCTTTATATTTTTACCTCCAGTCCTAATTGCATTAAAATAGATTTTGGACCTTTTTTTTTTTGTGGGGGCGGGGGGGGTGTCTAATCCAGTTATACAGGTAGGCGGATCTTTTAAGATTATTAATTTATCATGGTACTTTGCCTTGAAAAATAAGTTGTTCTCGCAATGGAGAGCTACATCAGTATACCACAATGTTTCGTCTTAAAGTAGTACTAGTGTATTAATGTCTTTATTAATTATTAAGAGTGCCTTAGTAGCCGGTTACTATTAAATTCTGATTATCGAATTTGACTAAAGCTTCTAAGGTTGAGTTCCAGTAGCGATTGACACTAATTAAAGTACGCAAAAGTTGGCTCAAACACCATGCAAAGCTAAACCCTACAACCAAAAATAAAAATAATATATCCATCAAGATAAGGCCAAAGCAAATTTGTACAAGAACATTTATCATATTTTTTAATGATGTATTAATAAATTTATCATAATGAAGAGTAATTTACAAGACTTATTACTACCATAACTTTTCATATATTAATTAGTCTCCTAATATAAAACTCAACTCTTGATTTTATACATTCTAAGAAAAGATCAAAAAATTATGATTTGATCTTTGTTCTTCGATATTTTTAGGATGTGGACTTAATTAATTAATTTTTTTTAAACTTGCGATCCCTATTTTTTGGTATCCGCGTCTAGCGAAGAATCACAAGTACTACTTCTGCAACTATTGAACAGAAAATTTTCATTTAAGGTATTTATGACCCAGAAACCACAAATACTCAAGTATTGTATTTGTGTATCTGAATGGAATGCCGTTAGAGGCAGATACCGTCTTACCTAAGGGACAACAAACTTTAAAAATAAAATAGTAAACCGCGTCCTAAAAAATTGTGTTGATAGGGATCGGATCTTAAAAACTTGAAAAAATAAATTACTAAAATTTTGTTTTGGAGTGAGAAGAGTACGTAAATGAATAATAATGAGTTACCAACAAAATTGCTCTAAAGAAAAGATGCAATACAAGCACTACTTAGTATTCTAAGAGCAAAGTTATATTTATCGATAAATTTTATCACTTATTTTTATCGGCATGTGTTATATGGGTTGTACCTTCACAAGATACTACAAGGGTACAACTCATTTAATGCACCCACTAAGAATAGGTGGTAAGATTTGTAGATAAGAAAAGCAATTTCCGTATTCTAAAAAAGAAGAGCATTTTCCGTATTCTAAACAAATCTACATGCATTGGAAACATATGAATGTACCAGCCGCAAAATCAAATAAATTAAATAATGGCCTATTTGGTTGCTTTCAAATTGCGAATTAGACAATTTATAATTAGGTTATTTACAATTTTTACGTTTATGTGTTTTTAATTGTCAAAATTGAACAATTATAAATTTTATAGTTAAAGTTAATTCACGAAAACTCAAAATTCAAGTAAAACTTGAAAATCGTAATTATAGAACTAGGGAAATTATTCAAACTTTGTACTTTGCAGATATCTAGTTTCCACGTATACTTGATATTGGTGCCTCCAGACAAAATTTTGAATAATATAAAAAAAATTAAGATATGTTTTTACACTAACATTTGGAAATACTCATTCAAATTTTCCTTACGATCCATGAATTAGTGATGAATAATTTATATTTGCAAAAATTTCCAATTAACTAATTTTAAAATCAAACAATTTACACATACAATCAAACGGAGTTTTGATTATTATCAAAATTTGCCTAAACAAGGGTACATTGAAAATTTGAAGTTCTTTTGCAATCATTCTACTCACCCACACACATGCACAAACAAATCATTCAGAGATAATGGGTTCTAGGCCTTGCTCCGTAATGTTTTATAACTTTAAGCACGGAATCAAGTTTAATAAAGAGAAGTAGTACTAATTTCATAATTTGATTTTACAATAAGGACACTTTTTATAATCTTAATTTATTTAAAGGAAAATGATTAAAGTTGATGGACAAATATACCCCTAATATAAATATCTCTTAAACCATTCTATGAACAGTACTCTATCCTAGTTCCTACGCAACTACACAATCAAAATTTTCTCTCTCTATAATTCTTTACACAATCAATTAATCTTTACGTACACCAACTATTTTCACATTTATTCTATCGCATAATCGTCAACATTAAGCCATTACATATACATTTACACATAGAAATATATGTATGTTCATAATCACATCGCATTGCATCCTATATATATATGTGTATGTTTAAATTGCTTTGTTTGTTTTCCTTTTGAAATGATTTAAATTGCTCTGTTGCTAATGTATTTCGTATTTAAATCATCGATGATTAATTTAAATATCAAGCTTATTAGCAAGATTGTTTTTCCGCTACAGTGAGATTATAATCTACAAAACTTTTTAATATTCAGTGCATTTTGCATTAATTATTTTAAGATTTGGAATCATAAGTAGAATTATAGTTAGTGTGATTTTGAAATAAGAACATAAATATATTTATATATAGTTAGTGCGAAAACCGAAGAATGGGAAAAAAATGTTGATTATGTATAAATATAATCATTTTATATTTATGTATAAAATAATTATGCATTGTGTTTAAACTATGGTACATATAGTGGTAAGGAGTAAACTATGCTCTGTTTTTATTGCGTTGAAGGTGTTTGAACAGTGCCCTTAATTTGTTGATGGACATGTGGTGCTAAATCTGTTTTAACATCTTCAGTTTAGTTGTTTGTGTTCACATGTGGTGCTAAAACCTTTTTAGCACCATTCTAGTATTGGACAATTGGTGCTAAAATTGTTTTAGCACTATGCGATTAAGTGCTTTGGACAAAAATGGTGCTAAATATATTTTAGCACCTTTGAATTTCGTTATTCTTTGTTTTTTATTGGTGATAAATCTAAATTTGTTTTAGTTACTATGTTCTAAAGAATTTTTGTTAAATATGTTTTAACACCTTGATGTGTAGTATTGGATCGATGTTAAATCTGTTTTAGCACTTTTAATTTAGTTATATGTGTTCACCGGTGGTGACAAAACCTTTTCAACACCATTCTGGTGTTGGACAATTTGTGCTAAAATTTTTTTAGTACTATGTAATTAGTCACTTTGAACCATGTGATTAGTTACTTTGGACAAAAATAATGCTAAATATGTTTTAGCACCTTTGAATTTCATTATTCTTTGTTTTCTATTGGCACCATGTAAATAGTTAATATATTCCAGAGAATTTGTGCTAAATATGTTTTAGCACATTGATGTGTAGCGTTGGATGGGTGCTAAATCTGTTTTAGCACCTTCATTTTAGTTATATGTGTTCACATGTCGTGCTAAAATCTTTTTAGCACCATTGTAGTGTTGGACAGTTGGTGCTAAAACTGTTTTAGTACCATGTGATTAATTACTTTGGACAAAAATGGTGTTAAATCTCTTTTAGCACCTTTGAATTTTGTTGTTCTTTGTTTTTTTATTGGTGCTAAATATTTTTAATACCATATAAATAGTTACTATATTCTAGAGAATTGGTGTTAAATTTGTTTTAATACCACGTAAATAGTTAGTATTTTCTAGAGAATTTGTGCCAAATCTATTTTAGCATCTTAATGTGTAGCATTAGATGGGTGCTAAATATGTTTTAGCACTTTCAATTTAGTTATATGTGTTCATCTGTGGTGTAAAATCTATTTTAAAAGCTTTGAATTTTATTGTTCTTTATTTTTTATTGGTGCTAAATTTGTTTTAACACCACGTGAATAGTTACTGTGTTCTAGAGAATTGGTGCTAAATCTGTTTTAGCACCTTCAGTTTAGTTATATGTGTTCACATGTGGTAGTAAAACCTTTTTAGCACTATTCTAGTGTTGGACAATTGGTGCTAAAATAATTTTAGCACCATGTGATTGTTAATTTGGATAAAAAATGTGCTAAATTTGTTTTAGCACCATGTAAATAATTAGTATGTTCTAGAGAATTGGTGCTGATGATCGACCGCCATGGATTTTGAAGTGTTTTGATCAGGATTGGTGCTAACTTTTGTTTAGAGATGTGAGATGTTATATTTAAAGTTATTGTGTTATTAGTTATATAAGGAAGGGGCATTAGTGTCTTTTTCCTGTAGTGTCCTTAATTTACTATGCTAATTATTTCAAAATGTTCTGATAAATGTATGCATTTATTTAAAGCATTAAAAATAAAAAAAGAATTTATAGGGTCAAACGATTGTGATAAAGCTTTAACAGAGCTAAAAGAGTATCTAAATAGCCCACCCATGATACCTGTTTCCCAACCCTATGAACAATTATATATTTATTTAACTTCATTTGATCGGGTAGTAAGTTTTACCTTAATCAGAGAACATGAGAATATCCAAAAGCCTGTATATTTTACTAATAAATGTTTACTAGGGCCAGAATTAAATTATTTACCTTTAGAAAAACTTGTACTAGCACGAATCATAGCATTAAGAAAGCTGGTGCACTATTTTGATACCCACCCAATCAAAGTGCTTACTTCAAGCCCAATCAAAGCAGCCTTGAAAAAGGCAGACTTGTCTGGCAGAATAGAAAAGTGGTTAGTCGAGCTTGCCTAATTTCATATAGAATATGAGCCGAGGATGGTTATCAAGGTATAGCTCCTAGCATATTTTATCGCCGAATTCAAAGGAACAGTTGAAGCTAACCCAGTCAACCAATTACCTGTCCCAGCTAGGGGGCATAATGAGGATACTGATATGGGCGAAGCCGAGCAAACTGAACTAGTTCTAGAGCCGGTAATAACCAAAAACCCAGACAACCCAGTTTCTTGGTCGCTTTGTATCAATGGGTCATTAGTAGCTGGTGTCTCAGGCGTGGGAATAGTCTTTAAAACCCTCGAAGGGGCATCATAAAGCAAGTAATTCGGCTAGGGTTCAAAACCTTTAACAATGAGGCTTAATATGAAGTGTTGATTCTCGGCATAAAGAAAGCTAAAAAGCTTGGTGTGAACACCCCAATCCACGACTCTCGTATGAATATGATTTTCATACAAAACAAGCATTCAGCATCAAGTCTTGAGTCGTCATGCATATAGGAGACCGTTAGGAAAACCCTGATTTTCGAGCACGTCAGAAATCTACCACAACCATGTCGCCACTTCGCTTACTAGGATAGGGCTCCCAACCGTACGGTTGGCTTCAAGCCACACGCCCTAGCCACACAGTCACCTCCTAGCCACACGGTTGGCTTCTAGCCACACGCCCTAGCCTCACCCCCTGCGGCTACCCCTTGCGGCTGACTTCTTTGGAGCGTTTTTGGCGGGATTTTTGCTATAAATAGGACCATTGGGCTCTCATTTTGATCATCACCACTCACTAGTGTTTTTAATAAGGTGAAATTTTGTCAAAATCATTAGAGAGTCTTTTCTTTTAGAGAAATTCTAGTGAGAGAGGGTTAGAGAGAGAAAGTTTTAGAGAGAGAAAGGAGCATTCAAGGCAAGCAATCTTTCCTCTTCAAGCGTTTCAGGTATGCATTTCTACAACTCTCTTGAATTTTAATACTTCATTTAAATTCAGTTTTAATACAGAAAGTTAGATAACTTGCAAATTTAATAAGACCTTTATTTTTTTAAGGCAAATTTTTAAAAAATAAAGGACCTTGCTCAGTAAGGCAGTTCTCCAAGACCTCTGTTTACTAAAGGCAAATTTTAATAAAATCTTGCCTAACAAGGCAATCCATCAAGACATGTTTTTCATTGAAGGCAAACGTTCCTAAGACCCTGCTCGTTGGGGAAATTATTTAAGACCTTGATCGGTAAGGAAAATTTACCGAGCTATTATCTCTTATGAGCAAATTTCATTTAAAATCTTGCTCGGCAAGGCGATCGATTTCAACAAAGACCTTTAACATTTAAAGGAAACTATAGTAGACCTTTTATCTGTTAAAAGGCTTTCCTTGGAGATTTTGTTAAAAGGCAACTATAGTAGAGCTTTACTAATCAGGATAAGTCCTGTATAAGGCCTACTTTGATGATCGTTTAATTATTATTTATTCGAAATCTTTTATTTGGTCGGACTGTTGTCCGATTAAATTATGTTAGGTCTCTTAGTGAATGGCAGTCCTCGGTTAATTTGCTGAGCTTGGTATTGTCCATTTTATAAGTTTATTATAATTTTGAAGTATTGAAGAGTAATCTATCATGCTATTGTAAATACAGAAACCGAAATTTAAGGCATATAGTTGCAGAAATAAAATGTTATTCATTAATTTAGAAACATGTAAAATTTGTGGGCCTTCATAGCCTAATTACAATGAAGAAGATACTGCCTAAAAAGGGGGGGGGGAGAAGCCAACAACTGGGTTAAGAAGGCTCCGGAAGCCTCTGAAGCCAGTGGTTGGGGAAAGAAAAATGAAAGAGGGGAAGGAGGATGACATGATGAATAAAAAAAAGAAGCAGAATAAAGAAAGCAAAAAAGAAGAAGAAATGAGAAGAAGGATAGAGAGGAAGCAGTTAGGGCGTTCCTAAGCCTATCCCTCTCCTCCACTATAGCGGCGTATCGCTCCTTCAGGCGATTGTATCACCCTATTAGGCGGTTGTAACGTCCCTTCAGGTGGCGGTACCTTCTCCCTAAATGCTGAAGCCCTCCGCCAGACCGATAAAGTCTTTTTCCAACCTGTTTACCTTCTCATTTAACCTCCCCCAATCTACAGTAAGGGAGGCAGCATTGTACATAATCTCATCGCTGTCAGGCATAGTAGAGGATTTTGAGTTTAATCTTTCTTTTCTAAAGTTAAAGTATTGAATATGAAAAAATAATGAAGTGAGGTCTTCCTTATATAGAGAACCCGAGGCCATATAGGATTAAGGATGGAGCCTCGTTAATGGGAGAAGTCACTCCATTATACGAAGTACCAATATACCCTTTAGGAATCGCTGCACCATTTTGGCAAATGTTACAAATCGAAGCATCACCATAGTTACAATGTGCCACGTGGAATAACAACACTCTTAGATTTAAGTACATTGAACCTTGCTTACCTACTAGCCATAGAAGTTAACAAATGTATTGATCGGCAAATATTATAAACACTTGAAAAACTTAATGAGGGCTAATTGACTAATAAATTATTTGTTCAATAAAACATTCTAATTGTGGAGCATTAGAAAACAGATACATCACTCATCGGCAGCAAGAAAGATAAAATTCACGAGCCAAATATAAGTCTGAAGTCGACAATGAAGATATAGTGCAATGTTTAGATTCAGGATATAAATATGTACAGGGTTTACAAAGTTGAAGCCTTCTAGCTTAAATAATAAAATCATAAAAGAAAACTCAGAAAGCAAAAGAACGCTGGGATCAACATGCAGTATATCTTTAAGGTTATCCCCTGTAGTTTTCACGGTGGCTTTAAGCACCATCAGCAACGTTATCTCCCCTCGTTCCCTGGTCGGCAAGCCCAACACTATCTTCGATTCCATGGCTAGCATCAAGAGGAGTACTTTCATCACCTTGGCCGCCACCTTGGCTTTCGATCATAATCTCAGCTTCATGCTCTACTGGTCTTTCCACTGGCTTCCTCATTTTATGGTTAAATGGAGATTGAGTCGGCCTAAAGTTTAGTTATAACCATCTTGGAACTATTTGGCCAGTACCATGATGACTTGATCAGCACAAGATTCGACTCCAGTGTTAGTCCATTTTCCTCCAGACCAGGAAGGGAATCGTTGAACTCCTTCAGTTTTTGCTCGGCCAAGGCCCAAGCATTCTTTTCGGCCAAATAATCAGCCTCTAACTTATCAAACCTGGCCTAAAGTTCATCTTTCTCTTTGGTTTTGAGCTCCAAGACGCTCTGAAACATACGAACATCTTCTTAAGCCTTGTCCCTTTCATTCTTCATTTGGAGGCTCTCCTATTTGAATTTGTCGAGATTCCATCTCTGTACCCTTAAGTCAGACTCAAGCCATTCAAAATGATTGAGCAGTTTCTCTTCAATTTCATGGAAGTAAATAGCAGACTGCATGAAGTGAAAACTAAGTCAGGATCCAAGAAAAAAAGAGCTATGAAAAAACAAAGTTATTATCTATACCTTGATCAAGTTATGGAAAGCTCGGCTCTAAAGACTATCCTTCGAAATAATCTTCACCTTATCCTTATCGGTAGGAAGCATGGCGTCATTCAGGTGATTATACGTCAGACTGGCAGAAGCTAATGTCGAATATTTCACCTTCATCGCCCGTCTATCGTGGAAGAATGATGATGTGAAAAGCTCAACCTCCCCAGCGGAGGCTTCAGAGATCTCTTTCACTTGATCGGAAACAAAAGGAAAAAAAACCTTCTCAATTCCAACCAGTTTAACCCTAGGTTCATTAGCACTATCATTCATAATCTCTAGTGAAGGAGATTAGATCTTATCCTTTGACCCCGACGAGGGGGCCCAAGCCTTCCTTGCTCCTTGATCGAAAGGAGCATATTTTAAAGTCGCATCCTTTCTTGGGTGTGTGGTCGTACGAAGCCTTTTATTAGTATGTTCTTCTCTTTTATTTTTGCTTTGAACTTGGGCCTACTCTTTTAAGACAATATCAAGAAGGTTGCTGATCGGCATCTGATATAAGTTGGTATCAGTTCCTTCACTTTTTGATTTGTATCGACCGAAAGTTAAAGCTTGGCCTTCTTCAGGGTCAGTCGGTTAATCTACCAACCAAAAATGAGGACGTGACATAGATTGATCGGGATTTAGCTCGACTTCTTTTCTGGACTTAGACTTGACCCTGGACTTCTTCTTATGGGGGATCTGAGGTTTTTACCCCTTAACACGGCTTTAAAACTAAGGTATTTGCTCGAACCGTTTTATTCTAAAAATGAGGAATGGGTTGTTTGGTGTCCTTGGCTATACTGATGGACAATCTCTCCTTCACCTTGAAACTATTCTTCTCATCTTTGGTAAGATCACACCGAGGAATGTCTAACTAGTCTGACCATTTGACAGGATCACAGCAATTTATTGATCGACGAGGCTCTTTTGTTCCCCTACTTGAGCTTGTAGACCTTTTGCGGATGGTGATGGAAATTGACAACCTTATATTTCCGAAACAATGCCCCTTTCTGCCAAAAAGTCCACTTTGGCCTAATCTAGATATTAGTTATATCTCTCTTTGAAAAAGAGATTTGAGTACTAGGAAATCCCATGAGTACATTTGTTGCCTTAGGGTGAAAAGATTGGCTGGTTAGAATGCTACCACCATCATGACTAGCGACAACGTTTATCTGCTCAACCTTGACAGCGTAATTAGGGGGAAATTAAAGAAGTCTAGACTTCCTGCAAAGATAAAGAGAGTTAGACTTATATATAAAAACTAAGAAGGAAAAAATAAGCAATTTTTCTAGATAAAACACCAGGGCTAGAGGTTCGCCGAGGAATCTGTTTGTAAAAGGGATTAGGAAGAATAGCTCTAGTCAGAATAATGACATCCTTATCCGCCCCTTTGTGAGAATTAGGCAAAACCAAAACAAGACTGGGTGCATTATGCCTGGCTTTTAAACTATAACCATATTCTTTCTTGCTAAGGATGTAACAAAACCTAAGTTCGTTCAAACCTAATTATGTGCGATGGATTTTATTAATCTTTTTTATGCCATAGATAATCCTAACAGCATTAGGGGAAAGTTGCCCAAAAGTTAATTTACAATACTTAAATAAATCTACCATCAAAGGACTTAGTGGTAATCTAAGTCCATAGTCCTTGAACATGGATATACGGACTAGATATTCATTAGGAGCAAGTTTGTAATCTTCAGCAAATGGATTTTCCTTTTTACCCAGCGGTCTCTAATTAATCCCCTTTGGGATGTAAGTCCTAGTGAACTCTGATTTTTGTTCATCAGTTCTAAGGGCGAATCTACCCATCTCTTATAAAAGAATAAAAATATCTATGTATGGAAACTAAGAAAATTTCTAGGAAGCAAGCCCAAAAAAAAGGAAATTTCAAAGAAGAGATTTTAAAAACTTACTTAATAGACGAAATCTCTAATAATAGAGGAGAATCAGACGTCGAGATACTGTCAAAGAATCGACGAAGTTCTTAGAAGAAGGTTAAATCCCGACGGTCCTACGTGAGATTTTCAGTTGCGAGAGAAATTTACAAAAGTTTGGCTATAGAAAGGCATAAAAGTGAGAATGAAGGGTTTTAGGTGAGACTATATAGCTATATGTTTTTTTTTCTCTCTAAGTCCCATACCTTATTGGAAACAGGCAATAAATAATGGAAATACATTTAATGCACGAGCCCCACTAGGGCATCCTGCTTATTTTTCGAACGCACGGCCAACCAATCAGATAATAGACAATTGTCTTAGTGAACAGTTACAATTGTAAACCATAAGACTTCTCATAGAAGATATGCATCCCAGTATTTTGATTCAAGAAGCTATTGGATGAAGACCATCGTAAAAGTAAGCTTGCCGAACATTAATTCTTTTTTAGAACAAGCACCTGATTTCAACCTTTAGGCCAAACTCAGATGCTTAGGGGGCAATTGCAAAAGGTTAATTTTGGACATAGGACCAAATCCAATATCGGGCGATAAGCCAGTTCAAGGACAGGACCCTTGAAGCCATGGGAATAATCCTCTAGCTGATCAATGTTCGTCGTTGTGTTACTCGAATTATTAGATTACTAGACGATCATCAATCATCGAATTATAGACATAAGGTAGCTGAGCTAGAGGATAAACGATGGGAACTAACCACTTCAGTTAGTATGAATAGGGTTAAAGATACCTGTAATATTGGAATAGTCATCAAGTTTACCCTTTATAGCAATTTTTTAGCACGCCAAACCCTAATGTAACCCCTTCCTGTACATGTAAATAGGAAGGGAAAACCCACAGCAAAAGGATTCTTAACTTTTATTACACAACACTCACTCCCAGACTCTCTCTCTAAAAGCATAACCACCATTATTGTAAGCACCCTCAATCAGGCCATTTGAGCCAAGTAAAGAACACAATTATACACTAGGGATGACGTATTGCCGGATTTGGGTATAACAGCCACCGGAGGAACCTACCCCAAAAACTAAATCTCGTCTCAATTATTACAAATTTAATGTTCATATGTACCACCTTTGTTACTTTTGGTTATCGACTCTACCAATTTTGGATGATTCTCTTTTAGTCGGGCTTGGTTAGATTTCTACCACTAACATATATATTATATAGTGACTGATATGTTTTGAAATTAGTTATTTTAAAAAACAGGATTTGGAGACATTTGTGGGGCGGCGCCAAGTTATTTTGGGAACCGTTTGAAACTTGAGTTTGATTATAATATATATATGTGTGTATGTGTGTGTGTGATTCCTGAGTACCGTACTTTTATTTATATATATATATATATATATATAGGTTCGCGTCTTTTTGGGATTTTTTTAGAATTTGTGGATACATCTTATCAAATGGATTGATAGAAAAAAAAATTAAATAATAGTATTATTTGCATGGATGGAAAATTTTATAAAGTTAGAATTGGTCCCTTTTTGTGGTTTGGTATTGTTATTCACTTGTGGAAGTAATTGGCATTTTTATTTAAAAAAAATGATGGAGATTTTGGAAATGATGAATATTCAGGAAGTGACATATGTTGGGCAAGATAGCAAATCTCGTCATATCTTGACAAAGTTAGTGTCTTAAAGACACGGGGTTACTCTTGTCATGGTTGAAAACACCGAAAAGGAGGTGGGTTGGTTCGTACATGGTTGGAAGTACAGAAAATGAACATGTTAATTTGAGCAGAGACAGCAAATCCCAATATATTTTTGGCCAAGTCAGTGTCTTTTCGACACGGGGTTACTCGTACTATTGTTGAAAGCACCGAAAGTAAGGTGGGTTGGTTCGTACCATGCTTAGAAGTACTAAAAACGAACATGTTAATTTAAGTAGGGATAGCACATCCCGTTATGTCTTGGTTATGTTAGTGTCAGTTGAGGCACAAGGTTCACTCTCATACCATGGTTGAAAGTACCAAGAATGAGAGAATTGAGATATTATTGAATATTTAAGATTTTCATTGATCGCCATTTATTATTCGAGATAAAGAAAAAGGTTTATGCTCGATTTGAAAATTTCAATGACGAAATTTGTTAAATGAATGTGGATTGTGAGATCATGATATTTTATAATGGTTTTTATTTTCTTTTAATGTACTATTTTACATGCGCTTAAATTTTATATAATTAATATTTAGTTTGCAAATTGGCCTAGTAACTTTGTATATTGAATTCTGAAATGAGATCTTGCTCTTTGTCATGATGTTTTATCTCTTTTTATTGCTTTCTTTGGGTTTGAATTTTGAGTTAATTTTTTTGAATTACTTTGTTTGAAATTTCGGGATAAAATTTATTTAAGAGGAGTAGATTGTAAAACCCTTTATTTTACAAAAAATCATTTATTTAGACAGAAATAGATTAATAAGATAAAGAAAGTTTGAATTTAAAATTTAAATTAGTTGTAGTTTGGAATTAGTTGACTATTGTGCATAATTATCCATTATTGCCTTTTTATATGCTAATATCATTTGATTATGAATTTGAAGTGTGCATATATGGAATCTAGAATATTTCTTTTGTTTCATTTGTTGGCTATTTTAATTATGTGTTATTATCTTTAATATTTATTTATTACCTTGGTGGAAAATTTTAGAGAAATCTTACCAATGTGACAATATGTATTTTTAGATTTGGGTGTCCAAAAAAAACGAAGTTTAACAATTGATTGACCGAATTATCTCCTTGCCATAATTACTTTTTTTCTTTCACAAATTGTCATTTTATTATATATGTTATTTATATTAATTATTGTTTTTTTACTATTACTTCTTGGTCAAAGGATCAACTAAATAAAATACCATAGAACTAGATTCTAACCCGTGCGATGCACGGGACAAACAATTTACATTTTACAAATTTATTTATAGTATAGAAAATAAAAATCCACTTCAATTGTCTAATTTTATCCGTGTGAATACTTGGTAAAAATGCAAACAACACGATAAAGAAAAAATAAAGAAATAAATGAAACGCACATTCCTTACGATGAATTATTTATACAAAAAGATTTCATACTATTTGCTTTTTAGATTTAGCGTGCATAGAGATAATCCTATGACACTGATAAGTGCTCAAAATTGTTATTTTAACCTGTAAATAATATTTTGTTAGAATATAATTAGGGGCAATTGGACATAAGGGCTCATTTTAATAATAATATAATTATAAAGGACATTTAAAAATTAGACATGTAAATTAAGGACACTGTACAAAAAAGACACTAATACCCTTTCCTTATAACATCTCATGTCTAATTATGACACTCTCAGCAACCAGAAGGTGCTAAATGCATTTAGCACCTTCTGGACAGCAATCAAAATGTGCTAAATGCGTTTAGCACCACCTGAAAAAGTGATATCTGTAAACTACGAACAAACTCTTTTACAGGTAGTTTGGAGGATTTGGATCCGAGCAAACTACGAACACTAGAAGTGAAGGTTCGGGAAGACGGCTTTCCAAAGATATGATATGGGTTAACCATAGGAAGATCTGTCTCTTGGATTTTTTGATTTGGAAGATAAGAGATCTCATGGATAGAGGAAACCTTATCAATGAACTCTTTAGACTCAAAACGAGAAGAATTAAAAGAGGAAGAACTACTGGAAATAGAAAGATGGGCTACTGCTTATGAACAACTCCATGCTCAAGATTATCCTAGTACTCTCTCTTATACAGGTGCTGACTATCTCAGACGACCTGACAAAACTGTTGAAGTAAAATTTAACAGATCCTAGACAGTTCGTCAGAACCCGAGTCCTTTCACTACACCTATCATCGCATTCGGAGAAGTTCACAGATTGCCTGAAGATCCGATTCTTCAGTCTCCTCCAAATCCAATTCTTTGGTTCAACAAGGATGGTACTCCCTGTTATGAAGGCAAGAATTCCAAAGGTCATATCTGGTATGATGTCTGTTCTTGTGCAGATTGCGTTTCTCGTGAAGAAAGTGATGAAGATGATAGGCCAAGTTCTCGCAAGAAAAATTCCTCTCAACAGCGTCTTAAAGAACGATATGAGAACAATGATCCCACAGTTGGTTTGCTAGGTCATCCCTCTGGAAAATTTGATTATTGTGTTACTTATGGTAGTCAAATTCTACAGCCTACACCTGAAATAACCACATGTAAGCCTAAGTCCTCTCCTTCAAAACCTTCACCTCCTCAAACACCACCTTTACCTCCATATTACCAGAAAGCCCTTCAGGCCCTCAGAAAAACAGACCCTAAGCCATCACCTAAACCATCATCTAAGTCATCATCACCAGAACCACCACTAGTTGTTGTTTCTGAAGAACCAATTGACTGTTGCATGTTTGCTGAAGATAATACAGATTATGATTCTCATTTTCCTCCGTTGACTGAATTTGAAAATATCCAGCATAATGCTCGTCACCAATGGAAAATACAGAATCCCACTGAAGTATCCCATACAGGAGAAAGATTACAAGTAAATGCTGCTGAGGCTGCTTTGAATTGGCAAGATGAGAATGCTATTGCCCAGAATCGTGTCCTATACAAGATTTCCACTTCCCAAACCAGGATTGAGTCTTCGCAAGAACGGGTTGAAGCCAAAATGCTTTCGTTTAGCACCATGGATGCTGCTATCGCTGATCTTAAACAACGCATACAAGTCCTGCATGAGAAACTCTTATATATTGCGTCAACTGTCCATTATATTTCTCAGGCGACTATGCTTATTTCTAGCAAGCAAGCAAAAAAAAGTCTCTAGAGAAACAGCTCACGGCTTTGCAAAAGTCTTCCATGCCTCCATTACAAAAAAAAGCTCCTTCAGTTCTGTTAGATACAACCCCTTGGCAAAAACCAAATCCTCCTATGCTCATAAACCCTTGGACTTACCAGTACAACCCACCCAGGTCACAACAGTTGCAAACTGAATTTCAGCTCAAAAGAATCTTTATCTTGCCCAATAAGGGACGATGTGCAAATTACTAATAAGGGACGATATGCAAATTACTACGGGTAATCTTGCACCAATATACTTAACAGCGGAACATCAAAACAATTACACAAATAAAACTTGACACAAAGATCTTAGCACAAGAGAGATTATATTAAATAAGCATCTTTCATATCTAAGAAGAGGGAAATTACAATAAGCATGTCGCTTATCAACCTGACTACAACTCAAATCTTAGACACTCTAGAACCTGATTTCTAAAACAATACAAGGAACTCCATATTTATAGGAGAAAAGCTAGAAAAGCAAGGCCTAACAACTGGCCAACTTGCACACAATAATTACATCGCCGAAAGCAAAGGAATCAACTTTTACACAAAGTCAAAAAGCTAAAGATACTTTACTTAAAGCTAAAGCTACTTTACTTTATCTTTATATTACATCAACTGATAAAGTAGGGGGTAGAGGGAATCTCTGGATAAGTGTGTTTGGCGCTTCTGCCGACGGAGAGATAGGGATGAATTAGTCAGTATCATTTTCTGAGTTTGGGTCCCAGTGATTATCATAATGATCATTGTGAACAGGATCATCATCATCACTAGCGTCTTCTTGGCCTACGAACATGTCTGTATCTGAGCTTTGAGAACAAGTACTCCAAAAATGATCTTCAGAGTAATTAAATAAATGACCAACAAGTTCGTTGCTTTTCCAATCTTGAGTATCATACCAAGGATCTAGACCATACTTGATTTCTTCTGGAATCTTTGTAATATCAACATTATTTAATTGATAGATATAATTCAGAAAATAGACATAATCTAAATTATATGATTCACGGGCAACCTTTGTAAGATTGTAGGGATACCAATGTTGAATTACTGCTGATGGAGGGTTTGGATCTGGATAACAAGTTGTTCTTCGTTGAGGACCATGAAATGTGATCAGCACATAACGATGATAGTGAGTGTGGAGATCAATCTTCCATTGAGCAATTGGCTTGAACCACAGTAGAAACTTTAACAGATTTTTTGAACCTGGATGACCGATGTCATAATTTGCACTTCTGGGAAGGATTTCTTGTTCAGCAAATCTGATATAGTTTAAAAGAACTGGGGCATCAAAAACGAAAGGAATTGTGTATGCTTTAGTGAGATACCAAAGTAACACAAGAGCTTGTTTTGGAAGTCTGGATAGCCTGTGGATACGGAGAAGGGAACAGTATGGGTAGTTGGGATGCATTTTTAAACCACGGAAAACAATTCCATACTTTTGAACTGTGAGAGAAAGATACTTGAAAATCATATCTTTGTTTCTCTTTGAAATGGCGTGTTCTCCAATTTTCTCATTAACGTCTGTTGGGAGGACAGAACAGGCATCAAGGATAGGAATGTTGTTTAGAGGGTGAGGGTCTTTGATGATAACAGGAACTGACGAAGATGAAGAGGCTTGGTTGGAATTCATCCTATTTGGAATATATCTTTCTGAAAAAGCAGGTAAAACTTGCGTAATACCAAGGTAGGTAAGAGGGCATATGGAAGGAATAGCTTGAGGAATTTGCTGAGTGGGGTAAAATAGGGGCAAATTCTGGATAACTGGGATCACATAGTCGATGTGGGATAAAGAGTTGGATAACGGTGGTTGTGGAGGTCTGGAGAAGAAGTCAGCAATGACATTGTTTTTTCCAGGGAGATGCACAACAGTATATGACCATTGAGCAAACCATTGGGACCATCTGAGAAGCTGAGCATTGGGTATCACTTTTCTGTTGAAATTTATCATTTTGGGAAAGGCTTTCACATCCATTTCTACAAGAAAATGATGACCAACAAGATGGAACTGGAACTTCTCTATACCGCACATGACAGCCAGAATTTCTTTGAATGTCGAATGATAATGAATTTCTCCGGCTTTGAACTAACCACTTTTGTATCCACAAACTTGTCTTTTTCCATTGATTTCTTCAAGAAGAATAGCAGCCCAAAACTTATCACTTGCATCTGTTTGAAGAATGCGTTTGCCATCAGAAGGCATTTGAAGAGGTGGAAAATTCTGTGTAAGCTTCTTGAGTTGCTGGATGCTTAAGGTTTGAACATCAGACCAAGGAGGTGGTTCTTTTTTCAGCATTGCAAACAAAGTTGACGTGAACTTTGTAACTTGTGGGATAAATGGAGCCATGTAATTCACAAGTCCTAGAAATTGTTGAACCTGTAGGACACTCTGCAATCTATCAGGAAACTTGAGGAGATCCTTAGCAATGTGTGGCTGGAGCTGTATTGTACCATTGACAATCTTCATTCCAAGGAAATCATTTTCTTTCACACCAATAACCATTTTCTTTTCTGAGAGCATTACTCCATGATCTAGAATGATTTGAGCAAATTGCTGAAGGATTTTTTCATGAGAAGCTTCATCAAGGGAGAAGAGCAGAATATCATCAATGTAGATCAGAGCACGAGACAACAATGGTTCGAATATTTTAACCATAGCTTTCTGAAATACGTCAGGGGCATTTTTCAATCCAAAAGGCATAATAGTCCGTTGGAAATGGTGATCTGGTATGCAAAATGCAGTCTTCTCTATGTCTGGGGGACTAACTCCTATTTGCCAAAAACCAGCTTTAAGATCAAACTTTGAGAATATGCGAGCATTGGTGAGCTGACTAAAAAGGGAGTGCTTCTGAGGAAGTGGGAACTTATCACTAGCAAGGAAGTGATTAAGTGGTTGGTAATTGATTACTAGACGAAGCTTTCCTCTAATTTGTTCAGACCTTTTGTTCACATAAAATGCTTCACAAGCCCATGGGGAAGTAGTTTCTTCAATAAGACCTTGATGGAGTAAGGTATGGACTTCCTTAAGAGCAAGGGCAAAGTGTTCTGGATTCATTCCTGAATGAGTGGCTTTTGTGGGATTTATGTCTTCATTCTTTTTGAACAGAAGAGAGATGAAGAATTTAGGATTCTTCCAAAGTGGATTTTGACATTTGGCTAAAAACTCTGTGTGAGATTCAGCACAAGAACGGAGAATAATCTGAGTTCTGATTTGTTCAAAAGATGAAGGTATTGGAGTCATTTGAGTGGAAAACAAAGATTCATCAATCGGATCAGGAAGGTAAAGAGGATTTGCTTGAAATACCGTTGGAGATGGTAGCCACGGTAGGAAATAATTCTTAAACCGTAGACCGTCAAATGACCAGACGATTTGATTCAGTTTTCCAAGAACATCGAAACCAAGGAATAAATCTCTATCTATTTCATCACTACCAAAGATTTGGTGGGTAATTGATAGACCTGGGAAAAACTGAAGAGTTACAGATTTGCTTATCTTGTTGATTTTAAAAATTGAACCATTTGCAACTCTGAAGAGAACAGAACAAGGTAACCAAAACTTTTGAGGAAGGAAATGAGTTTTGAGCAATGTTCTCTGTGCACCAGTATTAAAATAAGCAATGATTGGAATCGGAGTCTCATACTTGTCCAAAAGAATCTTTATCTTGCCATTAGGAGAGGGAATTGCTGGAGCAATAGCCATGCTATCTTGGATTTCTTCAAAACTATAAAGAAGAGGGGTTTCTTCATCATAGTCACTAGAGATGGATTCATCATCTGTGGCTTGTTCTGAATATGTATAAGAAACAGACATGATAGTGTTGGCAGATGCTTCATCCTCTAGGGACAGCAAGGATTCAAGATCTGAATCAGCAATTGTGGGATCTAACTTCTGGATACATCCCATAAACTGAGCTTTCTTGGATGTCTTTGGGCAATTCTTTGCAAAATGACCAGATTTGTGGCAGATAAAACATCTATCTGTCTTCTTACCGCGAAAAGGCTTGCGCTTTACGTACTTCCATTTCTTCTTTAGTTTGAATGGTTTAGCAGATACTTTAGCCGTGTTCTGCGGAGAAGAATGTTTCAATTTGTTCTTGAAATGGCTCTTCTTTTTGGTCTTGCAATCACATGAAGAGGACGTATGCTTGCACTTGATCTGGAGATTGTCTTTATTGCACGATTCTTTCAACATCTTTCCTGCTTTCTCAATGTCATCGAAGAATTTCTTTTGATTGCACAAACTATCAACTGCATCATTGATGTAGTCATAAACTTGAGCAATAGTGACATCATGGATGGTGAGCTTCTGGATTTTTGGTAACTTGTTGACTTTAGTGACCAGAGTTTCTGTGAAAGAATTGAGGAAGATTTGGCGAATATTATCATCATCAACTCCACCGATAAGAAAATATCTCTGAGACATTCGGTTGTAATGATGCTGGAGATCTTTCTTCTTTAGAGAGCAATATTTCATCTGAACAAATTCTTCACGAGCTATGTCGCTAGATTGGCCAACATGTCCAAGGAATTGTGGAAAAATCAATGCCATAAAAGCATCAATTGTTGGACTTTGCTGTAACTGGATTTGTCTGTACTCACCTAGACTTTCATACCATTCTCGTAATCGACCTTCCATTCTTGCAATAAACCGGAGTAAAACTGTAGAAAGCTTATAGTATTGTCGATCTGAATGGAGCCAAGCATTCCAAGAAATCATTAATTCACGCCATTTTTCTGGAGGAGTGTTTTCAAAAGTAAACACCTGGTGAGTTTCATGATTTGGGAAAGGCATTCGATTATGAGCTTTGACAGAGACTTCTTGAACTTCTTCATCAGGCGAATCTTCAACCATAGGATCTTCAAAGGTTTCTTCAGGGTTTGAAGGAGGGGTAGATTATGCCTGTGGGTTTGAAGACTGGGGATCTGTTTGGGATGAAAAGATATTCTCAAAGGCAGAGAATAATTCTTCATTGGTAGGTGTTCCAGGAAGGGTATGTGGTGTATTACCGACAGCAAGGTTTTTCAGGAAAGAGCCTATTTGGTTAATGGGTTCGTTTTCATGAAGTTACATGTAGCAACTATCAGAAGGAGGAATTGAAGAGGCTATGATAGAGTGCTGGGAGAAATGGGGTTTTGTGGTAACGGGTGTCTGAGGGTCATAAATCCGCAGAGGTCCTGGGGACTTATAAAGGGATCTGTAACTTAGGTTTTGCAGAAGAAACTGCATGAGCCTTTTGCTTGTATTTTGGTGGACTTCGAAATGGGGTACTTTGGCTTTCAACAGTGGGAGTCGGCCAACGATGAAACGTCTTAGGCAGAACTCTTTTGTGAACAGATTCTGGATCAGCGGGCCAGAGATCTTTTGAGCTGAAATCAGTTTGCAACTGTTGTGACCTGGGTGGGTTGTACTGGTAAGTCCAAGGGTTTATGAGCATAGGAGGATTTGGTTTTTGTCAAGGGGTTGTATCTAACAGAACTGAAGGAGCTTCTGTTTGTAATGGAGGCATGGAAGACTTTTGCAAAGCCGTGAGCTGTTTGTCTAGAGACTTTTTTTCTGCTTGCTTGCTAGAAATAAGCATAGTCGCCTGAGAAATATCATGGACGGTAGACGCAATATATAAGAGTTGCTCATGCAGGACTTGTATGCGTTATTTAAGATCAGCGATAGCAGCATCCACGGTGCTAAACGAAAGCATTTTGGCTTCAACCCGTTCTTGCTAAGACTCAATCCTGGTTTGGGAAGTGGCAATCTTGTATAGGACACGATTCTAGGCAATAGCATTCTCAGCTTGCCAATTCAAAGCAGCCTCAGCAGCATTTACTTGCAATCTTTCTCCTGTATGGGATACTTCAGTGGGATTCTGTATTTTCCATTGGTGACGAGCATTATGCTGGATATTTTCAAATTCAGTCAACGGAGGAAAATGAGAATTATAATCTGTATTATCTTCAGCAAACATGCAACAGTCAATTGGTTCTTCAGAAACAACAACTGGTGGTGGTTCTGGTGATGATGACTTAGATGATGGTTTAGGTGATGGCTTAGGGTCTGTTTTTCTGAGGGCCTGAAGGGCTTTCTGGTAATATGGAGGTAAAGGTGGTGTTTGAGGAGGTGAAGGTTTTGAAAGAGAGGACTTAGGCTTACAAGTAGTTATTTTAGGTGTAGGCTGTAGAATTTGACTACCATAGGTAACATAATAATCAAATTTTCCAGAGGGATGACCTAGCAAACCAACTGTGGGATCATTGTTCTCATATCGTTCTTTAAGACGCTGTTGAGAGGAATTTTTCTTGCGAGAACTTGGCCTGTCATCTTCATCACCTTCTTCACGAGAAACACAATCTGCACAAGAACAGACATCATACCAGATATGACCTTTGGAATTCTTGCCTTCATAACAGGGAGTACCATCCTTGCTGAACCAAAGAATTGGAATTGGATGAGACTGAAGAATCGGATCTTCAAGCAATCTGTGAACTTTTCCGAATGCCATGATAGGTGTAGTGAAAGGACTCGGGTTCTGACGAACTGTCTGGGATCTGTTAAATTTTACTTCAACAGTTTTGTCAGGTCGTCTGAGATAGTCAGCACCTGTAGAAGAGAGAGTACTAGGATTCTCTTGAGCATGGAGTTGTTCATAAGCAGTAACCCATCTTTCTGGTAAGAGCTTTACCAATTCATCACGAGGCAACTGTCTCGGAATGGAGGTAACATGTGGAACTTGATTCGTGGTAACATCAAGGAAAAGAGCTTCAGATTCCATCGAATTAGGTATTGAAAGATCAAAGGCATGATCTTGAACACGATATATCATCTGATGGTGGATTGTAACTGCAGCAGTACCTTCTATCATATAATCACCTGTAATCTGGACTTGAAGTTTGAGAGCATCTAACAAAAAAGGATCTGTCAGAGGCATATTGAAATTTGGGATTATGGTGATGAATACGGTTCCGGCATTTAAGGTAACTTGAGCTGTACCAAGACACGCTTGGTGATATTCTGATAAACGAGAATCAACAAGAGCAATTAATGCTATTACAGGAAGACCTTTTCTACCATGAAAAGTGACAGTAATACGCACAGCACCAAAATGGAGATGTGTGTAATCCTGAGCTAACGCCATTCTAGGAAAATCTTTGGGAATATAGAGTGGAAATAGATGTTCTGTTCTTCCAGAGGGAACAGTGATATCTGTAAAAGTATAGGACTTAACAAACTCTTTTACAGGTAGTTTGGAGGATTTGGATCCGAGCAAACTACGAACACTAGAAGTGAAGGTTCGGGAAGACGGCTTTCCAAAGATATGATATGGGTTAACCATAGGAAGATCTGTCTCTTGGATTTTTTGATTTGGAAGATAAGAGATCTCATGGATAGAGGAAACCTTATCAATGAACTCTTTAGACTCAAAACGAGAAGAATTAAAAGAGGAAGAACTACTGGACATAGAAAGATGGGTTACTGCTTATGAACAACTCCATGCTCAAGAGAATCCTAGTACTCTCTCTTCTATAGGTGCTGACTATCTCAGACGACCTGACAAAACTGTTGAAGTAAAATTTAACAGATCCCAGACAGTTCGTCAGAACCCGAGTCCTTTCACTACACCTTATCATGGCATTCGGAGAAGTTCACAGATTACCTGAAGATCCGATTCTTCAGTCTCCTCCAATTCCAATTCTTTGGTTCAACAAGGATGGTACTCCCTGTTATGAAGGCAAGAATTCCAAAGGTCATATCTGGTATGATGTCTGTTCTTGTGCAGATTGTGTTTCTCGTGAAGAAAGTGATGAAGATGATAGGCCAAGTTCTCGCAAGAAAAATTCCTCTCAATAGCGTCTTAAAGAACGATATGAGAACAATGATCCCACGGTTGGTTTGCTAGGTCATCCCTCTGGAAAAATTGATTATTATGTTACTTATGGTAGTCAAATTCTACAGCCTACACCTGAAATAACCACCTGTAAGCCTAAGTCCTCTCCTTCAAAACCTTCACCTCCTCAAACACCACCTTTACCTCCATATTACCAGAAAGCCCTTCAGGCCCTCAGAAAAACAGACCCTAAGCCATCACCTAAACCATCATCTAAGTTATCATCACCAGAACCACCACCAGTTGTTGTTTCTGAAGAACCAATTGACTGTTGCATGTTTGGTGAAGATAATACATATTATGATTCTCATTTTCCTCCGTTGACTGAATTTGAAAATATCCAGCATAATGCTCGTCACCAATAGAAAATACAGAATCCCACTGAAGTATCCCATATAGGAGAAAGATTGCAAGTAAATGCTGCTGAGGCTGCTTTGAATTGGCAAGCTGAGAATGCTATTGCCCAGAATCATGTCCTATACAAGATTGCCACTTCCCAAACCAGGATTGAATCTTCGCAAGAACGGGTTGAAGCCAAAATGCTTTCGTTTAGCACCATGGATGCTGCTATCACTGATCTTAAACAACGCATACAAGTCCTACATGAGCAACTCTTATATATTGCGTCTACCGTCCATGATATTTCTCAGGCGACTATGCTTATTTCTAGTAAGCAAGCAGAAAAAAAGTCTCTAGAGAAACAGCTCACGGCTTTGCAAAAGTCTTCCATGCCTCCATTACAAACAGAAGCTCCTTCAGTTCTGTTATATACAACCCCTTGGCAAAAACCAAATCCTCCTATGCTCATAAACCCTTGGACTTACTAGTACAACCCACCCAGGTCACAACAGTTGCAAACTGATTTCAGCTCAAAAGATCTCTGGCCCGCTGATCCAGAATCTGTTCACAAAAGAGTTCTGCCTAAGACGTTTCATCGTTGGCCGACTCCCATTGTTGAAAGCCAAAGTATCCCATTTCGAAGTCCACCAAAATACAAGCAAAAGGCTCTTGCAGTTTCTTCTGCAAAACCCAAGTTACAGATCCCTTATAAGTCCCCAGGACCTCTGCGGATTTATGACCCTTAGACACCCGTTACCACAAAACCCCATTTCTCCCAGCACTCTATCATAGCTTCTTCAATTCCTCCTTCTGATAGTTACTACATGCAAATTCATGAAAACGAACCCGTTAACCAAATAGGTTCTTTCCTGAAAAACCTTGCTGTCAGTAATACACCACATACCCTTCCTGGAACACCTACCAATGAAGAATTATTCTCTGCCTTTGAGAATATCTTTTCATCCCAAACAGTTCTCCCAAACCAAAAACAAACAGATCCCTAGTCTTCAAACCCACAGGCACAATCTACCCCTCCTTCAAACCCTAAAGAAACCTTTGAAGATCCTATGGTTGAAGATTCGCCTGATGAAGAAGTTCAAGAAGTCTCTGTCAAAGCTCATAATCGAATGCCTTTCCCAAATCATGAAACTCACCAGGTGTTTACTTTTGAAAACACTCCTCCAGAAAAATGGCGTGAATTAATGATTTCTTGGAATGCTTGGCTCAATTCAGACCGACAATACTATAAGCTTCCTATAGTTTTACTCCGGTTTATTGCAAGAATGGAAGGTCGATTACGAGAATGGTATGAAAGTCTAGGTGAGTACAGACAAATCCAGTTACAACAAAGACCAACAATTGATGCTTTTATGGCATTGTTTTTTCCACAATTCCTTGGACATGTTGGCCGATCCAGTGACATAGCTCGTGAAGAATTTGTTCAGATGAAATGTTGCTTTATAAAGAAGAAAGATCTCCAGCGTCATTACAACCGAATGTCTCAGAGATATTTTCTTATTGGTGGAGTTGATGGTGATAATATTCGCCAAATCTTCCTCAATTCTTTCCCAGAAACTCTGGTCACTGAAGTCAACAAGTTACTAAAAATCCAGAAGCTCGCCATCCATGATGTCACTATTGCTCAAGTTTAAGACTACATCAATGATGCAGTTGATAGTTTGTGCAATCAAAAGAAATTCTTCGATGACATTGAGAAAGTAGGAAAGATGTTGAAAGAATCGTGCAATAAAGACAATCTCCAGATCAAGTGCAAGCATACGTCCTCTTCATGTGATTGCAAGACCAAAAAGAAGAGCCATTTCAAGAAGAAATTGAAACATTCTTCTCCGCAAAACACGGCTAAAGTATCTGCTAAACCCTTCAAAGTAAACAAGAAATGGAAGTACGTAAAACGCAAGCCTTTTCGCTGCAAAAAGACAGATAGATGTTTTATTTGCCACAAATCTGGTCATTTTGCAAAGAATTTCCCAAAGACATCCAAGAAAGCTCGGGTTATTGGATGTCTCCAGAAGTTAGATCCCACAATTGCTGATTCAGATCTTGAATCCTTGCTGTCCCTAGAGGATGAAGCATCTGCCAACACTATCATGTCTGTTTCTTATACAAATTCAGAACAAGCCACAGATGATGAATCCATCTCTAGTGACTATGATGAAGAAACCCCTCTTCTTTATAGTTTTGAAGAAATCCAAGATAGCATGGCTATTGCTCCAGCAATTCCCTCTCCTAATGGCAAGATAAAGATTCTTTTGGACAAGTATGAGACTCCGATTCCAATCATTGCTTATTTTAATACTGGTGCACAGAGAACATTGCTCAAAACTCATTTCCTTCCTCAAAAGTTTTGGTTACCTTGTTCTGTTCTCTTCAGAGCTGCAAATGGTTCAATTTTTAAAGTCACCAAGATAAGCAAATTAATAACTCTCCAGTTTTTCCCAGGTCTATCAATTACCCACCAAATCTTTGGTAGTGATGATGATGATCCTGTTCACAATGATCATTATGATAATCACTGGGACCCAAACTCAAAATGATACTGACTAATTCGTCCCTATCTCTCCGTCTGCAGAAGCGCCAAACACACTTATCCAGAGATTCCCTATACCCCCTACTTTATCAGTTGATGTAATATAAAGATAAAGTAAAGTAGCTTTATCTTTAAGTAAAGTATCTCTAGCTTTAAGTAAAGTATCTTTAGCTTTTTGACTTTGTGTAAAAGTTGATTCCTTTGCTTTCTGTGATGTAATTATTGTGTGCAAGTTGGCCAGCTGTTAGGCCTTGCTTTTCTAGCTTTTCTCTTATAAATATGGAGTTCCTTGTATTGTTTTAGATATCAGGTTTTAGAGTGTCTAAGATTTGAGTTGTAGTCAGGTTGATAAACGGCATGCTTATTGTAATTTCCCTCTTCTCAGATATGAAAGAAGCTTATTTAATATAATCTCTCTTGTGCTAAGATCTTTGTGTCAAGTTTTATTTGTGTAATTGTTTTAATGTTCCGCTGTTAAGTATATTGGTGCAAGATTACCCGTAGTAGTTTGCACCACCTGAACAGCAACCAGAAGGTGCTAAATGCATTTAGCACCTTCTGGATAGCAACCAAAATGTGCTAAATGCACTCCAGAAGGTGCTAAATGCATTTAGCAATCAAAATGTGCTAAATATGCTCCAGAAGGTGCTAAATGCATTTAGCACCACCTGGACAGCAACTAGAAGGTGCTAAATGCATTTAGCACCTTCTGGACAGCAATCAAAAGGTGCTAAGTACGCTCCAGAAGGTACTAAATGCATTTAGCACCCCCTGCACAGCAACCAGAAGGTGCTAAATGCATTTAGCACCTTCTGGACAGCAATCAAAAGGTGCTAAGTACGCTCCAGAAGGTACTAAATGCATTTAGCACCACCTGGACAGCAACAAGAAGGTGCTAAATGCATTTAGCACCTTCTGGACAGCAATCAAAAGATGCTAAATGTGCTCCAGAAGGTGCTAAATGCATTTAGCACATTCTGGACAACCTTCTGGACAGCAACCCGAAGGTGCTAAATGCATTTAGCATCGCTTGAACAACAACCAAAATGTGCTAAAATGATTTTAGCACCATTACAAAACATAAATAACAAAAATTATGAGATCAACATCCACTCTATTTATATATATGTACATATATATATGGATTGACGTAGGGATCGTAAAAAAAAAAGTTACGATCAGAATTTATTTTTTTCAATATCCCGCTGGGCTGTTGAAATTGGTCGATTTTGATAACAAAATGACCTCCGATCGTCTTGATTTACGAAATGAATAAAGTAACTTTGTCTTCTGAACAACATATTCGAAAATTAGCTAGATCCAACGGTTCAATCAAAAGTTATATCTATTTTATGATTACTTCTGTAGAAAAAAGGAAGAAGAAGATGAGAACGGTGCTCCGATCCTCTCGGAAAAATGACCAGAAAGTCAAGTGGTGGTAGTGGTGGAGGAGGAAGTGAGATCGTTGGTCGGAGCTAAAGTTGGTTTATTGATTTTAGAGAGAGAGAGAGTAATGTATTTGATTTTAGAGAGAGAGAGAGAGTATTTGATTTTAGAGAGAGAGAGAGCAATGTATTTGATTTTAGAGAGAGAGAGAAGAGAGAAGAAATGAGAACTGAAGAGAGAGAGAGAGAGATATTTGTTATTTTTAACATTAACTTAAACTAATTAGGGGTATATTTGTCCATCAACATTTATCATTTTCCTTAAAATAAATTAATATTATGAAAAGTGTCCTTATTATAAAACCAAATTATGAAATTAGTACTACTTTTCTTTATTAAACATGAGTCCGTCCTTAGAGTTATAAAACATTATGGAGCGAGGCCCTATAATCCATTATCTCATATAATTAATGTTTAAATTATAGAGGAATAATATTTATTTTGTCTTTTTGTAGGGAAGAAGAAAATTATAATAAAAAGTCTAAAAAAGTGGAAGAAGTCTATTAAAGATCAAAAAGGAAGATAAAGAAGAAAGAATATTCCAATTCAATATTATCTCCTAATTTGACTACAACTCATTTTACTCTCTCTTAATTAGAATTCTAATTGAACTCAAAGTTGTTATTTCTTCTACAATTTTAGTTTCTTAAACCTTTTAAATTTTTATCTCTCATTCATATATATAGACTCATTCTCTACACCTAAAAATATAGAAGAAAAAAGATAGAAGAAAAAAATAGATAGAGATATATAGATATTATTAGAGAGTTCTAGAGAGAGAATATTGTCCATACTAGTTGCCGTGCGGTCGAAGTATTGAAGGAGAAGAAGGGACAGTATAAAGCCGTGCGGTACACGCCAGTTCGAGCATCACAAACAGGGACGCTTTCTAGCTTTCTAATTTTTTATAGTTTGTATTTAAGTACTTTAATTTTAATTTTAATAATGAATTATTATTTTATTTTAATGTGTTCTTTATTTAATATGTTTAGCTAAATTTTCTCCCAAAGGGGAGGGATGAAACCTCCATGGATGTAATGAGCTTAATTTAATTCTAATTGATTTTTAAGTATTCGTTCCGAATTAAAATAGATATTGAAATTACCATTACTATAACGTGTGTTTTCTTTCTAGTACTTTAATTGTTTTTAAAATAAAGGAAGGATCTCTTGTGATCACCAATTTGGGGATACAGACGATGCCTATTTTTATTTACATTAGTTTTAAAGAAAGAATGATGGTGATTTTGAATTTGTTTATATAGTAGGGATGAATATTAAAAATATAATTAGATACTTTTTTGTTTATATCCATGGTAGTGGATTCTCTTTCCTTGGGATTTCTTATTATTGATTACTTGCTTTCTTAATTTAATTTAATTAGTTTAGTTTAATTAGTTTAGTTTCTTAGTTTAGATAATTTCAAAATCAAAATTTAAAAACTGTTTGGTTCCTAAAATATTGGATTTCGATGAACTCTCCTACTTTTAAGGTATTAACTTGGATTTGGATTGACTCCTACTTATTCACTATATTAGTTTAATTATTTTATACAAAAGTAGAGTTTTATTGTATTTAAGTGCGGAATTAAGCAGCGACAAATTATTTATAAAATTCCCCTTAAATCAAACACCTTGAATGATAAATGAATTGCATTAGAACTTTCAATTTGGCATGTAATTAAGTGTGGAGCCAAAAATTGGTATAATCAATACTATCGCTGATCTAGAAACTCCAATGTTCAATATTGTCAAGGAATTTAAACGATTGGTATAACTAATACTACTGCTAATCTAGAAACTCCATTGTTCAATATAATCAAGGAATCTAAAAATCATAGTAAGGTATACAATTTTATATCACATTTTGCTACCATCTTTGCCTGTTTCTATTTACTAACTTTTATTATCGACTTTCCTCTTGGATTCTTCTTTGTTGAAAAAAAAGCAATAATAATACGAAAAACAGAATAACAGTGAAAGTATGAATAGAAAAATAAAACAAATAAAGTAATAAGAATATTGATCGGTCATATTAACATGTAAATAAAAAAAAACGCCTTGCAAATCTTAGCAAGAGAACCCCATTATCTAAGGAAGCAGCTGATGACGGTGCATGAAATATATCAAAATGTAATATAATTTGTGCATCAAGTAGTACAAATTTATCAAACTAAAATTATGTTTTTCTTCGAAAAACACATGTAATATATATAAGTTAATGAAATATATACAATTAATAAATATTAATGAAATAAGTACATTTAATATATATTAATGATATATTAAATGGAGGAATTTCATCCATAATACTATTATGTAATAGATATATTAAGTATAGATGTAAATGAAAGAGTTAAAAAAAGAAGTAAATAAAGGCTTGATAATAAAAAATATTTATTACTATAATTAATAACATAGATAATAAATAATGTCATTAATGGATATACTTCCTCCATTTTATTATTATAGTATAGATTCTATTATATTAGTCAATATATTTGGGTGAAGCAAAAAAGAAAAAGGAGAATAGAGATTGCCGAGATTTAGGAAAAAAGAAAAAAGAAAGAGAGAGAAGAGTACAGCTAGAGGAGAGAAAAGAGAAGGAAAAAAAAAGAAGGGAGGCTGGCATGTCGTGGAAAAAGGGGAAAATAACAATAAAAAAAATAGAATAGGAGCACGGGTTCGCGATTTGAGGTAGTGGAGAAATAATCTATTGAGCCTTTACTCAATTTTATTCTTATTCTATTTTATTCGCGTGAATATTTTCCTATGTACTTGTTACTTTAAGATGTGCAGAACCTTGTGTAAAGTTTAAGTTATATTGATTTTATTCGTTTAAGATTACAATTAAAGAATTACAAGTAAACCACGCGACTGAAGCGGTGTATTAAAGGATTAAATCGAGATAAACAGTGAGCATTTGCATTTGAATTTAATTTTATAGGTGATATTTTTTCAAAAACCTTTTAAGTTGAATTGATTTTTTATTATTTTTGTTAGTGTTTTTTTCACATCCGTAATGTTTTGGCAAACTAAATTAATAAGAAAATTATTGGATTATGTTCCTAATGTTTAAGGAAATTACACGTAGTGTGCTATCGCCTAGATAGAATATGTATTAGGGATTTACTGTGTAAATTATGTATTATGGGCCATAATGGGTTTCCTTGTAAATCCTATTTACTATTGTATTTGTGCCCTATTTAAAGGGTTTATCTAATAAAGGGTTGAATAGAGTTGTCCCTACAACACATTATCAGCACGCTCAGAGCTAATAACCCTAACTCTAAGAAAACCCTAGCCGCCGGCCGTCATCACAACTAGTCTCTTCTCTCGTCGCCCAAATCTTCGAGAGCTAATAGCCCTAACCCTAGCCGCCGGCATCCATTACCATTGATCTTTTGTCTTGTCGTTCAACCTTCAAGGTACGCAAACAGTTTTTAAGGATATTAGATTTGAAAATTATTGAATATTATGTCTTATTGTTCAAAATTTTTGTATCTGCCTAATATTAGATTTAAGAATCATTGGCTAAATTAAATATTTTGGTGTTGAATAAAAAAAAAAAAAACAAAAAGCACTAAACTGTTACGAATATTGATTTTTGGGCTTATACTCTCTCACATACATCTTTTTCATTATCCGCTCTTGCTTTTATCATTCGGAATTACAAATTAATCTTACGATTTTAATATAGGCTTTTATGAAATTATACAAAGGTTATGCCCTTTTTATAGAAATCAATAAATAATTCTGTAGAATATGGATTCCTAATGCTGTTGTCCTATATATTACCAATGCTTTCTGTGAAATTAGATTGTTATATTTGTTGTGTATTGATGTTATATATATATAGTTTATATTATATATATTTATGTTATATACGTTGTGGATATCGTCTTTTCCGTGTATTTGCTCTTGATCTTCTACTGCTTAATTAATTAAAATTATTATTATTATTTACAAAATTCGCTTGTCTTATATTAATTGTTAGTGTTATCATACTTTGTGTAAATCTCAATACTTAGAACTTGGATTACTCTTGTTACCGTAGATCAAGTAAATAAATTCTTTTTTTTTTTTTTCTCTATTATTTTCTCGATAAGTGTGATACACTACTGATATTATATATATATACTAGGGTATACCCGTGCCGTCCGGCACGATAAAGAGAATAAAAAATAATAATTAGATAAAATATAATTACGTGAAAAATGTGAGGATCGAAAATGTGTATGATTGTATATTACTTAGGAATGAAAACAGATAATTAAAGTATCGCAAAAACGAAACATATCTAACTAAAAATATAACCATCCTCACTCGAGATGTGTTTTACTTGTCCAATTAGACCTGAAATCGCATCGACCGTTTTATAATGTAATGATGTTATGAGTGTATTTAAAAGAGAAAAAAATATTATATTCGAGGCAGATCGAATTGTAATATAAAAAATTATCGCCCTAAAATTGCTTTGATCCTTTTATATTGTAATGGTGTTATTAGTATATTTAAAAGAAAAAATATTATATTTGAGGTAAGTTGGACACTAATATAAAAAAAATTCACCCCATATTCGAGGTAGGTTGGACACTTATTTTAAAGTTATAGCAATCGAAAATAATTTAAAATTTGATGAGAGAGAAATATATATTTTCAATAAATAATGAGTTAGAAATAGTTTAAGTATACTATTATATTTGTAATGTTTTATAAGTTTTATATGCATAATTTTGTTTTCAATAACTAATGAGTTAGAAATAGTTCAATAACTTTTTCTTGAATTTTTTTATACATAATTTAATAATCACAATGGATTTTGTTTTGTAGGTGTTGATGAACATATTTCAAATATATAAATTTTATTAAAGTTGAATTTGTAAATTTAAAGTTATGGCATTTAAAAGCTTTTTAAAAATTTGATGAGAGAGAAATGTTGTAGAAAAGTAGAGAGATGTAAGAGTTATATTTGTGTATATGTTTAGTGTGTGAGTAAATGTTAAGTTGATTTGACATCTTGTTGTGAGGTATAAAAATGATCCAATGGTCTAAAAGTGTTAACACCATTACAAATGAATATGAGACGTTGGATTGATTTATTATTTTATTGTAAAAAATCCTTGTTTTATAATATAGATATATTTTCTCTTCCTCTTGTGCACTGTTATTGAAGGGAGTCAACAAAAAAAAAAAAAATTTAAAAATTATGTCCCTTTCCTTGTTCTGCCGCAAGCACCTTTTGAAATTATAATTTTCTTTATTAATCCTCTTGAGCACATCACCATTAAATTAATTAATTCCACTACTTAATTTTATTTTATTTTCTCCGTTTCAACTTATTTACTGATGAAAATTATATATTTAGTTATTTACTTCTATGTGAGATTCTCTGCCATAAGTTTAAATTTTTTGGAATATCATTGTTGCTAGATTTCGTTTTAATTAAACTTCTGTTTTATTTATTAAAAAAAAAAACAGTTTTTTTGTTTTAATTACCAATTATGCCCTATAGAATCCATGTACATATGAATTTGTTTCTAATGTAAAGAAACAGTTTGATTTGATGTGGTTTTGAATTCCACCACTATATATTGGCCACTCTGTAGCCAAAATTTACACAATATTATGCATGTTATATTTGGGATGGACTAATTAATTTTATAATTGCTATAGTTGTGGTAAGTCAGCCCACTAAGAAAATTAGAATATTACATATATTCTTAATTGTTTTATTTAGTATGACATAAATTCAACAATTGCCATGATGATGAAAGTTCATGCGCATTATAATTACTATGATAAAGTATTTTCATATAGTATCGAAAAATGTAACCATTATCGATCTTGATTTTTGAAATCTAATTCATATTCCTAAAACATAATTAATATGGATGTACTCAGAACTGTGTAATATTTTATCTTCTTTAAGATGGTCGACCCAACTCGATCCGAATTTGACATTTTGGACTCAGAAGGACTTGAGTACCATCGGTGGGTTTCTGATATAGAAACCGCTTTTGTGGCTAAAGGATACTCGGTTACACTTACTGACCCCAAAGACCACACAGACAAGGGACCATCTGATAAGGTGAAAGCAAATGCATTAATGTTTCTAAGGAAACATATTGACCCCAGCCTACGTTGGGAGTACTTTCAGTTGAAGACACCTAAAGAATTATGGGATGCCTTTAAGGGACGTTTTGGGAACATTCATGACACTTTGCTCCCATAATTGACCGTTCAGTGGAATGAAATCCGCTTGCTTGACTATAAAAGGGCTAACGACTTCAACAAGGACATGCTGCGCCTAAAGGCACGTCTTAACTTCTGTGGAAATGACCTCACAGAAGATGATATGATTCAGAAGACCCTTTCCACTTTTCCTACTTCACCATTTATACTAGCAAACCAGTATAGGCTCGAGTATGATAACAAAAGAATCACAACATTCAATAAGCTGATCAATCTACTGCAAGTGGCTGAAAGGCATAATGAGGTTCTTTTGAATAACAATGCCAGGCTCCGTCGGGACAAAGAAAATTCCTGAGGCTAACTACGGTAAGATGAACAGTGGAAAGAACCCCAATGCAAAGGGAGTTGGACGTGCTGATCCCTACCCACGTGGCAATAAGGCACAACGTGGAAAGGGACGTGGGAGTCGTGGTGCGGGTCGTGGAGGTTCTTCCAAAGTATGGAGAAGAAATGATACTATTGGACCTAGTGGTCAGGAAAACAAGCTGAAAAATGCACCTAATAATCCACCGGTCAAAAAGGAAAGAGTTGGCGACGAGCCATGTTATAGGTGTGGAGTTACTGGGCATTGGTACAAGAACTGCCATGCAAGCGCAAAAGTAGCAGCCAGTTACAAGCGATATCGAGAATCTAAAGAACAAGAATCTCACTTTATGAACGAAGAAGACACTGACGCTTATGTCAACTTCACAATCGCAGACATTAGTGGCAAGAAGGACTTTGCTCAGTCAATGGATGCACCTGATTTTGACTGATCTACTTTATTCACTTTATTCTTCAGAAGTAGTTGAACAGGCATATTGCCTAATTTTTAATTATACTATGGTTTTGTCTTAAAGTTTATGTTAATTTGATGGATTAGATTTCTAAACAAGATACTGGATTGATTACTGTTAGTTTTATTCGAATTTTATTCTAAAGTAATTGAATTTATTTGTTTTATTACTACATAGTTCAGAATTTATACTCGATTTCATTACTGTAAAAATGAATCGATGATAACTTTAATGATTGGTTGATAGTGGGAACACTATAGCCATCCAATGAAATAGGCAATTAATAACCTATAATACCTATGTGACTGTGATGATTAAATCATCATAAGAGCGAAGAACTGCTCAACCATTTTGTTACTAAAATGGTGTTTAAAGCCACATACGCTCTATATGCACTCAGAGCGACCTGAACTTTGTTTATGATATTCATACCAACAGTAATCATACAAAAATAAAATGTAAGAATGGAACAAAAATATATTTATTTTACCTCTAAACAAATGTGCAAAGAAACGCATTTGAAATAAACTTATGAGTCATTCTAGTGGAATGTACCCCACTACGATAAAGATTGTCAAATCCTATGATGTCGCTAACAATGTACCATAGAACATAGACTCATACAGGCTTTGGCATACTTGCCTAGTGCACCTTGGTCATAATGATCCATATGTTAAAGTATTTACACGGATATCCCTTCTTTTGAGTGACAAATAAATGGGACAAAACTTCAACACATTGCAACGTGTTGATACTAGTAATGATCAAAAGTAATTCTTGATTTTTGAAGTATTGAAAGCGATATCCCCCTTCCCATTATGCCTAATTGACCATGTCAAAGGAACGACACCCCATTTTTCAAAGCCTGCTCTTTAGCAAAAATAGGATCGAGACCTTCTTATGCTAAAGATACAAAATAAAATATACCATTCTTACAATATATATTTGTAGATAAATCCATCCAGAGTGCGGAACCATTCACAGTACTTTATGGATCTGGTAGATAATTCGACATTCTGGTCACATGTTGAATAATTGTCTTCAAGAAATGCTGCATTTATTAACCTCTTAGCACATATTATACGCTTAAGGACTCACCATCCTGATTAATGTATCATGTCTATAAGACTCGATAAAGCTAAAGAGTTTACATCAAAAGTACTTGATGATCATTGCATAAAATCGAAGTAAAGAATCCCGTTCTCCATGTGCATATGCAACAAGGTCTCACAAAAGCAACCATCAAAAGGATATAGATGGTAGATAGGGCATTGGTTATGCGCACTATATTGCCTATATATGCCTGGGATTTATGCAATATTGCACGTAATTTTACTTATTTGTTTCAAGGTCCAATATTAGACAACTATTATATGCATACCAGTTGGTAACTGGATATTAGCCTGATATTCTATGCATATGTGCCGATTGCGCCCCCACAGCGCACCAAACTGGACTCGCTGAAACAATTAAGTATTAACGTTGGATAAGAATTCTCAACGATAATCCGCTATTTGGAATCCTTGTCAGGTGATCTCTTTACCGCTAAGAATTGCGAATTGTCACTTTGATGAGACAGTCTTCCCGTCGTTAGGGGGAGATAGAAAAAGAAATTTTCAAGGGAACGACAGGAATTGTTGTGGTCCCCACTCTGTCTCATCTTGATCCCTACGCATATCACAATGTATAGTGAAGTGAAAAAAAATAATCAATCTTTAAAATGTAATAGATTTGATGTCTGATACATTTAATGATATTGAAAAGTGACAAGATCAAACACACCAGCTGCAATATGCCTACAAGGTTATAAGTCCCCAACAAGGGGCATAGTGTCACAGAAAGAGACGCTGCAACTACACTTAGTGGAGGTGTGGTTGAGGCCATGGCTCCTTAAAGGAATAACGGGAGGCCATTTGGTTCGACAAACACTCACACAAAAGAAGAGGTGGAGTAAGGCACAAATTGATCAATCAATCATTAATGTAAAAGCCTCTTTTATGAGATTATCTCTGATTATACTTATGTCCATGAATCAATACTGGGGGACGCCCCGAAGTTATAATGATTCCAGAGAATAAATAAATCTCAATAGGTTAAAGGGTGGCATATGAATTAATGGATGCATTAATGATACACTGTTGCTCAAAGAGCACGATGATGTTGAACCTCGCTCTGTTGTAAAATCTCAACAAAGGGCAAAATTGGCCTAAATAAAAATAAGCAATCCAAATATAATTAAATTCTCTGGCAAAGAGACAGGTATTTGGTTCGGTAGTGCTAACCGCGCCAAGTGTAAAGCCTGTAGGACATAAACAATTATTTGCCATAAAGCGTAAATGAAAAAAAAGAAGTTCTAAAGTAAAAGACTCACCTTATGGCGCAAGGTTTCACACAGACGCTTTGGAATTGCTTAAACATTCTAACATTCCGCTACTTAGTTAGTTTGGTAGTTTTCGAATGACTGAAAATGCAGCTCATGGATGTGGTTACTGCATATCTCTAAGGGGATTTTGATTCAGAGATATATATGAAAGTGCCTGATGGCCTTACATTACCCAAGTCAAGTGACTCTAAACCACGGAGTGCATTTGCAATTAGGTTGAAACGCTCACTGTACAGATTAAAACAATTCGGACGGATGTGGTATACGCATATAAGTGACTACTTGATTGGGAAGGGATATAAGAACAATGAATTATGCCGCTACGTATTCATACATAAAACAAGTTATGGATTTTCAATTATAGTTGTACATATTGATGATATGAACATATAGGTACTCTTGATGAAATAAGAGAAACTGCAAGTTACTTGAAATCCAAATTTGAGATAAAGAATCTTGGGAAAGCTCGAATTTTGTTTAGATCTTAATCTAGAATATCGAGCTTGTGGAATACTAATCCACTAGTTTGCGTACGTTCAAAAGATAATCAGGCAATTTAACCTGGACAAAACGCATTTTGCTAGCACTCCCATGATCGGTCGAAGTTTAGATCAAATGAAAGATCAATTTTGTACAAAGGAAGATTACGAAAATGTGTTGGGAGATGAAACTTCCTATCTAAGTGCAATATGCGCATTATTGCACTTAACACAGTATATTCGACTAGATATAATATTCTCATTGAACTTGTTAGCTAGATTTAGCTCAGCGCCAACGCAGTATAATTGAACACCTAAAATGAACCATTGGCTTGGGATTGTTCTTTCCCTACAGAGAGGAAAAAGTGTATACGTAGTAACATCTAAAGTAAATGATGATGCTGAAATGGCCACCCCCTATATTGAAATCCCAAAATAAAATCTTGATTGATTTTGTTGGTGTTGGGTATCTCTCTGGTCCAAAGAAAGCTCTAAGGAGAATATGGCAAACTAGTCTTTCATTAAGGCCATATTTGAAAAGCATGTGAAAACATAATGGTGCTTAGGTTTTCCCAACTTTTGTGATCAAAGTACTGATCAAGGGAAGGTGTGAAATATGATGGAATTTTCGCACCTACGTTGTACTCTTTTCCTTAGACCAAGGTTTATTTTTCCCATTGGGTTTTGTTACTTGGTAAGGTTTTTAACGAGGCAACGATACATGCATAAGATTTTCAAATTCCTTGATTAATGTAAATATCAGGGGGAGGTGTAGACTTAAGGGGGAGTCTAATATCCACACGACGTTACGTTATACTCTTTTCCTTAAACCAATGTTTATTTTTCCCACTGGGTTTTGTTACTTGGTAAGGTTTTTAACGAGATAACGATACGTGTGAACTCTATTGATTGAAGTAAGGATCAAATGGAAATATAGACTCAATGGAGGCAGTCTAACATGATTGTCATAATGTTGTACTCTTTTCCCTTCAATCAAGGTTATTTTTTCCACAGGGTTTTTGTTAATTGACAAGGTTTTAATGAGGCAACAAGACATGTATCATTCTATCTTCGACTCAGCACAAGGGGGAGTGTTTAAAGAAATTACACGTAGTGTGCTATCGCCTAGATAGAATATGTATTAGGGATTTACTGTGTAAATTATGTATTATGGGCCATAATGGATTTCCTTGTAAATCCTATTTACTATTGTATTTGTGCCATATTTAAAGGGTTTATTTAATGAAGGGTTGAATAGAGTTGTCCCTACAACACCTAATAGGTTTCTAGAGTAATTAGAAAGAAAAAATAAAAATACTTCTGGATCGTCAAACAACGCCCATTTTGAAAATTTTAATAAAAGTTTCCATCCTCGGCCATTAAAAAAAATAGAAAATGTCCAGCTCATAGTAAGGTTGCAAATCAAATAAGAAAGGCTTTAGAAATCAAATAAGAAGCTGACTATCTCTTTCTCTATTAGTGACAGTCCAAATGAGCCGGCATTATTATAAGTGTGTGCTATTGACATATATTAAAATATTTATTAACATTCTGTCATATTTATTCAACTCTTAAAGACCAAGTATATGTGCATATACTCAGTTCTTAAAGATTAAATTATTTTTGAGTAAAAAAATTTATATTAACTCAATCCCTAATAACCAAATATGTACATAGATACTCCATCTTTAATAGCCGAGCTAATATATATATATACTCGATTTTTAAAGGTTAAACCAATTTAAAATGTTATAGATTATTTTAAAGTATATTAATAATTGCCTCCTTATTATATGGCAAATGTGGCGCCGTCAGTCAAGTTTGATTCATATGATCTTCTGACGAGATGTATTGATTTCCACGTGCATGGCTCTCCAGCTGTAAAACATGTCATACAGCCACGTTACTTTCTCCTTTACCCTTTCCAGCGTATACCCTCAGTCCGGTTTAAATCTTTAATGCTGTCCGCCATCAGTCTTTTATTTTAACCGATCCAACTACACGTGCATGTATAAATTAAGAAAATAATTATATAAAATTCTATAAATTTTATTAAAACTTTCCGTCCATCATTAATCACATATTCTATTAAAATTAAATATTTTTAAATTTCAATCGATTTTTATTATTTATTAACATTTTAATCTATGTAAAGCAGTAAATTTCATATATTTTAAGTAGTTATTTCTTATTCCTTTATTAATCAATTAAATTAGTAATTTTGACTAAAAGAATTAAAATTAAACATAATATATAGATCAAGTATTTTTTAAAAATATTTCAAATTAAGAATTCAATATTTTTGTAGTGTCTAAAATTATAAGTATTTTAATTTTTTTTTATTTGTAAATAATCACTGTACCAAATTATAAGAAAACAAGTTATAGTTTTAACAATACAATTAATATCTTTCAATAATTTAATAGTTTTCAAGCCTTTTATATATATATATATATAAATATATTATATACTTGAGTATATCTTATTACTAATTGATAAATGTCAAATGGATGAATTTGTGTAAAATACGAAAAAAATAAATAGCCTTAATTTTGTAATTATAAATTTAATGATAGTAGATTTAAAAAAAAACAACAATAACAACTAAACACAGAGTTTGAGTAAGAGTGAATATTTTTATCAAATTTTTGGTTAGAATTTTTTTGTAAGTTTAAAAACTTTCAATGTCTTTCATACTAGCAATGTCCTATAAATTATATTACCCTCCTTACTTTACTTAATATTTATCTTACAGAAAATAAAACAATAATGTATAATCTAAGTGTATAATAAAGTAGAGTTTAATTAAGTATCTTAACGTACGTTGAGTTAATAAATGTGAGAGGAACACACTTTTGAAAAATGTATTTTAGACATCTCACGCTTTTGAGAAAAGCGTTTGACTCATTTTTTTTTTCCTTTCATATTGATTAATTGACGTGAGGGATCTTATTCTCATTTTACACTCTGTCTCTTCTTTTTTTCTCTCTCTACATCTCTCTTCTAAAATGCCGTATAATATTTGTTTTATATCATTCTTCTGTCATACTATTATTTAAACATTCAAAATTAATAGGGTAGTTTATCTTACTTATCAAGTATCATATTCATGAGTAACATTCTATATTTATAAAAATGTTAAATTTGGTTTAGTTCAATCTTATTGAAAAGCGATCCATAGTTGATCAAGAACAGGATTTCATATTAAAACATCAAACAAAGAGTAAATAGAAAGAAAAAATAAAAATACAACTTGTATTCCGGATCTTCAAACAAAGCCCATTTTGAGAATTTTAATAAAAGTTTCCACCCTCGGCCATTAATAAAAATAGAAGATGTCCAACTCATAGTGAGGTTGAAATCAAATAAGGATCTGGCTGTCTCTGTCTCTATCAGTGACAGTCCAAAATGAGAATGAGCCGGCATTATTATATAGAAAATGTGGCGCCGTCGGTCAAGATTTGATCCATATGATTTTCTATTTTTCTGACGAGATATATTGATTTCCACGTGCATGGCTCTCCAGCTGTAAAACATCCGCGTTACTTTATCCTTTTATTTTTTTTTAAGTGTATGAAATTATAAGTATTCTATTATTTTTTTTTATTTGTAAATAATCACTGTCTTAAATTATAAGAAAATAAGTTATAATTTTAACAATTCAATTAATATCTTTTAATAATTTAATAATTTTTGAGCCTTTTTTATAAATATAAAAAAATATTATATACTTGAGTATATCTTATTTCTAATTAGTAAATGTTAGATGGATGAATTTGTGTAACATATAAAAAAAATAGCCTTAATTTTGTAATTATGAATTTAATGATAGTAGATTTAAAAAAAAAATAAATATAAATTTGAGTAAGAGTGGATATCTTTATCAGATTGTGGTTAGAAATTTTTTGTAAGTTTAAAAAATTTAATGTCTTTCATACTAGCAATGTCCTATAAATTATATTACCCTTCTTACATTACTTAATATTTATCTTACAGAAAATAAAATAATATTTTATAATCTAATTGTATAATAAAGTAGAGTTTGATTAAGTATCTTAACGTACGTTGAGTTAATAAATGTGAAAGGAACTCACTTTTGAAAAAGGTGTTTTAGACATCTCACGCTTTTGAGAAAACTGTTTGACTCATTTTTTTTTTCCTTTCATATTGACTAATTGACGTGAGGGATCTTATTCTCATTTTACACTCTGTCTCTTCTTTTTTTTCTCTCTCTAGATCTTTCTTCTAAAATGCCGTATAATATTTGTTTTATATCATTCTTTTTTCATACTATTATTTAAACATTCAAAGTTACGGTAGTTTATCTTACTTGTCAATTATCATATTCATAATTTTCTCATTATTGATGCTCTTATATATAAAAATAAAAAAGGACAAGAGGTTGCTCCAGCAATACTTCAAGGTTTATTTATAATAATGTGAAAGATGGAGTTTTTTGTCCAAATATGGTTGTTTTGAAACTTATTTAGGTAGATGGGATACTTTCCATCTTATTTGGGAAAATGGTGCATGACCTAAAAATGCTATTAGCATTGGCGTTTTTAACCATAAAAACGTCACTATGTCTGGCAATTTAAAAAAAAAAATTACCCAAACTTAAAAACGCCATTGGCACTGGCATTTTTAGAATTTTTTTTTAAATCCAAATGTGTTTTCTTGGCTATTTTTTTTTGAAATCTAAGTCCCTATGCCCCCAAGAAAATTTTATTATCCTAGGCTTGCGCCTTAAGACATTTTATTCGAAGAAGACACTTAATATAACTGCTTCAAATTATAGTGGTAAAACTATATATAACGCCTGTGATTTATGAATAATTTTTAACATAAGAATCGCGGGAACCTCATGAATTCCACTCAACCTATTCAAAATTATTTGAATTAAGAAACTTCAAAAATCAATTTGACACATAATCATAGTAAGGTGCGCACGAAGCTAACTTTAAAACAGAGAAAAAATGTATCCAAAAAATTCAATGCGCTACTTTAATATGATTGAAATTTGTTCCTAGCAATGAAAATAAATAAATACAAATCTCGGATATCACAGTCCGATATTCATAAATTTGAAACAAACATAAGTAGTGCATTAGGAGCCATCAGCTAGAATGACTATGATAATTTGTGTTTTAATGCAAAAACATGATTTATGAATTCATATGGAGAGCCAATTAAAGGATCGACTTTTAATACCCAAATAAACTGTCACTAATACCATGGCAATATATATATAAAAGGAACATAAAAATTATTAGTGTATGAGAATTAATTATTAAATGCCATAACTTTAAATGAGATATTCAATTTTTAATAAAACCAAGCAAGCAAATTTTTAAAAAAATAATTTAAAAGAAAAAAAAGAAAGGAAAATCAAACAAAGAAAAGATACAAAGATTTCAAATCTAAAAGAAAAAAGGGGCTTTTAGTTTAAAGGACAAAAATAGAATTCTCTATCTACTCAAGGACGCGTCTTTTAAATTGTTTGAAGGACAAACTTCTTGCATAAGGACATGAAGGATTATAAATATTTTAATTAATAAATAAGAAAATATAAACAAACCAACAATGAAAATTTAATTCTAATTTAAATTCAAATATTTAAAAGAGGAAAATATCTATAATATAATTCAAATTCAAATTCAAATTTAGAAGATAAATGTGAAAACAATCAAGCATAGGATAAGTCAACCCATCTAAAAATATTCGTTAATCCATCAAAAATTCAAAATTAAATATATGAAGAAGCAGCAGGCATACAAACGAAGAACAGGCAGAGCAGACATTTTATACAACAAAAACAGGCATATAGACAGTACAACAGACATTTCATACAATAAAGAATAGACATAGCAGGCATTGCAAATTTTATCAGGCATATAAACAGATGAAAATTTTATCAGGCATAGCAGGCATATAAACAGGCATTTTTCCTCTAAGTTGAAAATTTTATCAGACATTATAAAATCAAAATATATTTAAACAGATGAAAAACCTTAGTCAAATTAAAACTAGGCATGCAATCTTTTTATACCTTGAATGCCATAAAATTCATCTCTTTGCCATCTCATTCACGCACACACATCGAAGGTTCCTGGACCATCCTCCGGCTGTAGGAAACAAGTGGCACCGCAAAGGCTCAGAGCTCGGCGAATTCTGAGGCAAGTTGGTTTCAGATGCGGAGCTAGTGAGGAAGGGAGTGTTGTCGATGGCACAGAAAAATGAGAGGATCTCGCCGTCGACATGGAGGGAAAAATCGGATTGAAGTGAGGTGAGGGAATTAAGATTGGTAGATTTTAATAACTTAGGTTTTGATTGGATTGGTTGTGGGGAGGGAGTTATTTGAAATCGAGGGTCTAGAAGAGGAGGAATTTAATTAGAATTTGGACTCTTTATATATTGAAAATAATAACTAATATATAAGAAGGGTAAAATTGATAAAGTACATGAAAATAATAATATCATTATAATTAAAAATATCAAAAAATAAAATGCCTTTAGACATAAAATTGTCCTAATTCCAAAAGATTGGATCTTAAACAATAGCTCAAAACTTTTGTCCTTGAGTAGATCCCTGTGACTAATTTTCTAAAGAAAAAAACAACCAAGAAAAGAAAAGACATTTTCAAACAAAGAAGAAAAAAACAGCCAAGAAAAAATATTCGGAAATCGGGAATTTTTTTTCTTCTAAAAACACCAGTGCCAGTGGCGTTTTTACATGTAAAATTGCCAATGGCACACGCGATTTTACATGTAAAAACACCATTGCCGCTAGCATTTTTAAGTTTGAGTATTTTTTTTTTTTAAAATTGTCAGAGAAAGTGATGTTTTTATGGCTAAAAACGCCAATGCCAATGGCGTTTTTAGGGCCTACACCATTTTCTCAAATAAGATAAAAAAATACCCCATCCACCTAAATAAGTTTCAAAACAACATTAGTTGGACAAAAAACTCGTGAAAGATGTCACCTAATATTTCAATTGTCTCATATGAAATCTTGAAGTACCATTTTGAAGTACGCTAAGTAATGCAATTGATATCCTGACAACGTGACTATTTGCCCGTTTAGAAAACCTAATAGAAAGTATATGTGTGAGGCGGGGGTGCGGCTACGCAGAGTTACCTTAATTTTTTGAGACGTATTTATTTTAAGGGTGGGGTTATTATCACACTTTAAAATTTTTTGTAACACTTTTTATATTGACTTTGTATAATTGAATCGAGTATATGATCGTATACTCGGTGCAATAGAGACAAATTATTGTTGAAAAGAAAAAAAATACATAGGCTCGGCCTTATTTCACCGAGTAATGTGCACATAGTCGATCCTATTGCACTGAGTCAATGCACACATTCTCAGCTCTTTTGCATCGAGTCAATGTGAGAGTGTTACAGAGAGGTTTGGAAGGTGGCCATGGCAATAGCCCCACCCCATTTTAATTATTTTTCAAAAGTATATAAATTTATTTAAATTTTATATGTAAGATTAGGGTTATTTTTGCACCATATTTTGGTACTAGCGAGCCAAGGCCGGACCTGAGAATTCGGTGGTCGGAAGCAAAATTTATCAAGAAGGTTCTCCGTTTTCAAATTTTTAGGGTTTTTTTTTAATCATCTAAATTCAAAGAAAATAACTAAAATAAAATTAGTCTACATAAATGATCACAACTTATTTTTTGATCAATGATAATATATAAGATTTTTTGATCAATGAATTTCCCCAATTTTGAACTTTAAAAAGTTATGGGGGCCTAAAAAATTTGGAATATGAGACAAGAATTTGTTGCGCCTCACTTCAGATCCAGCTCTGTAGTGAGCACATCAAAATGATATATAATCAAATTTCTTACAATTTTTTTTGACATTTTTAAAACTTTACCGTCACTTCCTTGAAGCATTGAATGTGTCAAATGAAAGTGTTTTCATAAATCATATATTATAATTAATTTTCTCCCCCCTTTACAATTAAATTTTGATCTCGTTATTGGTTCTCCCGCACACTCCCACCCCCCAAAGTAGATTCACGGATCTACCCTTGGTTATAAGGTTTTAGTTAACTACTTAAAGTATTTCATGGTTTATCGTGCAACAATAGAAAAATTAAGAGAGGAACTAAAATTGACCCCAAACTTTAGGGTTTATTGTCTAAGTAACTCGAAATTATAATATTAACATGGACTGATGAACACGAGAATAGCATGGTTTACGATGGTAGCAAATGATAATCACGCAATAAATATAATAATAACAATAACAATTGTACGTTGTCATAAATTATTTTAATATGTATATATTATTTTGCCGCTTGCTCCCACTGCGATTCGTAGTTGGACCCGGAGGAAATCTTGGACATTCAAGTTCCATCGAAACAACTTATGGTCTTTAATTATTTTATATATATTATACAGGATAGAAATATTTTTTTTCTTTTAAAAAAATAAATAAATCTAAGTCTCTTCTTTTAATTACGCATCCTTGGTAAGATTCGAATTTGAGAACTCTTCTAGATCTAAGTCAGTGTATTCCCAACTAGACTACCCCACTTGTTCAAATGAAAATGGGTTTATATACCTTTAAATTTCACTAATTTGCACTCAAAAAGTCAAAATATGTAGTTTAAACATAGGGAGGGAACCTATAGCTCCTGCAATGATCATTATGCAATGATCATTATCAAAGTAAATAGTAATTTTGGTCAGTAAACTATCTCTCAATTTCATTTTGCTCACCAAACTTTCATTTGTTTCATTTCATCCACTAAATTTTAAATTTGATTCATTCTACCCACTCCGTCCGCTTCTAACCATAAATGTGCTGTTAGTGAGATATTTTTGTCATTTCATGAGGAAAAAACTTCCCTCCCTTTCTCCCAACCAACTTGGCGCCTAAATACACCCATATACAACTGTTCTAGGCGTCATTTTACACCCTATTTTGCACCAACTAAAGAGGGGAATAGTAGGAGAGAAGAGGAGTAAACATACAGCAATTGCAGGTCCAAATTGAAAGTATATGTATATATATTCCATTAAGTTATTGCAATATTCCTCACAATGTGGACTGAATTTTGTATTATTTTTTTTAGAAAATGGAAAGTGGATTTGTTTGTTTTTGTGGTTCCTTTGCAAAGCTTCAAACATCATAGACAAATTTAAACCCTAGAAGGAGATTTTGGACATGTCGAAATGGAGAAGTATGTTAATTGAAACATTTTTTTTTGTTATAAACCATAGTTCATTTGATTGTTCTTGTGTTGTTTGCTTAGTGTGGAATTTTTTTTATTGGCTGGACATATACCAAGCCACATATACCCTATAATTTAGACATATACCAAGCCATATATACTCTGTGATCTAGACATACAATCCACAAAAATACCATTAATTGTCCTTAGTGGAAAACTACACAAAAAAACAACAGATGTAGCTATATATATAATCCACAAAAAAAAAAAAAGAAGAAGAAGCCATATATACCCATTTTTCATAAAAACTATTAACCCACCAAAAAAAACAAATATGTTGATAAACTACACAAAAAAGATCTTGCATTTCAATTCAACTTAGATTAGTCAATGAACTCCTTTGGCTTGATTAGCCTTTTGATGCAATTCTTGAATTGGATTTGTTGTTTTGGCTTGAATGCATTTATAATGCGTTTACTGTCCTTAGTGGATTGAATCTTTGGCTAAGCCTCCTTGCCTGAAATGAGAAAAAAAGAAATTGCAACATATGCAGGAATTAAAGGAAATAATATATGTAACTATTTATGACTGAGATAGCCAGGCTTACTAAATGTTCCTTAATTACATTAATATATGCAGGACTTGTAGGTATATATGGACTAAATGTTTTAGCATTTTTCCCAGCCCTAATGATTGCTCTACCTTTACCAGTAGCAGAAGTAGACACTTTTATGTCCCTAGCAGGTACTGCTTGTGCTAGTGTAGTAGCAGTAGTATTGCTTGTGCTTGTTATGGTGCCCCTTCCCCTACTAAAAGGTCCACTTACTAGCTACATCCTTTACTTTACCAATTGACATGATGATCCAATTCTTTTTTTGATCAATATTATGACACAAACATTTAAGAAACCAAAGCCATGAACTCTTACACTCCTTCTCCACCACAGCCCTTTAAGAAAACATCCATCTAAATGGCCTGCACCTTTCATGGAAACCTTTTTTTAATGGGCCTAAACAACAGTAAAATCTCTTGAATTTATCTTCATTAGGATAGTCTTGGTCTTTGTGGAGAAAAACTGTGGAATCAGGCATCACGCTTTTAATTTCAGCAAAATAAATCAAAAGTTGAGCAAAATATTCTTTGAAACCTCATTCTATCATACGTTGTACTTTCCTTTTAGCCCTAAACACTTTGGACTTTGACACTACCACTTCGTGATCCCATTCAACTTTCTCTCTAAAGCTTTTAAAGGCCAACCTAGATTCATTATTAGACTATCCACATATCTTTTTGCCAACCATGTTAAACTAACATTGCTATTTTGATAAGTAGGTCTAGATTTTGAGTGCTTGTAATTAAATGTCTAGATCTATAACTGTCTTCCTCTCCATGAACCTTTGAAGCATAAACCATCCACATGGCTTATTACACTTTGCCCTAACCCCCCCACTTTTCATTTGTATATAGATGAATTACTTTCCTGTTTAATATATAGTGTTGTTTCACTGCCATCCTAAAATCATCAGCAGTAGTAAAACGCATGCCTAATTCAAAAACAAGAAGTTCTATGTCCCTTTCAGGAATGAATGATGCACACCGTCACTTAGACAGATTAAATTCTTCCTCATCACCTGAATGCAAGCTCATCAAGTCATTAAAATGAGCATACTCTAAGTCCTATGTGTCATTTTCAACATGGTTGTTTTGTTCTTCAACAGCCCCACCCCTACTGCTCTGTTCTTTAGTACCATTGCCCCACATCTTAGTTCATCTTCAGTAGATATAACCTCTAATTCTTCATTATCAGAACCCCCTATTAAACATATTGTCTTCTTCTTCATTATCATAAGAATTACCCCATTACTTTCATTGCTATGACTCTCTACATTTTCTTTTACATTGGCATCTTTCACCTTGTCAACATATACATCAATAAATTTATAAGTTGGAACCCACTTTGTCATTAACAGCACATCTTTGTCTTTAAAAAGTGCCCTCAAACCACTGATCAAATTCATAGTAGGGGCCCTAAAATACAATCTGCCCACACTAACACAACTCATAGATTTAGCCATATTTTCAATATATATAATGAAAATTCTATCAGGTCCAAATCCTCACTATAATTAACTTGTCCGCCATAATATATTTTGTCTGACTTATAATCCCTAATTTCACCTCCATGATAAAGATTTATACTAAAGGTTGCATTTGTAAAGATTGAGATAAAAGTAAAAATAAGAGAAAAATACACAACTACGATCGTCATTGATAAAACACACTTTGAATGAGAAGGAAATATATAGAGCAATAGCATTGAGAATATAAAAATAATGACTTGCAATAATACAGATATGAGAGAAGATATATACTTACGATCATGCATTACCATTTGAGAATCAGATTTGGGATGGCTAACTTGAGTTTATATTATGGATTTTTTTTTGTTTACGTGATTGAGAGAAAATAAGAAATAAAGTGACCTATTCTTGTCTTATAAGAAAAATGAGAGAATGAAGGGTATGTGTTTTTATCTTATAAGAGGATATAGACGAAAATGCCCCCACTAACGGCACATTTATGGACGAGAGTGGACGAAGTTGGCAGAATGAAACAAATTTAAAGTTTAGTGGGTAAAATGAAATAAATGAAAAGTTTAGTGGGCAAAATGAAACTGAAAGATAGTTTAGTGACAAAAAATGTTGTTTACTCATCATTATCATATGATTTTTAGGCTGAGAAGTGTAAGGATGACAATCCCATAGTAAAAAAATGCATTAACAGTGGAATTTTTAAGAACTTCACAAATGCAAGTAATGATTAAGTGAATCTCTTGCATGACTATCAGTGTCAGAATTAATACTCCTAAGACCATCTCCAAAATGTCAATGATTACCCATTTTTTTTGTGCAACAATGAAAATGCAAAAGTTATACCAAAGCCAAAAATACTAACTAACAGTTTTATACACTGAAAATGATTTCTGGCTGTACTCCCACAACAATGATGTGTCATTAGAGAGAAAATTTTCTACTCCCTGACGCATAATGTCTCGTGTGATGGTTTTTCCTTAGATGGTTGTGCTAATAAATAATTTTTTGAATTCTAGCCATCACATCTTTAACGGCTATTTAACTCTTTCATCTATTATTTAACCCCATTTTTTCATTACAATACACTACGTACCTTCCTTCTTCTACTTCAAGTCATGAAATTTTACTCATATTTTCTCCAACCTTTTATTAATTTTTTTTCCTTACATCATTAATTATCTCCAAATCTCGTGGAGCAAATATGTCACCATTTGAAGACGAAGTTCTTTGCTGAACTTATATTGAAATAAGTGTTGATTCCATAAATGGTGCTAATCAAACTACTGAAAGATTATGGGAATTGGTCGTGGCAAAATACCATAAGCAGTCAGGTATTTTAGTTGTAAGAACTCCATGCTCTCTCCAATCACGATGTCAAACAATTAATAAATGCGTAATGTTGTATGTATCAAAGTTATCTTATGCAATAAAGAATCAAGGAAGTGGTACAAATGAAATGGATTGGGTAAATTGTTGAGAATGGTTGGCTCAAACCATTGATCATATATGAAAAAATTGTAAAACTCAACATGGGTATATAACTAGGGGCAGTGTCACCATATAGTAACGAGGCCTTTTAAGTTAAAACCTTACATGGACAATATTGTTACTATTTGTGCGGACTAATGGGCCCAGCCCCATGTGCCAGTAGGCACAACAATTGGTATCAGAGGTTGATAGTGAATCCACACAATTATGAAGCAGTATTGCTAGCTAAACTCGGTTGAGTCAAGAAGAACTCGGTAGAGCCTAAAGTGATGAATCACTACAAAAAGCATCCCGGTAACTAAATTCAGTGGAGCCTATGGTGGAGTTAGACTCTAAGAAGCCGGGATGGAGTCGTTATAGCTTACGTACACCCAGAGTATTGTCAAGGTGGCTGTGCAAGTTCTTCGAGTAAAGTGAAATGGGGTGTACCTCGATATATGCATTGACCAAGGTGGATGATCTTGCAGACAATGTTAAATGGTGATCACATGGAAAGTCCAAAAGATGGATCCAAGATAGACTAAGGTATAGGTTCAAGTGGAGCCAAGTGGACTGATGTTAGTTCAAGGTGGTTAGAGCCAAAGGTGGATTGATTTAATTCAAGGTTGAGATTGCTGAGAATGGTTGGCTTAAAACATCGATCCCACATGGAAAAATTGTAGAACTCAACATGGGTAAAAAAGTTGAGTAGTGTCACCACATAGTAACGAGCGCTTTTAATATAAAACTTCACACATATAACCCAAAGGTGTTTAAGTTGGGGATAATGTCGTTACTATGTGAGTGGACCAATGGGCCTAGTTAGTGCCCTGGGCCCGGCCCCATGTGCTGGTAAGCACAACAATTTTTATTAGAGCTCGATGGTGAATCTACACACTTGTGAAGCAGTATCGGTATTTAGACTCGGTGGAGTCAATAAAAACTCAGTAGGGCTTAAGGTGATGAATCGCTACAAATAAAATGTCTTGGTAGCTGGACTCAATTGAGTTAGACTCGACGAAGCCGGTGGTGGAATCGCTATAGTGTACATACACCGGGGGTACTGTCAAGGTGGTTGTGCAGATTCTTTGAGTAAGGTGAAATATGTGTGCCTCAAGATGTGTATTGACTTTGGTGGATGATCTTGCCGACAATGTTGAGTGATGATTTACATGGACAGTTTTAAAGGTGGATTCAAGGTGGACTACGGTATAAGTCTAGGTGGTCCAGCTGGAGCCAACTGGACCGGTGTTAGTTTAAGGTCAAGCCAAAGGTGGACTGGTTAGTTCAAGGTCGAGCTAAAAGTGGACTGGTTTGATCCAAGGTGGAGATTGGTGAGAATGGTTAGCTCAAATCATTGATCCCACATGAAAATATTATAGAACTCAACATGTGTATATAAGTAGGAGAGTGCCACCACATAGAAACAAGAGTTTTTAAGTTAAAACCCCATACTTACGTCTCAAAGATGTTTAAATTGGGGATAAATCGTTACTATGTGAGCGGACAAGTGGGCCCAGTTGGTGCCCTGGTCCAAGCCCCATATGCCGGTGGGCACAATAATTAGTATCAAAGATAGCTGGTAAATTCATGTACTTGTGGAGTAGTACCAATAGCTGGACTCGGTGGAGTTAATAAAAATTCGGTAGAGCCTAGAGTGACGAATATCTACAAAAAGTGTATCAGTAGCTGAACTCGGTGGAGTTAATAAAAATTCGGTAGAGCCTAGAGTGACGAATATCTACAGAAAATGTATCAGTAGCTGAACTCGGTAGAGCCTATGGTGGAGTTAGACTCAGAGAAACCGAAGGTGGAATTGCTATAGCCTACGTACACCCGGGGTACTGTCAAGGTGGTTGTGCAGGTTCCTCAAGTAAGGTGAAATAGGGTGCACCTCAAGATATGCGGACAGTGTTAAGTGGTGATTTACATGGATAGTTCAAAGGGGGAGCTAGATGGACTGGTGTTAGTTTGAGGTAGAGTGTGCCAAAGGTGGACTAGTTTGTTCCAAGGTGGAGATTATTGAGAATGATTGGTTCAAACCATTGATCTCACATGAAAAAATTGTAGAACTCAACATGGGTATATAAGGAGGAGAGTGTCACCACACAATAACAGTGCCTTTTAAGTTAAAACCCCACACCTAAGCCCCAAAGGTTTTTAAGTTGGAAACAATATTGTTACTATTTGCGTGGACTGGTGGGCCTAGTCCATGTGCCGATGGGCAAAACATAAATTACGTAAGATCAAATTATTATTTTTTTTATGAATAGTTTATCGTTGTATAAATAATTTATAGTATTACTTTGTTTTGTTTGAGTGCACATTAGAGAAGTTCGGGACCGTTACAAAATAAATAAATAACAATATTTTGTTTATGATATGTGTTATCAAATTTTAAAAGAACACATAAGGTTTAACTTGAATATAACATCTTTAAAATTACACAATAGTCTTATTATGACACAACTGATAGTGGTGGTTCTTTTTTAGTTAATCTAGGCAATGATTCTTCCCCTATTGATATCGAAGGTCCCAACGAAAAGTGGCCTACAAGAAGGAATGAAGCAAAATTGCAAAAAACAGAGGAAGAAAAAGAGAAGAGTCTTTCCGGGCAACATGTTTCACTTGAAAGATCAATTTTTTTTAGAACTTTACAAAAATAATTTGGCTCAATAAAATGCAGAGCAAAAGGATATGCATGGTAAAATAGAGTGCTTAGTCTTTTGCAAAGAAGAAGAACGAGAAAGGAATAACCATGAAGAAGAAAAGAGGAATCGCAAGGAAGAAATATGAATTCGAGAAGAAGAATGGTGAATTCGAGAAGATCAAAAGCTCGAACGCAAGGAGCAAAGAAGAGATGCAGCCAAGGAAGGGACATGAATGGGAATGGGAATGAAATTAAATCGCATAAGTGATCAACAACGAGTACACTATAATTGGACAAGCGATTATGTTTTGCCAAAGTGTTCATAATAGAAGTACTGAAATGAAGAATAATAATTTGTATCATATATTTAAATAAATAAATAAATAATGTTAGGCTAAACTTATATAATATGTACCTCTGCAACTTACCAAAAACAATTTAAGCTTTTCATTTTCTCTGGTACACAGCATCAAGACAGTGAAACATAAGAGCTGAAATTGCCGACCTCCAATCATAGTTGCAAATATTATATCATTTAGATAATTTAACCATCTAATTTGACAAGAACTACTTGCATTTGGGTAAAAAATTATCGTAGAACCTAGAAATAAAATATTCTTGCAATATGTACTGCTTCAACAACTTTCGTTATTCCTTCAACTGTTAAATATGTATGCAACTATATTTGAGCCTCAAATGCACCCTGATTCAATGGTGGCTTCAAGAAATGAAAAAAATTATTTAATGTTTTCTTCAGATCTTCTAATAAATCCCTATTATAATACGATGGAAGATCTAATTTTCCTCCAATCAAAATTCCTATATAAAATTAGCCAAAATAATAATGTATTAAACTTATTTATTTGCATAAACATAAATAACTAAATAAATGTACATTAATAAAACTATAAAATGCGAAAATAACTAGAATTTACCTGTTATCATTATGAAGTCTAACGGTGTAAGGCTAATTTCATATGTAAGGAGGTGGAATGTATGGTTAATATCCTAAATGATTCTATTTGATTAACTTAGCCATTGCTACGACACATGATGTGTCCTGGGGCATTTTATATTGCCACGATACATCATGTGTCGAGCAAATGAGTTCATTTCTCACCCGACACATGATGTGTCATAAGAGCCATATTTAGCTTTCTCTCGCTGCATTTTTATCTACATTGATAAGCTAAATACCCACTTTTACACTACCCATTGGAGATGGCCTAAACAGTTTATTCATTATATTTATATTTTCTTAACTCGTGGCCTCAATACACATGTTAATTATCCTGAACTTATGTCCAAAATTCAATCTTTTAAATAAATACTATATATGCATTTATACATACCAGGTGCATATTATATAATAAGGCCAACAGTTAATCGTATGCTTTAATTATCTACGCGTTTAGAATTTTAAAGTACTATGAAGGTCGCATACACTAGCTGTAACCCGAACAGAAGTATATATAGTTATGTTATCATAACAAATTAGTTAAATTCACAATTATGCATGCATATTATATTATAAATTTCATTCAATAAATAGAAAAAGTAGTTTAACCTTCCCCTTACCCTTAAAAGATTCATTACAAATTGAATATATACGTTGTTAATTAAATGGACGTAAATGGTAGTGAGTGGTTACACTTTAAGTCAAAAAAAGTAAGAGGATGAGTCGAAGCTGAAACCTTCTAACATAAAAAGAAAATACTGATTACTAAGTTCTCGAGTGTTGCAAATATAATATAACAAAGCCAGACAGTTGGAATTTATCTGCAATCTATGAAGGCTCTGTGCCACTCTTTTATATGGCATTTATAAAAGATAATATAATACATGTACAGTAAGAACTGAACCTTAAATAATATTAACTAATGCAAATATATATCAATCATTACGCTAATTACTACTTTTATTACAAGTTTATTATTAAAATTAGCTAGATATATTCAAATTGCACATGTAGTAAGTAAACTAACCCGTACATGTTGAGAATATAAATCTCACATCGGGAAAATGAATCCTCTTAAAGTAATATATAAAAATATGGGGCTATTCCACTTATTACCAATTGGTTTAGGTTTAGATGCTCCAAACTCTAATATGGTATCAAAGATAAGACTATTCACTGTGTTAAGGCCCAACAGTCACATGGAAATATATAAGAATAATGGGGTTACTCTATCCATTACCAATTGGTTTTTGGTCGGATATATGCTCCAAAGATGATCATCTCTTTAAGAAAAAGAAGGACCGTCTATTTCAAAGGTTAAAAGAATGATATTTTTTTCATAAAACTTAGTGGAGATAATTTTTATAATAAGTACATATATCATCACCAAATATTAACAAAAGATCTAATTTACAAGTCTGTGAGGATCGGAGATCATTTAATTTAGAATTTCAATGGCTTAAATTGAATATATACATCAATTTTTTATTACACTTACTTTCAAATCGAATTTTTCATTGATATGATCCTACTCATTATATATATAAATTATCTCCATTAAATTTCATGAATAATTTTTACCCATTTAATCTTTGAAATAAGATAACGTCCATCCTCCTTTTTTGAAAGAAATGACCTTTCTCTTTAAAACTGATTTGTATATGTTTATCAGTTTATGATCATTGAACACAAGAAAGTAGTTGTCGTTATACTGTAATATATAAATGAAAGAAGATGAAAAAGAGGAAGGATATCTATATTTAACTAGGGAACGAAAAAGTCATATTTTCTTCTCTTAGCACATTCAGTTTTCTTGATTGGCCATAGCCTCCAGGTGGTCTGTAATTAATTTTGGTCGTAGATGAAATGGGTAAATTGTAAGGAAGAAAATGCTCAAAATTTTATTTAATAATAAATACCTTAAATGATTATAAAAAAGGAGCAATTATGCATAAAGGCTCATTCTAATAATAACATAATTACAAAAGACACATAAAAATTAGCCATGTAAATTAAGTACACTGTACAAAAAAAGACAACAATACCCCTTCCTTATAAAATCAAGAGATTAAAAACTTGATACAAGTCAAGGACTCCCGCTTATTTTGAAGCAGCACTCCCCTTACATCGTGGGAGCTATTCATGCCAACGGCATTAATAAATAAAATTTTTGAAAATTCAATTAACCTAATAACACTTATGAATTTGGGGGAAGTTTACAAGGGAGGAAGAGTTGTGATGATATTGATTGAGTTGCTATCCAGTTATCGGTTAATTTATCACATAATCGATTAATGCATGATTTATGTTAGGAGATTAATTTTATCACTTATATTAAAAAAATAAAAATTAAGAGCACCGAACTTAAGGGATGTTTTATTCAAATAAATTATGAGCATGAAACTCTTTTATCAAAGTAATTTGTTTGATTAAATTCCATTTTTATTTCCACAGCACGTGCCTACATACAATGCACGCATGCGACAATTTTTGATATATATATATATAATACAAATGATAATTAGACAGTGACGTAGTTAATAATTTAGATCACCCCAGTCTAATGCTGCAAAGTTGAAAATTTGTAGGATTAGAATTATTATTTGCCGTAATAATGGTACACTTTTTTTTATTATTATCTTTTTTATACAAGCAGTTCAGTTTTGAATAAAATGGATGTTTCGCAGAAGGAGTAGGGCAGAGGGACAAGTTTTAGTAACCAGAAGGTGCTAAACCACAACTAGAAAGTGCTAAATGCATTTAGCATTAGTCAAAAGGTGCTAAACCACAACCAGAAGGTGCTAAATGCATTTAGCACCCCCTAGACAGCAACCAGAAGGTGCTAAACCACAACCAGAAGGTGCTAAATGCATTTAGCACCCCCTAGACAGCAACCAGAAGGTGTTATACCACAACCAGAAGGTGCTAAATGCATTTAGCACCCCCTGGACATCAACCAGAGGTGCTAAATGCATTTAGCACCACAACCAGAAGGTGAAAAATGTATTTAGCACCCCCTGGACAGTAACCAGAAGGTGCTAAATGCATTTAGCACCCCTTGAACAGCAACCAGAAGGTGCTAAATGCATTTAGCACAATACCCAGGAGGTGCTAAATGCATTTAGCACCCCCTGGACAGGAACCAGAAGGTACTAAATACATTTAGCACCCCCTGGACAGCAACTAGAAGGTGCTAAATGCATTTAGCACCTTCTAAACAACAAGTAGAAGGTAACACCACTTGGACAACAAACCAAAAGGTGCTAAAATGATTTTATCACCATTACAAAACAGAGAACAACAAAATTGATGAGATCAACATCCACTCAATTTATTTATATGTATATATATATAGATCGACGTAGGGTTCGTAAAAAAAAGAGTTACGATCATTTTTTTTTCAAATCCCGTTGGGCTATCGAAATTGGTTGATTTCGATAGCAAAACGACCTCTGATCGTCTTTATTTTTTGCAAAATTATTGTAACTTTGTCTTCCGAACAACATATCCAAAAATCATTCAAATCCAACAGTTCGATCAAAAGTTATATATGTTTTACGATTGCACATCTAGAAAAGAAGAAGAATAAGAAGATGAGAACGGAGCTCACTCCTCTCAGCGATACGATCAGAGAGTCAGGTGGCGGTGGTGGTGGTGGTTGTGGTGGAAGAAGTGAGATTATTGGTGAGACAATTTCTCTTTTCCATTATTCTTTGTTTTCTCTCTCTAAATTATGTGTATGTAAGAGAGAATAATATGTCTTTTGTATAATTAGAATAAATGATACAGCAGGATATTTTTGTCCATCAACATTTATCATGTTCCTTAAAATAAATTAATATTATGAAAAATGTTCTTATTGTAAAACCAAATTATGAAATTAGTACTACTTCCCTTTATTAACCATAAGTCCGTCCTTTGAGTTATAAAACATTACGGAGCGAAGCCTTATAATCCATTATCTCTATAAAAAAATCTTTTTATAAAAGAAGAAAATTGTAAAAAAGAAAATAAATTTAAAATAATTCAAAATAAATGCCAAAATTAAAATAGAAAATCACAGAAATTATAAGATCCCGTAGTTTTGATGACGAGAATCGCGTCGAAATTAAATTTGACCTTCGTAACTCAACTTATTACAAAATCTAAACCTACCATAAATAGTAAATTCGCATATTCAAGATGCCTAGACATTTGGTAGACTTTGGTCATTTTTGATAATGCATATTTAATCTTTAATCATTTTTTAAAATGAAATTAGAATTTACTCATCATTTTGTAACTTTCGTCAAGTAATCGTTAAGTATCGTAATTTTTGGACAACTTTGCCCTTGCAGTTAAAGTCTAATATTGATATATAAATAGTGGCTAAAAATTATATTGGACCATAATTTGTAATTTCTAAATATATAATTGTTTGACAACTTGTTCCTTATTTAAGATCATCCAAATATAAGAAATAGAGCAACATCATCCTATAAAATTTATACACCATCCAAAAATTAAAAACAATCATTTGTACTTAAGATAACGTACTTGATAGTTACATAACAAGAGTTTCGAAAAAAACCAACACTTAGAACTTAACTACACAGGATGACAATATCTGACACGTCCTATCAATCAAATTTAATCATATCTAATTAGATGCTGGATTGGATTGGTTTCAAACTTCTCTAATTAAAAAAAAAGAAAAAACATAAAAAATAAAACACCTTGGTAATAAGAATTACAAGAAATGGACAACTTTCTAATGATATTGTTTACTAGGGAGGATGAGAATTTTGGGTGTGTATATTACCAAGATTTTTTTTTCTTATTCAATTAGAGAATATTGAAACCAATCCAATCCAACATCTAATTTAATGTGATTAGATTAAATTGATACGTCATATCATATATTAGATATTGAATTCTCAAACCGACATTATATCGGATTGGATATAAATGGACTAAAAACTACCAGATTGGATCAGATGCCCAACTCTAAAAAATATTAGGTACTCTTGATCGAAGCAACATAGGACAATATTCCAAATTTAATAGGTGAGTGTCAAATATGCATATTAAGAGATAAAGCAGTCACAAACTTCATTTTCCAATTGGATTTGAAGGTAATGACACTAATATATGATTGGAAATCAAAGATTCAATATAGGATGAGGATGAATTGGTACTAAGGATGGAAAAAAACTTAAAGATCTGAAAAAGCAATACCACCATTACACTGGTAGTGCAGGTACAAATGTTGAACTTTATGCTTAATACCTTCCCTTTTTTTTAACTTATGCTATATATGGCATGCATCTTATGTAGTTAAGTACCAAGTTATGGTTTTTTTCGAAACTCTTGTTATGTAATTATCAAGTATATTATCTTAAGTACAAATGATTGCTTTTGATTTTTGGATTATGTTGCTCTCTTTCTTGTATTTAGATGAGCTTAAATAGAAAACAAGCTATCCAATAATTATATATTTGAAAATTAAAAATTATGGTCCAGTTTAATTTTTAGCCAGTATTTATGATGGTGCAAATTAGTAACACAATCCGCTCCGCCAACCACGAGCTGACGCGTGGCCGTCCACGTTATCAATCGGACTTGTCCCAGCGGGAGGAGCTCGAAGGAGCCCAACTAGAGTACTACAGGGTAAGCGGGGCCCTTCATAAGTTGAATACCATGTCAATGGTTAATTACACCTGGCAAATTATAGAGCTCGGGCTCCAGAGCTCTTTTGACAAGCTCTGGAGCTCTCTCGTTTAACCACTCTGACAGAGTAGCTGACAAACGGTATGGGCGACCGCCACCTGTTCTGCAAAAGATGCAGAACCTCCCTCACCTTCATTAAATGCACACCAATTATATTTAATGCACCAGAATTCATGGAGAATCAAGGTCAGAGTTTATAATATTCAAGGCATGGCTTCCGACCTGCTCAGAGAACTCTTACAAACGTTCCTCTTAGTCATATATATAAAAGAAGCATTTACTTCTCTTAACAACTTCTGAACAACCAACAACAACACTGAGAGAACATTAAAAAGAGTAAGCAACCAAAAGAGATATAGATACAAAGCACGCAACAGAGCTTTTAAGATATAGTGGCTATAATTTGTGTAGCTCAAGGCATACTCTCATTGTAATATTGTGAGGATAGATTAGCTAGAAAGATCTTTGTGGGTTTGTAATAGCCATTCATTTATATCAATAACAAGGCAAAACTGAGCTCCTAACTCTATTCCACAAAGGAGGACTAACCCGTATCTTCATACGAGGCCAATGTCCTATATACGTCTTTGACTTTTTTAGCTTATTGCGTTTAATATTTCAATCATTTGAACCAATAATTTGACTGTGTGGTCAAAACTACCCTTCTAGTTTTTAGCACCAATAATTTATATATCAATATTAGACTTTAGCCACAAGAGCAAAGTTGTCCAAAAATTACCTAACTTAACGATTACTCAACAGAAGTGACAAAATGATGGCTAAACTCTAATTTCATTTTAAAAGATGGCTAAAGACTAAATATGCATTATCAAAGATGACCAAAGTCTAAAAGCCCCTTAATGTAATCAACTTAATTGTGGGCTTATGTGTTTAATATGAGATTTTTTTTCTTATTTGTTTTATTTTGATTTAATTTTTACTATCTTATAAATCGATGGGAAAAATGTATTATCATAAGAACGGCTAGATCTCCATTGAATATATATATGGGATTAAGAGTGTACACACAATATATATTATGGGAGGTTAATTTTAGACATGGGCTTTAGTCGAGGCCTAAATCCAATACCCGGGCGATAAGCCGGTTTAAAGACTGGACCCTTGAAGCCATGCGAATAATCCTTTGCCGATTAAGGTTCGTCACTATGTTACTTGGATTACTAAAATACGATCCGATCATCGGATTACAGACACAAGGTAGCTGAGTTGGACGATAAATGATGGAAAATAACCATTTCAGTTAATGTAAATCGGGTTAAGGACATCTGTAATCTTGGACTAATGATCAAGTTTACCCTTTATAGTAATTTCTTAGCACGCCAAACCCTAATGTAACCATTTCCTCTACATATAAATAGAAGGGAAAAACTCATAGCAAAAGGATTCCCAACTTTTAGTACACAGCACTCACTCCCAGACTCTCTCTCTATCTCTAAGAGTATAACCACCATTATTGTAAGCACCCTCAATCAGGCCATTTGAGCCAAGTGAAGAACACAATCATGCACCAAGGAGGACGTATTATTGGGTTGGGTGTAACAACCATCGGAGAAACCTACCCCATAAACTAAATCTCATCTCCATTACTGCAAATTTAATGTTCATCTTCACTACCTTTGTTACTTTTGGTTACTGATTCTACCAATTTGGGCCAATTATATTTAGTTGGGCTTGGTCAGATTTCTACCACTCACATATATATTATATAGTGGCTCATATGTTTTGAATTTATTTTTTAAAAAAATGGATTTGAAGACATTTATGGTGTGGCGCTAAGTTATTTTGGGAACCATTTGAAACTTGAGTTTGATTCAATAATATATATATATATATATATATATGTTTTTGTGTGTGTAATTCCTGAGTACAGTACTTTTTTATTTTTTTATATATATATAGAATTAGATTTGCGTCTTTTTGGGATTTTTTTAAAATTTGTGGATACATCTTATCAAATGGATTGATAGAAAAAAAAATTAAATAATAGTAGCATTTACATGGATGGAAAATTTTATAATGTTGGATTTGGTCCCTTTTTGGTTTGGTATTATTATTTACTTGTCGAAGTAATTGGCATTTTTGATAAAAAAAAATGATGGAGATTTTGGAATGATGAATATTCAGGAAGTAATATTTGTTGGACAAGATAGCAAATCCCATCATATCTTAATGAAGTTAGTGTCTTAAAGACACGTGATTACTCGTACCATGGTTGAAAACACTGAAAAAAAGGTGGGTTAGTTCGTACCATGGTTGGAAGCACCGAAAACGAACATGTTAATTTTAGCAGGAATAACAAATCCCAATACATTTTTGGCCAAGTTAGTTTCTTTGCGACACGGGGTTACTCGTACTATGGTTGAAAGCACCTAAAACGAGGTGGGTTAGTTCATACCATGGTTGGAAGTACCCAAAATGAACTTGTTGATTTGAGTAAGGATTACATATTTCGTTATGTCTTGGTCAAGTTAGTGTCAGTTGACGAACGGGGTTCACTTTTGTAACATGGTTGAAAGTACCAAAAACAAGGAATTGAGAGATTCTTGAATATTTAGTATTTTCATTGATCGCCATTTATTATTTGAGATAAAGAAAAAGGTTTGTACTTGATTTGAAAAATTCAATGACAAAATTTGTTAAATGAATGTGGATTGTGAGATCATGATATTTTATAATGGTTTTTATTTTCTTTTAATGTATTATTTTACATGCGCTAAAATTTTTTATAATTAATTAGGGGTGTAAATGGATAATTGAATATCCGAAAATCCGAATCCGTTTTGAATTCGAATATGTATTTTATGGATATTTATCCAAATGGATATTCGCAAAAGTGGATTTGGATAATGTTTATAAATATCCGAGAAAATTGATAGAGATATGGATAATGATAGTATTCGACCTGGATAATCTGTATCCGAGGTGGATTATCCATATTTATGAATATTCGATTTACTGGATATTCGTATCCGCTATAATTTAGTATATTATATATATATATCCCCATTTAAAAAAAATCGAACATGATTTAATTTAGTGTACATAAGTTGGCTACAATTTATCAAAAAAATAAAATTAAACTAAACCAAAAAAGAAAAAAGAGAGAAATACCATTTACAACATATGTGATTTGTTAAGATGAAAGGTTCAAGACCATATCAAATTTAAAATTGTATCAATTTTCAACTTTGATTTGTTCAAGACCATATCAAATTTAAAATTGTATTGATTTTCAACTTTGATTTTTCATTTTGATCTTAATGTTATATTATAATTTTAAAATCTTATTGGGTTAAACAAAAGAAATAAAATAAATTCATTATTTGAGTTAAAAATTTGACATAAAACATTAGTCATTATTTTAATACGTTTTACAATATTTCGTTAAGATGAAAAGTTTAAGACCATATTAAATTTAAAATTGTAATAATTTTCAACTTTAATTTTTCATTTTAATCTGTACGGTTATTTTATAATTTTAATGTAAATCTTATTAGGCTATATAAAAGAAATAAAATAAAATTCATTAGTTAAGTTAAAAGTTTGACATAAAACGTTAGTCATTATTTTAATACATTTTGCAATATTTCGTTACACTTCTCGAGTTACAACTTGTATAATGTGTCATTTTAATTGAAACACTATGTTGTCAAATATATTTTTAAAATTGAGCTAAAAAATAGGTAACATGTATGTAGTTATATAAAAAAAATGGATATGAATATTATCCGAATCTGGGATATCTGATAAGATAAGGATAAGAATAAGAATAGTTTAATATAGGGTAAATTACCAAAAAATACAATGTACTTTACCCGTTTTTACAATTTGGGTAATATACAATTTTCTCGACATTAGAAACATTGTACTTTATTTATTTTTTCATCTTGGGTAGTATTTTGGGGGTTATTATTACCCAAAATGAAAAAATAAATAAAGTACAATGTTTCTAATGTCGAGAAAATTTTATATTACCCAAATTGTAAAAACGGGTAAAGTACATTGTATTTTTTGGTAATTTACTCTTTAATATACTATCCGAAATGATACGCATAAGGATTTAGATAGTAAATTTATAAAAGGATACGGATATTGGATAGTGTGGTATCCAGTTCGTTTTCGATTCGTTTACACCCCTATAATTAATATTTAGTTCGCGAATTGGCCAGTAAATTTGTATATTGAACTATGAAATAAGATATTGCTCTTTGTTATAATGTTTTATCTCTTTTTATTGCTTTTTTTGGGTTTGTGATTCGGTTTGAGTTTTGAGTTAATTTTTTTGAATTACTTTGTTTGAAACTTTGAGACGAAATTTATTTAAAGAGTAGATTGTAAAATCCATTGTTTTACAAAAAATCATTTATTTACATAATAAGGCTTGAACAATGCTGAAGAGTTTATATTAAAAGCATTTGATGATTATTGCATGTCTATTGGGATCGATGTAGAGCATCATGTTCCCCATGTGCATACACAAAGTGGTCTCGCAAAAGCCACCATCAAAAGATTATAGATGGTGGTCAGGGCATTGGTTATGCGCACCACTTGCCTATATTTGCTTGGGATTATGCAATATTACACGCGGCTTTACTTATTCGTTTCAGACCAACTGTTAACCAACCATTTTCTACATACCAGTTGGTAACTGGATATGAGACTAACATTTCATACTTACGCATATTTAGTTCAGCAGTATATATGCCAATTGCGCCTCACAACGCAATAAAATGGGTCCCCAGAGACGATTAGGCATTTATGTTGGATATGAATCCCCAATAATTATCCGCTATTTAGAACCCTTGACAGATGATCTCTTTATTGCTAGATTTGCGGATTGTCACTTCGATGAGACAGTGTTCCCTTCGTTAGGGGGAGATAGGAAAAAGGATTTTTCAATGGAACAACAAGAATTGTCGTGATTTGTTCCCACCCTGTCTCATTTTGATCACCGCACTTCATAATGTGAAAGTGAACTGAAAAGAATAATCGATTGTCAGAACGTAGTATATTCGATGCCTGATGCATTTACTAATATCGCAAAAGTGACGAGATCACATATACCAGTTGTAAATGTGCCTAGAAGGTTAGAAGTCCCCAATAATTGGGTACGATGTCGCAGATAGAGATATTGCAACTACACTTAGTGGAGGTGTGATTAAGGCCGTGGCTCTCCAAAGGAAAAGGGGGAAGTAACTTGATTCGACTGAGACTCACCCAAGGAAGAAAAGGGAGAGTAAGGCACAAACAGATCCATTAATCATCAATGAAAAGAACCTTTCTCATGAGATTATCTCTGATTATAGTTATGTCCATGAATCAGTACTAGATGACGCTTCGATGTTTGAAATAATTCCAAAGAACAAAGAAATCTCAATGGATTATGAAAGGGCATACGACTTGATGTAAATATCTTCTATATATATTGATGATATATTTGCATATACTATTGCTCAAGAAATCATAAAGCACAATGATGTCGAACCTTATTCTGTTACAGAATGTCAACAAAGAGCAGATTGACCTAAATAGAAAGTAGCAATCTAGGCAGAACTAGATTCTTAGACAAAAAAACATGTATTTGGTCTGATAGTGCTAACCCCACCAAGTGTAAATCCTGTAGGACATAAATGGGTATTTGTCAAAAATCGTAATAAGAAGAATGAAGTTCTAAGGTACAAGGTACAAGGTACAAGGCTCGCCTTATGACGCAAGGTTTCTCATAACGCCCTATAATTGACTACGAGGAGACATACTCTCTCATAGTGGATGTTATAACATTTCGCTACTTAGTTAGCTTGGTAGTTTTCGAAGGACTGGAAATGCAACTCATGGATGTGGTTACTGCATATCTCTATGTGGATCTTGATTTAGAGATATATATAAAATTGCCTGATGGCCTTACATTACCTAAGTCAAGTGACTCTAAATCACGAAGTGCGTTTGCAATTAAGTTAAAACGCTCACTTTAAGGATTAAAATAATCCAGAAGGATGTGATATACCCGTCTAAATGACTACTTGACTGGAAAGGGATATAAGAACGACGAATTATGCCCCTGCGTATTCATAAAGAAATCAAATTTCGAATTCGCAATTGTAGTTGTATATGTTTATGACATGTACATAATAGGAACTCTTGATGAAATAAGAGAAACCACTAGTTACCTGAAATCCGAATTTGAGATGAAGGATCTTGAAAAACTCAATTATGTCTAGGTCTTGAACTAGAACATCGAGCTTGTGGAATATTAATTCACCAGTCTGCATATATCCAAAAGATGCTCAGGCAATTCAACATGGATAAAACGCATCCTACTAGCACTCTTATATCGAAGTTTGGATCCAAGAAAAGATCCATTTCGTCTAAAGAAAGATGACGAAGAGGTGTTAAGAGTTGAAATTCCTTATCTAAGTGCAGTAGGCGCATTATTGTACTTGGTTCAATGTACTCGATCAGACATAGCATTCTCAGTGAACTTGTTAGCTAGATTTAGCTCAGCTACAACGCAGCGTCACTCGAACGGTATTTAAAATATTTTTGATATCTAAAAGGAATCATTAACTTGGAACTGTTCTTTCCCTACAAAGGGGCAAAAGGAATTATAGATGACACAACAATTCATAAAGCAAATGTTGATGTTGAAAAAGCTAACCCCTATATTAAAACTCCAAATGATATTTTGGTTGGTTTTGCTGATGCAAGATACCTCTCTGGTCCACACATAAAGGTCGTTTCCAAATTGGTTATGTATTCACTATTGGGAACACAGTAATATCTTGGAGATCAACCAAACAAACTCTTGTGGCTACTTCCTCGAACCACTCTGAGATGATGGCTCTACATGAGGCAGTTCGTGAGTGTATACAGTTAAGGGCAATCATTACACATATTCAAGGGACTAGTGGTTTGAGTTCTAACATTGAAGAGCTTATTTGCATTTATGAAGACAATACAACTTGCATCGAACATATGAAGCTAGGTTATATCAATGGTGAAAATACAAAACATATATCTCCAAAGTTTATTTATAATCAGCAACAACAGGCTCTCCTCAAGATTCAAGTGAATCAAGTAAGATCTGAAGAGAATATGAGTCAAAATCTTTGCCTGAGGATATATTTGAAAAAAACATGTGGAAAGCATAGGAATACGTAGGCTTTCCAAACTCCTTTGATCGATGTAAGGATCAAGGGGAGTGTAGAGTTAAGAAGAAGTCCAACAAGCGTTATACTCTTTTCCTTCGATCAAGGTTATTTTTCCCCATAGAGTTTTATTACTTGGTAAGGTTTTTTAACGAGGCAACGATTCATGCATAAGCTTTCAAATTCCTTGATTAATGAAAACATCAGGGTGAGGTGTAGACTTGAGGGGGAGTCTACCATCAATATGATATTACGTTATACTCTTTTCCCTAGACCAAGTTTCATTTTTTTCACTGGGTTTTGTTACTTGGCAAGGTTTTTAACGATGTAACAATACGTACAAACTCTATTGATCGAAGTAATGGTCAAATAGAAATATATACTCAACGAATGAAGTCTAACATAATTATCATGATATTGTACTATTTTTCCTTCGATCAAGGTTATTTTTCTCACAGGGTTTTTACTTGATAATATTTTAATGAGGCAAAAAGACATGTACCATTCTATCTTCTACTCAGCACAAGGGGGAGTGTTGAAGAAAATTACATATAGTGTGCTATCGTATAAATAGAATATGTATTAGGGATTTTACTGTGCAAATTATGCATTATGGGCCATATTGGCCTTTCTTGTTAACCATATTTACTATTGTATTTGTGCCCTATTTAAAGGACTCGTCTAATGAAGGGTTGAGTAGAATTGTTCCCATAACAAGAAGTAGATTAATTAGATAAAGAAAGTCTGAGTTTAAAATTTAAATTAGTTATAGTTTGGAATAAGTTTACTATTGTGCATAATTATTCATTATTGCCTTTTTATATGCTAAATCATTTGATTATGAATTTGAAGTGTGCATATATGAATCTAGAATATTGCTTTTGTTTCATTTGTTGGCTATTTTAAATATGTGTTATTATTTATATTATCTTGGTGAAAAATTATAGAGAAATCTTATCAATATGTATTTGTAGATTTAGGTGTCAAAAAAAAAAGAAAAAAAATAAGAAGTTTAACATTGGATTGACCCAATTATCTCCTCGCCATAATTACTTTTTTTTTCCTTCATAAATTGTCATTTTATTATATATGTTTTTATATTAATTATTTTCTTTTACCATTACTTCTTGGTCAAAGGATCAACCAATAGAATACTTTAGAATTATATTAGTCAATATATTTGGGTGGAGAAGCAAGTAAAAAAAAAGAAGAGGAGAAGAGAGATTGCCGAGATTTAGGGAGAGAGAGAGAGGAAGGAAACAAAGAAGTTAGGCATGTCGTGGAAAAAAAAAGGAAACTAACAATAAAAAATTAGAATAGAAGCATGGGTTCGCGATTTGAGATAGAGAAGAAATATTCTATTGAGCCTTTACTTAATTTTATTTTTATTTCATTTTATTTGTGTGAATATTTTCCTATGTACTCGTTACCTTGAGACATATTTTTTTGTAAAGTCTGAGTTTATATTATTTTTATTTGTTCGACAAAAACACGTTTACTTGTAAGTTATTTAAATCGTTCAAAATTACATTTGAAGAATTACAAATAAGCCAAGCGACCAAAGTGATGCATTAAAAGATTATGTCGAGATAAACAGTAAGCATTAACATTTGAATTTAATTTTTTAGGTGGAATTTTTACAAAATCTTTTTAGGTCAAATTGAATTTTTTATTATTTTTGTTAGTATTTTTTTGCGTCAGTAATATTTTGTCAAACTAAATTAATAAAAAAACTCTTGAATTTTGTTTCAAATATATTTTTAAAGCTACTTCAAAAATTTGAATTGAATTAAAATTAAAACATATTGAATGTAGCGAAAAACAATAATAAAAAGATTTAAAAATTGTAACAAAAAAAAAGATTTAAATGAAAAGATTTATTAAATAAATAAAGAAAATAAATAAATAAAGTTTTAAAGTTTTTGAAAAACTCAAATGGCCAACTCCGTTTTAAATCCCACGTGACCTTTAACGTGAGGTTGCATGTTTCTTGTGGGGCCCAATGGCTATATTAAATCATGTCTCCTTTTACGATATTTTATTCTTACCAAACAAAACGTTTTTATTTTAAAGATCAAATTAGATCTCAAAGTGTGTATGATTCATAAATGGAGTTGAAGAATAATGTGATACTGTAACGAGTTATTCATAGTAAACTTGTTCGTATGTAATTCATTGATATTATTTATTATGTGTTGTTATGAATAATTTTGGGTAAAACTCATGTATTATCAATGAACCTATTAGGTTGTGTGCTCACCCCCTTTAAACTTTATTGTGTAGGCTAATCACGATTGAAATTAGTACTTGGAGTAATTGACATGTAATGATCTGGATCATTATATGCAAAATTCTTGTATATTAATATTTATATAAGTTGTTTGACCTTATTTTGGGACAGGGTTGTGTAGATTTTCTGGCCAAAATTTTGAAATGTCTTTTGTATATTGTATCTTTTTATTATAAATTTTTTATATAAAAATCTCACTGTTTTACTTAAATTCTATTATTCGCGACCCAAAAATTAGGTCGTGACATTTTGCATGTATTTTTTTAACACTTTTAATACATTAATTGCACTTTTTGAAATACTGATAATTACACCCTAATGTTTTATCATTCTTCTATCGTTCAAGGGCAAGGGGATAACATGTAGCGGCTTGCCTAGATCTCGTATTTACCACGTAGTCCATCGGTCAAACCAACGATTTTCTTCTCAAAGTAATAGAGAGAGTCTTTTTCTTTTTCTGGTATGTAGCTCCGCGAGCTAGGAGCGCATCATCAGGGCAGGGCGAAAACGAACATAGCATCATCTGGTATGTAGCCTTTCGTTTTCAACTATTTTACATCTAACCTTTACATAATTTTTTATTATATATATATATATTATAGATATTGAGTGGGGACTTAAGCCCCACTAAACCTTAATTGGCTCCGTACTTAAATATGGCTACTTTTTTAATTATATGCGGTTAATCCCATAAAAAAATTAATGATAAATTTATAAATTTATTCCTTTCCTTAATATATCAATTATGTTGTAAATGTCCTTGATTCACGAAGGAAAAATCAATTTTCTTGTATTTCTCATGTGGGTGAGAACTAAAGTTTATGTTAGGTTTTATTTTTTGTGTTTGGGAAAGCATGAAAAGTATTCAAAAAATACCATTTGATTTCTCTTTCGGTATTTGGTTGGTACAAGAAAAGAAAGTAAAAAATATATCAATAATTCAACAATACCCTTGTATTTTTAAAATAAAAATAACATCATAAAAAATTGGCAATAGCATATTTAGGTAGCTAGGGGTATTGTTGTTCAAATTTTTTATAATGAATGCTGAAAAATTAAAAGGATAAATCAATCTCATGAGATTTGAGTGGAATGACTTTATCTCTGTCAAAAAAATATTTCTAATATATATATATATTTATTAAATTCTCAAATTCGCGAATTAAAGGAGAACTAAAAATATATAGCAAAGTAAAGAGAAGCAGTTCTAACCAATAGGCCCCGTTTGATTGCAAAGTGGAAAAAAAATGAATTGAGTTAGTTTTGATGAAAAGACGAAAAATAAGTTGAGTGATAAAAGTGATATCCTCTTGATTTTTTAGTTTTCCATGAAGAAATTTTCTTTACTTGGTGGTGAGTAAAAAATTTTCACCAAAAATATTGAAGGATGGAAGATATATATTCATAAAATGAGTAATATCTCTCACCTTATTTTCTATCTTTTCGCACAAATTAAATAAATTTTTTTTTTCAAATTTGCAATCAAACGGAGTCTTAATGTCTTTATGCTCATAAATTGACCATTTGAAATTTCCACAATTCAATACAAGCCACGCATTGCACATATCAGAGTGCCAACTAACCGCACTGAGTAAGGACAGATGGACGTTCATATGAATCATATTATTAAATTAAATGATATGTTGAAAAAATCGTTGGTATCGTGTGGGGTTCTCTTAAAAGACTTATTAACGTATTTTCTAAAAAATCATATGATTTAATAAAGTAATCATTAATCAACCACATTTATATATGATAGTTATAATTTGTGTCAAATACATTAACTACAACAAAAAGAAAATTATATATTGTGTAACTGGCCCACAAAATAAACTAAAAATTATAATATGGATAAACATAATTCACACATCTGCATTTAGAATTTGAGAAAGGAAGTGACAAATATTGTGTTGATACATGCAAACATTTGTTTTTTAATTATATAAACTTAAACTAGAAATACAATACAATTGTGGTTGTTCTATAAATATGTAACAAAACTAGAAGCGTAAAGTAATTATTGCAAAATTAGAAATTGTTCAATGAGTGATGAGATACTTATGACGAAAACATAATTTTGTGGCGGTGTGTGCGTATTTAGTGACGATTAGCAAAACACATCTTCATTACAAAACGTATTTCATTAGGAACAAAACTTAAAATTGGCCACAATCATTGCAATAGCCAAGAAACATTGACAAATCTCAAATTTCTATCATTAAAGAGCGCTTCAAAGATGTGGCGGAAAATTTTATTAAGGTGGAGACTTTTGGTAATCAACACATTTTACTACTCAATTGCTGTAATATTTTTTTATGACAAACATAATTTTAGTGATAAAAACTTGTTAAATAATTTTTTTTTTTATAAAAGCGATAGATATATCCGGGAGGTAGGTGGTAGGTAAAGGGTTCGACTCATGGAGGTGGGTGGGAGATTTTTCTTTGTTTGTAGGATAAAGGGGGAGACTTAGACCTTCCTTAATTTAAAATATTATATATATATATATATCCAGGAGGTAGGTGGGCACCAATCTTGAATCTTGGTGCTTTAGCTAAATAGTCAAGTCTCCTAGCATTCAATTCACTCCTGTTTTTTATTTTGCTAACATCTCAAGTATTACTTTTATTATATTCCTATGTTTTCTTTTCTTTTCTTTTCTTTTGCTTATTTTAAATGCACTCACCAAATTTTTCTTTTCACCCCTATTTGAGCCTATTTTCATAAAAATATTTCAACTCACCTCCTAAGTGGAATGAATTTATTAAACCCTCTATGATTATATATATGAGGAACATGTAGTCGCAAAAAAATTCAGCACTGATTAAAAGACTCAATAAAAAATTAGGCAAAAATAATTCATTATAATATACATAAAATTTTTTATAGGGATTATAATAAAGAGATATTTACCTAAAAAGTAAAATATGTATTTTGGTTTTAATTAGTTGAGATTCTCTATTTGGCTTTCAAATATATATATATATGTATGTAAGAAGCTAGAATTTAGTATCAGAACTAAACAAATTAACACCACAATAATGTTAGTTTTAGAAATGGAATGAAGACTATAAAATATTTTTTGGAACAATTTGAAAGCTCATACCAAACAAAATAAGTACAAATATCAATAATAATGATTATAAATATATTTTGAGGGAAGATTGCAAACCGTTTAAGTAAGCATACTTAGTTTTCACCTGGCACAAATTATTTTCATTAAAATAAAAAGAAAATTATCTCTATTTTTCTCCAATGCAATTAATTTAAAATTGCATAGGTAACATTCTACATTCAAAAAAATGTTAAATTTGATTTAATTCAATTCTATCGAAAAGCGATCCATGGTTGATCAAGAACAGGATTTCATATTAAAACTTCAAACTAAGTAAATAGAAAGAAAAAATAAAAACACAAGTTGTATTCCGGATCGTCAAACAAAGCCCATTTTGAGAATTTTAATAGAAGTTTCCATCCTCGGGCATTAATAAAAATAGAAAATGTCCAATTCATAGTAAGAATCTGTCTGTCTCTGTCTCTATCAGTGACAGTCCAAATGAGAATGAGTCGGCATTATTATACTCCGTATGGAGAATGTGGCGCAGTTCGTCCAGATTTGATTCATATGATTTTCTGACGAGATCTATTGATTTCCACGTTACTTTCTCCTTTCCACGTATTACCCCGTCCGGTTTAATTGTTTAAATCTTTAATTCTGTCCGCCTTCAGTCTTTTATATTAACGGATCCAACTACCACGTGCATGTAAGTTTGATTAAAACTTACCGTCAATCATTTGTCGCATATTCTACTAAAATTAAATATTATTAAATTTCAATCAATTTTTATTATTTATTAACATTTTAATCTATGTAAAATAGTAAATTTCATATATTTTAAGTAGGTATTTCATATTTTTTTTCCGGAGTATTAATGAATTAAATTAGTAATTTTGACTAAAAGAATTAAAATTAAACATAATATATAGATCAAGTATTTTTTTAAAATATTTCAAATTAAGAATTTAATATTTTTTTAGTGTCTAAAATTATAAGTATTTTAGTTTTTTTTTTATTTGTAAATAACCACTGCACCAAATTATAAGAAAACAAGTTAGAGTTTTAACAATTCAATTAATATCTTTCAATGATTTAATAGTTTTCGAGCCTTTTTTATAAATATAAAAAAAGATTATATACTTAAGTATATCTTATTTCTAATTGGTAAATGTCAGATGGATGAATTTGTGTGAAAAAAAAAAAGCCTTAATTTTGTAATTATAAATTTAATGATAGTAGATTTTTTTTAAAAAAAAAAAAATAAGCACAAAGTTTGAGTAAGAGTGAATATTTTTATCAGATTTGTGATTAGAAGCTTTTTTGTAAGTTTAAAAACTTCCAATGTCTTTTATGCTAGCAATGTCCTAGAAATTATATTACCCTCCTTACTTTACTTAATATTCATCTTACAGAAAAAAAAAATATATTTTATAATCTAAGTGTATAATAAAGTAGAGTTTGATTAAGTATCTTAACGTACGTTGAGTTAATAAATGTGAGAGGAACTCACTTTTGAAAAATGTATTTTAGAAATCTCACGCTTTTGAGAAAAGTGTTTGACTCATTTTTTTTCCCTTTCATATTGATTAATTGACGTGAGGGATCTTATTCTCATTCTACACTCTGTCTCTTCTTTTTTTCTCTCTCTCTACATCTCTCTTCTAAAATGCCGTTTAATATTTGTTTTATATCATTCTTCTGTCATACTATTATTTAAACATTCAAAGCTAATTGGGTATTTCACCTTACTTATCAATTATCATATTCATAATTTTGTCATTATTGATGCTCTTATATATAAAAATAAAAAAGGACAAGAGGTTGCTCCAACAATACTTCAAGGTTTATTTATAATAATGTGAAAGATGTTTCAATTGTCTCATATGGAACCTTGAAGTATCATCTTGAAGTACGCTAAGCAATGCAATTGATATCCTGACAGCGTGACTCTTTGCCCGTTTAGAAAACCTAATAGAAAGTATATATATGTGTGAGCCTGGGGTTGGGGCTACGCAGAGTTTACCTTAATATTTTTGAGATGTATTTATTTTAAGGGTAGAGTTATTGTCACACTTTAAAATTTTTTGTAACACTCCTTATATTGACTTGGTACAATTGAACCGAGTATATGATCATATACTCAGTGCAATAGAAACAAATTATTGTTGAAAAGAAAAAAAATACACAGTCTCGACCTTATTGCACCGAGTAATGTGCACATAGTCGATCCTATTGCACTGAGTCAATGCACACATACTCAACTCTATTGTATCGAGTCAATGTGCGAGTGTTACAGAGAGGTTTGGAGGGTGGCAATAGCCCCACCCCATTTTAATTATTTTTCAAAAGTATATAAATTTATTTAAATTTTATATGTAAGATTATGGTTATTTTTGCACCATATTTTGGTGCTAGCAAGCCGGGGCCAGACCTGAGAATTCGGGAGTCGGAAGTAAAATTTATCAATAAAGCTCTCCGTTCTCAAATTTTTAGGTGCTTTTTTTTTTCTAATCATCCAAATTCAAAGAAAATAACTAAAAAAAAATTAGTCTACATAAATGATTACAACTTATTTTTTGATCAATGATAACATATAAGATTTTTTTGATCAATGAACTTCCCTAACTTCAAACTTTAAAAAGTTATGGGGCCCTAAAAAATTTGGAATATGAGGCAAGAGTTTGTTGCGACTCACTTTAGGTCCGGCACTGTAGTGAGCACATCAAAATGATATATAATCAGATTTCATACAATTTTTTTTGACATTTTTAAAACTTTACCGTCACTTCCTTGAAGCATTGAATGTGTCAAATGAAAATGTATTCATAAATCATATATTATAATTAATTCCCCCCCCCCCTTTACAATTAAATTTTGATCTCGTTATTGGTTCTCCCGCACACTCCCACCCCCCAAAGTAGATTCACGGATCTACCCTTGGTTATAAGTTTTAGTTAACTACTTAAAGTATTTCATGGTTTATTGTGCAACAATAGAAAAATTAAGAGAGGAACTAAAATTGACCCCAAACTTTAGGGTGTATTGTCTAAGTAACTCGAAATTATAATATTAACATGGACTGATGAACACGAGAATAGCATGGTTTACGATGGTAGCAAATGATAATCACGCAATAAATATAATAATAACAATAATAATTGTACGTTGTCATAAATTATTTTAATATGTAGATATTATTTTGCCATAAATTATTTTAATATGTATATATTATTTTGCCACTTGCTCCCACTGGGATTCGTAGTTGGACCCGGAGGAAATCTTGGACATTCAAGTTCCATCGAAACAACTCATGGTCTTTAATTATTTTATATATATTATACAGGATAGAAATAGTTTTTGTTTTTTTTTCCTTTTAAAAAAATAAATAAATCTAAGTCTCTTTTTTAATTACGCATCCTTGGTAAGATTTGAATTTGAGAACTCTTCTAGATCTAAGTCAATGTATTTCCAACTAGACTACCCCACCTGTTCAAATGAAAATGGGTTTATATACCTTTAAATTTCACAAATTTGCACTCAAAAAGTCAAAATATGTAGTTTAAACATTGGGAGGGAACCTAGCTCATGCAATGATCATTATCAAAGTAAATAGTAATTTTGGTTACTAAACTATCTCTCAATTTCATTTTGCTCACTAAACTTTCATTTGTTTCATTTCATCCACTAAATTTTAAATTTGATTCATTCTACCCACTCTATCCGCTTCTAACCGTAAATGTGCTGTTAGTGGGGTATTTTCGTCATTTCACATGGAAAAAACTTCCCTCCCTTTCTCCCAACCAACTTGGCGCCTAAATACACCCATATACAACTATTCCAGGCGTCATTTTACACCCTATTTTGCACCAACTGAAGAGAGGAATAGTAGGAGAGAAGAGAAGGAGTAAACATACAATAATTGCAGGTCCAAATTGAAGGTATATGTATATATATTCCATTAAGTTGCTACAATATTCCCCACAATGTGGACTGAAATTTGGATTATTTTTTTAGAAAATGGAAAGTGGATTTGTTTGTTTTTGCGGTTCCTTTGTAAAGCTTCAAACATCATAGACAAATTTAAACCTTAGAAGGAGATTTTGGACATGTTGAAATGGAAAGGTATGTGAATTAAAACATTTTTTTTGTTCTAAACCATAGTTCATTTGATTGTTCTTGTGTTGTTGGCTTAAAATGGATTTTTTTATTGGCTAGACATATACCAAGCTATATATACCCTATAATTTAGACATATAGCAAGCCATATATACTTTGATCTAGACATACAATCCACAAAAACACCATTAACTGTCCTTAATGGAAAACTACACAAAAAAACAACATATTTAACTATATAATCCACACAAAAAAAGAAAAAAAGCCACATATACCCATTTTCATAAAAACTAGTAACCTACCAAAAAAAACAAATATGTTGATAAACTACACAAAAAAGATCCACATCTTGCATTTCAATTTAGCTTGGATTAGTCACTGAACTCCTTTAGCTTGATTAGCCTTGTGATGCAATTCTTGAATTGGATTGGTTGTTTTGGCTTGAATGCATTTATAGTGCGTTTACTGTCCTTAGTGGATTGAATCTTTGGCTAAGCCTCCTTGCCTGAAATAAGAAAAAAAGAAATTGCAACATATGCAGGAATTAAAGGAAATAATATATGTAACTATTTATGACTGAGATAGCCAGGCTTGATAAATGTTCCCTAATTACATTAATATATGTAGGACTTGTAGGTATATATGGACTAAATGCTCTAGCATTTTCCCAGCCCCAATGATTGCTCTGCTTCTACCAGTAGCAGCAGTAGACACATTTATGTCCCTAGCAGGTATTGCTTGTGCTAATGTAGTAGCAGTAGTACTGCTTGTGCTTGTTATGGTGCCCCTTCCCCTACTAGCTCCATCCCTTACTTTACCAACTGACATGATGATCCAATTCTTTTTTTGATCAATATTATGACACAAACATTTAAGAAACCAAAGCCATGAACTCTTGCACTCATTCTCCACCACTGCTCATGCTAGTAGATACATGCCATTATTGGCATCAACCCCTATAGTTGCAAACAGTTGACCACTATACGGCCCTTTAGGAAAACATCCATCTAAATGGCTTGCACCTTTCATGGAAACCTTTTTTTAGTGGGCCTAAATAACTGTAAAATCTCTTGAATTTATCTTCATTAGGATTGTCTTGGTCTTTATGGAGAAAAACTGTGGAATCGGGCATCACCCTCTTAATTTCAGCAAAAGAAATCAAAAGTTGAGCAAATTATTCTTTGAAACCTCATTCTATCATATGGTGTGCCTTCTTTTTAGCCCTAAACACTTTGGACTTTGACACTACCACTTCGTGATCCCTTTCAACTTACTCCTAAAGGCCTCTAAAGGCCAACCTAGATTCATTATTAGACTATCCACATATCTTTTTGCCAACCATGTTAAATTAACATTGCTATTTTGATAAGTAGGTCCAGAATTTGAGTGCTTATAATTAAATGTCTAGATCTGTAATGTGTCTTCCTCTTCATGAACCTTTGAAGCATAAACCATACACATGGCTTCTTACACTTTTTCATTTGTATATAGATGAATTACTTTCCTGTTTAATATATAGTGTTGTTTCATTGCCTTCCTAAAATCATCAGCAGTAGCAAAACACATTCCCAATTCAAAACAGGATGTTCTATGTGCCTTTCAGGGATGAATGATGCACATTGTCACTTAAACAGATTAATTTTTTCTTTATCACCTGAATGTAAGCTCATCAAGTCATCAGAAGATGCATACTCTAAGTCCTATGTCTCATCTTCAACATGGTTATTTTGTTCTTCAACATTCTTGTTATGTTCTTCAACAGCCCCACCTCTACTTCTTTATTCGTCAATACCACTGCCCCATATCTTAGTTCATCTTCAGTAGATATAACCTCTAATTCTTCATTATCAAAACTCCCCCTATTAAACATACTGTCTTCTTCTTCATTATCATTAAATTTCCCCTATTACTTTCATTGCTATGACTCTCTACATTTTCTTTTACATTAACATCTTTCACCTTGTCAACATATACATCAATAAATTTATAAATTGGAACCCACTTTGTCATTAACAGCACATCTTATTCTTTAAAAAATGCCCTCAAACCACTGATCAAATTCAAAGTAGGGGCCCTTAAATACAATCTGCCCACAATAACACAACTCATAGATTTAGCCATATCTTCAATATCTATAATAAAAATTCTATCAGGGTCCAAATCTTCACTATAATCAACTTGTCCGCCATAACTTATAATCCTTAATTTCACCTCCATGATAAAGATTTATACTAAAGGTTGCATTTGCAAAGATTGAGATAGAAATGAAAATGAGAGAAAAATACACAACTATGATCGTCATTAATAAAACACACTTTGAATGAGAAAGAAATATACAGAGAACAACAGCATTGAGAATATAAAAATAATGACTTGCAACAATACATTTATGAGAGAAGATATATACTTACGATCATGCATTACCATTAGATGCTTACAATCCACCAAGAGTACTCGTTGAGAGAATCAGATTTGGGATGGCTAACTTGAGTTTATATTAGGGATTTTTTTTGTCTACGTGATTGAGAGAAAATAAAAAATAAAGTGACATATTCTTGTCTTATAAGAAAAATGAGAGAACTTATAAGAGGATATAGATGAAAATGCCCCCACTAACGACGCATTTATGGACGAGAGTGGATGAAGTTGGCGGAATAAAATGAATTTAAAGTTTAGTGGGTAAAATAAAACAAATGGAAAGTTTCGTAGGCAAAATGAAACTGAGAGATAGTTTAATGACAAAAATTATTGTTTACTTATCATTATCATATGATTTTTAGGCTGAGAAGTGTAAGGAAGACAATCCCATAGTAAAAAATGCATTAACAATGGAATTTTTAGGAACTTCACAAATGCAAGTAATGATTAAGTAAATCTCTTACATGACTATCAGTGTCAGAATTAATACTCCTAAGACCATCTCCACCCCAAATGTCAATAGGTTAATTACCCTTTTTTTTTGCTCCACTACAACAATGAAAATGCTAAAAGTTATACCAAAGCCAAAAATAGTAACTGACAGTTTTATACACTGCCCGATAAATGATTGATCGTGGTTGCAGCAATGGTCTCTCACAACAAATGATGTGTCCTTAGAGAGAAAATTTTCTACTCCCTAACGCATGATGTCTCGTGTGATGGTTTTTTCTTGGATGGTTGTGCTAATGAAGAATTTTTTGAATTATAGCCATTACATCTTTAACGGCTATTTAACTCTTCCATCTATTATTTAACCCCACTTTTTCATTACAATACACTACGTACCTTCCTTCTTCTACTTAAAGTCATGAAATTTTACTCATATTTTCTCCAACCTTTTATTATTACTTTTTTTCCTTACATCATTAATTATCTCTAGATCTCATGTCACCATTTGGACGAAGTTCTTTGCTGAACTTATATTGAAATAAGTGTTGATTCCATAAATGGTGCTAATCAAACTACTGAAATATTATGGGAATTGGTTATGGCAAAATACCATGAGCAGCCGGGTATTTCAGTTGTAAGAACTCCATGCTCTCTCCAATCACGATATTAAACAATTAATAAATGCGTAATGTTGTATGTATTAAAGTTATCTTATGCAATAAAGAATCAAGAAAGTGGTACAAATGAAATGGATTGGGTAAATTGTTGAGAATGGTTGGCTCAAACCATTGATCACATATGAAAAAAATATAGAACTCAATATGGGTATATAAGTAGGGGCAGTGTCACCATATTGTAACGATGCCTTTTAAGTTAAAACCCTACACCTATAGCTTAAAGGTGTTTAAGTTAGGGACAATATTGTTACTATGTACGCGGACTAATGGGCCTAGCCTCATGTGCCAGTAGGCACAACAATTGGTATCAGAGGTTGATAGTGATTCCACGCACTTGTAAAGCAGTATCGATAGCTAGACTTAGTTGAGTCAGAAAGAACTCGGTAGAGCCTAAGGTGATGAGTCACTACAAAAAGCGTCACGGTAACTAAATTCGATGGAGCTTATGGTAGAGTTAGACTCTAAGAAGCTGAGGGTGGAGTCGCTATAGCCTACGTACACCCAGAGTATTGTCAAGATGGTTATGTAGGTTTTTTGAGTAAAGTGAAATAGGGTGTACCTCGATATGTGCATTGACCAAAGTGGACGATCTTGCAGACAGTGTTAAGTGGTGACCACATGGATAGTCCAAAAGATGGATCTAAGGTAGACTAAGATATAGGTTTAAATAGAGTCAAGTGGACTGATGTTAGTTCAAGGTGGTTGGAGCCAAAGGTGGATTGATTTAATTCAAGGTGGAGATTGTTGAGAATGGTTGGCTTAAACCATCGATCCCATATGAAAAAATTGTAAAACTCAACATAGGTAAATAAGTTGGGTAGTGTCACACATACTAACGAGCCCTTTTAATATAAAGCTCTACACCTGTAACCCAAAGGTGTTTAAGTTGGGGATAATGTTGTTACTATGTGAGCGGACCGGTGGGCCCAGTTAGTTCCTTGGGCCCGGCTCCATGTGCCGGTAAGCACAACAATTGGTATTAAAGCTCGATGGTGAATCTATGCACTTGTGAGGTAGTACCGGTAGTTAGATTTGGTGGAGTCAATAAAAACTCGGTAGAGACTAAGGTGATGAATCGCTACAAAAAAAATGTCTTGGTAGTTAGACTCGAAGAAGTCGGAGGTGGAGTCGTTATAGTATACATACACCGGGGGTACTATCAAGGTGGTTGTACAGATTCCTCGAGTAAGGTGAAATATATGTTCCTCGAAATGTGCATTGGCTTCGGTGGACGATCTTGTCGATAGTGTTGAGTGGTGATTTATATGGACAGTTTAAAGGTGGATTCAAGGTGGACTATGGTATAGGTCTAGGTGGTCTAGTTAGAGCCAACTGGACCGGTGTTAGTTCAAGGTCGAGCCAAATGTGGACTGGTTAGTTCAAGGTCGAGCCAAAAGTGGACTGGTTTGATCCAAGGTGGAGATTAGTGAGAATGGTTAGCGCAAATCATTGATCCCACATGAAAACATTGTAGAACTCAACATGTGTATATAAGTAGGAGAGTGCCACCACATAGTAACTAGACCTTTTAAATTAAAACCCCATACCTGCGTCTCAAAGGTGTTTAAGTTGGGGATAATTCGTTAATATGTGAGTGGACCGGTGGGCCTAGTTGGCGCCCTAGGTTAAGCCCTATGTGCTGGTCGACACAATAATTGGTATCAGAGCTCGCTGGTAAATCCACGTACTTGTGGAGCAGTACCGATAGCTGGACTCGGTGGAGTCAGGAAAAATTTTGTAGAGCCTAGGATGATGAGTCTTTACAAAAAGCATCTGAGTAGCTAAACTCGATAGAGCCTATTGTGGAGTTAAACTCAAAGAAATCGAAGGTGGAGTCACTATACCTTACGTACACTTGGGGTACTGTCAAGGTGGTTGTGCAGGTTCCTTAAGTAAGGTGAAATATGGTGTATCTCAAAATGTGCGGATAGTGTTGAGTGGTGATTTACATAGATAGTTCAAAGGTGGAGCCAGATGGACTGGTGTTAGTTTGAGGTGGAGTGCGCCAAAGGTGGACTAGCTTGATCCAAGGTGGAGATTTTTGAGAATGATTGGTTCAAACCATTGATCTCACATGAAAAAATTGTAGATAATTTAAGCTTTTCATTTTCTCTAGCACACAGCATCAAGATAGTGATATATACAAGATGAAATTGCCGACCTCCAATCGTAATTGTAAATATTATCCATATTATTTAGATAATTTAACCATCTAATTTGACAGGAACTACTTGCATTTGGGAAAAAAATTTATCGTAGAACCTAGAAATAAAATATTCTTGCAATATGAACTGCTTCAACAACTTTCGTTATTCCTTCAACTGTTGAATATGTATGCAACTATATTTAAGCCTCAAATGCACCCTAATTCAATGGTGACTTCAAGAAATGAAAAAAATTATTTAATGTTTGATGGTGCAAATTATTAATTCAATCTACCACACTGACTTCGAGCTAATACGTGGCCGTCCACGTCAGCTATCAGGCATGCTTCATAGCGAGGAGCTCGGAGGAGCCCTATTAAGACTTTGTATGAAGGATAGAGCCTCTCAAGAACTGGGTACCCGCTTAATGGTCAATTACGTACGACAAATTGCCAAGCTCGGGCTCTAGAGCTCTTTCGATGAGCTCCGAAGCTCTCTCTCGCCCAACCACTTTGCCAGAGTGGTTAGCGGAAGCTTGGGCGACTGCCACCTACTCTGCAGAGTGCGCAGAACTCCCTTCACCTTTATTAAATGCACACCAACTACATTTAATGCACCGAAATTTATGGAGAAGCAAGGTCAGAGTTGGTACTGATTGAAGTATGGCCTCATACTTGCTCCATGAGCTCTGGCCATATGTCTCCTCCGATCATATACATACAAGAAGCATTTACTTCTGTCACCAACCAAGTTCCAACTGAGACAAATAAGAGAAAGACAAGAGGATCAAAAGACATTACCACAAATGCAAGAGATGAAGACACAGAGCTTCGTAGCCTACTCCAGGGCCCCTCAGTTAGAGGGATTAAACTATGGGTGGCCTAGCCTTCCTTTTATTATAATATTGAAAGAATAAAATAGCTAGAGAGACTTTTCTGAGTTTGTAATACTTGTTAGTTTACTATCAATACAAGGCAAACTGAGCTCCTAGCTCTATTCCACGGGGGAGGACTAACCCGTATCTTCGTACGAGGCCAAACTCCTCTATAAATCCTTGACTCTATTAAATTTAGCACCTTTACCATTCCAATCATTTGTCATAACCTTTTGACTGTGTGGTCTAAAATACCCCTCCCAGTTTTTAACACCAACAGTTTGGCACCGTACTTCCCCTAAAGCTACAAAGCACCCATAATTTATTATGTCTTCTAGATTAACTCAACCAGACCTTATACTTGCCTTACAAAAGCGACAAGCCGCTCTTCAAGTCCGAATTGACAGATTATTAGCCCAAAGGGAGAGTCCCCGAGCCAGCTTGAGAAGGAGATCGTTTTCAGCCTCCGCATATACTGAAGTTCACCCAATCCCTCCACGAGTCCCAGTCAAAAAAAGACTCAAAGACCGTGGCAGAGGATTTGGGGCGAGCCGTAGCAGAACTGGCAAGCTCGAATCCCAGCACTCCAGCTCTACTAGGGAGACATCTTATGAAGAAATTTTGGCCTTGCTCCCTCCTCCACCAGCGAGGGGCCCACGGATTAACGTGGTTCGTGAGAGGCGTTTAGACGAAAATTCGCAACATTAGAGCCTAAGCGTAGGCCTACCTCTTCTCTCGTCAGCTTGAATACCAGGACGAGAGGTGAAAGTCAGACCTAGGGGGTCCATTTTTAATAGGATCTCTCACAGAGAGTCGGTTGAAGAGGCCAATGAAAGATTGATATCAAGGATGGAGGCCCAAATGAAGGAAGTGATGAAGACCGTTAGTCATCTGGCAGGGAGCTCGGCAGCAGCTCTGGTTAGGGACTCTAAGTCCCCTTTTATAGCTCACATTCAAAATTGCCTGGTTTCCAAAAAATTTAGACTCCCAACGCCTGAATCTTACGATGGAACCACTGACCATGTGGATCACTGGCAACAGTACGGAAACAAGATGGGGCTCCAGAATGTCCCAAACAGCATGATATGTAGAGCCTTCATTACCACTCTTAAGGGGGCAACTCGAACATGGTGCAATAACCTGCTACCAGGGTTGATCCCGAGCTCGCAAGAGCTTGGTACAAAGTTCACTTCATATTTCATGGGAACCAAGCGGCAGTCCAAAACCTCTACTCACCTCTTTATCATAAAGAAGGGGTCTACTGAGAGCCTGAAAGAATATGCTCGCCATTTTAACCAAGAAAGCCTCATGGTCACCAACCTAAATGAAGGAGTGGCTGTAGCAGCCTTCATGGAGGGGGTAACCTCCTCATACTGCCTCATGACTCTGGCAAGAATGTCCCTGAAGACCATATCCGAGCTCTTGGATGAGGTCAACAAGAAGACCGGCATGGAAGAAACTTTGCAAGAAAGGAACCTGTCAAACCTGTCAACCCTTTTTATCTTCCTCCAAGCGCCAAAGGGGGCACAGCCCACCCCATGGTCAGGGGAGAGAGGGTAAAAAGACTGAGCCAAAAGAAGGCAAGGCATGCCAGCAGTTTACTCCTCTGACAGTCCCTTTAGGTGAGGTCTATGCTCAATTAGATCCAGGACAGATTCCAGAGGCTCAGAAGATGAAGACATCTAAAAAGAAATGAGACACAGCCAAGTACTGCCGGTATCATAAGGACCACGGCCATGAAACAGATGATTGCTGAAAGCTGAAGGAAGAAATTGAGAAGCTCATTCAGAGAGGGCAACTCATGCAATATATAGATAGAAAGAAGGGGGGGCTCCCCTAGAAGCCAATGGAAAGGCACCAGAAAACGAGATCTTCATGATTGAGGGGGGCTCCTCCTACTCTAGGAACAACAATAGGTCCAGAAAGGCCTACATCAAACAGGACAAGTCCTCAAGCTCGGAGGCAAAATGCTTTAGCTTCAGACCTACCAAAATGGTGAAATAATATGTGAAAGAGCTCGTATTCACCGACAAAGATATGAGCAGGGTAGAGTTCCCTCATGACGACCCTCTGGTAGTAACAGCAATGGTAGGCAATCACAATGTCTACAGAATCCTCATTGACATAGGGGCCACTTCTAACCTCATGTACTACAGCGCCTTTAAAGCCATGGGTCTCACCACGGAGCACCTAACCCATTCTTCGGTCACCCTGGTTGGTTTTTTAAGAAAAAAGACTAAGTCTCTGGGAACAATTAAGCTCATTGTAACCCTGGGAACATCTCCAAATCAGATCACCACAGTCGTTAAATTCTTGATACTAGATAGAGCTCCCTATTATAACTCCATCTTCGGTAAGGGAACACTCAATGGGATCAGGGCTACCATTTCGACTTGTAGCCTAACCATGAGAATTCCTACCCCCCATGGAGTTGGGAAGGTCAGTGGAAATCAGGTCGAAGCTCGTAGCTGCCAGTTTGGGACACTAAAAAAAATCAAAACTACAGACATCACAGTTGTTGAGGTCTAAGTCACTGCTAAAAAAGAATTGATGAGGACATGAGAGCCCAGCGACACAGAGAACTGGGAGATCAACACCTTAGATCCCAGAGATGAAGAGAAAGAGCTCCATGGTGAACCAGTGGAAGATTTGAAAGATTTAGTTTTGGACCCCTTACAGCCCGACATGATCCTGAAAATTAATGATCGACTTTGCACAGAGGTCAGAGAAGAACTTTGTCAATGCTTACGGGCTAATGTTGATATCTTCGCATGATCCCACGACGACATGAAGGGGCTAAACCTGGAGGTCATGGTACACAAGCTCAATGTTGACCCCACTTTTAAATCCGTGAGGCAGAAAAAAAGAAATTTTACTGCATAATGGAATTTGGCAGCCAAAGAAAATGTTCAAAAGCTCCTCCGAGCTGGTTTCATTCAGGAGGTCCACTATCCAAAGTGGCTCTCCAATATAGTGCTTGTGAAGAAGTACAGTGGAAAGTAGAGAATGTTCGTGGACTTCAAAGACCTCAATAAGGTCTGTTCGAAAGACAGTTTCCCACTCCCAAAGAATAACCAGCTTATAGATGTAACTAGGGGCCAAGAAATGTTGAGTTTTATGGATGCATATTTCGACTACAATCAGGTTAGAATAGCTCCAGAAGGTGAAGAGAAGACCTCCTTTATCACCAATAAAAGCATGTACTGTTACAAAGCTATGCCATTTAGCCTAAGAAACGTGGGAGCTACCTACAAAAGGGTTATGAGCGCGCTGTTTAAAGACCAAATAGGCAGAAACATGGAGGTTTATGTTGATGACATGTTGGTTAAAAGCCTTAAAGCCCCAAACCATGTGGCTGACATCAATGAAACCTTTTCTATACTCAGACAGAACGGCATATCCCTCAACCCAGCCAAGTGTGCTTTTGGAATTAAAGGGAGAAAATTCTTAGGCTTTATGGTCACTTAAAGGGGAATTGAAGCTAATTCAGAGAAGATACAAGCCCTTATTGACATGAGACCTCCAATCAAATCGAAAGAAGTCTAGAGTCTGTCAGGAAGAGTGGCAGCTCTTAACAGGTTCATCTCCAAAACAACCGATAAGTGCCACCCTTTCTTCAAAACTCTAAAGAAAGCCTTCGAGTGGACTGAAGAATGTGAGCTGGCTTTCCAGCAGCTCAAATACTACCTTGGAGCCCCTCCCCTCCTTAGCTCACCAAAGAAGGAGGAATTTCTAAGTTTATATTTGACAGTATCACGAACAGTAGTTAGTTTAACACTTATGAGAAAAGACGAAAGAGCTCAACTACCAGTGTACTACATGCTGCCGAACTAAACTAGCCAAGGTTAGAGAAGTTAGCCTATGCCCTACTCATCACATCTTGAAAGCTGAGACCCTACTTTTAGGCCCACACCATAGACGCGCTCACAGATCAACCACTGCGAAGAATTCTGGATAAGTTAGAGCAATCAGGTCGTCTGGCTATATGGGCTATTGAACTCAGGTAGTTCATGATTTACTACCAGCCTTGAACCACGATCAAGGGCCAGGCAGTGGCGGACTTCATAGTCGAGTTCACCTACACAAAATAACAGATTGGCGAGCCGCTAGAGCTACTGCCGCTCCCAAACCCAAACACTTTGACCTCTACCACCTCGATGAACCTGGTGCCAGGAGTACCCATATGGGTCTTACACGCTGATGGAGCTTCCGATCTGTAAGGTTTTGGAGCTGTTTTGGTGCTGATCACTGTTGAGGCCAAAACCCTGGAGATAGCACTGAAACTCCTATTCAAGGCCTCCAACAACAAGTTTGAGTACGAAGCCATCATTTCGGACCTGAGAATAGTTGATGATCTGGGAGCAAAGGAGATGGCGGTCTATAATGACTCTGCGGTAGTAGTCAGCCAAATACTTGGTCACAATGTGAAAAAAGAAGAGCGCATGGCCGCCTACTTGACAAAGGCTAGAACGGCAGCTCAGAGGTACTCTAACTTAATATTTATTAAGTTTCCACGAGCTCAGAACAAAAAGACAGATTGCCTGGCCAAGCTTACCACGACTTCAGATTTACTAAGTTGGATTCACATGGAATATCTGAAAGAAAAGCCATAGATGAACCCTTGGAGTTAGACACAGCTCCAGTACAGGTCTGTAAATGCTGGATTAATCTAATTTTGAACTATCTCACTGACGGAGCTCTCCTTAAAGATGGAAAGATGGCCAAAAGGATAAAATACATGTCCAACAGATATATGGTCATCGAAGCAATACTGTACAAAAGGGGGTACTTCCTCCTTTTTTTGCTCTGCTTATACCCGCACTAAGCCCAAGCAACCCTGATAGAGATTCATGAGGGTCTATGTGTAGGGCATCTAGCAGCTCGCTCACGAGCACTTAAAGTTGGCAGACAAGGCTATTTCTGGCTCAATCTCCTATAAGACGTAAAGGAATTGGTAAAGAAATGTGACAAGTGCCAGTGATTTGCCAACATCCAGCCCCATCAGCAGCCCTTGGCTTTTCTCTCAATGGGGCATGGACATAGTGGGGCCTTTTTTGCTGGGCAAAGGGCAGACCAAGTTCGCAGTTATAGCCATCGATTACTTCACCAAATGGGCTGAGGCAGAAGCACTGACAATGATCACCACCATGGAGATTCATAATTTCATGTGGAGAAGTATCATTTGTCGTTTTGGCCTCCCAAAGGTGTTGATCACTAATATAGTTTGACTGCGACCTCTTTAGAGACTTCTATAAAGGAAATGGAATCGAAAACCACTACAGCTTACCTGTGCACCCTCGGGCCAATGGCCAAGCAGAGGTTACCAATAGAACCTTACTGAACTCATTGAAGAAGAAACTCGATGATGCCAAGAAAACTGGTTCGAATAGCTCCCCTCGATACTGTGGGCTTATAGGACCACCATCAGAGGTCCAATGGGCAAAACCCCTTTCTCCCTGACCTATGAAACTGAAGCAGTCATCCCAGTGAAAATGGGAGTCCCAACTTATAAAGTTAACCGTCATGACCCAGCTCGTAATGATGAAGACTTGCTGGCTAACCTAGATTTTTTCGAAGAAAAGAGAGAGCAAGCTCGAATTAAGGAAGAGACCTATAAAAAAAGTAAGGTCAAAAGTTACAACAAAAGGGTCAAACATCGAGGCTTGAATGTTGGCGACTTGGTGCTCCGAAAAATCACCTTGACAACAAAAATTTTTGAACATGGAAAGCTCGCTGCCAAGGGGAGGGCCCCTATGTGGTCACTAAAGTCAGCAGGCCTGGCACTTACTATTTAAGGATCGTGGACGGCTTGGAGCTCATGAGACCATGGAACATAGAACACCTCAAGAGATACTAACCTTGAGCTATAACAACTTGTATTTTTTGTATTAGTTGCATCCAAAGGAATGTAGATGGAATGTTTTGTTTAGCACTTCATTACTTGTAACTTACACTATGTCTGTAAAAAAAACAAAAAAAACTCTCACAATGAGGTCAGTTTAGTAAGTGCTTAGCTCGCAAGAAGTACACTTGCACTCTATAAAAAGAACCTCTCACGAAAAGGTTAGTTTAGCAAGTGCTCAGCTCGCAAGAAGCACACTTGCACTCTGTAAAAAAAAACCTCTCACAAAGAGGCCAGTTTAGTAAATGCTCAGCTCGCAAGAAGCATACTTGCACTCTGTAAAAAAAATCTCTTACAAAGAGGTCAGTTTAGTAAGTGCTCAACTCGCAATAAGCACACTTGCACTCTGTAAAAAGAACCTCTTACGAAAAGGTTAGTTTAGCAAGTGCTCAACTCACAAGAAGCACACTTGCACTCTGTAAAAAAAAACCTCTCACAAAGAGGACAGTTTAGTAAATGCTCAACTCGCAAGAAGCATACTTGCACTCTGTAAAAAAAATCTCTTACAAAGAGGTCAGTTTAGTAAGTGCTCAGCTCGCAAGAAGCACACTTGCACTCTGTAAAAAAAACTCTCACGAAGAGGTCAGTTTAATAAATGCTTAACTCGCAAGAAGCACACTTGCACTCTGTTAAAAAAACATCTCATGAAGAGGTCAGTTTGGTAAGTGTTCAACTCGCAAGAAGCACACTTGCACTGTGTAAAAAAAACCTCTCACGAAGAGGTTAGTTTAGCAAGTGTTTAGCTCGCAAGAATCACACTTGCACTCTGTAAAAAAAAAACCTCTCACAAAGAGGTTAATTGTCCAACTAAAGAGGCTTGATAACAAATGGAAAAATTTGTCAAAATTTGCCTAAGTCAGAAGGGGGCATGATTTTACTCAAAACTTAGCCAAAAACAACATATTTTCTTTTTTAACACCAATGACCTCCAAAAGATTCCTGTCACCATATAGGTCATTCACTTCTTATGAATTTCTTAAAAGACCTCCCTTGAGGCATGTTATTTATATTGCTTAATTCTGTTTGACTTTTTCTACGTTGTGAGGGCATTAGAGTATTTATAGAGCTCATTGCTACATCTCACAGGATAACTTAGACAAAAGTATAAACAAGAATTAAAGTAAAGTAAAGCAAGGCAAAAGGCAATTCAAGGCAAAGATAATTCTTTTCATTAATATGAAAGGTAGTTACATGGGCCTTAGATTTCTATACAAAAGGAAAAAACCTATCAAAACTAATCCTCATCGCCGACGCTAGCTCCTGCACCAGACATTGAACGGAAGGGCTCACGAGTCTCTCACTTGGTCAGCACATTGGGCTCTTCAACTCTGATCAGTTGTAGAACAGCCAGAGCATCACTTCTCCTCTCAGCTATCTTAGCCTCTAGCTCAAGACTTACATTGATCTCTGAGGGTACTTCTAAGTCCTCAAACTCCTCAGGCCTCTACAAAGCTAGCTCTTTGTACTTATAGAAGCCGGTGACAAAAAAATCCGATATCCTCAGCAAGGGACCCTCTGTGGCACATAACTCCTTGATGGCTTGGGATTTCACCCTCACGAGGGAGCAGACCAGCTTCTCACCCATCCTGGGATTGCTCTGGCGCAAGCACGCTTAACTTTGGAGTTCTCATTCCGAAGCCAGTGAGCCTCTCAAAAGAGCTCCTTGGCCATCAGCTGAGTTTGGGCATTTTTTAAGGCCTTATTGGCACCCTCTCTGCTTTGCGCTCCAAATTCGCAGCTTCCTGACTCTTCTCCAATGTAAGCCCAGTGTTATGGAGCTTTCTCCTAACTTGGGTTAGCTCGGACTTGAAGTTGAAGGCCTTTTGTTTCTTGGCCTCGTGCTTCTGAGACAAGGCTTTGTACTCACGCTCCAACCGGTTGAACATATTGTTGAAGCTGTCCACCTTGCCCTTTAGACCTTCTGTCTCAAATAGGGCATTATTTAGCTGGTCCAACATGACTTTCTTGTCGTTGTCAGCTCTCTCCAGGTCGCTCTTGACAATATAAAGCTCGTTTTGCGTCCTGGTGAGTTCCTCCTGAAGAGTTAGGTTGGCCACAGCGTTAGAGCCCTCCTCGGCAAGGTGGAGGTTTGAAAAAAAGAAGACTCATGGCCTGCGAAGAATTGAAAGAGACAAATTATACTCAAAGAACTCGAAGAAATGAGCCTAGAATGAAGATAAAAATACCTGACTCATGTGAAGGCTAAACGAGCTAGCCAATGAGCTCGTCCCCCGTTCCCTTGCCTTCTCTAGCACCTTTTGTGATAGGGGAGGGAGAGTATAGCCTTACACGAAGGAGGCAGAGCTACCTTGAGGCGCTGGGATCAGGCGTGCCCTCATCAGTTCGCCCAGGTCCTAAAGTCTGCTCGGGGGCATCCTTGGCCCCAGTTATTACTACATCCTCTTCCTCTACCCAAGCTCTTCAGCACCTATGGAGCTCTTATCAGCAAGATTGGGGGCTCTATCCTTTGAGGCCCCTTTTCTCTCTAAGGTCGTTCTTCTCAGGACTGAGGAGATGGAGATCTTTCAAGGGGGCGTTCATGAGTTCCACCCAGCTCTATACATTCTCTGGTGGGGAGCTGATAGGTCTGGCAACAGCCATTTAGGCTGGCTGGGAGACCTTGGGCCTGTTTTGAAATGGCTTCCCCAACTCTATCAGGTCCCTTAAACCTCTTTAATGGGGGAAAATCCCTGGCCAGCGCGGTCCTTTTCTTGGTCATTTTCTCGGTGTTCACCTCGAACAACCTGGGCTAAGAAAAGAAGGAGATAAGGTCAAAGTCAGCAAGTAGTGAAGGCTACGGTTATAGTTAAAAATAAAGAAAAAAAGAAGAAGAAGATTGAAAACTCACTTTTCTTGGGCACCACAAGCACCTGTTAAAGGGGGCTATAACCAAAACCTTGTCTCCAGGGAAGACATGTCGGATTTCCTTTTGATTCCCCTCTTGTGGAGTGTCAGCCTTAGCCCCAGTCTTCCTGACGACTATGGAAGCTCAGGATCCTATTCGTTGCCTCCCTACTAAACGGCCTTTGAGGCCTTAAGCCCTGGATCATTTCTCGGGGAAGGCAATAGCACGTCCAATGGAGGAAGATCCTCCACGATGAGGACATTGGGCTTTGTGTTAGTGGGCCTGGGGCCTAGTCCACACCTCCACAGCATTCTGGGAGCTACAATATCGGCATAATGTTTGAGGAAGAAGTCCTTGGCATCTTTCATCTAAGATGTCTTCACCAAGACGGGCTTCTTCTCTTTAACTACAAAGTGTAAGACAAAGAAAAGGGATCAAAGACTTTAACAGCTTAATATATATAATAATAAAGAGTCATTCAGCACTGAAGAAGGACTTATTGACGGATTCTGGCTCTGAAAGCCAGCATTTGAGGTCATGGATACTGGGACACCTCAAGTCGTGCTCCCAGTCCTCCCCTGAGACATAGAAGAACCTTTTCTTCCAATTCAGAATGCTATCAAAAAGTCGTAGATGATTTTTGTGGCCCCAAACCTTGTGGGGCAATTGAAGACACCATTATTCTTCCCTCTACTGTCTTTGGGCTGAAAGAGGGAGATGAACTTCTCAATGGATATATTGTGACTTTCAGCAAAAATGGCTCTAAAGATTAGCACTGACCCAATCAAATAGGACCACATTTTTGGGCTGACTTGGGTGGGAGCAAGGTCCATAGTTACCAACAACTCCCTCACGAGGTCATCGATCGAAAAATCTCCGTTCGTGCTCGAAAGCGGCCTCGTAGAAGCATACCTCTCCTGGTTTGTAATAAGAGGCCCTCTCTTTTGGGCTTGGCGTTCTAATCCTGACCGAATCAGGAATTTAATATTTTTTTCTTGAAATTAGGGATATCGAGCGCGAAAAAGGTCGATGGAACACAAAAAGTGGCCAATGCATTGAGATACTTCATGTACTTCTGGATATCCTTAGCATTATTCAATACAAGGGGGGGAGACAAAATACGAACTACCTCCTCCTCGCTATCCACAATTTCAATGAACCTAACCTCGGGGAAAGTGGGCATGTTTCCTACCGAAGAGCCCTTATTTTTAGTGAAAGAGCCTTGCTCTGTGCTGATAGGAATCTCCAAGTTTTGGCCATAGGTGTGTAAAATGATCCATAAGAAGGGCTAAGGTGTGTAGAGATATACTATGAGCAAAGTACAAAACGCAGTCAATGAAATCTACCAAGGCCACACTCGAAAATCTCTTAAAGTTGTGATCTAGAGAAGGTTTGTAAGCCAGAGTAAGAGAGGGTGTGTTGAGTGAAGGTTTGAAGGGCTCTAAAGTGCTTAAGGTTTAAGAGGAGAAGAAGTATAAAGTAAAATTTTTCTCTAGGGTAGGAGCGTTTTATAAAGTGTGTAGGAGAAGCTAAATGTCTTTTCAAAAGCCTTAACTGTCTACTCGAAGACCACTACCACACGTTTGGATGTTCTCTAAGGAATATAGAACGGCCGTACACGACCTCATCAAGCGGTAACAGTCACATCAAAGGAGCTCGGCGTTAAAAGGCAGGTCCTCAAGCCAGGTCAGAGACTCCTATATTCGGGATATTCCACCAATTCTGAATGTGAACATCGAATTCGACCTCCATCAGGAGCCCCAATACACGTCGTTCATCAAACAGAGTCAGAAATCCTTCCAAAACCGAACAAGAGTTATTATCCTCACCAATCAGCTCCTCTAAGCTAAATGTCAAGGATAGGGGGCAATTAATAGTGCAAATTATTAATTCAATCTACCACGCTGACTTCTAAGCTGACACGTGGCCATCCATGTCAGTTATTAGGCCTGCCTCATAACGAGGAACTCGGAGGAGCCCTGTTAAGACTTGGTAAAAAGGGTAGAGCCCCTCAAGAACTGGGTACCTCGCTCAAGGGTCAATTACGTATGACAGATTGCGAAGCCAGGGCTCCAAAGCTCTTTCAGAAAGCTCCAAAGCTCTCTCTCGCCCAACCACTCTACCAGAGTGGTTAACGGAAGCATGGGCGACTGCCACCTGCTCTGCAGAGCGCGCAGAACTCCCTTCACCTTCATTAAATGCACCACAAATTACATTTAATGCACTGAAATTCATGGAGAACTAAGGTCAGAGTTGGTACTGATCGAAGCATGGCCCCAGACCTGCTCTAGGAGCTCTGGCCACACATCTCCTCCGGTAATATATATACAAGAACCATTTACTTCTGTCATTAACCAAGTTCCAACTGAGACAAATCAAAGAGAGAAAAGAGGATCAAAAGACATTACCACAAGTGCAAGAGATAGAGACATAAAGCTCCATAGCATACTCCAGGGCCCCTCAGTTAGAGAGATTAAACTGTGGGTGGTATATCCTTCCTCTTATTGTAATATTGAGAGAATAAAATAGCAAGAGAGACTTTTGTGAGTTTGTAATACTTATTAGTTTACTATCATTACAAGGCAAATTGAACTCTTAGCTCTATTCCACAAAGGAGGACTAACCCGTATCTTTATACGAGGCTAACCTCTTCTATAAATCCCTGACTCTCTTAAATTCAGCACCTTTACCATTCCAATCATTTGTCATAACCTTTTGACTTTTGACTGTGGTCTAAAATACCCCTCCCAGTTTTTAGCACCAACAATGTTTTCTTCGGATCTTCTAATAAATCCCTATTAGAATATGATGGAAGATCTAATTTTCTCCCAATCGAAATTCCTATATAAAATTAGACAAAATAATAATATATTAAACTTATTTATTTGCATAAACATAAATAACTAAATAAATGTATATTAAAAAAATTATAAAATGCAAAAATAACTAGAATTTATCTATTATCATTATAAAGTCTAACAGTGTAAAGCTAATTTCATATGTAAGGAGGTAGAATGTGTGGGTAATATGCCAAATGATTATGTTTGATTACCTTAGCCACTGCTACGACACATGATGTGTCCTGGGGCATTTTATATTGCCACGATAGATCATGTGTCAGGCAAATGGGTCCATTTCTCACCCGACACATGATGTGTCATGAGAGCCATATTTAGCTTTCTCTCGCTGCATTTTTATCTACATTGGTAAGCTAAATACCCACTTTTACACTACCAATTAGAGATGGCCTAAACAGTTTATTCATTCTATTTATATTTTCTTAACTCGTGGCCACAAGACATATGTTAATTATCCTAAACTTATGTCCGAAATTCAATCTTTTAATCAAGTACTATATATGCATTTATACATACCAGGTGCATATTATATAATAAGGCAAACAGTTAATCGTATACTTTAATTCTCTACGCGTTTAGAATTTTAATGTACTATGAAGGTCGCATACACTAGCTGTAACCGGGACAGAAGTATATATAGTTATGTTATCACAACAAATTAGTTAAATTCACAATCATGCATATTATATTATAAATTTCATTCAATAAGTAGAAAAACTGGTTTCGCCCTCCCCTTACCCTTAAAAGCTTCATTTCAAATCGAATATATACGTTGTTAGATGGACGTAAATGGTAGTGAGTGGTTGCACTTTAAGTCGAAAGAAGTAAGAGGATGAATCGAAGCTGAAACCTTCTAATATAAAAAGAAACTTCTTAGTATGAAGTTCTCGAGTGTTGCAAATATAATATAACAAAGCCAGACGGTTGGAATTTATCTGCAATATATGAAGGCTTCTGTGCCACACTTTTATATGGTATTTATAAAAGATAATATAATACATGTACAATAAGACATGAACCTTAAATAATATTAACCAATGCAAATATATATCAAGCATTACGCTAATTACTACTTTTCTTACAAGTTTATTATTAAAATTAGTAAGATATATTCAAATTGCACATGTAGTAAGTAAACTAACCGGTATATGTTGAGAATATAAATTTCACATTGGAAAAATGAATCCTCATAAAGTAAAATATAAAAATAAGGGGCTATTTCACTTATTACCAATTAGTTTAGGTTTAGATGCTCCAAACTCTAATATGGTATCAGAGAGAAGACTATTCACCGTGTTAAGGCCCAACAGCCACATGGGAATATATAAGAATAACGGGGTTACTCTATCCATTACCAATTGGTTTTGGGTCGGACATATGCTCTAAAGACGATCATCTGTTTAAGAAAAAGTACCGTCTATTTTAAAGGTTAAAAGGATGATATTTTTTTCATGAAACTTAGTGGAGATAATTTTTATAACAAGTACATATATCATCCCCAAATATTAACAAAAGATCTAATTTACAAGTCTGTGAGGATCAGAGATCATTTGATATAGAATTTCAATGGCTTAAATTGAACATATACATCAATTTTTCATTACACTCACTTTCAAATCGAATTTTTCATTGATATGATCCTACTCATTATATATAAAAATTATCTCCACTAAATTACATGAATAATTTTTACCCATTTAATCTTTGAAATAAGATAACGTCGATCCTCCTTTTTTTAAAGACATGACCTTTCTCTCTAAGACCGATTTGTATATGTTTATGATCAATGAACACAAGAAAGTAGTTGTCGTTAGACTTTAATATATTAATGAAAGAAGACGAAAAAGAGGAGGGATATTTAGATGTAACTAGGGAACGGAAAAGTCACATTTTCTTCTCTTAGCACTTTCAGTTTTCTTGATTGGCCATGGCTCCAGGTGGTGGGTAATTAATTTTCGTCGTAGATGGAAGGGGTAAATCTTGGTTAAATAAGGAATAGCACTTAAATGAATAAAAAAAATGTTTAAAATTTTATTCAATAATAGTTTGATTCAAAAGATTAAAAAAAATCATCTTATAAAAGAGGAAAATTGTAAAAAATGATATAAAACTAAAATAATTCAAAATAACTATCAAAAATAGAAAATCATATAGATCATGGGATCTCGCAGTTTTGATGCTAAGAATCGCACGGAATTCAAATTTGACCTTCCTAACTCAACTTATTACCAAATCTAAACCTGGCATTAATAGTGAATTTGCGAATTTAAGGGCCTAAACGAAAGAATTTGACCAAAAATCCTTTGTTAGTGACATGAATTCTTTGGGCTATTTCAGGCCAAACTAGCATAGTTCCACATAATTCTGATATCGTCACTTTTTGGGCCCTATAGAATTGTCACGGTCCAATATGGCTAAATAGGTTTCGGCGGCCTGTTCTACATCAATTTTTTTTTATCAATTACTGAGAAATGAAATTACATCAAAAGAGTAACTATTATACATTTGACAATTCTATGCAGAAATAGTGAACAAATATTAATTCAGCCATATATAATATGATAGGGCTTTGATTTATTTTTAACCATTCAAATTTGCATTCCTAATTAACAAGATGACCTAGCTAATGATCAATAACAATGATGAATTGTTATTGTATATGGTGCTTTATGCGTCTAATTATTAATAAATTAAAAATTGAGCACTAAAAAAAACACGGCATAAGAATATCAAAGCTGAGGTAGATCTCTTTAATAAGTTCTCCAGAATTACAAATTTAATATTATAAAGCCAAACGCAATTTAAGCACCGTGAAATTCTACATTATTTTACAGTTTCGATCTTTCACGTTTGAGTCATCATATATATATATATATATATATATAAGTGACATATATAATATATAATATTTATGAAATTCTGCAGGGCCCAGATCAATCCAGCTGTAATAATGAGTATGCAATACAATCCTATATTGTCAATAGACCACGGAACTTTTCTTCTCTTGCACTCCATCCCTTCTAATTCACTCAAAACAGCTTTTAGTCCAAATCTACGTTTTGTTATAAATATGAGAGGCATATCTTTAGGATTTTCATATCATTTTACACTAGCTAAACATTCAATAGAGACTCTCTATCCTAACAATGGAGATGGAAACCAAAGCTTACAAAGCTCATTGCTTAGTGGTGCCATTTCCAAGTCAAGGCCACATTAATCCTATGCTCCAATTCTCTAGACGTTTAGAACACAAAGGCCTTAAGGTCACAATTGCCGTCACACAACACTTATACAAAACCACCCATAGAGTTTCTAGCTCTGCTTCTGGCACTGGCTCCATATCTGTCGAGACCATCTCCGACGGTAAAGAATGTGGTGAGCTCCACATTAGGGCCTACTTGGAGCGATTCCAAGAGGTCGGGTCACAGACTCTGGCTCAGCTAGTTAAGAAGCTCAGTGATTCTGGATGCCCCGTTGATTGTATCGTTTATGATGCATTCATGCCGTGGGCTCTAGACATAGCCAAGAGATTTGGACTAGTTGGAGCTGCGTTTTTCACTCAATCTTGCGCTGTGAATAATATATATTATCATGTTTACAAGGGCCTACTGGAGCTTCCTCTTAGGGAGGATAAAATTTTGGTTCCTGGTTTACCGGAGCTTCAGCATTTAGACATGCCATCGTTTATGTCTGATTTTGGATCCTACCCTGCTATCTTTGAAATGCTTGCGTACCAATTCTCCAATTTCGATAAAGCGGATTGGCTTTTAGTCAATTCCTTTTACGAATTGGAAGAAAAGGTTGGCTTTTTTTTTTTTTTTTTTTTTTTTTTTCTTTCTTACTTATATATATTATTTTTTATTTTGTCCAACGTATGGAGGACGGTTTTTCGGTGCGTGTCCAAGATTCCTTTGAGATTATGCAGTGTAAAATTTATCGTTGCAAAAACTAAGAAAAACAAATATTTCATTACTAATCACAAAATTGAACTTCAATTAGTATTTAAAATTAATCATAAATACCTAAAACGAAAATTGGATAGAGGGTTAGAAAAAAAGAAGGATAAACCAAGATGGAGAGAGGAGGAGGTTTAGGGAAAAAGATGTTAAATAGGATATTTGAACTCACAACTTTACTGATTAAAAAGTTTAACCTTTTGTGAGTATTGATCTAATATTTTATAATAGGGCTAGCTTAAACCTATATCAGTATTTTAATTAACACTAAAAAATTAGAGTCGGCCTCCCTACCCATCCCCCCTACCCCCACCCCCAAAAACTAAATATATCCGCCCGCCCTTGACAGTTCTAAAAGTGTGTAGAGTGAAATAATAACCTTAATTAATACATTAGTTTTTTTTTTTTTTGGTAAGTTACGTAAATGGCCTAATATTTTAAATGTTTTTAATCCAAGATCCAAATAGTATATTATATATATATATATATATATATATTATACAATTGTTCTTTATTTCATTTTTCATACACAACCCTTGATATGGCGCATTCTCGTCTGATCGAGTGCTAAACATTTTTTTTATTCCTTTAATTTTTTACATTGGATTCACTTGAACAACTTGGACTGTTAGAGGGGAGTTAAGACTCACTAAAATAAAATAATAATTAAGCACTCTTCGTTAGTTTCAGTGCCTTAATTAATTATTTCCGATGCTCAAATGAAATCATACTGCATCTTAATTTTGTATTACTGGTTTGTTGATTTTGTTAACTAATTGCTGTCATCGCATATGCATGCGCGCGTAGGTGGTGGATTGGATGGCGAAATTCGGGCGGTTGAAGACAGTTGGACCAACGATACCGTCAAATTACTTGGATAAACGACTTAAAGATGACAACGACTATGGCTTAAACATGTTTAACCCAAAAACCGATACTTGCATTACATGGTTAAGTGAACGTCTGTATGGTTCGGTAGCCTATGTGGCATTTGGAAGCCTCGCCGAACTGGGAATTGAGCAAATGGAGGAACTTGCTCAAGGTTTAAAAAAAAGCGGCAAGTACTTTTTATGGGTTGTAAGGGCATCAGAAGAGGATAAGCTTCCAAAAAATTTTGTTGAAGAGACGTGTGAGAAGGGTTTGGTTGTGTCTTGGTGCCCTCAACTGGAAGTTCTGGCACACAAGGCCGTAGGGTGTTTTGTTACACATTGCGGGTGGAATTCGACTTTGGAGGCGCTAAGCCTTGGAGTTCCAGTCATGGCAATGCCACAATGGACGGATCAAATGACAAATGCAAAGTACGCATTAGATGTGTGGAGGAATGGTCTTAGACCTCAGATTAATGAGAATGGAATTGTGACAAGCGAAGTGATAAAGAATTGTTTAATTGAGATCATTGAGGGAGTTCAAGGGAAGGAAATTCGAAGAAATTCGGTCAAGTGGGAACAGTTGGCGAAAAGGAGTGTCGGCGAAGGTGGAAGTTCAGATAAAAATATTGATGAATTCGTTTCTACTTTAGTTAATATGTAAACTTATGTGTATTACATTTCTGTTTCAAAGAATATTTGCATTGTGCAATAATTGAGATTTGTTTCTCAAATAGTTGCTATTAATTATTTAGTTTTTACTTTGAAATAGCTTCTATATATGTATTGCTTTAATTAATTAATGATGTGTTATTGTGATTTTGTTCAAAAAGTGCCAATGACAAAATGTATTTGGTTCCAAAACTTTGAACTAGCTTTTATGTATTGATTTAATAACATATTATTGTCGCCTGGACTAAAACGTGCCAATGAATAAAGCTAATTAACACAATTCCAAAACTTTAAAGTAGCTTTTAATTATGTTCTGATTTAATAATACGTTTGGTGGAGTTAATTTATCCATTGTAAAGAATTCGGCAAGGGAGGTCCGACTCTGGTTATCCGATATGGTAGTTGATTGTCCAACATTGTTATTATTTGGGGTGAGGTCCCACGTATCACATTCGTTGTTTGTGGTGGAGTTCGGCACGTTACAGTTGACGCCCGGAGAGAGATCCGACACTGTTGAAGTTCGATACAATTGACGTCTAGGGCGGGGTTTGGCCTGTCTAAGGTCAGCTAGGATTGTTTAACAAAGGTGAGGATGTATATATATATATGTTTACTTTCCTCAATCAAATTCAAAGTAGCATGCAGTGATCAACTTTAATTTGAAAACGAATCCATGAAACCTGTCGAGAAAAATTCATATCGACCCATGATGCAAAAAAAAATAAAAAAATTGGTTGAGGTGGACGGAATGGGTACTGTTCGAGTTGATTTGGTTAACCTTTTTCTTTTTTCGGTGATGTTGACGAGAAATTTGGAGGTTTATACTTTATGGGTGATTGTGCAGTGGGTTTTTGAATGTGGGGGTACGTGGATGGTATGAGAATGGATATTTGGCTGATTAAATGATGATGCAGTAGGTGTGTATGGAAGTGGGTTTAGGGGTTTGATGATGATGATGATGATGTATTTGAGCTATGCGGCAGAGATAGCTCAAGAGAGATCTAAAAGATGTGAGGCTTTTTTTTTTTTTTTTTTTTTTTTTTTGGGGTATGGGTTTGACGGAGGATTTTTGAATGGTATTGGAAGAACATAGATTGCAGGTTTAGTGGTGGTGGTGAAAATGCGGTGGGTACTGTGGTGAAATGATGACGAGAGTTGTCTGGCGGGTAATAATATTTGTTGTTAGCGGGCGATAGCGAAATTATGATTAAAAATTCAAAATAGGTCGGTAAATCTTAATATTGTAATATATTGGTAAGACTTAAGAATATGAAAGAAAAAAAATGATTATATTGAATTGATTGTATAAAATTATTACATTAAAAATCTTTCATATAAAGTTATGAGAATAATTCAAATATATATATATATATATAATTTAATCAACCTAAAAATTTGAAAATTATGAATCAATTCTTATAAATGACAAGTGTCTTGTTTATATTACATTCATGTCAAGATTCTTGACACAATGTAGTATTTATGTCAAAAATTCTTATCTATACGAAATAATAGTTACATTGTGATAGTTAAAAATGGGTACTAAATTAAGTTGTCAAAAAAATAAAAATATAAAAATAAAAATGGGTACCTAGATCTATTGTATGAAACTGGGGGTCTAAGATCCACTCAAAGTAATGCCAACATCACAACACAATGGTCAATTCTCAATAATTGGCCTCAGCTTTTAATTATTTGGTTTGAACTTTACTGCATTTGTGCATCCAGGCTCCAGATCAAATATCTCAAAAAGTTTACTACGGAGTACTTTTGTTCATTTGAATCAATGGACTGTCACTTGGATGTAAGGTTGGCAATATTTGATACGATATGTTAAACTAAAACAAAGTCGATACAAAATTAGCAGGTTTAGGTCAAGCATAAACGAGTTCGGATCAAACACGTTTAACCCACAAATTAAAGGGGTCGTGCTCGGGTTAACCCGCTAACTCGAAATTGACCCGCAATTAACACAATTATTTTTAATTTTTTTGGAGCTATTTTTTTATTTTGCTATTTTGCTTGGACAATTATATTCTTATTTTCAGTATTAGTAGTAGATAATAGTTATTATGTTTTTGATAATAGACAAACTAGTAATTTCTTATGTTTTTGCTTCGGTGATGGAATGCTTTCTATTTTGACTCTATATTATTATCTTATTATTTTGATTAAATATTGAATTTTGATATTGGATGATACTTATTATTATTTATTAAAAAATGTAAACTATTATAAAGCAAGTTAATTGTTTTCACATTAAACTTAATTGTCATTATAATTTAATTGTATCATGTCGAATTACAGATTTAACACAACCTATTTATTAAACAGATTAGTCGGGTCAAATCGTATAAAAATTGGTACCTAGATCTACTGTATGAAACTGGGGGTCTAAGATCCACTCAAAGTAATGCCAAAATCACAACACAATGGTCAATTCTCAATAATTGGCCTCATCTTTTAATTATTTGGTTTGAACTTTACTACATTTGTGCATCCAGGCTCCAGATCAAATATCTCAAAAAGTTTACTACTTTTGTTCATTTGAATCAATGGACCGGCAGCTCGGTGTAAGGTTGGCAATATTTGATACGATATGTTAAGCCAAAACAAAGTCGACACAAAATTAGCGAGTTTAGGTCAAGTATAAACGGGTTCGGATCAAATACGTTTAACCCGCAAATTAAACGGGTCGTGCTCGGGTTAACCCGCTAACTCGAAATTGACCCGCAATTAACACAATTATTTTTAATTTTTTTTGGAGCTATATATATATATTTTATTTTATTTTGCTATTTTGCTTGGACAATTATATTCTTATTTTGAGTATTAGTAGTAGATAATAGTTATTATGTTTTTGATGATAGACAAACTAGTAATTTCTTATGTTTTTGCTTCGGTGATGGAATGCTTTCTATTTTGACTTTATATTATTATCATATTATTTTGATTAAATATTGAATTTTGATATTGGATAATACTTATTAATATTTATTAAAAAATTTAAACTATTATAAAACAAGTTAATTGTTTTCACATTAAACTTAATTGTCATTATAAGTTAATTGTATCGTGTCGAGTTGCAGGCTTAACACGACCTGTTTATTAAATAGGTTAGTCGGGTCAAATCGTGTAAATTGTAAAATAAACAGGTCATGTTCGAGTTAATATGAATGATATTATTAGTTAAACGGGTTGTGTTTGGGTTGATACTAATACTGTAATACTTATGTGTTGACACGATCCTAATACGACTCGTGAACTCAAATTTCCAGCCCTATATAAATGTGTGAAGGTAGATTTTGTCTTATTTAATTAATAATTTTATAAAAAAATATATTTAAATAATAATTTAGCATTCCCCCAACTTTTACTAAAAATAAAAAATTTTACCGAGTTGATAAGAAAATTAGTCTACTTTCACGTATTTTTTGGTCCATCTTGAGGAGTGATTGAGGAGAGAAGGATAAGTCACACAATCACACTAAGGCGGGTTTTCAAACACTCATAATTTATAAATGTATAAGTTACTCTTACTATTAACCATATGTAACCTTTATTTTTTGATACGCCTATATTGATAAATCCATCTATTTACTTTAGGGGCGTTTCAAAGACATATTTTTTGAATTGTGCTAAATTCAATAAGAACCAAAATTTTCTGAATTAAAAGTTCTATTCAATCAATTATTCGATTAATTAATTTATTTCATTTGCAGGTGAAATTCCAAATTTATTGTTTGCTCCACTTAGGCCCATTATGGTTGTTCTCAAAATTGTTTACTGGCATTTGAATTTGTTCATTTAAAATGTACTAAAGTTTCGTAAACACATTGTTATTCGGATATAGGTAGGTTAAAGAAAAAAGTTGAAAAAATAATGAGAAGTGCAACAATTGAAAACTACATTGCCCTAGGTAGCTCGTTATTAGTGACGGTTCGAATTCTACTCGGTTATGCTACAATAAATATTTTATGTTGACATAGACGAAACGAGGTAGATCGGTTTCCTAATTTTGGAACCAGAACCAACCCCTTCTAAATTGGGACCAACCCAATCCAACCCATTGGTTCTCGGATTTAGTTGGTTAGGTTCAGTTCTCGGTTCTCCTTATTATATTATTTAAAATTTTGAAAAATTCAAGAAAATTTTAAGAAATTTAATTTCAATCACCAAACTCGTCTCACATGATAATTAACTCGCAAAATTTGGAAATAATAACCAAATAAGACCACCCGATTAGAGATGTATTTGGTATAGTCTCTAAATGCATTGATATTGTTAACATATATATATATATATATAGATAATATTTGCTAGTTGTCAGTTATACGGTTGTCATTTATAAGAGTTGACTAGCAATCTCAAAATCTCTAGGTTAATTAGGTTTTATATTTTCTTTATTTGTATCATTCTCATAACCCTATTTAAAGGATCTCCATTGTAATAGTTTTACACAATCAATTCCATAATAATTATCTCTTTTGTATAATCTTAGTATGGTATTAGAGGAATAAGATCCATATGTTATGAGTTTTGTTCTACGTCATAGTTTCCTTATTTACCAACGGCCGATGTATATTATCGCCTGCCAAACATCCAATGTCGCCTATCGCATCATCGCTGCTGCCTCACCTAATTGTAACCTTTACAAACCTAAAAAATGACTGTCCAACCCACGCTAAAAAATCATTAATCCTATAAACTATCCTTCCACCAAACCAATCTTACCTTTCTACTCCAGCCCCATCATACTACCAATCAAAAACATTTACCAATTTTTTTTCTTTTCATAATATATTTTTAAACTCAACTTGGTTTCTTCGTATCATCTTAAGTTTGAGGGACCGGAGGGGGGAAGGAGGAGAGTAAACATATGTACATCCGGACCACCAAGGTCGACATCTTCACCTATGTTAGACAATCAGAGCGACCTCCTCACTTGAACCAGACAATTAGAGTCAATCTCCTCACTCGAGCTGGACGATCAGAGTTGACCTCTTTCTTCCTGTCGGACAACCAAAGCTGGACCTCCTATCTGTGTCGGACAACGAAAGCTGGACCTCTATCATGCCAAATCTCAACCATGCCAGATCTCGTCCCAAAAGTCAATAATATCAAACCTCAGCAGTGTCAGATCTCACCCTAAGCATCAACCATAATGTGCTGAATCTCACCCTGAGCGGCAATCATGATGTGCTAAACCTTACCTCGGATGGCAACCATGCCAGACAATTAACAACTATGTCGGGCAATCAGAGTTGGATCTCCCTTGCCAAATAATCTTCACCATACATTCATCTACTTTCAAGACATACTTTCTCAACTTAAGTTGGTATATTAATATCTTAAGTTTGCTGGGGATGTTAATTAACATATAATATATTTTTCTAATCGTCATTTATACAGTTGTTGCTGGTGCATAAAACTAAACACGGATAGTTTAGACTAAGAAGTCAAATGAATAGTTCAAATGATTAAGGTAATAAATACAATGAGCTAAAAGAGTCAAACATGTATGGAGGATGTTCACCTCATATGAAGATATGGGTTAGTCTTCCTCTATGGAATCGAGCTAGGAGCTCCCATTGCTTTGTATTATAATAACTGAGTTGATGTTTACAAGCTTACAAAGTCTCTCTAGTTATTCTATTCTCATAAGATTATAATAAGAGTATACTTGAGCCACACAAGTTCTAAATTCCCTATGTTAGGAGCTCTACCATGTGCTCTATAGTTTTATCTCTTTTTATCTTTTTTGGTTGCTCGTGTTCGCTACTTGAATGCTAAATTCTTTTTGGTTGTTGCTGAGTAATTCTTAATTGTTCTTGGTTAGTTAGAGGAATGAATGCTTCTCCCATATATATGATAGAGAGAAAATGCGTGGAGGGAGCTCTGTGGAGCAGGTCCAAAGCCACCCCTCATCTCCATCAACTTTGATGTTGCTTCTCCATGGATTCCCGTGCGTTAAATACAGTTAGTATGTATTCAATGCCATTGAGGGAGGTTCTATAGTATTAGCGGAGTTGGTAGCAGTCGCTCATGCTGCCTGCGCATGCTTTGACATGGTGCTTAACCAGGGAGCTCCAGAGCTCATTGGGAGGGCCCTGGTATCCGAGCTCCATAGTTTAAAGCATGAATATAAATCTTTATAATGAACGTCCATACTTAGGCCTCCAAGTGGAACTTCCAAGCTTCCTTCTTTAGATTTCTTGGGTGACCAACGCGGATGGCCATGTGTCCTCTCATGGTTGGTCTGTGGGGTAAAATAAGTATTTCACGCTGTCAACTGCCCCTTATCCTCGCCATTTAGCTCGAAAGAGCTGATTGGGGAGGATAAGCTTTCTTCTTGAGGTCTAAAGGGGGTTGCGAGCTCTGATGTTCGAGCTGCCTGGACTTCGAATTTTTTGTGAGGGGATAAGGTAGATAATTTTGCATATTTAAATGCTCTATTTTGGTAGACCTCATCTTATTCCCATAATTCGTCACCTATAGCTCTTTATTAAGCTGTTACTTTCATAGAGATAATGTCTGTTGGTTCCGTATTTCTTAGAAATTGGGCAAACGTGTAGTAGTGGGGCTTTGAGTAGATAATTAAGGCTTTGAGTGGACAGTTAGTTTCTCCCACACACCTTATATAAACCCCTTTGCCTTCGTAGACTTCTTAATTCAACCTTCTAAAACCCTAAGTATCCTTAGAGCTCAAAAAACCCCACAGCCACTTTCTTTTTCTGTTACTCTAACCTACAGACCCTTTTCAAATCGTTGTTTTAGGAGATTTTCGAATGTTCCCCACTACCCATCTCCATTCCTTTGCCTTTCTAATGGATCACTTTACTAGCCATGGTTAGAACTTGGAGATCCCTTATAATGCAGAGTAGGGGGCCTCTATCGGAGATGCTCTTAATCCTCTTGCTAAAGTAAGGTCCATCGAAATTCTGGACAGCAAGGGGGAGTTAGCCCATATTTGTCTTCCTTCTAAGGTTTTTGGTGCCACCGAGGAGTTTAAGAAGTATCAAAGTACCTTAATTCTCTAGCTGTTTTTCGTATTCCCTCAACCTTTTCCCCTGTTAATATTCCAAATTTTAAGAGGAAGTATTAGATCCCCGACTCGGTTAGGATTAGGGTTTCAAGCTAGGAGGAGAGGGCTTGTTACTATATGTAACACTCTATGTTTATTTTAATGTTAATTATGTTGTTTTATGTAAACACCGTGTGGAATTTATATTTTTAAATTTTTTTTATTCATAATTTAGAGAAAAGCTCCTCCGTAAATTGTAGATCTCTAAATTACCTTTTAAGGGACATAATGATCATCTCAATCAGAGTTCCGAGTAAGAAGTTATGGCCAAAACAAAAAAGGGTAGCAGGGCAAAAAAATTTGCATGCGGACCTGTATGAGAATTTTGGCATACCGGTCCGGCGTATAAGTTTTGGGAAAGAGTTTGGCTGGGGATCGATATGGGATTTTCGCATACCGATCTGGTGATTAAAAATTTGGAAAAATCTGGGCTGCGGACTGGTACTCTATTTTCAGTATACCAGTCCGCCATACAGAACAATTTACCGACTTAACCCACTTTAAGTGCGTTTTATCTATTTTTTCTCTCATTTTTGACCTGAAACCTCCCCCAAACATCTAGAGAGTTCTAGAGAGAGAGAAAGGAGAGTTCTTAAGTGATTTTCATTTATTTTTCACCCTTGATCGAAGGGACTTGGATCGTCTCTTTTGTTTCTTCTCTATTGCAAATAAACTTAAGGTAGGGGTATCCTTACTTTCAACCTTAGTAATATGACTTTATTTCTCGATATTGTTACGTTTAACTTATGATTATTTGAGAAATTGAATATGAATAAGATTATGTTATTTTTATGATTCATAAAGCTATGAATGCATGATTTGAGGCAAGATATGACATCCACACTTGGTATAAAGTGTTATTTGACCTAAGCACGATATCTCTTGATTGTGTGAACATTATTTGTTAATAAAGTGGGTTTGTTAATAAATTTGGTACACCGAGGGATATGATGTGGGATTTGTTTGAGTATGAATGGAATAACTTACTTTATTTGCATATTTTATAAGCATGTATACACGTTAACATCTTTGTTGTGTCAATCGGAATCTCGACAATTGTTTGGGGTTATGGAGGCACGATTATGGTTCATGGTTTAACTACTTATTTTCTTGGGAAACTTATACCATCTACCTATGTGATGGAGAGCTTGTGTCTCTTAGGAATCGAAGTTCGTATCAAATTTATAGTGCTTGTTGGGATATAAAAATAAGTAGAGCATGGTGTAGGTTGAAAATCTCAACTACAAAGTGTTTCACTTCAAGGATAGTATCTCTTGAGGTGCTCTATGTTCTATAATCTTATGAACTTCATACTGTTTACAATCTTTAGATAGTAGGTGCCAGCTCTGCTGACCTTGATTACCACGTATGGACCTTCCCACTTTGCAGCGAACTTACCATGTTCAAAAATCTTGGTAGCTAGGATGACTTTTCGAAGCACTAAGTCACCTATATTTAAACTTCTATGTTTGACCCTCTTGTTGTAACTATTGATCATGCTCTTTTTATAAACTTCTTCTTTAATTCGAGTTTGCTCTCTCTTTTCTTCAAGGAGGTCCAAGTTGGCCAACAGGCCTTCATCGTTTTGAACTAGGTTATGATAATTAATTATATATGTTGTCACTCCTATCTCCACTGGGATAACTATTTTAGTTCCATAGGTCAGAAAGAAAAGAGTTTCAATAGTTAGACCTCTGATGGTGGTCTTATAAGCCTATAGAATTGAGGGAAGCTCTTTAGAGCAATTTATTTTGGAAACATCAAGTTTTTTCTTCAACGAGTTCAATAGGGTTCTATTGGTGACCTTTGCTTGGCTGTTGGCCTAAGGGTGGATAGGTGAATTATAATGGTTTTCTATTTCATGCCCTTTACAGAAGTCTCTAAAGAGGTCGCAATCGAATTGTTTCCCATTATTAGTGATCAATATCTTTGGGAGATCAAAGCAGTAGATAATATGCTTCCATACAAAACTTTGGATCTTTATGGTGGTGATTGTGGTCAATGCTTCTGCCTCGGCCCACTTGGTCAAGTAATTAATGGCACACGACTATAAACTTTGTCTGCCCTTTGCCCAAGGGGAAAGGTCGAACTATGTCTATGCCTCATTGAGAGAAAAGCTAGGGCCTGCTGACGGGGGTCATCAGCTTTGCTGGGAGCTATTAGATGTTGGCGAACCACTGGCACTTGTTACACTTCCTTACCAGCTCCTTAGCTTCTTGTAAGATAGTAGACCGGAAGTAGCCTTGTCTTCTAACTTTAAGGGCTGGGGAATAAGCTGCTGGATGCCCTTCATATAACCTTTCGTGAATTTATAGCAGAGTTGTTTGGACTTAGTGGGGATGTAGACAAAGAAAAAATGGAACGACATACATACCCTATCCTGTATAATGTTACTTCAATGACCAAATATCTGTTGGAGATGCATTTTATCCTTTTGGCTACCTTCTTATATCATGGGAGAGCTCCACGTGAGGTAGTCCAAAATCAGGTCAATCTAGCATTTATAGATCTGTACTAGGGCTATGTCTAGCTCTACGAACTCCCTAATATCTTTCCTTTCCAAATAATCTATATGGACACTGTTGGGTACTTCTGATGATGAAGCGAGCTTGATTAAGCGGTCCACCTTATTATTTTGAGCTTGTAAGACCTTGACGAAGACTACATTTGTGTACATCTGAGTTGCTACCTTAGCTTTAGCCAAGTAAGCGGCCATGTGATCTTCTTTGGCCATGTTGTGGCAAAGTATTTGGCCAACCATGACGACAGAGTCGTTGTAGACCACCAGATGCCTTACCCTCAAATCACCAGATGGCTTCGTACTCAGCCTCATTGTTTGGAGGCTTTGGAAAGGAATTTCAAAATTATCTCTAGTGCATTAGTTTCAGGAGTGATCAGTACTAAACAAGTGCCATAACCTTGTAAGTTGGAAGGTCCATCTGCGTGAAGTATCCACATGGGGATTTTTGGCTACAAGTTCATTAAAGTGGTGGAGCTCAAGGTACCTGGGTCCACAGGTGGCAACAATTCTTGTTGCTCAGGGATCTGTTCCTTAGTGTAAGTAAACTCCGCTATGAACTATGTCACGACCTAACCCTTGATTGAAGTTTGAGGCTTATAATTGATCACGAACTGCCCAAGCGCTATGGCCCAAATGGCCAACTTTCCTAACTGTTCTAGCTTGTCGAAGACCCTTTGCAGTGGCTGGTCTGTGAGTACGTCAATGGCATGAGCCTGGAAGTAGGGCCTCAATTTCCTGAAGGTAATGAGGATGGCGTAAGCCAGTTTCTCTAATCTTGGGTAATTGAGCTCGGCGGCATGCGGAGCTTTGCTCGTGTAGTAGACTGGTAGTTGTGCCCCCTTTTTATTTCTTATAAGGGCTGAACTGACTGTTGTGTGTAATACTGCCAGGTATAAGCTCAGAATCTCCTCATTTTTTGGTAAGCTAAGGAAAGGAGGAGCTCCCTAGCATTGTTTAAGCTGTTAAAAAGCGAGCTCACATTCTTCTGTCCATTCGAAAGCTTCTTAAGAGCTTTAAAAAAGGGGTGGCACTTATCTGTTACATTAAAAATGATTTTGTTCAGAGCTGCCACCCTCCCAGCTAGACTATGTACCTTTTTCGACTTGGTTGAGGACCCATATTAATCAAAGCTTGTATTTTTTCGGGGTTAGCTTCAATTCCCATTTGCGTTACCATGAACCCCAGAAATTTTCCTCTCTTTAATCCGAAAGCACACTTTGTTGGGTTGAGGGATATGCTAATATGTCTGAGTATGGTAAAGACTTCATTGCGGTCTGCTCTGTGGCTAGAGGCTTTGAGACTTTTGACCAGCATGTTGTTAACATAGACATTTATATTTTTGCCTATTTGGTCCTTAAACAAAGTGCTCATGACCCTCTGATAGTATGTAGCTCTGGCATTCCTTAAACCAAATGGCATAACCTTATAGTAGTAGATCCCTTCATTGGTGATGGATGAGGTTTTTTCTTCGTCTTCAGGGGCCATCCTGACCTGATTGTAGGCAGAGTAATCATCCTGACCTAATTGTAGCCAGAGTAAGCATCCACTTCCCACTGTGCTTCTTCACGAGTACCACGTTAGAAAGCCACTTTGGGTAGTGGACTTTCCGAATGAAACCAGCTTGGAAGAGCTTTTAAACCTCATCTTTGGCACCCAAGTTTTTTTCTGCTGCAAATTTTCTTTTCTTCTGTCTCACAAACTTAAAAGTTGGGTCGGCATTAAACATATGTACCATAACTTTCGAATTAAGCCCATTTATTTCATTATGGGACCACACAAAGATATCAGAATTAGCCCTTAGGCATTGGGAGAGCTCCTCTTTAACCTCTAAACTGAGTTGATTGTCAATTTTTAATACCCTGTTAGGCTGCAGAGGGTCTAAGAGCAGGTCCTCTAGGTCCTCGATTAGCTTTCTTCTAAGCTCTTTCCTTCATCTTGAGGATCCAGAGTGTCAATCTCCTATCTTTATGAATCATTCGACTCCTCTATGCTAACCAATTCTTCAGTAGTTATGGCTTTAAGCTCTATGACTGCGACACTCGTAGTTCTAACCTCCTTTAGATCTCCGAAGTGGCAGTATCTGGCTTCCACCTAGCTACCTCTGACCTCCCTGACTTCGTAGGGGTTGGGAATCACATGGTTAAACTGCAAGTGGATATGGCAGCTCTAATTTGGTAAAAGGTGCCCCTACTTAGGATATCATTATAATGGGGGGGCTTGTCCAGGATTAGGAACTCTACGATATTGGTGACCTGCTTTGGGGTTGTTCATAGAGTCACTGTGAGCTTGATGGTTCCTAAGGACTTGGTCTTCTATCTAGAGAAGTTGACCAGTATAACCGTTAATGGGGTTAAGTGCTCAATGGTGAAGCCTATGGCATTGAAAATGCTGTAGTACATGAGGTTATAGGTGGCTCTAGTATTTATAAGGATTCGATGGACATTGTGATTGCCCACTATAGTTATCACTACCAGGGGATCATTATTTAGGAATTCTATCCCACTCATATCTTCATTTGTGAAGGTGATCTCTATAACATTATACTTTATCATCTTCGTAGGCCTGAAGTTGAAGAACTCGGCCCCTAAGCTTAAGGACTTAGCATGTCTGATGTATGCCTTTCTGTACCTATTGCTGTTTTTCGAGAAGGACGAGCCTCCATCAATCATGAAGATTTTATTTGCATGTTCCTTTCCTTTAGCTTTTGGGGGAGCTTCCTTTTTCTTATCTATATATTTATGGAGCAGTCTCCTCTGGATGAGTTTATCGATTTCCTCTTTCAACTTCCAGTAGTCATCGGTCTTGTGGCCATGATCCTTGTGGTACCGATAGTACTTTGTTGTATCCCTCTTCTTTTCTGAAGTCTTCATTTTTCGGGAATCTGGGAGCTGCCCTGGATTTAATTGGGCATAGACCTCACCTAAATGGGTTATCAAATGAGTGAACTGCTAGCAAGCCTTGCCTTCGCTTGGTTCAGACCTGTTTGATTCCTTCTTGTCCTTTTTGCCCCCTATTTTTTGGCTGTGGGGTGGACTGTATCCCTTTTGGCACTTGAAGGAGAGGCTTAATAAATTATGCCCCTGTAGAGCTTCTTCCATGCTAATTTGTTTATTAACCTCATCCAAGAGCTCAGACATAGTTTTATGGGCCATCCTAGCTAGAGTCATTAAGAAGTAAGGGGAGTTCACTTATTCCATAAAGGCTACCCCTGCCACCCCTCGTTGAGGTCTGTGATCATAAGACTTTCCTGATTGAATTGGCAAGCTTAATTTTTCAGACTTTCTGTTGACATATGTTTGATGGTGAAAAGGTAAGTGGAGGGCTTGGACTGCTTCCAAGTTTCAAGAAAATGGGAGACGAACCTGGTTCCGAGCTCTTGCGAGCTCTGGATCAACCCAGGGAGCAGGTGTTGCACCACATTCTGGCCGCTTCCTTGAGAGTTGTGACTATTGCTCTGCATATGATACCATCTGTGACATTCTGGAGTCCCATTATATTCACATACTAGTCTATAGGGTCCGTGGTACCGTCGTACGACTCCAGTGTCAGGAGCTTAAATTTATCTGGGACTTGGTAGCTTTAAATGTGCTATACAAACGGAGATTTGAAGTCCCTTACTAGAGATACAGCTGAGCTCCCTCATAGATGGCCAATTGTCTTCATCATTTCGGCCATTTGAGCTCTCATCTCTAACCTAAACCTTTTTTCAACCTCTTCCACTGATCCTTTGTGGAATATTCTATTGAACACGAACCTTTGAGGTCTGGCATCTAATTCTTGTTCAGGTTCTCGTACTAGAGGAAGAGGAGGTCGAGTATCTCTGTTTCGGCTTTGATGTTGAAAGGCTTTTTAAGAATGTCCTTCGCAAACCACAGTCACTTGCGGGTTTCTCATTACGGTGGAAGAAGTCTATCTGAAACCTCTTCCAATGAGGATTTTCTCCTAGAGTTGGATCGATCAAATTCAAACTCACTGGTTCTGCTACGGCTCCCCTTAGATTATCTGCGATGGTCTCCGAGCCTTTATATAACTGGGACTTATGCAAGAACTGGTCGAGCAAATGTAGACGCAGAGGCCGAAGCTGACCTGTCTTTTAAGCTGGTTGGGGTTGTCTCTCTCTGGGCCATAAGCCCATCAATTTGGACTTGAAGGATAGCCTGTTGTTCTCTCAGTGCCACTAAGGGGTCTGGTTGAGTTTGTCCTGAAGACATGGTAGGTTTTTAGACGTGTTTTTGTTTAAAAGGAAGTGTATATATGTGACTTTGAGAAAATATTTTTTCCACAGACAGCGCCAAATTGTTGTTGCTTAGTAATTCTTGATTGTTCTTGGTTGGTTAGAGGAGTAAATGCTTCTCCTATATATATGATAGAGAGGAAACGTGTGGAGGGAGCTCTATGGAACATGTCCAAAGCTATCCCTCATCTCCACTAACTCTAACGTTGCTTCTCCACGGATTCCCGTGCATCAAATGCAGTTGATATACATTTATTGTTTTGATATTGTTTAAATTTTTGTTTTGTATACTTGTGAGAATTTTAAGCTTCTTTTGGTCATAATTTCATGAATGAACCGGAAAAAGAAATCTCCTTTTCATGGATTCTTATTGATTAATAATGTTTATCCATGTCTTTCCAAAGTTGTTAGAAGTCAATTCCAAAACCAATTTGAATTCAACCGTAACTTCAACAATGAGATAATGGGAAGACTATAAATGGACAATACAGTAAAATAACGCATATAATATAATAAAAAAATGATTAATAAAATAATTGTATTTTATCCTTAATTAAAAAGTTGACATTTAAACTAGTAATTTTAAACCGATATCCTTTATTATAATCACCATTTATATAATATACTATATTATTATTTTCTATAAAAATAATTAATAAGATTTATAGATAAAAAAAAATATTTTTCAAAATAAATGAATGTTCAATTCTTAGGTCTGCTGATAAGAGGTATACGCATTAACTACACATGCAACGCCAGTAAATAGTACTTACAACCCATGTGAAATTCTCATGCAAAATTTAGTTTCGTTGTCGGTCTTTTCATCTCAAATGTAAAACACCTCCTCTCTCTCTCTCTCTCTCTCTCTCTCTCTCTCTCTTCATGAAAAAAGAAGAATTTAAGCATTTTCTCCCTGAATTCAGATAGACTATTTCACCACTAACGTTAATTTACTCGCTCAAAATTTATTTAAACAAATTAAATGCAAGTGAACCTTAATTAAAAAATATATTTTAAACAGTCAAAAGATGCTTATTTAAGGGAGCTATAAATCCGAAGTAATAAAAAGTAATAATGACACTAAATTTTTATATTTCCTATTTTGTCCCCACATTTTGTTTATTAAATAAAAATATATTTGGTGGAATTGAACTCGTAACCTCCAAATTAGAAAGAAAAATACCTTATCATTAAGCTATTTCAACATTGGTTAATTAATTATTTTTCATTATACACACATAAAAATGAACATGCGCATTTATCACTTAGTGCTAAAAATTTTAGTATTGACTAAACATTAACCTTGAATCAGGGGTTTTCACAAGCAGTTGAAGTGTTAAAAGATTCGAGCATTACCATTGAATTCCGTAATGGCCAGTCCAAAAATCGACCGAACAGACTGAACTGATCTGTAAAATTCTAAACTGAAAAAAATCGAAAGTGAAAACGAGAAAACCGAACTGAATTATGTATAAGAAAACAAAAGTTGTTAATATAAACTCTAAGAGCACATGTTAATTATACTATAATACAAAAAAGATGACTTTTATAAGAATATATTCCTTATTAATTACATGTAATGATCCTATTAAAAAAAAGTCATTCACACGTGCTCTTATAATTGGATTAACTATATGATATATGCTAAGATTTTTTTATCACATACATGTTGGTCAGATAATTCATCATTTTATTTAATATATTTTATTCTTATAAATGTACAAATAAAATAGTAACTAAATAAAATATATGGTTTCTATATGTTTGTTTCTTATTTCTAAAAAATCATGACTTTAACTTGAACATGAACTAATCTTATGTTACTATTAATATTCTATTGTCATGTTAAATTGATTTTGATAAAAAAAAAATATGTCAAAACTAAATAAAATCGAACCGAATTTTTACATTTTGCTTGAATTTGGGATACTTTAATTTTTATCCCGACCGAAAACACCCGTAATCAGTGGCGTAGCTAAGAATTTCCAACCGGGGGTGCGCAATTTGAATAAACTCAAAAGTCAAAATAGTAATAATATAAATATAGAATTCTTACATTAACAAAAGTACTAAATAAAGAAATTACCTACAACAATCATCTCCGAGATTTCATATTTTGAAAACGTTGAATGACGAGTTTGTCACCGGCTGGTCGGTGCTATGGAGTGCGGTTCGGGAAAAAAATGAAAGAAACAACCAAAAAATGAGAGAAACAGCCAAATAGGGGAGAGTTGGTCTCAAGATCTTTCTCCTCTTTTTAAGAGTATTTTAATTTTCAAAAGCTCGTCAACTTGTATTTCTTACAATTATATACCTTTAACTATAAATTTATGCATACAAGTTCCTATTTTTATATATTTTTTTTAAAAAATTGCAGATATTGTCGGGGGAGTGGGCGCACCACCTGGTCACTATAGCAACGCCCCTGCCCGTAATGCTCCCCACCCCCCAAAAAAATAAATTCCTTTCTTAAGAAAGATTCGTGGCTCTGCTCCTAGTAATTAGGACAAATTTTTTAATTGACTACTTAATCTACATCACGGTCCAATTTGCATCAATAGAAACATTAAGGGTAGAATTAAAATTGACCCCAAACTTTAGGCTGTCTAATGTAATTAACCCCAATTTATAATATAACACGGACACGTCACACGTGCATAAAATGGTTTACACTGGGAGCAAACTGTATGTTAGATTGAGAGAGAATGAGAGGAGGTCAAATTGTATATAGGTTGACTATGACGAGTACAATATAATGACAATGTTCCAATTTATAAAGTTAAGTACATGGCACAATTAAAAAATAAAATAAGGGATTTGATGTTCCTAAATTAGAATACAATATCAATTTATAAAAGTCTGAATCAATTAGGACACAAAAGATAACCATACAATAATATAATTAAAAAGATAAAGATAGTTTTTTCGAGTAGAATAGTTTAATAAAAATATTCATACGGATCCTAGGTTTGAATCATATCCGGATTCTGGAGTATTTGTTCATTTGTTAATAAAGGAGAGAGACCCACCTTAAATTCCCTTATTTAAATAATACTAATAATAATAATATAAATAACAATAAATAGTTGTACGTTGTCATAGATTATTGAGATAATGGGTTATAAGAACTCGCTCCATAATGTTTTATAACTCTAAGGACGGACTCATATTTAGTAAAGAAAAGTAATACTAATTTCATAATTTGATTTTACAATAAGGACACTTTCATCATATTAACTTATTTTAAGAAAAATGATAAATGTTGATGGACAAAAATACCCTAAACAATACCCCCCCTCTATCTCAACCCATAAACGGTTATATTATACTGATTTTAACTATGTGCTAAATTTGTCCACCACCTTGTTCTCCAACCTCCTCACCAATGATTCTCCTCTTCCATCACCACCACCACCCAACTCTCTGATCGTATTGCCGAGAGGAGCGTCGTTCTCATCTCTTTTTTTTTCCTGGAGGTGCAATCGTAAAATAGATATAACTTTTGATCGAACCGTTAGACTGAACTGATTTTTGGATATATTGTTCAGAAGACAAAGTTACCATAATTACGTGAAAAATCAAGATGATCAAGAGTTTGTTTTGCTATTGAAATAAACCAATTTCAACGGCCCAGCGAGATTTGTAAAAAAAAATCTGATTGCAACTCTTTTCTTCTTTTTTTTACGAACCCTAAATCAAAGATATGTAACTTTTGATTGAATCGTTGGATTGGGTTGATTTTTGGATATGTTGTTCGGAAGACAAAGTTACTTTAACTACGCAAAAAATCAAGACGATTAGAGGTCTTTTCACAAAAAATCAAGATGATCAGAGTTTGTTTTGCTATTGAAATAAACCAATTTCGACAGCCCAGCGAGATTTGTAAAAAAAAATCTGAGTGCAACTCTTTTTTTTTTTAGAACCCTAAATCAAAGATATGGCGCCATTCTAATGTTGGTCAATTGGTGCTAAAATATGTGATTAGTTACTTTGGATAAAAATGATGTTAAATATGTTTTAATAGCTTGATTTGTGAATTGTATGGGGTGCTAAAACTGTTTAGCACCTTCGGTTTAGTTATATGTGTTCACCTGTTGTGCTAAACCCTTTTTAGCATCATTATAGTGATGGATAAATGGTGTTAAAACTGTTTTAGCACCATGTGATTAGTTACTTTGGACAAAAATTGTGCTAAATCTGTTTTAGTACCTTGACGTGTAGAAGTGGATGGGGTGCTAAAACTGTTTAGCACCTTTAATTTAGTCATATGTGTTCACCTGTAGTGCTAAAATCTTTTTAGAACCATTCTAGTGTTGGACATTTGGTGCTAAAATTATTGTAGCAGCATGTGATTAGTTACTTTGGAGAAAAATGGTGATAAATATGTTTTAGCACATCAAGTTCACATGTGCTGCTAAAACCTTTTGAGCACCATTATAGTGTTGGAGAATTGGTGCTAAAACTGTTGTAGCACCATGTGATTAATTACTTTAGACAAAAATGGTGCTAAATCTGTTTTAGCACCTTGATATGTAGAATTGGATTGGGTGCTAAAACTGTTTAACACCTTCAGTTTAGTAATATGTGTTCACATGTGGTGCTAAAACCTTTTTAGCACCATTTTAGTGCTGGAGAATTGGTGCTAAAACAGTTTTAGCACTATGTGATTAGTTATTTTAGACAAAAATGGTGCCAAATTTGTTTTAGCACATTGATGTATAGAATTGGATGGGGTGCTAAAACTATTTAGCACCTTCAGTTTAGTAATATGTGTTCACATGTAGTGCTAAAACCCTTTTAGCACCATTTTAGTGTTGGAGAATTGGTGCTAAAACGGTTTTAGCACCATGTGATTGGTTACATTGGGCAAAAATGGTGTTAAATCTGTTTTAACACCTTTGAAATTCTTTGTTCCCTATTTTCTATTGGTGTTAAATATGTTTTAGCACCTTCATGTATATAATTGGATGTGTACTAAATCTGTTTTAGCTCCTTTAGTTTAGTTATATGTGTTCACATGTGGTGTTAAAATATTCTTAGCACCATTCTAATGTTGGACAATTGGTGCTACAATTGTTTTAGCACCATTTAAATAGTTACTCTATTATGGACAATTGAGGGTAAATTTGCATTTAGTATGTTTATATATTTTTTAATGAAGACTTGTTTATATATATACTTTTATATCTTCCAAGCTATTTTAATGAAGTCTTTTGTCCAACAATTAAAAATACTTGGTAAATTGGGGAAGAAACTAAATAAATATTGTAAAATATTGTTGAGCAACAAAGGATGTGTAAAAGTATAGTGATTTTTCTTCTGTTCTCATATATATATATATATATATATATCTAATCTGTTAGTGTGTGTTCTCTGGAGAGTGATAACGAATTTAATCCCTTCCACATGCCAAGAGAAGAAAACGATAATATATATATATATATATATAAAGAAGCTATACCACCCAATGTTCCCCATAAAAACAATCCTTGGGGGGGTGTGACGCCCCGAATCCGTTGTGAGGTGTAGACCTCTGGAACCCGGTTAATTACGGTGCCGTATGCGACGGCGGGTTGTGAAATGCATAATTTAAAACTTATTTAATAGTAATAACACAGAAGGCCTTATTTTGAAAAATTTTGGCATGTGGAGTTCGTATTTATAGCAAAACCACCCTGTAAATAAATAAATAAAATAAAAGAACTATAAGTTTCCTTTCTTCAAAATCGAACTCCACATTCATGTTAATAATGTTACGTACAATTCAAACCCTCCAACGAGGTCCCAAACTTAAATAATAAGGCCTTACATCTCATCTGAATTGAAATGAATACAATATAATGATACAAACAATATTGATAGTACTAATACATATAACTCTTAAGTTATAAGTTATCCACGAACAACTACAACTATATATGGTCTTCAGAGGTTCTAATCTGTACTCATATCGCCCCAAGGAAGTATCTGCAAAACTGTTAGAAAATGGGAGTGAACTAAACACGGGCTCAATGAGAACAATAAGGTTTTTGTATAGAAAGTCATTTCTAAAAACCCATGCATGCGATGTATTATAATGAAAAGAGTTTTGTTATGATCATGCGTATATATCTACGCCATTTTACGACTTTTATAAATATCTATAGATATATACATATATATATATATATTAATGCAATGAAAACCATTTTTCATGCAATGTGTACCAACTGTTACCCCATCTAAAAAAAATACGAGAAAGCATGTATACAAAAGTACTACCCAGATGTATGTAATCGTAATACCAAGATATATATATATATATACATCTCCAAAGTATGATAAATTAAAATAAGGAATTATAGTCATAAAATAAACGCAGGCACTAATCTCATTCAACTGCTCATCTCGTATCCAACATCTAACATCTAGAGTTTACTCAACAGTGCACTGCGATCCGGATCTAAGCCCACAAGGCTAGGATATGCAGCCCCCAAGGCTGGGTCCTCCCGTGGACCACCTAGATGGTGTAGGGTATGCCGCATAGCAGGGTCCCCTTAAGGAACAAAGAGTATGACACTCTAAAAGCGAGGTCCCTCTACACGGACCAGGGTATGTAGCTGCAGAGGCTAGGTCAACCCCATAGACCACTAGTGCCTTAAGAATCAAACGATAATAGAGAAAGTATTCTTAAAAGAATATATTGATAAGAGGTACACGTCATACACATACTTACATATACATATCATATATATATATATATATATATCTTAAAAGTATCTCTGCCTACCAAAGGCTTGTCCATACTCAAAATAACATGATTTACAAAAATAGTACATATCAGGTAAATTATAGATATCAATCAAATATGTATTGAAAATATGCAACTATCACATATACATAGATATCTTAAATCATATAGTTAACTCTCGTCATATAGTAATATCATTGTTGTACTTAAGTCAGGTTCGCCAAGTCCGTTAACTAGTTGCTCAGTCAAGAAATTTATTCACTAGTTTCATCGATTGGGGAGTTTCACAATAATTTGCCAAATCGGCACCAAGCCAAGTATAACTCATAATCTTTAATATTCATATTCAATTTAAAATACCCCAATGGTTTTCCATACATTTTGTTAATTCAAAGGTATATTATGAGCCTGCTCGGCACAGTTACGGACTAGCGACTTTCCAACAAATCTCATGAAGAACGAACTAGTAGCTTAAGTACATCAATGATATCATGGACATGAGGAATCATTGGCAAAACATAATTTAAACCCACTAATTTATTAATGTATATACATATTCCAATTTCTTATCCATTAACGCATATGTTTCATACTAACTCTATATACTTGTTGAGGTTGTACACCTCCAAATATTTTCACATATAACATATATGTATATATATATAGCACTAAGTCCAAATCTCACAAGAGTTCTCTTATATAAGTCATAACAATACATATATAGCCTGTAAACAAAGTATACGCGTACACGCACTAATGGTTATTATTTAGGGCTAGTAATACTCAACCCATAACACACGTCTTTTACAAATAATAATATCTAACAACAAAATCATGGAGAAATTGACAAATACATGTTTGGATATCAAACCCAAGCCCCATGTATGCATTCAACAAACAACTTATAAGAAAATCTTCACTTTACTTTGAAAATGAGAATTCAACACATAATATTTAAAATCAAGCTTAGGTACTAGTGTTCCCACCTTAGTTAGGCCGATAGTCGAAGCTTTCAAGCACCGGATCGAGCCGCAATCCACCGAATCGCAAAACCCCCAATTTTGTGCTCAAAACCTAGAAATGGTGGAACTAAGGTGAGGAAGGAGATGGAAATGATTGATGATGTTGTATGAGGTGAGGAACTCATGGATAACACCCTTAGAAATCCCTCTCAAGAACCCTCTCATCTCTCTGAGGAAGAAGCAAAAAGAATGAAAAAGAAATAGAGAAGGAAGAAATGAATGAAACAAGGTAGAAATGGGTATAAAAACCCGTTGGGGTACCTCTGATCGATCAGAGGGCACCTTGGCTGAAGTCCCTCATTTTCTTTAAGAAATTACAGTTTTCGCGACCCGTTTCGACCCCTGAAACGACTTATATTCCACTTGTCCTTCAAACGAAAATTGTAGAGGGGAATGAGATGAATCGATGTCCGCAAACTAGGACTCATTTGGACTTCGTATGAAGAAGTTATGGCCTTCCAAAGTTGGCCAAAAATTAATTTCGGCAAAAATTTGATTTTTCGCCGAAAAATTGCCAAATTTAACCGTGGCTTCCCGAATTGCTTTCTAAACATACACATATACTTAATAACATTAAAATGACTTAAAAGTGTTGGATTAACTACGGAGGCCCCAGAACAAAAATTGACTCCTCAATCGGACGTTTGGCCTGAAACGGGCTTAAGAGAAGAATTAGCGTGAAGATGAAATTACAAGGTGTTACAGGGGGGATGGAGGAAGAGGAAACAATAAAATTATTTTTGGCTTCTTAATTTTTGATCGTATTTCTATAAGCATATATATGTGTGTGTGTGTGTCCCAATGGGTAAATATATATATATATATATATATATCAACATGTGCATTAGAATCAACAGTAGAAATGCAATAATGAAAATATTAGAAGAAAACCACTCTTACTCCTCCAACGGTACATACAAGTATTTATTATTTTGTTATATTAAGGTTATTATGTTATTAGTTAAATAAAGAAGGGGCATTAGTGTCTTTTAGTATAGTGTCCTTAATATACATTATTAATTTATAAGTGTCCTTTACAATTATATTATTATTAGAATTGACCCTTACGTCCAATTGCCCCTAGATAATTTTAATATATAGATATTAATTATTATTAAAATAATTTGTTATTATATCATTTATTGTATGTGGATATTTTAATAGTTGTACGATTGTCATAGATTATTTTAATAATGTTGATATTATTTATTATTCAAATAATTTGTTATTATATCATTTAATATATATGGATATTTTAACAGTTGTACGGATCTCATTGGAGCGAGTGGTAAATAATTTGTTGTTATTATATTCTTGCATGGTTATCATTTATGTTATTTTATTTTAATATATAATTTGTTTGTCATAAAGAATAGATATTATTTTACCACCTGCTCAAATCTAGGACGTGCAAATTCCATCAGAAACAGCTTTTGGTCTATATTTTTTAAGGCTATTTTTAATAGGTAGTGTAAAAGTATAATAAAAAAGTGAATATTTTATCTATAAATGTGTATAAGTTGTACCGCGAATAGGATAGAAACATCTCTCATGATATATCATTTGTCAGGAGAAAATAAAGTGATTTGCATAATATATGATGTGTCGGCCTTAGCATGATGCTACACGACACATCATGTGTTGGGACAGTTCAATTTTTTTGGTTGCATGACACATGATGTGTCGTGAAAGTACCCTATACATCTTGTGTCGGCTAGTGCAAAAGCTTCTTAGCTTTCACTTTTTATTTTGGTATAACTTTTAGCTTTTAGCTTACACTTCCAACATTTATAGTGAGGTGGACAGTAACAAAGTCAAATTTAGCCCATTTTTACTTTGGGGTAGAGATGGTTCATGTTTCTTATTATAATTATTGGTTTGGACACGTTATATAGATTTGATTTTGCTATTTTAATAAAAATCTTTGCGGACATTAGTAGTTGTACTATATTATACATTTAAATATTGTGTATATGTATCTCTCTTATTTCATATAGTAGATAATTTGGTGTATAGAGTTTAGTTTTCACATAGAGGATTATATTATCAGTTATTGTGTGATATAAATTTATTAGCTCACAATCTTAGATGGAATTGGACACCCATTGGCATGATTGTTGTATAAGCTTTAATAGTTTATCTCGACTACCAGAAACGATAAAGTTTTAACTATTTGTGCTAGTATACTTTGAGTGTATTGAACATGACTAATTTAGGTTAATTGTTTTTATACTGATTATATAAAATAATTTAAAATATCATAGTTATTATGATTGTTTATAATCTTAATTTTGAAATAATTAATAGACACATATACATAGAGTTTATTATTTTGACTTATTAAGAGTGATATTCATATATGAATCAATAAGTTTCGTGAATTGGATAATGGCACTATATATGATGATAAATATTAATTATTGACATAATTCACGTCCCGGTATAGGGATTGATGATAACCCCTTAAGGAACTTATAAGTTTTAATAATATCAAACCCTGCCGGTAAATTATAATAATCTGACATGTCAAATAAGTTAAGTGACAAATTCAATAATCAGGAAATCATTTAAATATAATTATCAGTAGTTTAATTTAAGTAACAGTTATATGTAATCTTGTTATGAAGGAGAATCATAAAAATTTAATAATAAAGAGTTTGAAATATAATTTTGAGATAAGGACAGTAGTGAAATTATAATTCTTTAGTGTACAAATTGTAATTTATGGGAGGAATTAATTTATAATCGAATTAGAATTTCAAATTTTCATATGAAGATTAAACCCTTATTTCTCTTAAGGGTCCCTATTGTAACCTTATATATACGTCGGCATTGCCTCTTCGCATGAACACAAGAATACTCACAAATTAGGGTTTGTGTCATAGAAAGAAGAAGGAGAAGCAAATCTTGGTAAAACCACAACCCACTCTTAGTGCAAAGTTAGACGGCGAAAGGAATACGATAAAAGATTGTAAGGTTCCATTAAGCCCAAGTTCTCAATTCGTCTACACCAATTCCTATTCTTACTAAGATGAGATCAAAACAAAGGGATCTCGAAGGGAAAAATCCAATTCCACTTTTAGGGTTTTATAGAATCTTTTTTTGTTCTGTCTATACACAATATTAACAATCTTCAAATTAATTTTCCATCCATGTTTTTTTTCATATATAATAGAAATTGGGTTATGCAAATCTTTAGATTTCATATTATATACTTCGGAAATTATTTTAGATAGATATAAATATTTAACATAGACACTCATATTAAATGTGACCACCATTTATTAGTTAAAAGAATTTTATCATAATTCATTATAACCAATAAATAATTAACACATTGATATAATTTTCCTATATGAAATATTTATGTTATGCAATTTCCACTTCAAAGCTATATTAACCGCGTGTTTTAATTCTCTACACGTTTAGAAAATATAAATGTGTGAAGGTCACATGCACTAGCTGTCAACTTTTTAGAGTATGGCTATCGTAACTAATTAGTTAAATCTAGGGGGCGGAATTTCCTACAGTTTTTATTGAACCCAACTGAATTAATTTAAGTAAAAAATATTTTTATTACCCATATATGAATACCAGAAATCGAAAATTTCATAATTTTTTTATTTGACTCTAGTATCACCCTTATAGAAATCGAAAATACTAAACCACTGTATTGAAAATACAAAAATGGAAAAATACTAAAACTATCGAAAACATAAATTTCAAAATGACCAAATATAACTAGGAAATTTCTGAATTTTTTTAATTCAAATATAAATATTAATTGTTGTCTAATTTCCTAGATTACCCTTGGTTAATTGAATTTTTTAATTGAAAATTAATAACCATCTAAAATTTAATATTTCAAAAATAATGGAAATATTTAAAAGATTTTAATAAATGTTCTTTTGAATTCCAACAAAAAGATATTTGAATTCAAGTAGTTTTATAACATATTTATCTCTAAAAATAGTTATTTTGTTATGATTTTCAATTAGTATTAATTGAATTAATCAATAGATATATTATAATATATTTTTATGAAAATTAGCAGATATATTATAAAGTAGGCATATTATAAAACATATTTATAAAAAAAATAATAGATATATTACGGAGTTGTAATACGAAAACTAACTGAAATGTAGACATATTACTCTATATGTGTACTTAAGAGTTATAATATGTCTCCATAAATGCCAAGAGAATTTGTTTTTAAGTGTTGCAGCTTGTAATATGTCTATTTGTAGGCATATTACTATAGATGTATTTTTAAGAGTAATAATATGTTTCCATACCAAGAAAATATATTTGAATAGTGCATATTATAATATTACTGTTTGTGAATCTAGTTAGGGAGGAGCCATTGGTTGGTTCCACTTAGGGCTTGTGGTGGTGCGCATCAAGGTCGCTTGTTTCGAGCAAATTGAGGTGGGGGAGAGCCATCACTTGGTTGTTAAGGGAAGGGAAGTAGCGAGTGATGGCAGATCGATCTAGGGTCTGTAGTAACTACAATGGTGGGAGTTGAAAAATACCACAATTTTCACGAAAAAATGGGATTAGTAGATCCATTTAGGGCTATGTTGCAGGTTGTATTGTTGGGTGTTAAAAAACATCACCATTTGTTAATACACAAAATTTGTAATAAAACTTGATAAGGGAATTGTGATCCAGCCATTTCCCGAAAACCAACAAACCATTCTATCCCTTTAATTATCACCACCTAATTGGCTACCTTTACTTTTTCTCCCTTTATTTAAGTATCTCCCATGTTCACTTTTTCTCTATATTGATATCGTAATTGATAATTGACTTTTTCACTTGGAATCACCGTTTTTCTAGTCACACAATTATCTCGATGTGTGCATGAGGTGCTGTTGCTGTATCAGAAGGTTTGGATTTGGGTTTTGCAAGGTAGAGAGAGAAAGAGCTAACAGGGGAGGGGTTGAAACATAATCACTCAAGTATCTTTATCCTTTTTTTAATCAAGTAAACCTTATCTCGAGCCAAATTAAATGCATTACTTATCCCAAGCTCAATTAAATTAACAGAGAAAAAGGCAATACGGTCATATTATAATTAATAATTTAAGATATAAAGAAATTTTATTTTTTTAAAAAAATAAGAAATTAGGCCAAATGCAAAACAATTGAGGTAAAAACAAAAGATTGGTTAGATACTAATTTTGAAATCAAGCTGGGCGTGAGTAAAAACAATTCCATAATAATGGGCTAAATTCTAAGTTTCTCATATAAATATACTAAAACTACATAAATAAATTAGGGTAATTTTGTTCTCACCCACAAAATCATTCTTCTCACCCCGGCTAATTTTTAAAATTTGACAGATAAATGTAAATTTTACTAACCAAACAATCTCTTATATAATTTTCCAATTATCTCCGTTCACCTACTTCTTTGTACTTCTCTCAAACACTTATTCCCTAGGATTGATCATTGTTTTTCATTTTTTCAAGAACCCTAAACAATGAAATCACCATTCTAAAATTAATTTCACCTTTAAAACTTTCACAATCCTATAATTTTCTGATTTTGGTAAGTAAATTAGGGTGACAAAATTGGAGTAATGGATGAAATTGAGTCTAGCCAAAAATTGGAAGCCATGGCTTTTCAAACGAGGATTGCCCTGAGTTTTAAAACTCTCATAGTGTATGCTATATATATATATATATATGTCCCTATTTGTGTACCCTATTTTGGTTGTATTAACTTCTACAAGTAGAGAGTTTGTCAGATTGCAATTACAGGTGCCAAAGAATAATCTGGCATTCACCTTTCGTTTGGAAGATTTTCACTCCTACGGAGACCGTTCGGAGTCTGGCCGGCACCAGGGATGCAAAACTAGGGAGATATATTAATGGAGAGAGAAAGAAAGTCTTGTTTGGCAATTGAGAAATAAATGAGGTGAGTTTACGGTATTTGAGAAAATTTGATGGGGTAAGTTTCAAGTATTCTTAATTGGGGTGAGAAGAATAACTTCGTGGGTGCATTTAAGAACACCCATAAATTATACTTCTTCTGTCTCAATATATAATACCACTTTTTTATTTTAGATGTCTCATATAGTTTAGTCAAATTTTTCTAATTAAACTTTTAAAATAACAAAAGTTAGTCGATCTTTGATCTCTCTCTTACAAAAGAGGCTAATTAATTCTAGGCACTTGTTTAATATTACTTTCTTTTGCTTTTTACTAATTTAATATTGGATGCTTCTTGTTTAGTGTATGTTTAAAGCTTAAACTTTATCCGTAAACTCTCTTATTTAATGTTCACAACAATATTTTATATGCATTTAAATGAATTTTCATTGTTTTAGTTGTTCTCCCTCTTACCATACGCACATTTATCAAAATAATATTTTACCAAAAAATACAGATAATATTAATCATTAACGAAGTACCGAAACAAATCAAAACAAATTAAAAATACAAAAAACTGAAATTAATCGAAAATACCGAAATACCAAGCAGTTTGGAATGATTTTTAATTTCAAATACCAATTCATAAATTGGTAAAACTAATATTTAATTTCTTATTTTAATTTTAGTATTAACAAGCATGATTTGTTGACCGATTTACTGAAACAATACCCCTAATTAAATTCACAATCATGCATGCATGGATATGTATATACATGAATCTTAATAAGTTGAAAAGCTAGTACGTTAAGCCCTCCCCTTGCCCTTAAAAACTTCACCACATTAATCATTTTTTTTTAATTTTTTACACAAACGATTAAATTATTAGATAGGCTAGACTACACAATTTGGAAGTAAATTAATTAATGGGAAGGGATGAGCCGTCCGAATTCGAGCCGAAATAAATGAAGCCAAAGATTCGAAGCTGAGATACAAGCTCTTGATCACTCTAATAAGTTTTCGAGTGTTACAAATACAACATTATAAAGCCAGATAGCCATAACTTATTTATATTATAAAGCTAGACAGCCATAATTTTTATTCAAGATGAGGTAAATTATAACTAAAACTTATAACAAGAATTAAATCAAGTTGTGCAAGGCTTGCGCCAATTATATATATATATATATATTGCAAAAAATTAAGGACCAAAAGATCATGAAGATCATCTTCACTAAGTTTCATCAAAAAATTCATTTATTTACTCTCTCAAAATGATTGGTCCGCATTTAAGGATCAAAAGATTGGTCCTCTTAAGATCCTTCCCCTATATATATATTGCAAAAATAAATTACTCTACAAAATATATTTCCTTTTTTTTTTTACAAAAATAATAATAATTAATTCCCTAACAAAGTATTTATCCTTTTAAAAGTAGATTGTTTGTTGAGAAAAAAATATATCAACATTAAAAAATCAAAACTAAAAAGCGTGGTTACAACTTAAATATCATCACTCAATACATATAAATTAAACTTAGTTTCTTAGAGTGCCAGGAGAGGGGAAAACAAGTTAGAAGTGAGAAAAGTTTGAAACTAGATATTTTATCTTTTTTAAAGTTTATGTCCCAGATTAACTCATATTTTTTCTTTTTCATCTTTTTAAATAAGATATATTATAATTTCAATTTAATAAATGATTAAGAACACAATTTATTTGGAATTGTAAAATTTGGTATATAGATTATAAATTAAAACAAAGAGTGCATTCTTAATTTGGGATATACCTAATAGGACTAATGAATTCTTGAGTTCAAAAGAATTTAATAAAAAAAAGTTTAAAGTAAAGAAATAAAAATAAAGAAAAAGAAAAAGCAAAAATAAATGGAGTTTTAAAATAAAATTTGGAATTATTCCCATAGGTAACCATGAGAGAGAGGTGTAAAAAGGTAGTCGGATTGTTATTGTATTTTGGACTTAAAAACAATGTAAAGTTTAAACGTGACCCACCACCTAACGTATTTGAAATCTGGGTAAATGACTAACGGTCCGTTCGACAGTGTTTTTAGAAACCCGTTTTATTTTTTGAAGTCAAAAACGGATAAAAAATACGTTCGATGGGATGTTGACAAAAATACATAAAATGTTTTCAGAGAATGAATTCTTGTTTAAAGCATAAAACGCAAAAACGCCAAAATGACATTCTTTCCATTCTCACTCATGCAATCTTCGCTTTCACTATTTTCGTTCTCAAAAAATGTTTTCACTATTTTCGTTATCGGAAAATTCGTTTTCTCGTTTTCATTTTTTAAAAATATCTTCCGAAAACGTTACCGAACGGACCCTAATCCTTTCAATCACTCTATTTCAACTTCATTTATTTAATTAAGGTGAGTTGTTTACGATTTTTTGTGGAATCTGGGTAAATGACTAATCCTTTCAATCACTCTATTTCAACTTCATTTATTTAATTAAGGTGAGTTGTTTACGATTTTTTGTGGGCTGGACACGGAAATGGGTTGGGATCGGGCAAGGTGGTGGGCTATGGCTTATAGAAAAAATTAAATTTTACACAGTTATAGGCTAATTTTTAACTTTTATCTTGGGCCGGAGCTCTCTAGGTTAAGGTACGCCCCAATTAATTGTAGATCATTTTCTTAACGATTTAAATTTTTAGAAGAGAGGTTCTCAATATAATTAAGATGATTCTTTTTTCTAACACTTAGGGTGTGTTTGATTGCCTTTATTTTCCATGAAAAATGGGAGTTTTCCACCCAAGTTGCCACTTTTGTGCTGTTTGATTGACAAAATTTTTCAGGCAGTCAAATTCCATCTTTTGTCACTATTCATGTACTTTTTCATGTAAAGTTTGAAAACATTTTCTTTGGAGGGGCTTGGTTTTTATTTTCTAGGCAATTGGCACATTTTTCGAGACAAAATTTTACCCATTTTCTACATTAAAAATGCCATAGCTTAAAATAAAAAATTCAAAATTTAATAAAAATTTAATATTTAAAATCTACTAATCAAGCTCAATTAAACAAGATCCATCATGATTATAGAATTATGTGAAAAAAATATCAATAATTTTTTCTACATTAAAAATACCATAAAACAACCAATTTTTTCTGAGTAGAAAATTAAGACAATCAAACACATTTAATTGACATTTTCCATGCAACTCAATTCTAGGCAATTCAATTGCCTGGAACTTATTTTCTTTCCATGCAAATTCCATATTTGCAATCAAACGCACCCTTAAAGCTTTTGTAGAGACTGAAAAGAATTTGTTTGTGTCCTGGTGCCCATAATTGAAAGTTCTGGCACACAAGCTAGCTATAGGGCACTTTGTTATACTGTGGGTGTAATTCGACATTAGAGGCACTGAGCCTCTGAATTCCAGTCATGGCAATGCCACAATGGATTGATCAAATGATAGACGTGTGGAAGAATGGTCTGGGACCTCAAATTAATGAGACAGGAATTGTGACAAGCGAAGTCATTGCGTATGAGTGGAAATGAATTTGTATTATAACTTTCAACCAAATAAAATCGTAAAAAGTAATGTTTAGTAAAACATCATCGTTTCATGCATTTTTATTCCTCTTTTTTCAGAAAATATTCACATGGTTATACCACTGTGGATGCTCTTACAAGAGCAGTATTCATTCACAATTTCACGTAGATTTCTGTTATTAATTTTATACTCTACAAATATATATAGAGAGCATATTTCTTAAATGGATCGGAACCTTTAGCGACTAAAATTGTCACTAAATATCGAGGAAATATTTTTAACGAAAAACCGTGACTAAAGATCCAGTTCGTATGAGAAATTTTATGTGAATATATATATACATATATGTGTGTGTGTGTGTGATTGATAAGGTGAATTCACATTTGCGCAACTATAATCCAACTTTAGTACTTTATAGTACTTTGCATTGATCATCTTCTGTTGACAAGTTTTATCTCGCTAACATTTTTCAAAAAAATATGGGTAATCATGAATACTGATTTTCCCTTGGCTAAAACTTCAAAAATATAAAAATTGAATAGTTGCAATTTTGCCTTAAAAAGGTATATTAGGAATATAAAAAGGGCTGAAGCAGAAGAAAGGCTGTTAATAAAAAACAAGCCACTGAAATTAGCGAGTTTTAGGGTTTTAGGTTCAGTGGAAGAGTATTGCTGCTGCTGCTGCATGTAACATTAAAGATTGTTCCTTGTTGAACCATTTGTTCTATAACATCATCAGTGTTCCATCTTTTCTTAGTCTGGCTATTTCATGTTATATATTAGTGACCATAACTGAAGGAAAACTTGAAAAAGTTGATGTATGCAAGATAATAACATACAGTTAGTGCCGGTCCCAGATATATAGGGCCATATACAAAAATTGAAAGGGACTTTTTTTTAATGTCATGCTTACAATATTGGGCCCTTTGTACAAGTTTTTTTTTTTAAAAAAAAAAAATTTATAGTAAAGAGGACTTGTGTGGTTGCTCACCCAACACCTCTCAGGACTGGCTATGTATACAACTTTGTAGCAAAAGGTAACAACATAACACTAATATATAGTTTAGTTAATGTCTTTTGTTGCTCTATTTTGTTTTCATTTTTCTCTGCTAACTAATGAAAGATATAACAACTTTTCAACATTAAAGGCAGCTAAATGCTCATTTTCTTCCTTTTTGTTGTTTGCCTATAAGTTATGGAACTATCGAGAGGGATTGGTTGGCAACTCGAACTTGGTGCTCTTTTTTATCACTTGAGCTAACAGGCTTGTTCATTAAAATTTTAATGGTTAATTTGTCTACATTTTTATTTCAATTTTCTCCTCATTATTTTCGTTAGCAATACATAAATCTTTATCACAACAGTGGGGATGCATTTGTCCAAATTAAAACACTCATTGTTCAGAGCCAAAATAAATTTACCTATTCATAGGTTCGTTTAGGCAAAATGCAAACGAAGTTTCTAGATATTCAATTCATTTGACAGACATTTAAAGGAAGAATCTTAGTTTCATGATATGTTATATTGACTAGTGAAAGTAGAATACTCACAAAGCCAAAACCATTAGTGGTAGCTTCAGATGTGATCATCGTGTAATCGCCCGGGTACTTACCAAGAAATATCTTAATGTTAGGGATTTCATGAATAATAGCACCCACATTGCCATTCTTGCTTCCTCTTGTTAATGCATCTGCATATTCCTCTGGGGAAGAATATAGTTTAAGCCTGCATGCCATCCTTAAAGTTCAAGCTCCTCACAATAACTCTTCGCAACAAATTATTGTCATGGTACTGTATAAAATCATTTGATGGTAATCGAATCTGTTGAATTGTCAAAAGTGAACTCAAAGTTGCAGTGTAACATGAAGTCAATATGAGCACTACCAAAACCTAAACCGCCATACAAATCTTGACAAATTGCTCTCCAACTTCTGTCATGGGATAATAGAAAATCAAAGATGATTCGGTTATTGATATATATTTTCTAGGGAAATGCTATTACTAAAGTAAATATAGCTTCTAGCACCACAAATAATGTATTAATTGTTGTGCATTAAGGATAGTGCACTACACATACGAGCATGGATGTCTTACTATGAGCAAAAACAAGGGTGGAGAAGGAGAACCAGAGAGTTGTTCCAACTTGTTGAGCTGGTGAACCTTGAAACTTTTTATTTATAGGGTGTTCAATTACCCAAATGACAAACCCAATTATGATCAAGAAACCAACGATGGTCATCCATAAATCCACATCAAGTGGCTCTAAGAAGATCCGCATGTTCTTATTGCCAATTCTTGCTACCATTCCAACACCTAAATCCGTGTAAGGCAATGTAAAATCAACATATAAAGATCTATTAGCCGTGATCGTTGTGTCCCCCACCACAACATCAAATTTCTATTTCATAAAAATATCAAATCACCTGTCACAAAAATGCCGCATATAATATGTGCTAGTGCAAAAGTAATAAAGCGAATAATTTTTTACAATTAGGAATATACTTACCCGAAATTTGACTTGATATACAAGATCATTCCAGCTTCTGACACTATGTCCATTAGGCCTAAAAAATGGGATAAACTCGATCGTATGGTGCTTCATATTGTAAGCCTTCGATGGCAGTTGAGAATACATCTATACAGAACCTACTGACAATTGTTGCATTGGTTTCATCAAGCCTCAAGTTCACAAGATCCGAGAATCCCCTATTAACTGGAACACCGATTCTTAGTTTTTTGCTAACAATTCCCATCTTCGAACGTTTTGGAGTAGTTGTAGATCCTCCTGCTCTACTAATTCCATCCCCCGGTGTCCAAATCCTGACTCTTCTATCCCTTTTCCCTATCACATTCATAATCTCAAATTCCTTAGGCAATAGTGACCCAATGATAAGTCGAAACTCACCACCTAAACCTATAAATTTAACTTTTAATATCTGATTTAAAAGTGCGCTTAAGTTTGGCACTGAAACTTGATTCCCAGCTAATGGAATTCCTCTGCCTCCTCAACAGGCTTTGCCAGTGCCCAAACAGCATTGTACGCTGGTACACTCAACACATTTAATTCTCTCACTTCGGTGGAAGGGTCCTTATTATAATACTCCTTTCTCCATCTTAAAGTCAAATTATGGACCTCGTTTGATGGTGGAATATAAGATTTAAAACCTAATGCCCCTTGCATTGATTCAATGGCTTCTGAATCCATATACTGCAAGAGGCTAATCGTTTTATCGGTTACAATCCAAGCATATCCTTCACTCATCATTTTTAGACTTTTTGCATTCAAGAAAATGATGGATGAAAGGGAAGGCGACATATGAACCAGGAACACTTTTACATACATATTCTTGAGCTTTTAGAGCTCTTCAATCACTTCCATCATCCTTACTATTAGGAGAAATAACGTTTTTATACGAAACATGAATGTTTTCTCTTGGAAATAATCAAGCAAATATGGTGTGGTTTCTCTTTCATAATCAGTGTCCTCATATATAAGAATGATATCCCTCCATTTGAACAATTCTAAAAGATTAGAAATGCCCTCAAATTGAGTCTTTTGGTCTTGAGAAATTCGAACAAAATAAGGATATTCTGTTGAGGGTGAAGGCCTTGCAATAAATGAAATGATAGGAACTTTAGCTTTGTCTCCTAACATGGCCAAAAGTTTTGATTTGAGAGTAATGTTTTTGAGCCAATTATTGCTTGCACCTTAATGTTTTCCAACAGATCAAAAGTTGCGCAGATTAATAGAACAAACTTACACACTATGGAACAAACTTCCTTAGTCATTACCATTGTTTTTGGTCTTTAATTCCTTTTTAGGTTCATTTAGCTTACTGTACCCTATCAAACGTGCGCTAAGGATAATTGATGCATTGACAAGAACAATGGAAAGAGGTGACAATTTGTAGTTACAATTTCATTTTTGATTTTTTCACATCTTTAGAAATTTATAGTCCAAGATGGCGATATCATGCATGCCCATGGGTAGAATTTACACTAGAAAGTCGGCTTAAAAGGGAAAAGTACCCGATAGGGCTAAAAAAACAAGGTCTCCATGTGCATATATATCGCTCTTAATTATTCTATCTTTACCATGATTGGACATGATCCTTTAATTTATGCATGATTTTTCACATGATTTTAATTAACAATACACTACTTTCAACATAATCAATGGCCGTAAACAAAACTTATTCATTTATGTCTTAAATTGAAAATAAACTCTGAATTTAAGTTATCCCAAAAGGGAAAAAAATGGGTTTTCCAGTCAGAGAGAGTAACTTTTTATGTGTGTTAAACATTTTTTAATGTAAAGAAAAAATTACCAGGCATGCATATGCATTAAATGTGTCACGAGTGTGAGTAAATTAAACGAACAAATAAGCATTAGTGTGAAGAACAATCCTTGTGAATATATATTAGTTGGGAATTAAGAAAGATATATGAAGACTCACAGGCAAATAGAGCATGGAGGGGTTCTCCACCAGAATCCCTAGTGTGAAGAATAATCCTTGTTTTGTAGTGACTATTAACAACATAAAAAAATAGCCATATTAATACAACCAACTATTTCATATCAACAATCGCTCCAATTGGAATTTGCTTGTTGGATATTGATTGGGATTCATTATGAGCTTTTAATGGAATTAAGGAAAGTGTATTGAATCGTGTATTGAAGACGAGGATGTTGGTGTAATTTTTTTTTTGATTGAGTTTCTGTACACAACGGACGAGTGCACAGAAGTTTGATTCGGTTGTGTGTTGGTGGCTGCGGGTGTTGTAGGATAGGGTTAGGGTTTGTGATGGTGTTATAGGGTGATATGTGGGTTGTTTTCGTGAAATCAAAAAGTGAAGTTAGTAATTTGTTCCAAGGATTCCATAAACAGATCCGTACACAGTATAACGCTACTATTCAAATTCTCCGAAGTGACAATGGCGGTGTATATATGAGTACCGAATTACAGGCATACTTAACGAAAAAATTATCATTTATTGAAAATAGTTCGGGCATCATTGATTGGTACAAAAACACCAACCTCATATTGGGGCAAAGCACTGTCTTCGGTTGCCTATTTGGTAAACCACATCCCATCCGCTACACTTGATTTTCAGACACCCTTTGAAGTCCTAACTAAGTTTTTCTCGGCTCCTACCGTGTCCAATCTTCCTCCCCGAGTGTTTGGATGTGTCACATTTGTTCACTTACCAAAGGAACAACGGTTTAAGCTTGAACCTCGTGCTCTCAAGTGCATCTTTGTCGGGTACGCATCTTTTCAGAAGGGGTATCAGTGTTATCATCCTCCTACACAAAAACTGTACGTCACCATGGATGTTACGTTTTATGAAGAAAGTATGTACTTTGACATGACTAACCTTCAAGGGGGGCATTATAAGGAAGTTCAGTCATTTGGGAATATCGATGAGGAAGAGACAAGCTCAATAGAGGTGGTTCCAACGTTGACTTCGAGTTCACCACCAATAGTAAAGCTAACTGAAATAGCAGAAACAGAAGAAATCTTTCCGATTAAAGTTGTGTCGTCTCCGTCTTCGCTTAACGCAAACAACCAATCGTCCACGTCAAATATCCCTGAAAATGAGATTTCCTAGGTATCATCTTCTCCTATTCATATAAAGAAATTTCCTGATCGAGCAAATAGAGGTGTACCAAAACCCACATATGACCCATATTTTACTAGTAAAGCCAAATATCCTATGAGTAATTATGTGTCGTATGATCGGTTAACTGCATCTAACAAATCTTTTGTGAATCAATTATATTCTGCATCTATTTCTAACAGTGTGTAGGAAGCCTTATGTGATTCTAAGTAAAAATAGCAATGGATGAAGAGATGAAGTCTTTGTTGAAAAATGACACATGTGAATTGACCGAATTACCAGCCGGAAAGAAGAAGGTGGGTTGCAAGTGGGTGTACACTGTGAAATTTAAAGCAGATGGAACAATCGAAAGATTCAATGCAAGACTGGTTGCAAAAGGCTACACACAAACACATAGGATTAATTATCTAGAGATATTTGCGCCAGTAGCAAAAATCAATACGGTGCGAGTGTTACTCTCATTAGCTGCAAACTTGGACTAGCATCTACAACAGTTTGATGTGAAAAATGCCTTTCTACATAGGGATTTAGCGGAGGAAGTATATATGGAGTTTCCACCTGGATATAAGATCCCCGTTGAGCATATAAATAAAGTCTGAAAGTTGAATAAATCTTTATATGGGCTTAAACAATCCTCGAGAGCCTGGTTTAGGAGATTCGCGAGATCAATGCGAAAGTTTAGGTACAGCCAGAGTAATTCTGATCATACTTTATTTTTGAAAAAGATTCATAAGAAGATTACGGCTCTTATTGTTTATGTAGATGACATGGTTCTCACAAGAAACGACTGTCAAGAACAATGGGCATTGAAGAAGCTCTTATCTCAGAAGTTTTAGATGAAAGACCTTGGGAACTTGAAGTTTTTTATGGGGATCGAGGTGTATAGATCATCAAAAGGCATTTTTTTATTTCAGAGAAAATATGCCCTAGACTTACTAAATAAAATCGGGATGTCTTCTTGTCAACCGTCAGAGACTCCAATAGGGGAATGATTGAAGTTAGAGGTCGAAACAGATCAAGTACTCGTCGATAAAGGGCGCTATCAGCGATTGGTAGGTAGATTGATGTATTTAGCACATACAAGGCCTGATATATCATATGCATTGAGCATTGTCAGTCAATTCTTGCATAATCTAGGGGAGAAACATATACAGGCAGTTATAAGAATTATCAGTTATCTCAAAGCAGCTCTTGGAAAGGGAATCATATTCCAGAAAAATGAGGATATCGTGAAGGTTGAATGATACACCGATGTTGATTGGGCGGGTAATATATGTGACAGAAGGTCTACATCAGGTTACTTCACATTTGTAGGAGGAAACTTGGTTATTTGGAGAAGTAAAAAGCAAAATATAGTATCGCGATCAAATGCAGAAGCAGAATATCAAGGAATGACAGTTGGTATTCAAGAGTTATTGTGGTTGAAACTACTGCTGACAGATCGATTTTCCTCCAGCAGAACCCATGGTGCTATATTGCCACAACAAGGCAGCATGTGATATTTCACACAATCCGGTTCAACATGATAGAACAAAGCATGTTGAAGTGGACAGGTTCTTCATCAAAGACAAGTTATAAGAAAAAGTTATTTATGTTCTTCATATACGCTCTAAAGATCAGTTAGCTAACATGCTCACCAAGGCCGTGACAAGGAAATGATTTGCCAAGCTGATTAGCAAGTTGGGCATGTTCGATATATGTGTGCCAACTTAAAGGGGAGTATTAGAAGATATGTATAGATATGGTATGTGATTAAATATGGTATGTATAGAAATGGTATGTGATTGCTAGAATCACGTGATATTATTTTTTATTATTTTTTCCTCCCATGTATAACTCATTCTACCCTTATTTATGGAGGTGATTCAAACGGATTTTGAATTGTCTATTGAAGATGAGGACGTTGGTATAATTTTTTGTTTGATTGAGTATCTGTACGCGATGGACGAGTGCACAGAAGTTTGATTCGGTTGTGTGTTGGTGGCTGCGGGTGTTGAAGGATAGGGTTAGGGTTTGTGATGGTGTTGTAGGGTGATATGTGGGTTGTTTGCGTAGTGGTGGTGGGGCGGCTAGGGTTTTGTGGTTGTGTTTCCCTTTGATACCATGTTGACGAATAAAGAGAGAGATGAGAGAGTAAAATTATATTGATGTCTTTGAATGAAATAAATGTCCCTTTAAATAAGGGTAGAATGAGTTCTACATGGGAGGAAAAAATAAGGAAAAATAATATCACGTGATTCTAGTAATTACATACCATATTTATACATGCCAGATCTAATCACATACCATATCTATACATATCTTCTACTAATTAAGAAAAGTGTAAATAGTAGTATAAATGAAAGGTTGTTCATCATCCTCATCACCACCATTGAAGTAAATATATAGATAATTGTTTATTTAAGCATCTTAAACTTCATATTTTCTCATATGTGATATTTTATCAAGGTGTTGAATTTGTCAAAAAAGAGGAATATATATATATATATATTATATTATAAAACAAGGATTTTTTGCAATAAAATAATAAATCAATCCAACGTCTCATATTAATTTGTAATGGTGTTAACACTTTTAGATCATTGGATCATTTTTATACCTCACAGCAAGATGTCAAATCAACTTGACATTTACTCACACGCTAAACATATACACAAATATAACTCTTACATCTCTCTACTTTTCTACAACATGTCTCTCTCATCAAATTTTTAAAAAACTTTTAAATGCCATAACTTTAAATTTACAAATTCAACTTTAATAAAATTTATATATTTGAAATATGTTCATCAACACCTACAAAACAAGATCCATTGTGATTATTAAATTATGTATAAAAATCTATATTATAAAACAAGGATTTTTTGCAATAAAATAATAAATCAATCAAACGTCTCATATTAATTTGTAATGGTGTAAACACTTGTAGACCATTGGATCATTTTTATACCTCACAACAAGATGTCAAATCAACTTAACATTTACTCACACACTAAACATATATACAAATATAACTCTTACATCTCTCTACTTTTCTACAACAGTTCTCTCTCATCAAATTTTTAAAAAACTTTTAAATGCCATAACTTTAAATTTACAAATTCAACTTTAATAAAATTTATATATTTAAAATATGTTCATCAACACCTACAAAACAAGATCCATTGTGATTATTAAATTATGTATAAAAAATTCAAGAAAAAGTTATTGAACTATTTCTAACTCATTAGTTATTGAAAACAAAAGTATGCATATAAAACTTATAAAACATTACAAATATAATAGTATACTTAAACTATTTCTAACTCATTAGGTATTGAAAATATATATTTCTCTCTCATCAAATTTTAAATTATTTTCAAATGCTATAACTTTAAAATAAGTGTCCAACCTACCTCGAATATGGGGTGAAAATTTTTTATAGTAGTGTCCAACTTACCTCAAATATAGTATTTTTTCTTTTAAATATACTAATAACACCATTACAATATAAAAGGATCGAAGCAATTTTAGGGCGATAATTTTTTATATTACAATTCGATCTGCCTCGAATATAATATTTTTTTTCTCTTTTAAATACACTCATAACATCATTACATTATAAAACAGTCGATGCGATTTCAGGTCTAATTGGATGGTTATATTTTTAGTTAGATATGTTTTGTTTTTGCGATACCTTAATTATCTGTTTTTATTCCTAAGTAATATACAATCATACACATCTTCAATCCTCACATTTTTCACGTAATTATATTTTATCTAATTATTATTTTTTATTATTTTTATCGTGCCGGACGGCACGAGTATATCCTAGTATATATATAAAGTTGGAGATGGGTCAAATTAAAGGTTTATAGACAAACAGATAGTGCTCATGGTTTATGTTGCGTTATAGTCATTTTTTACAAAAATCACGCAACTAAAATTCTTATTTGATTTATTTCGGAACCTATTTCATATAATTACACGCTAAGGTGTGTTCTAAGATTTTAAGGGCCTGTGCAATCGGCATGCCTTATTAAGATTGGGTTTATCCAACAAGAAGCAAAATTGACGAAATAAGACATGGTGTGATGATGCGATACAAATCAATATATTATTAAATTATTTTTAATAATAGAAAGAACTGGCAAAAATTAAAGTAGATTTAGTCCGTCTTAACAATAAGTAGTTTGGAGACATTCAATGTTACTTTTGTTTTGAATTTTTCTTAAATTCGAAGTTGTTGCTTGGAATATTAAGTCACATCATGTAATTCAAAATTCTTGACATGGATCATGAAAGTTTATATTTGACCTTATTAACTTAAAATTCCTGGAAAGGAGAAAAATTCAACCATTTTCCCGGCCCTTACATATATTCAGAATTTAAAACTCAATCCATCTATGTAAGCATAGGATGGAGGACTAAAGACCATGAGATAAAAAGGTATATTATAAAAGATAAAAGATTAGAGAGTTTAGATGTAATACGTTATTTTTTTTGTGTGATACATATTTCATTAGACTATTTGTTAATGCACGGTGCATATGCTACTCACGTGAGAAAAGTTTGGCAAAAGTGAAATATGTTTCTTGTAGTTAGTGTAGGTTGTTTCTTTTTATGAAACAATATAACATACTTAACTGAACAAGCCCAATCTTTATATGTCATGCAAAAAAACAAACCTTCAGCCTTTAAATTTGTATTCATGCTAGTTGAATCTTGTTTGGAGCTCCGCAAATTTATTTATATATATATATATATTTAAAGAAAAATAAAAAAGAAAACTCGATACAAAAGCGGTTGGGCAACGAATGGCCCAGGCCCGGGTTATATTTCCCAAAGATTTTTATTTTAGTGTGGGAAAGCGAGACCCATAAAACCCAGTGAGAAGGCAAAGAAGGAAGAAAAATGATGGCGAGGGGTTTTTGTTCGATAACTATCTGCAGATCAACAATACATCTCAAGCATCTCTTCTATAATCCCCTCTACTTCTTCTTTCCGATCTTACCTCCTTCCATTCTTCCCAAACCCAGGTACTCTCTCTCTCTCTCTCTCTCTCTCTCTCTCTCTCTCTATTTATATATATATATGCATTTATGTTATTATCCTGAGCATATGTGAGGAAGTAATGCTAACAGAATTTAATTGAAATTTTGTTGTTGTTGTTTCAGTTGTACTGAAGTCATCTGGGTTTCTTTTAAGGCTTGTTTTGTTTGGGTCCTTTGTTTCCAATTGTTTCTTGTTGACCCAGAAGGGATTTGAATCCAATTTAGTTAAGTTAAAGAAGTGAAAAAGAATCCCCAAAAGCTTCCAAGCTCATGATATTCCTCTAGCTTCCACTGGTTTTTAGAAATGCACATTTATGTTAGCTGATCAGACTATTAACTGAACTAATTGAGCCGTAATATAGCTTTGCTCAACTCTTCGTTTTTAGTATTATAGTGTACCTTCTTGTTTGTCCCTATGTAAAGAAATCATTTTTTTCGGGTTTTAGTTTGGATACCATGAAAGCTTCTTGTGTTAATTCTAGTTTTCATTTGACTAGACAAAATGCTATACATAAACAAATGTTAAAAAAAAAGATTGCCCAAGGGGCAAAATAAAAGAAAAGCTCGTATCAGATGGAGCACCTCATAAAAGAAGGGCTCAACCCACATTGGGGAGCAAAGAGCCTATATGTTTACCCCATTTTTTTTACTCTTACTTTCAATAACTTATTCAAATTTTTATGTAGAGAGTGATAATCTACCAACATGTCATGAAAAAATTTAGGTACTAGCAAGAAAAAATTGAAGAATGAACAATTGTAAGAGGACTGCTGTTAAAATGCGCTACAATGCTGTAAAAAGGAGATAATTTATATAATTATATATTGGCTAGTGTGGGGCCTAATTGTACCATACCATCTTTCCATCCACCTTAGATCGTCCTAATTTTCTGATGCATAAGAGAGGGATATTCCTTTTCTAGGTGAGGTTGGCGAAAATACCTCATTCTAACTTGTGTTCATTATATAGTGAAATCATGCAATGACCATGCAGGTAATCCTTTGGGGCTGAATCACGTAATGCCTGTATATTTTGTGTATGTATGTGTTTTCTACTTTCTTATTGCTTTACCAATACAATCCTCGTAATATAGCGAACAAAGTTAAAGCAACTGTGAATTGGGAAATGCAGTTTACTCCGATATGTAATTAAATCTTGACTAGGATTTTTATGTGTTAAGCTAATCTCATGATTTAGTAGCTTCTGTGATGCCATATGCAAGGTTGTCGGGCCAAGTGCTACTACTGGTCCATTTTACGAGATACAAAGATTTCCCCTTGGAGGCTTTTCATGGATTCATTCTGCTCCTGTTCTAAACACAATTGACAAAGATGTGGAGCACACAGAAGACAATGCAGTCACTGAAGGTTCTGGCGATGCTATAGTGAAGAGGAAAAAACTGAAGGGAAAAAGAGCAGTTGTTAGGTGGTTAAAGTTCTTCAGGTGGAAGAAGAAGAAAGATTATGAACGAATGACAGCAGAAGAAAAAATCCTTTACAAACTAAGGAAGGTAATATCCCACCCCAACGCACTCACACATATATTGGGTATGTCTAAAATTCTCTAGTTTATCAAATTTGGTCAAATATTTGGTATTGCTGCACGAGTGGTAAAATTCTTCATACCCAATTCTCAATTAGGTGGCTGTGTAGTTATTTTAAGCATTATGAACTATATCATCAATATTATTCTTCTAAACACTCATTCCCTTTACCCCAAACTAGAAGTTGCTGATCAAGAAGTCAACGTTTTAACAAAACTCTTGTTAACATATGTAATATATATTTGCTAGTTGTCATCTATACTGTTACCATTTATAAGAGTTGACTATCAATCTCTAAATCTCTATAGATCGTCAAGATCAAAACATAATCTAATATCCGTAAAATTTGATATATTGGTTGTTTAGAAAAAGTTTCTTAATTTGGACAGAAGTAGCATTTGCTTGTGTAGAATTGAGGAATAATGGTAACAAAGCTACAATATGTGTTGTTCTAATGATTATTTTTTAGACAATAAAAGTTGAAAGTCTTATAGTGAATACTTTAATCTTTCCCCCAGGCTCGGAAAAAGGAGGAAAGGATGATTGAAGCTCTCAAGAAGATCGAACCTAAAGAATCATCAGAAACGAAACATGACCCAGAAATTTTGACTCCGGAAGAGCACTTTTTCTTTTTAAAGATGGGCCAAAAGTCAAAGAACTATGTGCCGGTTGGAAGAAGGGGAATATACCAAGGTGTAATCCTTAACATGCACTTGCATTGGAAAAAGCATCAAACTCTGAAAGTGATAGTGAAGACATTTTCCCCTGAGGAGGTGAAGGAGATTGCGGTAGAGTTGGCAAGATTAAGTGGAGGAATTGTGCTCGACATTCAAGAAGACAACACAATTATTATGTATAGAGGAAAGAATTACTCGCAACCTCCAACAGAGATTATGTCACCTAGGACCACTCTCCCTAGAAAGAAGGTTATGATCCGTTCCTTTCCTCCTTTTTTTGTGTGTGTGCACATGCGTAGGGCTTCAAATGAGCGAGCTTGAGTTGCACGTGAGTCTCAGGCTAGTCCCGAGATATGTATGGCCCTGTACAAAAATTGCAACAAAAGACCCTTTTTCACTTGTAAAACTTACTTTTTGGGCCTTTATTCTATTGCCGTGCTTAAAATATTGGTCGCTTTTTATAAATTATAAAAACTTTTGTAATAACATTGGCTTGTGCAGTCACCCACCATGCACTCGAGTCGGGCCCTATATGAATGTTTAGTAATGAGTCAAGCCTGAAAGGCACAGCATGGTTTGAGTCGGTTTGTGGGCATGGCTCGAGTAATCTTATACGCTTGACTCGACAAGGCTCAATTAGTCTTGTAAATGTAAGAAAAATATGTATTACAAGTGCAAAAAATAGGTTTAGCTTGATAAAGCTAGCTTGAGCTTGTTTATGTCTTGATATTATTTTGGCTTACTTAAGGCAAATTTATGTTTTACGGGGCTTGAACATGGTTTGTTTGAGCTTGTCCAACCACGGCTCAATTAAATTTAATAGAGAAGCTTGAACGTCAAAAGCTCAGCTCAAATCGACTCAGTTGCACCCCTATGCATGCATACACATAAAACGATTAAAAGCATCATCCTTTTTTGGGTACTTATTCCTAATTCTAGATCTTTGCAATTTGTTTTCATGTTTCTTTCCCTCTTATACAGGCTTTAGATAAATCCAAATATAGAGATGGCCTCAGAGCCGTTAGGAAATACATTCCGAGACTCGAGCAGGACCTCGAGCTGCTTCGAGCAACAGCCGAAAACCAACCTGAAACAGGGCCACCCCTTAACAATGAATCCCAAATGACCAGTTCTGATATGCAAACGGACGCTTCTGATAAACTCAGGCAAATTATGGCCGGAAAAGTTGAACAACATGATGATAATGAAGATGAACTTATGACGGGTTCGGATTCTGAGGCATTGTCGGATATATTTGAGTCAGATTCAGATTCAGAGATCGAGGAGAAGGATGAACGGCCTCTTTACTTGAACGAGTTTGAAAAGTTTCCTGTACAAAATGTTGGAGAAGGTGAAGATTTTGAGGAGCACTTACGTAAAATATCGGCCGACTCGAAAAACTGTAAGTTATCGGGGAAAGATGATGAGTTGCCAGACCTTGATGAGGTTGATCGGATGGTTCTGCGAGCTGCTTCTCTGTTGAAAAAGAAGAGGAGATGAAGTATTTGATATAGAGAAATTTGTTTTTGGATGATATAGACTTTTAACTTGGAAGTATGAAAAAATCATGCTTTGTTAGAATTTGCTGACTTTTGTTTGTTTTGGGTTGTAATCTTTGTGATTTAGAATAGTTCTTGGATATTTTAAATCAAGAGTCACACTTCTAAAATTAGATTTATATATTAATGTGGTAATACCAAAATCAACGTTTCGTTCGTCTTTGGTTCTTTTTGAAATCCTAAATCATTACACCGATACAATGTTTTGTTCCATTTTGATGCGTTCTTTTCCCCAAATTTTAAAATTATGAGAATTGGACAAATCACGTTATTGTAGAGTTTTAAGATTTTAGAATTGCATGAGCTCTCATTTCTTTATTTTATTTAGCTAGAGATTTTACAACTAAATTCTTAAATTTTGAAAACCTAGTATTCTGTTTATGATTGGGTTAATTTTAAAATCCTATGTTAATTGGATTGATATTACCACCAAATTCTCAAAATTTCAAAATCTTATGACATATGTTACAAACCTAAGTCCCACATGGAAAAAATAATAGCTTTGGGAGTAATTTATAAAGCCTATGTGCGTACTCTCTTTTCTAGCCAGTTTTCATGGGGTAATTTTCACCCACAGACTCGCTATGGCTCGAACCTTCCTTTGCAGAAGGGGCGACCTACACGCTGGATTGACAATAAATACTAGTTGATGAGTGAGCCACCAGAGAGGAAAGGGCTACCACCAGATCAGCATATATTGGTAGTTGGGCCATCGTGTGTGATGGTTGTAGAGTATGGTTGAACGTTATGAACTCAAGTTTCACGTGAAAAAAATAATAGTTTTGAGAGTGATTTATAAAGCCCATGAGCACCCTTCCCTTGCAAGTCAATTTTCAAAGGCAAGTTTTGCCCCTAGGCTCGTAACAATATCCAACATTTTTTTTTGGTAAACAATTATCTTTGTATTATTCTGCTGAATATTTAATTCAAGTACCGTCAAAACGTAATTTTTCCATTTCTTTCTAAGAAACTCAAGTGCAACTAAAATGATTAAGACTTCATTGTGGCTAAACTTGGTGCACTCAAACCCAAAATTCATAAACATGAAAGGAGGAATAACAATGAAAATTTTGTACAAACAGATTGTTGTGACCTAATCTGAATCTTCTAGTTGTTCATTCTCAAGCTCTTTTACATTCTTCACTACCTCTTGTACATTTCTTGATAATTGATCTGTGTGTTCCTCAACATATTTCAATAACATGCACAGCTGTTCCTGGTACACTGTGCATCTTCGCTTGCACCTTTGTCTCTCATTGTACAGTTCAAGTGTCAGCTCTCTAATTCTTTGATCCTTCTCATCCTGCAAATATCATATTACACATCACAGCACAAAAAATATTAAACATAATGTGTTGAGTTGGCATCATAAATTGAAAGACCGTGTTTTACTTTTATCTTGTTTTTACAACTGCACACACCAAAAAGTGCAGCAGTTGATTTCGTCATTTTTCATACTAACCAAATAGGCTCAAAATATTTCATTTGCGTGAAAAAATCTTTACATTGAAAACAGTTTCAACACTCCATTGAGTGTTCAACGAACCAAATACAACCTATATTTTATGGTAAATAACAAGTTATAGGGACAAATGGAACCATATATATTTGGACTAGATATTAATAAAAATAGTATGAACTTCATCTGATGTAAAAAGGTAACATACCTGACTGATCAAATTTTTACCAGATCCTCGCCACGGAACTTTACTAGGAGAAAGTAAACTGTGATTGTGATCTTTCACAAACTTCGTGATGGCCCACTTACCTCCATCTCTAAGAGCTACCCTCAGCATTGCATTACAGCCTTCTCTAGTCATAGGAGGTGGTGGAAGAACCCTATCCTTCCTATGTACATACTTCTTTTCCCTAAAGCCCTCTTTTGAACAAACAAAATCTTGGCCAATAACCATATTATTGATTCTAGAACGGCGATTATGATGAATGCGTACAGTAAAGCCAGTGCGTCTTCCATAAGAAACATAAAACTCTCGAGCATCTTCTCTTGTGTTGAACTCCATGCCAATTTGTGGTTCTACAGCGTTCTCAATGGAAGGTGAGTTTCCAGTAGATTGTTCAATAATTTGCTCATCTTCGCCAATACATAGATTGATGTTCTTTGAGAGATCATCATTTACATAATCATGATCATTGTAGCTTTCAATGGGCAAACACTGGCTTTGATCTGAATCAAATGCTTGACTAGACGAGCTCTCCATAATGATCCTGAATTTTTAGACATTCCATCCATCCATCATTTTAGAGCTGCAAAGAGGAGCAAATTCAGCAAAGGAGAAATATATAAATACATACACACATAAATATCAGGGCAAGTCTAAAAAGCATGCTTTTCTTTAAAGCAATTAAGGAATTCCCCTTTTTGAGGGGGTTAATGGTTGAATTTCTTAAGGAAAATTGTTGGAGATGATCTCCAAATCATGATGGGTGGGAATTCCAATTCAGGTTCTTAAGGATAGACAAAGAAAAATACATATATGCGTGTATTGAATATATAAGCAATGTAAGTAGCAGAGAAGGCCAGGGAAAAGAGGATAGCAATACCAATTCCCTATAAAGTTTTCTTCCGTATGAATTATACTACTCATGAATCTATGTTCAGCAGTGAAGAACTCGGCACAAACCACCAATAGAGACCATAAACAAAACTAGGCCGGAGTAACTAATCTATCCGAATTTTAATTGTTCAATCATGTCAATTAACCCAGTTTAAATCTCTAACTATCCCTATGATATAACAATTAATAATAAAACAACTAAAAAAAAGATTACAAAGACACAAGATTCGATGGGTTAGGTGAAACAAAACAACCCGATTAAAATAACTATTAGCTAAAGATAGTTGACTCACTGAAGCCTCTCTTCACTTCGTCATCAGTTGCCCCAAATATATGCACCACATATTCCCACACCAAGGCATCAAACTATCTTGCTAACTCACTAAGCAAAATTTCTCGAATTCCATTATCATACCATTTGTAGATGCACAACATACTATACGCTAACTTTGGATATGTAAATTGAGTAAACAAATTCCTTTGCTCAATTAAAATTTCAGTCATTCAGGAAGTCCCATAATGGAAGCTCATGTCCTAATTTTGTACATTCACATCTAAAATCTCACAATTGATGTCAATAATTTGATTTGAAACACCCACTCCCTTGGGTAAATTCCAAACTTAATACGTGAAATTCCCAATTTCTTATTCAAGAAAACTCCAAACGAAAAGTGCAATGCTTTAGTTAACAGTTTTTCTGGTTCTAAAATATGCACATGGAACGAATTGACTCTTGCACGCCCACTAGAAAACCGAGAAAAAATGACACGAATTATGAACTACTCTAAACCTAGTACTAATTTCAAGATTGAGAGCGAAAAAAGTGATTCAGATAATTTGGCATTGTTTCATTGGTTAGTGGGGTACGATAACAATGTGGACCTCACCTATAAACACTAATGCCGCATGAGTCACTTAAAAGAGTCCCGACACTTTTTTGAATTCCAATAATGTTCCTCTAGAGTCTAGAATTACTCGACATATAATCAGTAAGCTCGCAAAATCAGTTAATTTGTCATTTCCAAAGGTCAAAATTTCATTATCTTTTCTTTTCACTCATTTTCTCGGCAACCAGAGTGAGTGAGTGAGTGAGTATTGGAAACGGTGGTAAAAATCTCGAGTTTAGCAGTTATTATACAAAATAACAGATTCTATGATCAGCAGAAGATTGAAGCTGGAGAAGAAAATAAATTGAAGTTCAAAAAGGAAAAGATAGCAGAGATTATCACGTACAAGTATAAACCCTAGCTCTTGATCAACTTTAGTGCAGATTGATCGAGTGTGTTTCTGCGGATCCGTGGATGATTCAGCTTGGTTATTGATTGAATATAGCTTGAGCGGTGGAAAGAGGGTGAAGGTCTATCAACTCTCAAGGATCGCACCCATAGAATGATGGGATTGAGGTCAAAGGACAATGACCGGTTTTTGGAGCGGATGCTGTTATAGTTGGAATCACCTGTGTCGTAGACCACCGAAGCTGTGTGATGCTTCAAAACTCAAAAGCTCTCGACATTAATAAACCAATTTTAATCCAATTAATAATTAATTAACAAATTTTTTTTAAGAGTTAATTTTTTTATCCACGATATATTGCAGTTAATCTGCATTATTAAGTTAATTAATATTATCTATTAAATTAATTAACGAGCGTGGATATACTAACAAAAAATATTATCAATTTAATTGTATAAATATTATCTTTATTAATGATTTTGTATTAAAACATTCACTAAGGGCCCGTTTGGCTGTCCTTCAAATTGCGAATTAGATAATTTACAATTAAATAATTTACAAAATTTTCATTTATTAGTGTTTGGTTGTGTAAATTAAACAATTGTAAATATGATAATTCAAGTTGATTCACAAAAACTCAAATTAAGTCATTTCAAGTAAAACTTGAAATTGCCTAATTTTAGAATTAGATAATTTATCCCAACTCTATTTTTCAAGAAGATCTAGTTTCTACCCGTGATGTTGATGCATCTAAACAAAATTTTAAATAACATAAAACAATAGAGAACATGTTTTTATTCTAACAATCGAAATTTTTCATTTAAGTTTTTCAAAAACTACTTGAATTAGAATTAAATTATTCATAAATGAGCAAATTCACAATTCTTCAATCGAAAATTAACTAATTCTAAAATTAGGTAATTTATACAACCAAACGGGCCCTAAATTAATAAGTACAACCACTTTAAAAAATTATATTATAGTTTATTAACCACTGGTAAGCCTTATTAACTTTGAAGTAAAATAATACAACCCACATGCATCAATGGTACTAGGGTTTCTCTTTCTAACCCTGATTATCAAATTAATATTGAGCAAAGTAATTCATTAAAATTTCTATTTTTAACCAAGAAGCAAAAAATTTTAACACTTTCTGGTATCTTCAAAATAATCCAAAAATAATTAATCAAAGCAAAACACGGGGCAAAGGAGCCGGATTTATTTATTTTTTTAAATAGGGAGCCAAAATTTATTTCTTGAGTTTTAGAATATATTACTACCCAAATAGTATTACTCATAAAATCATCAGCAAATTCCCCAATTAGTATTTTTCTCATAATTTGATAGAATCCCCCTTGCTATTTAATTAGATGGGAAAGTTAAGCGAACATGGTGGGATTTTTTACTAAGGTCTAACTATCGGTGGCCGGCGAGAAAACATAAATGGTGTTTTGGGCGTCAAAGAGGAATCATATATATTTAAAGAAGGAAGTCAATTTTTGGTTGTGTGGATGGTCCCCCTGTTCTTGTTTGGAAGACAAACATGAAATGGATAAATGTGGAAGATCAATAAAATTGTTGGTTTCTCGATAGATCAGAGAGATGGTAAGTTCACCTAATTAGTGACGTCGGGACGGCAATTTTTTTCTGGTTAATGTTTAATGGAGGGCGCGTTTGGATATGATGTTTTGATTTTTCTATAGAATTATTTTTAAATAGATGGGGTAAAGTGAATAATTAGGTGGGTACATATAAAAACACCCTACTTAAAACTCCATATTCCGGTAAGCCTCTTTTTCAATGATCAAATTACGCACCGAAGTTAATCAACATTTTTTAATAAACGTTTTAAAAAATTCTTTAAAGGAAAATAGGAAATAGATTAAATTGGAAGTATATTTTGATGAGGAATCATAATTAAAATAAAATCTAAATTAATTTTAATTGGTGGATATACTTCTTCATTTTGAAAAGGATAATATTGTAAAAATGTGTTCAAAATTTTCAAAAATTAAGGGTGGATTAACCGAAAGATATCGCCTTTAATACAAGTATAATAATAATAACAGTATAAAATAGTAATAACAACAATAATGCGTTCTTCTCAAAAAAAAAAAAGCAAAAAAAAAAAAAAAAAAAAACGTGTTTACATTTGTCCATATTTTTTTGAAATGGTTAACGAACAAATGATTCATATAAACAATATTATCTACAAATGATTCATGTAATAATGAATTTCGTTAATAAATTTAACAAATATTACACCTACCAGTAGCCAGTAGGGTATACATACCTTAGGACCAAGGATTGGACGTCTTTTTGTAAACTTTGATAACTAGATGGGTTGTTAAAGAAATTTTTAAACTTACTTAAATAAGCAAGAGTAAATTGCTGCATATCCCCTTTAACTAACACTATTTTGCATGTTACCACTTAAAGGAAAAAACTCGACACTAAACCCCATTCTTCTATAAGATTCAAAACTTATTCATTAATGAACATGTAACATTTTTAGGCTTGCTGATGTTGGCTTTTTTAAATCTATCATTCTCTTCACTTCTTTCATTAATCAGTCTATTATTTAATTGAGATTATGCTAACAATATAATTTACATTTCGTCTAGAAATCAAAGCAAATACAATTTTTAATTGTTTATGGAGGTGTCAATGGAATTAAATTATGTAAAATCTTTATTCTTGTTAATATGCATGTATATACTATTTTAAATCATCCAAATAAGAAAAAAATTTAAAACAATCCTTAATCACATGAAACTAATTTTTTGAGTAAAAATAAGGCTCTGTCTGATAATATGGAAAAGGAAAATAAAAACACATGATTTAGTAATAAGTTGAAAAATAAGTTGAAGCATGTGATAAGATGCACCCCATTTCATGCCATCCTTCATAATTTTGTGGAAAACTTTTCTTCATCGACCACCAAAGAAAATTTATCCATGAAAAAAGCCACAAAGTAAGAAGACATATCACCACATGTTTCAACTTATTTTTCAACTTCTCACAAAAATCAACTGTTTTTATTTTTCTTTTCCATGTTATTATCAAACGGATCCTAAGTAGTAACAAATGGTTGCAAATTATTTCACAGAAAGACCATCCATGATCATTATTGTGGATTTGTGTTATTACAGGTTATTAATTTGTTTGGTATGAGTTTTCAAACTAAAAGTCGTAGATTCTTGTGAAAAATTAACACTGGTATATGGTTCATTTATTTTTTATGCTAAAATATATCTTCCCATATATAATTTTACAAAATTCATCACAATTAAATACAGAATGCATCATAATATTAACTTATCATAAAATGTGTCTTTATCATAATCCCAATATTTTTTTGTACCCTCAAATTATGAATTATTTTGGTACTATATGATTTTTGTAAATATTTTAGTTAGCAACAAAATTTTCGTTGCTAGCTTTTTCCTTTACGTAATTATATAGGTTTCAATAAGGCCTCGTTTGGTTCACGGATTTTAGTACTTGGGAAAGGAAAGTCGTTCATTTCTTTTGTTTGGTAAACACAAATTCCGGAAACACTTTCCCGAGAGAGGGAAAAGTAAGGGGTAAAACCATTCCTCTCAAAACACATGGGATTGATTTTCCCATGTGATTTCCAAGCATTTATTATAAATTATTTAGACAATAATACCCTTACCTAAATACTTTCCATATTTTACCAAACACAAGAAAGGAAATTTGACAAGAAATTTAGTTTCTCACCTCCATGAGAAAGATAAGGGAATTGATTTCCCTTCCGTGAAACAAACGAGGCCTAAATGCACCTTGCATAAGGTGGTGAGTTAAAAGTTTTCATAGAAACTAGTTGGGGGAGAATCATTTAAAATCTCCTTTAAGCTTGCTTGGCTCGAGTTTTTGGAATGAAATAAGTATCTTAAATTCTTGAAATGTTTATCTTCTAGCATCTACGATGCCCTGCCAATTCTTCGTTCAGACAGTAATTCTTCTTTCTTATAATGTTAAATTACATCTCTATATTTGATTCAAATGAGAATATGAATAAAATACATGTAAATTACCAAAATGTTCTTTATTTTATAAAATTAAAAGACATGCTAACAATTATTTAAAGGTAAAATTTAAATATTGTTAAGAACTGTGAAAAGTAATATATGTTTATCATAATAAAAAGAAGAAAATTTAACAAATTTTGTTGTTCTTTTAAAAAGAATATAAATAAATAAAAAAGTTGCGTTGGTAAGTAAAAAAGAGATTTTAGTCTTAAGAGTTAAGAGGAAATCTTACGAGAAAATATAAAAAATAATACCTTAAAGTAATCATATATTCTCATACATTTAAGAGTGAAAACTTTGAAAGAATACTCCATTCATGGAATAATTCATTTCTAACCCAAAATCTAACCAACAAAAAATCTAAAAAATAATACCTTAACGTAATCATATTTTCCCATATATTTAAGAGTAAGAACTTTGAAAGAATACTCCATTCGTGAAATGATTCATTTCTAACCCAAAATCCAAACCAAACATAGGAATCCTTTTGGAATTGAATGTAGCATTTCGAGAACGATTTAAGACTCAAATCCAAACGACTCCTTAATATAATCCGAAATTAACTAATAATCCTAAATTAATATTCTAAATACAAATAAATAAGTTACTAAAATACGATTTCTTCTCTTGTTCCGTTCCTCATCAATATCCCAAGTGTCTTTTTTACCAAGTATTAAATTTTTAAAATTTATTTCCTGGAATAGAATGTAGCATTCTGAAAACAATTTAAAACTCAACCCAAATGAACTCTTAAAGTAATCCTAAATTAATATTCTAAATACAAATAAATAAGTTACTAAATACAACTTTTACACAGATACAAAAATACAGTTCCTTCTCTTGTTCCGTTCCTCTCAAGCGTCCTTTTTACCAAGTCAAAAACGTTTTTAACATTTATTTTACAAGTATAGTTTAATTATATTTTAATTCAGTTTATAGTATTAAAAAGTATTAGTTGAGAACAAGAAGTACAAGTGTTCACCTCCCCTCCATTTAATTCCTAACGCAAGGTACTATTTCATTTCATCAATAAAAACTTGAAATTTAATCATCTTGGAGTGTGGAAGAAGCAAATTCAAATCGGCAAGTAACCTATATAAACCAGTATTCTCGAAATCGGAATTTTATAATATACAAATCATCTATACACAGCAAAAGAAAGAGCACAACACAGGGTTGACCTTGGCAGTACTTCTGGGCTTTCTCATGGTTGAAACCGGTTTTGTGCAAACTATGATTCTAGAGAGACTCGAGATGGTAACTCAAAAAGGCGACTGGATAATGTAGCACCAATGCATTGATCAGTGGAGAACCAATGAACCTATGACGTTTTGAGTAACAAAATTAACAAATGACAATTTGAGCATCAAAACTGAGTCCGGTAGAATTAGAGTATCTTAAAATGGTAGATTCACTTACAATTCAAGCGAAGAGATCGACTCACAAAGTCACATTCCATTGCCAGATGTAAGCGTTATACGTGAAATTACCAAATGCCCTTTCCAGGAAAGGAAAAAAACCCAAAAGCTTAAATGGCAAGGGCACAAGGCTATCTATGGTGGGAGAGCGTTTGCACTTCAGCTTCAACTTTTCTCACATTCTCAACAACTTGCTCGACCTTTGAGGACAGGTGTTCAGCTTTCTCCTCGACATAGCTCAGAAACTTAAGTAGTTTCTCTCTATATGCTGCACATAACTTGTCCTGGCGCTGCAACTCTAGAGTAAGTTCCTCAATTTTCTTGTCCTTATCACCCTACAAGACAATGAACTAGCCTTAAATTTAATATAACTGAGTTGGTTCATTTAAGTGTACATATAAGTACAAGTACAACAGTGATTCAACTAAGTAATTCACTGAGAAATTAAGATTAACAAATCAAGCAGAAAAGATTCAAGAAAGAACAATGCAAGTTTATGAAGAACAATGCAAGTTTATGAAGAACCAAAATTGTTCTTGATTCCAACTCCATTCCTCTCCCAGGAGAAACCCTCAAGCCACCATTTCAAGAAAATAATCCAACTTGGTTCATCTTTTTTACGAGCAAGGCCCTCTCATTTTCTCCTCAAAGGTTTCCAATTCAAACTTTCGTAAACATTATCCGTGTATGCCCAAATAACCCAATTTCCAATCAAATGCCAGATTCAACTCAGTTGTCACCAAAATCATGACATTGTATTAAAGCAAATTCAGAACCCGTTTCCTCGTAGTGGATGAATTTACTCATTCAGCCCCCAACACCCAAGTTGTCACAGAGTTGTTCTCACAGTTTTGCTACTTCAAATATATGTTTTTATATGTGTGTGTGCACATGTATGCGCGCGCATGACATTAGCCAGGACAAAGGCACAAAATTATCAAAAACAAATAGGAAGGTTTCCTATTATGAAAATTGAAATAACATATAAATAATGTTTGCAAATTTTCTCAACATTACATAAATTGGGGATTACCATCAAGCTTGGTAGAAAGCCTTGTATCCCCTTAAACTAGGCATCAAGTCATTTCCATGTGGAGTCAATTTTGTTTGGTTAACAAAATCCTCCTTGCTGATATCAAAGATGGAATTGATTTATCTGCTGCTAGTCAACAAGATGCCCCGTTCCATAACCCTTTACATTTTTCCCTCTCATTATCCCTTGGCTAGTAATTCCTGTTGGGAGTTTACTTTTCCCTAGTATATCAGTTCCTTTTCTGCATCAAGCTCAATCTTGGAAGAAGGTTCATGGTTATCTACGATCTAATTCAATTTAGGCTTTGGTTTATGGACTAATGTTGGGAATTCTGCTATAAAGATACTAGTAAGACATGATTTCGTTTCTCTTTATGATCTAGTTTGTGCGTTGATTCTCTCTCTCTCTCTCTCTCTGCTCTCTCTATTTACTGCGTCTCCTCTATATTTCTTCCTCCCTTATTACTAGTACTCAAACTGATAGAGAAGATAGTATCACTAAGATGACAACTATGCAGGAAAACAAATAAACAAAGAAGATAAGTCCAAAATCAGACAAAATCGATAGGCAAAAATTATAAAATTCTACGGCCTAAAGAATTGTAACAATAAAAGCATCAAAAGCTTAAAAGCATTAGTACTCGTTCTCACGTTTCTCATTTGGAAGTAAAGAACAGCATGCAATATTTGATCACTTATAGGAAACCAGCGGTAACCTGTGACAACTGGCAAAGGCATCGTGAACCAGTGGTAATCCGTGGCGAGCCAATGTTAACCAGTGGCAAAGATACTATGTTTTAATTTAGACATCATACATATTTCAAATCAACTATTCAAAAAGGTATGTTTATCAATTGAACAATCATCTAAATCTTGAAATATATATATATTTCTTCTCAACATTCTATTTTTTTTTTATCCCCAGTTCATTTTTAGGATTGATAAATCATTATCCTTTAGTATATACAAGATAAGATAAAGTTAAATTACAAACAAGTTGAAAAAACTCACCCCAGTACTAAATCCTCCGGGGAAAGTAACAACCAAAGGATGATTATGATCCTTAACAAATCTAGTAACAACCCATTTCCCAGATTTCTCCACCTTCACCAAAATTGTAGCTTTACAACCTTCTCTAGCACTAGGTCTAGGTTTTTTATCTGGACCAAATATGCCCTTCTGATTAGGAGAAAACCCCTGTTTGTTACACCCAAGTCTTCGAGCAAGCGTCTTCCCATTAATCTCCGAACGACGCCGTTGCATTACCCGCACTACAAATCCCACTCTTTTCGCGTAGTCGGTGTAGAATTTCCTTGCATCGTCTTCGGATTCAAATTCCATGCCCACGTAGGGTTCTTCGACTGCATCTTCTTCTTCTAATTCATCCATTTTGTCATTCATTTGAAAAATTGGTGGGTATTTGAAGAAGAAAAAGAGGCAAATTGAGGTAGATCTTTCGGTTCTTCAAAGAGGGGATTTTGAATGATATATCTGCAATTCGTCTGTGATATATGTATGCGTTAGGGTTTAGGGAAATTGCTAGAAGTGGAAGTGGAGCCAAAGAGTCTGATTGGAGTTACAAGTAAGTTTATCTACATACACTTCACCTGTTTATTTGTCATCTAATAAGTTAAAAGACCGAAAAAATTGAAGCTCATCCCAAAAAAAATTGAAAAATTAAAATTAAAATTAAAAAAAAATATTTTTTATTTAGTTCTAAAAATTATATCTAAAAAAATATTATTTATTTAAATATAATACATTGTAAATTTTTTTATGGTAATTTTGCCCTTATTAGTTTATTTGAATGACATGGTTCTACACTCTTTAAGGTTGTTGGTTAAAAAAAAAAAAAATTAAGTATTAACTTAATTTTCTCCATTTAGAACTGAAATTTTTCATTTAAAGTTTTAAGTGGTAAATTCCCACTTAAAATTGAAAAATTAATTTTAAATAGCGTAAAATACCTATTTTATTTTCTTTCATTTAAATAAATTACCCAAGTGTAAATACCATGTTACCACTATTATAATAAAGGAAAAATTGTTATATTAAAAAAATCAGTTTTCAGATGCGTTATATTCAAACAAACAACATTTTTTTAGATAAAGTTTTCAAAATTAAACAAACAGATTTTTCAATTTTCAATTTTCAGTTTTCAGTTTTCGATCAAACTATTAGAAGATTTTAGTTTGCGCTCAAAACTAAATTTTATGACATGTTACACCTAAACTTTCAATTTGTTTCAATCGACCCCCTTAGGCTATCTCAAGCCAAAAGTATAAACTCCGGTTAGTATGAGCAAACCGCGTGAGAAAATTTTGGAGGTAAAGTTGTCACAACTAGGGGTGGGAAAATATACTACTTATACCATACCAAACCGAACCATTACCAAAATATACCGAAATTTAGTAATGGTACAATACCAATCGGTATTGTACCATACCAAATTATTTTGGCACGGTACCGATACTCAAACTCATTACCGACAGTATATCGTACCATACCAAAATTTTGGTATTACCATGTTATAATGTACCGAACCGAACCAATTGTGTCATTATATAAAATACTAAAATAATACCAAAATTTATATATCTATGTGTGTATATATATCTGTTTATATATCTATCTATAGATTGTTAGAGTACGAAAATAAATGAAAAATAATCAACAGTTTATTAGTAATAATGATAAAATTATCTAGGACTTGAATCGATCATATATACTTTTAGAATATATATATACTTTTTCTTTGTGTATTTATATATATATATATATATATATTTATTTATTTATATGTGTATTTATATATCAATTCATGGTTTACTTAAGATTATACTGCAATTATTTTTTTATATTGTCCAAGTTCATAGATGACCTTTTAAAAGCCACAGGTTTTCTCCAAAGCTGTTCCTTTTTTTTTGGATTGTGTCTCTGTGTATGCAAACAACAGCTTTCCTCTTGGTTGCCTTGTAAGTGTACGATTTTATTTTAACAAGTCTATCAACTACTTGCTTTTAGTAATTTTAAGTTTTTTTTCCATTTTTATATATATTTATATATCTGTGTATTTATGTAGATTGTTAGAGTATGAAAAGAAATGAAAATAATTAACAGTTTGTTAATAGCAATGATAAAATTATAGTTTGTTAGTAACAATTTTAATCATATATACTTTTACTCTTTTTCATCGAAGTGAAATCATCCACTATATTTTATTTCTATCAATTTCTTTTTCAATTGAGTTTTTAGTGGAATCAGTCCTTTAAATTGATTTCCTAAGGAATTTTCTACTGTTTGTATTTGAAATTTTTTTAGAACTCAATGAACTGGGCTAAGTTAGTACCAATGATAATTTTTTTGGTTATATACCGCCGTACCATGGTTATAATGTAACAATATTTATACATGATTTAGTGTTTTTGAAACAATTGATTGCCAAAACTTAATTAAAGGTAAGTAAAATTAACTTAATTGTTTTATTTTAGCCAAACATGCTCACTTTTAACAGTCGACTTTCATTTTTTTTGTATGATTGATTTTTTGGTAATGTACCGTACCATACCAATATTTTGGTAGACCGAACTTCAGTATATCGAAAATTTGGTATGACAATGGTAATGAATTTTGGTGTACCAAATTTTCGGTATCGTACACGGTACACTTGGTATGGTACGGTATTGTACCAAAGTGATTGAGTCCAGAAATTGCATTTCTGATCCCTTAAATAAGGCTTAATTAGCTTCTAGTTACCATCTAAAATCAAAAATTGCATGTAAATTTAGTTTAAGCATGAAAAGAAGGCATTGCATTGTATTTCTGTGTTACTAAGCCATTTTGCAGGCCTAAAGTGGTTAAGCAACTGAAGTTGTATGCAAGATAGAAGGTTGAAAGAGGAAAAGTCCAAGAAAAAGGTCTGAAGAACAATTCAATATCCATTCCGAGACCCTAGATGAGGAAAACTCTGCAAACTATCCCTAAAGCACTAGCAAGAAGAGAATAGCAAGTCCCAAAGCATGAATGAAGTGAATTCAAGTGTCTAAGAGTGATCCGAAGAGGAAAGAAGCTCAAACGAATCAATTCTGAAAGTTTTCGAGCAACACCGAGAACTGCCGTCATAAGTCCGAGGTTGTAGCTGATCAAAGTTTTTTTACAATGAGAATTTGAAGAAATCTCCAGAAATATAAGTTGTAGATAATTAAATTATCTACACGTATGAAAAAATGGTACATCAATCGGAGTTCAGAGCAGAAAGTTATGAGTAAAAGAAAAAGACATTATAAAGAAAATGGGTCCAATTTTAGGCCCAACTTCAATTTTAAGCCATGTTTCGGCCTGTTTCTTAAAGGATTACTAAAACCATGACTTGAGACACTTGTGTAATATATAAAAGGTCATATATCTCATATTTTAAGGTACACAATAATTTCGAATTGATTAGTAGAGAGGCAGAGAGCACCGTACGTTCTTGGGAGCTTTTGTGTTGCATCTAACGATCAAACTTGAGTGATTTTTCTTTTCTTCCTTTAAAATAATTGTTATTTTAGTTTGTTTATGGAATATTGAGGCTGGACCATTGGTGTAATCAAGATTCAATTCATCATTATATCAAGTTTCAATTACAATTGCTGTTCTTCATCTAGTTAAACCCTAGTTTTCTAATTTCTTCAATTTAATTGCTTTTAATCCTTTGTTTGCTTAGATATTCATAGATTAGTTGTTAGGGATCATATATATATTCTGGAATTAACCCTAAACCTACGTTTTAAGGGCTGGTTCTAGGGTTTATAGACCCGTTTTGTCGATTTTTCGGTTTTTCATCAATTTATGCTAGTTTATCGTTCTATATTCAAATAGTTTATCGTTTTTTAATGCTATTAATATGTGATTCTTTGTTCATCATAAGAAATCTGATTTTCCATAAATTTTAGGGTTTTAGTCGAAATTCATTAGTTTATGATCGTTTTGAGTTTGTTTATCGTTTTAAGCGTAAAATCTTTGTTTTAAATCGAAATTGAGTAATTCCAAAGCCAAAAGTTTTCAAATCTGATTTTATTCAATATTAAGTATGTTTCTACTGTTTTTCATAATTTCAAAGCTTGTTTGCATGTTTAATTTGAATATGTCTAGCTAAATCGTTAGTTAGGGGTCCGTAGTGAAAGATGCGAACTTAATCTTTGAATGTAATCCAATTTAGGTTTGAATCTGATTTTTTCATTGGTTATAGATCACCTACTAAATATATGAGTAGTTTCTTATCTTTTCATGCCTAAGAAACATGTTTCCATAAGTTAGTTCAAAAATTCTATTTGATTAAGAACCGTAAAACTTTTAATTCACGAATTTTTGTACCAAAACCCTAACGTGACTGATTTAAGGACGGTCTCTATCCTCTAATTAGTTAAGTTAGTTGCATAAGTGAATTGGCTGATTTGGCGCTGTTTTGGCATTTATTCACATAAGTGCCGAAAAAGTGCTAGTTTTGATTTTCAACATTCTATCTAAGACGGATTTGACTTGAATCACGTTCAAGCATATTCAAACCTTAGGAGAGTGTTAAGCTACTAATTTTTGGAGAGTTTAATCAACTTGGATTATTTTTGTCATGCACTAGCAATACTAGGTCTCAAATTACACTTTTTCAAAGTCAAAAAGCTTCACTATCGAATTATATTGCTCGAATGTAGTCTATATGGTCTTTGTCACGCATAAGCTATGATATACTTGTAGTAGCAAAACAATTGGATGGTTGGAAGGTCTAAAAGCTGAACTTTAGTGAAAAATCCTATTTAAACTTAAATTTGGATTATCCGATTGGACTAGTTTCGTATTCCCTAGCTACGGATACCCCTAACGTTTGTGTCTTGTTGGTTTAAGTACATTTAATATTCTATTTTGTTCAATTAGTACGTTGTTTTATTTTATTTATTTATTTTTAGTTCAATTGCATGTTCCCCTAGTGCATTTAAGAAGCCTTTTTGGTAGAAAACTTGCGCTTGTGGATTCTCTTTAATTTTGCACCATAGGACTAGATTTGCCTTTAGTTTTAGTTTACTTTAGTTAATAATTTAATTTAGTTTCATTTTTTCCTTTCCTATTCCTCATTTCAATCATTTTTTTTCCTTTCCCTTCTTTTCCCTGAGAGAGATAACTAAAAGAAATAGGTTCATTCCATTCCCTGTGGTTCGACCTTGGACTTCCCAAGTATATTATAACTTGACCGCTTGCACTTAGACATAATACTTCACACTTTTTGAGCGTAGTCAAGCAAGATTTTGGCGCTGTTGCCGGGGAAGCTTAATGGTTCCATTTGTTTCTTTCTAGTTTCTTTCTTTTCTTTTCCATCCTAGGATTCTATATTAGGTCTCTGCTTAGTATATGAAACCTTGGCTTCGTGGTCCTAATAATCGTATCTCAATTAATTTTTTATACGAGTACCGTGTTATTCCTGACAAGTACAAGTTAGACGACGAACCATCTCCATCACCTGAGTCTTGTAGTTCCACCAATTCACTTTCATTTTCTTTTTCTTCTGATTCTTTCGAACGGTACTATCATGTGGGCAGTTGAACACCCGATGGCCGATCAAGACGTTGAAGAACAAGCAGTCGCATTTGCAGCAGCATGAGCAGCTAATAATGGAGTCAACCAAGCAGTTCAAAAACTTAATCTTACTTTGTGTGAACTCCTACTTCTTGGAAAAAATGCTACTCCTTCTTGTATTAATTTTCCAAATGATGCAAATAATTTCCATTTTCGCAATGGCATGATTCAACTTCTACCTACTTATCATGGGTTTGAAAGTGAACAAGCCTACCTTCATATTAAAGAATTTGAGGATGTTTGTGCCACTTTCAGTGATCAGAACTGTTCTGAAGATACAATTAAGTTGAAGTTATTTTCTTTTTCCCTGAAGGACAAAACTAAGACTTGGTTTATCTCTCTTCGTCCTAGATCCATCAACTCATGGCAAGAATTCCAAGAATAATTTCTCAAGAAATTATTTCCTTTACATCTTACTTCCAACTCGAAAAAGGCGATTCAAAACTTCTCCCAGAAGGATGATGAAACCTACTTCTAGTGTTGGGAGCGCTTCAATGATCTTCTTAATTCTTGTCCTCATCATGGTTATGAAAAGTGGAGAATCATCAGTTTCTTTTATGATGGTTTAGTTCCCTCCATTCGTCAGTTTGTTGAATCAATGTGCAATGGGCAATTCTTAGGAAAAAGTCCTACAGATGCTGAAGGATATCTCGAACGGCTTTTTGAAGTTTCTCAAGAATGGGAACCGAGTGCTAAGGCAGGTACAGCTAGAGCAAAGGTAGCACCAACTGGTGTGTACCAACTGAAGGATAACGATGAAATTAGCGCTAAGCTAGCTACTATCTATCGGAAGCTTGAATCTTTGGAATCAAAGAGAGGAGAACTAGCTCCTAAGCAGTTCGTGGAGCAAGCTTGCAGCATTTGCGACACACTTGGTCATCTCACTAATGACTGTCCGACCATCCCAGCTCTTAGAGAAATGTTGAACACTAACGTCAATGCTGTCATGGTAATTGGCAAATCCAATTCTTATGGGGATCGATATAACCCATCTTGGAGGAACCATCCCAACCTCAGTTGGTCTGGTAACAACTATGAAGGGAACCCCATGAAACCTTCTTAACTATTTCAGCAGCCCCAGTCTAATTTCCAACCACCGCCACCACTTCAACCTTTCTATCAACAATCTCAACCTTTAGTTAATTTTCAATCTCAACCTTAGTAGTATCAACAACCTTAAGGTTCAAGTCCTAATTCTTATATTCCACCGTATAGGAAAATCCTTGAGAAGAATTTGCAAGGCATGTTTCCGCAGATGCTGCAGATGATGAATTAAATAAAAGTTTCTATGGAGAAGATTGCTAATTAGAATGATGCGAAAGGGGAAGGCAATTTTCCCAGCCCAATCCCAAAGCCACTGATAATTCTTCTTCTTCAGGCACTAAGCAATATTAAGAGCAAGTCAAAGCTATCACTACTTTGAGGAGTGGTAGAGTCATTGACAATCAAATAGAGCCACCTCCACCTGAATATGTTCAAATAAGACGGATGGAGGTAGAAGATGAAGAAGTTGAAACTGAGCAACACACTTCTACTGAAGCTTTGAGAGAAGCTGAGATAGCTAAGGAATCTGAAGTAGAAGACGAGAATGTGAATGATGTCCCGGAAAAGAATAAGACTTTTATTCATCACATTCCCGTTCCTTTTCCTCAAAGGTTGCAGAAGCCGGCTAAGGATAACCGTAATTTTAAGATTCTTGATTTTTTTAAGCAAGTGAAGATTAACATTCCTCTTTTGGATGCGATCAAGAAATTTTTTTCTTATGCTAGGTTTCTTAAAGACTTGTGAACCATAAAGAGAAGAGTCTCTGTTCAGAAGAAAACATTTTTAGCTAATCAGGTGAGCTCAACCATACAACACAACTTGCCAGCCAAGCACAAGGACCCTGGTTGTCCTACTATTTCTTGTTATATTGGTGATCAAAAGATTGAACATGCTCTCCTAGATCTTGGTTCTAGTGTGAACTTACTCCCGTATTTTGTTTATTAGCAGTTAGGTTTGGGTGAGTTAAAACCCACGAGAATTACCTTGCAACTGGCTAATCGTTCTGTGAAAGTTCCACGAAGAGTAGTTGAAGATATTTTGGTTAAGGTTGATAACTTTGTCTATTCAGTTGACTTTGTTGTTCTAAATACTCAACCTATGGCTAATATTGGTACCCAGATTCCCATCATTTCAGGAAGACCTTTCCAGCTTGCTACTATTAATGCTATTATCAGTGTTGGGAATGGTGTTATGAAGCTTTCGTTCGAAAATATGACTCTCAATGTCAATATCTTTTCAATTCCTAGACAGCCAAATTTTGAAGAAGAAGATATTCGAGAAGTTAGTTATTTAGATACAGTTCTAGAGGAATACTTTGGTTTGTTGCAATATGAGGACCCAATTGAGTCAACCTTGACTCATTCTTTTTCTAATTTTGAAACTTATTCTCCTATCGAGAAGGAGATAAGAAAAGCAATTTTCGATCTCAATTTCAGCGAAGTTACTGAAAAATTCGAGACATAGCAGTTATGTGGACCGAACGTTTTGAAGAACTCCCTCCGAGTAATTCTTTATTTATACCCTCTACGTTCAAAGCTCCCAAATTGGAACTTAAGCCCCTACCCCAAGAGCTAAAGTACGCCTTTTTAGGAGAATCTGAAACTTATCATGTCATAGTTTCAAGCAAGTTGAATTCCACTCAAGAGTCTGAGCTCTTGAAAGTTCTTAAGTTACACAAAGATGCTTTAGGATGGACAGTAGCTGATCTGAAAGGTATAAGTCCCAATATATATACTCATAAGATATACCTTGAAAAAAATGTTAAACCCTCTCGACATATGCAGAGGAGGTTAAATCCCAACATGAAAGAAGTAGTCCACAAGGAAGTTCTTAAACTCTTAGATGTTGGAATCATTTACCCTATCTCTGATAGCAAATAGGTAAGTCCTACTCAGGTCGTGCTTAAGAAATCTGGCATAACTGTTGTTCCTAATGCTGAAGGAGAGTTAATTCTTACACGTGTTACCACTGGATGGCGCATGTGTATTGATTATCGCAAGCTTAACTTTGTAATTAAGAAAGATCATTGTTCACTCCTATTTCTTGATTAAACTTTGAAGAGAGTGGATGGTCATTCTTTCTACTGCTTTCTAGATGGTTACAGTGGTTACAATCAAATCGAGATCGCTCCCGAAGATCAGGAGAAAACCACTTTCACTTGTCCTTTTGGTACTTTTGCTTACAAGAAAATGCCATTTGGCTTGTGCAATGCACCAGCAACCTTTCAAAGGTGCATGATGAGTATCTTTACCGACATGGTGGAAAAGTTTCTCGAAGTTTTCATGGATGATTTCTCCCTTTTTGGTGATTCTTTTGAAGATTGTCTCAAGAATCTGGAGAAAGTCTTGATTCGTTGCAAAGACAATAATCTTGTTCTGAATTGGAAAAAATGCCATTTTATGGTTATCCAAGGTATTGTTTTAGGCCATATTGTCTCAACTGAAGGAATCCAAGTGGATAAGGCTAAAATTGACCTCATTGCTAATTTGCCAGTTCCCAAAACTGTCAAAGAGGTTCGATCATTTCTAGGCCATGCTGGTTTTTACAGGAGGTTTATCAAAGACTTCAGTTCTATCTCTCGACCCCTATGTAACCTGCTTGCCAATAATGCACCATTTGAATGGACTTCAGCGTGTCAAGAAGCTTTCGACAAGCTTAAGGAAATGCTCACAACTACACCCATTGTGCAACCACCCGATTGGAGCTTACCATTCGAGCTTATGTGCGACGCTAGTGATTATGCCATTGGAGCTATCTTAGGTCAGAGAAAGGATAAGAAGCCCCATGTCATTTATTATGCTAGCCGGACTTTAAATGATGCTCAGTTGAACTACTCTACGACTGAAAAAGAGTTGTTAGCAATTGTATTTGCTTTAGATAAGTTTCATTCCTATTTGGTTGGATCATCAATTGTCTGCTTTACTGATCACTCAACAATTAAGTATTTTTTTATGAAGAAAGATGCAAAAGCAAGATTAATTAGGTGGATCCTACTACTCCAAGAATTTGACTTGATTATCAAAGATAAGAAATGAGTAGAGAATGTGGTAGCTGATCACTTATCTAGGCTCATTAGCGAAATTCGATACAGAGACGATTTACCTATTCAAGATAATTTTTCAGACGACCAACTGATGGCTGTTCGTAGTTTGTCATGGTATGCAGATATTTTGAATTATCTCGCCACAGGAAAGGTTCCTGATTGGCCTCGTTAAGAGCGAAATTGATTCTTTACCTTGGTAAATAATTTCTATTTTCATGATCCACACTTGTATAAGTATTGTCATGATCAAATATTTCGAAGATGTGTCACAGCAGAGGAAGCTAAATCCATCATGTATGCTTGTCATGAAGCAGCATGCGGGGGCCATTTTTCTTTCCGCAAGACGGCTGACAAAATTTTGCAATGTGGTTTCTATTGGCTAACTCTTTTTAAGGATGTAAAGAACCACTGTAGAATGTGCGCTCGCTGTCAGATGTTAGGTGCCAACTCAAGAAGAAATATGATGCCTCTAACTAATATCATGTCAGTTGAAATTTTTTACTGTTGGGGTATAGATTTTATGGGGCCATTTCCTCTTTCGTTTGGGCACCAGTACATTCTTGTCGCTGTCGAATACGTGTCTAAATGAGTCTAAGCCATTCCCACTAAAAATAATGATCATTTCACAGTCATTACATTCCTTAAACAAAATATTCTTTCTATGTTTGGCACTTCAAAAGTGATAATAAGTGATCAAGGCAGTCACTTCTGTAATAAACCGTTCGAGAAATTGATGCGGCGTTACGGAAGGAATCACCGAGTCTCTTTAGCATATCACCCATAGACAAACGGGCAAGCTGAACTAGCCAACAGAGAGATCAAGAGAATTCTCGAGAAAACAGTCAATGTTAATCGAAAAGATTGGTATATTCGTTTGATAGATGCTTTATGGGCTTACCGAACTGCCTATAAAACGAGTTTGAATACGTCTCCTTAACGGTTGGTTTATGATAAGGCATGTCATCTCCCACTGGAGATTGAACATAAGGCATTCTGGGCTATTAAAGTTATGAACTTCAATCTTCAAGAGAGTGGTAAAGAGAGGAGCTTGCAGCTGAATGAACTTGAAGAATTACGTCATGATGCGTATGATAATTCTAGAATTTTCAAGGAAAAAACAAAGTGTTTCCATGATTAGAAGGTCCTGAGGAAGAATTTTGAGCCCGGGCAAAAAGTTTTACTTTATAATTCGAGGCTCCATTTATTTCTTGGTAAACTTCGGTTAAGATGGACTTGTCCTTTCAAAATTCGTACAATTTTTCTTTATGGAGCAGTGGAATTGGAGAATTCAAAAGATGGCAGTATGTTTAAAGTCAATGGACATCGATTGAAGCCATTTTTAGAGAAGCTTGATGACAGTGAGGAAAGCATTGAGTTAGGGGAACCTAACTATGATGCTACTGGATGATCGAGAAGATTTGCCAAACTTTGTATACTTTTGTTTATATCCTTTGTATATTCATTTTCATTTTCATTGTTTCGTGTGTTTCGCTATCATTCTTGGTTGGTGATCTCAAATCCCAGTTCGAACCGCTTATCTTTTCAAATTTACACCGCGTATAAACTATCCCGGTTAATGCTCTGTAAATTGTTTTGCAACAAAGGGACTGTGTCGTTCTGAGTTGGGGGAGGGAGAAGCCATTAAATTCTATGCATTTAATCATTCTATAGCGTTCTCACGAATTCAAGGAATTTTTTTTATTTTATTATTATTTTATTTTATTTTAATTTTGGCTTTTTGGAGTATCAGCCAGTACACGAAGCTGTCAGCTGCGGTCAACCGCATTGAGCTAGGACGCCAGGAAGCCACGATACTGATGAGTCCGAGAATTCTAAGGAGAGCACTGAGGAGGAATCAGATGATGATGGAGAAAATTACCAGGAGATAGTAGATAACTCCACTGGCCCATCGACTTGTTAGGCTAGGGATTAGGATTTCCTTGTGTTCTATGTTTAGATCCTGTAGGCCTAGGTTTTTGCTTTAGGGAGGTGTTTACTTTTTATGTGTTTCATTTTGAACTTGTTTGCATTATTTACATATATATATATATATATGTCTTGTTCGAATGAAATGTGATGCTTCTGTTGTTGTTGTATATTTATTTTCATTTTCATTTGGATTATCTGATTACCTACATTTCATCTGCACTAATTGTTTATCTAGATCCATTATGTGAAGCTATTTAGATACATTTAAAGCATCTTAAAACCAATGTCGTCTAGTTGTTCCTTTTCCGCACATAGCACATCATCTCAAGACATGAGTCTGGATAGTTTGCCTATGTTAGGGCTAGATACAGATGCCCCTGATCACAGTAATCTAAACATTTTGCCAGTCTCAAATTCATTTGAGAACCCAGCGGGTGTCAATCAATTTACTCGTGATCCATTCGCATTTCGAAAGAATCTGTCTAAAGATGATGAAAAGTGTGAGGGAGGTGAAAATAACTACATAGACATTGATATTGAGGTGTACGAGGGTAGCGAATCAGGTGAAGAGGTTAAAAGTAAATGGAAGTCAAGTCAATCTACATCAGTTGCAACTGAAAATCAATCTGATTATGACCCTACTGAGCCATATGACTGAGAGTCTGACGAACACATAGAGGAAGTTGATCAGCCTGAGAAGGAGCAATCTAACCCACCTAAAAGAGCTCCTTCACGCGTTGAAGTAAAACGTTCTTAGCCAGCTAAGTTCATCGAAGTGGCTGAGGTAAAGAAGAGGAAGTTGTTTGACCCATCAGAACATAAGAGGAATTTGATCCTTTTAAAGATTCTGAGTTTAGAAGCAGTAGCAGTGAATCTGATGACTCCAGTTTCGAAAGCAGTAATGACGAGTCTGACAATGAGAGTTCAAGCGATTCATATTGGTGGTCTGATTCACCTAATTCATCTGATAATGGTCAAATGATGCCGTGCAAGGCAGCGAAGAGAAAGTTTTTCTCATTAGAAGATACCATCGATGTAGAGACTCCATACTACTTACATCCACAAGATCAGATGTACGTGTGGGATGACATATTCAAATTTGTTTACCCAGAAATGGACCTCGAGGCTCACAAAAAAAGGATGGCGGGTAGAATGGTCCGTTCGACGTTCTACAAAGGCGAGCTGAGAATCATAAAACCTACATTGTGGGTTGTTGATTTACATGAAGAGGGCATGAGAAATTATGTTGGATCTTTCGAGATTTAGGGTATTACAGTCTTTGTTTGGCTCAGCCACCGCCTAGATCGTACGTAGAGCAGAAGGTAAGTAAGGTAAGTAGGTAAGTAGTTTATGATATTTCTTTTATTTCTTTTCTTTTTTGTTTATTTTTAGTTTTTCGTAAAATTTTCGTTGCTAACATGCAGATTTTTAGAGATTTTAGGCCGCTCTTATGTATATCTTCCCTTTTACTCATTTATTTCAGTCCCTTGCATCCATGCTTTTATGCTTGTTTTGTAACATTGGGGACAATGTTGGATTTTAGTTGGGGGAGGGGAGACCTGTGGTCAAATTTTTTCGAAAAGCCTGTATGTAAGTAACTTAGGATAGTCGTTTTGCTTTATTTTCATTTTCTTTCTTTCTTTCTAAAAAAATCTGAGTTTGCCAGTTTAAGTCATCCCATCTAGTTCTGTTTTGCTTTCTCTCATTGGGCGACGACGCATTCATGAATTGATTTAGTATATGGCGTAGTATTAGATAAACTAGAGAAGTTTTTTTTAATCTTCTTGTAGTTCAAAAGATGCATGCTAAGTTGAATATATTTGTTCGTGCATTTTTCGGCATTGCTTGATATTAGACTGATAGATCTTGATTAGTGAAATACTCTATTCAAAATTAAAGTGGAGACTATATAGCCGTGAGGTTTTGAGCCATTCTTTCATATTTGAGAGCTATATATATATAAACTATGATTCCTAAAAAGTGTTTTACAAATTGATTAAGTCTATTCAGTTTTATAAAGGTAAGTCCATGAGATGCTAAATTATAAAATGCCTTGTAGTTGTTTGAATTTAGAAGCTAGAAGCTAAGGAAATGATACAGGCCATCTTTGTTTAGCCACTAGCCTTAGCCTGTCCTTACATTCTATCCGTAGCAGCCCTTTTGAAGCCTAAAGCCTTGTTTTTATTGTTACACCTAAAGTTAAACCCGAGTCAGTACCATAAATTCCACAGCCTTGGTTCGTTTGTGCAAAAGGCTCAAAAGTAGAGGCATAGTGAAGTATGTTGATCTGAAAAGAGAGTAGAAAAAGCAAAGAATGAAAAGTTTGCATTGAAAATGGATATGCTGATGTTTATTGAAAATGCAAATTGAAGGTTGTATGCAATAGAATGAGAATGTGGGTATTAAAGTAAAGAGAAAGAATTGAAAAGCCTCTGAGCATTACAAAAAAAAAAACAAACAAACAAACAAACGAGTCTTTTGAATCCTCAGTTGACCTGTTCGTTTCATAGCCATACCCCCAACCCCATTACAACCTAATAAAGTCCTACTTGATCCTTAGTGGATTAGTATCGAGATTTAGATGACGAAAAGGTATACAAAAGCATTCTCGCCTTTTTGAAACTTGAATATCATTCCTAGAGACTCATGTTCTTTCATTTTAGCGTCTTTTCGTTTAAACATACGTGAGGCATTTGATTTTAATTAAAAACATTCCATTTAGCCCGTATGTAGAGAGATACACCTAATTCGGAGCGATTCCTTTGTTGAGTGTATGTCCGGTAAGAGTTTGAGTCAAAACTTAGCATGAACTGAGTATGGAGTTATGATTGATTTTGAAAGTTGAAAGTCAATGTATTTGCCTACGCACGCAAAATTATGATTTATATTTATGCTACGTCTATTTTGTATGCATTAAGATTGCTATTTTTCTTGTATATTTCTTACTAATGTAGCACTAAGTCAATTTAGGTCCTTGCTAAGCCATTTGAGAGAGAATTTTTATGCATGCTAGGGAACTATGGGACAAGACTTGAACTGCAATCGGGAATTTTGTGGGTATATTCACTGAAAACTCTCACGAGACACAACTCGTCCTACTAAGGGTGACCTAGGGGTTTAAAGGCTAATTGCATCCGCTTAATGCAACTGTTTAGTTTAGGATTGTGTTTTTCTTACTTTCTTTTCTGTGTTCGTTTTTAGAGATATGTGTCATTTTATCATCCCATTGCTAGGGACAAGCAATACGTTAGTTGGGGGAGGTGATTGAGCCCCAGAAATTGCATTTATAATCCCTTAAATAAGCCTCAATTAGCTTCTAGTTACCATCTAAAATCGAAAATTGCATGTAAATTCAGTTTAAGCATGAAAAGAAAGCATTGCATTGTATTTATGTGTTACTAAGCCATTTTGCAGGACTAAAGTGGTTAAGCAACTGAAGTTGTATGCAAGATAGAAGGTTGAAAGCGGAAAAGTGCAAGAAGAAGGTCCGAAAAACAATTCAATATCCATTCCGAGACCCGAGACGAGGAAAACTCTGCAAACTATCCCCAAAGCACTAGCAAGAAGAGAATAGAAAGTCCTCAAGCATGAATGAAGTGAATTAAAGTGTCCAAGAGTGATCCCAAGAGGAAAGAAGCTCAAACGAATCAATTCTGTAAGTTTCCAAGCAAAACCGAGAATTGTCGTCATAAGCCCGAGGTTGTAGCTGATCAAAGTTTTTCTACAATGAGAATCTGAAGAAATCTCCAGAAATATAAGTTGTATATAATTACATTATCTACTAGTATACAAAAATGGTACGTCAATCGGAGTTCGGAGTAGAATGTTATGACTAAAAGAAAAAGACATCATAAAGAAAATGGGCCCAATTTTAGGCCCAAATTCAATTTTAAGCCATGTTTCGGCCCGTTTCTTCAAGGATTACTAAAACCATGACTTGAGACACTTGTGTACTATATAAAAGGTCATATATCTCATATTTTAGGGTACACAATAATTTATAATTGATTAGTAGAGAGGCAGAGAGCACCGTACGTTCTTGGGAGCTTTTGCGTTGCATCTAACGATCAAACTTGAGTGATTTTTCTTTTCTTCCTTCAAAATAATTGTTATTTTAGTTTGTTTATGGCATATTGAGGCTGGACCATTGGTGTAATCAAGATTCAATTCATCATTATATCAAGTTTCAATTGCAATTGCTGTTCTTCATCCGGGTAAACCCTAGTTTTCTAATTTCTTTAATTTAATTGCTTTTAATCCTTTGTTTTCTTATATATTCATATATTAGTTGTTAGGATTCATATATATTCTGGAATTAACCCTAAACCCACGTTTTAAGGGTTGGTTCTAGGGTTTATAGACCCGTTTTGTCGATTTTTCGGTTTTTCATCAATTTATGCTAGTTTATCGTTCTATATTCAAATAGTTTATCGTTTTTCAATTCTATTCATATGTGATTATTTTTTCATCATAAGAAATATGATTTTCCAGAAATTTTAGGGTTTTAGTCGAAATTCATTAGTTTATGATCGTTTTGAGTTTGTTTACCGTTTTAAGCGTAAAATCTTTGTTTTAAATCGAAATTGAGTAATTCCAAAGCCAAAAGTTTTCAAATCTGATTTTATTCAATATTAAGTATGTTTCTACTGTTTTTCATAATTTCAAAGCTTGTTTGCATGTTTAATTTGAATATGTCTAACTAAATCGTTAGTTAGGGGTCCGTAGTGAAAGATGCGAACTTAATCTTTGAATGTAATCCAATTTAGGTTTGAATCTGATTTTTCCATTGGTTATAGATCACCTACTGATTATATGAATAGTTTATTATCTTTTCATGCCTAAGAAACATGTTTTCATAAGTTAGCTTAAAAATTCTATTTGATTAAGAACCGTAAAACTTTCAATTCACGGATTTTTGCACCAAAACCCTAACGTGACTGATTTGAGGATGGGCTTTATCCTCTAATTAGTTAAGTTAGTTGCATAAGTGAATTGGCTGATTTGGCGCTGTTTTGGCATTTATTCACATAAGTGTCGAGAAAGTGCTAGGTTTGATTTTCAACGTTCTATCTAAAACGAATTTGACTTGAATCACGTTCAAGCATATTCAAACCTTAAGAGAGTGTTAATTTACTGATTTTTGGAGAGTTTAATCAACTTGGATTATTTTTGTCACGCGCTAATAATACTAGGTCTCAAATTACACTTTTTCAAAGTCAAAAAGCTTCACTATTGAATTTTATTGCTCGAATATAGTCTATATGGTCTTTGTCACGCATGGGCTATGATATACTTGTAGTAGCAATACAATTGGATGGTTGGAAGATTTAAGAGCTGAACTTTAGTGAAAAATCCTATTTAAACTTAAATTTGGATTATCCGATTGGACTAGTTTCGTATTCCCTAGCTAAGGATACCCCTAACGTTTGTGTCTTGTTGGTTTAAGTACATTTAATATTCTATTTTGTTCAATTAGTACGCTATTTTTTTTTATTTATTTCTTTTTAGTTCAATTGCATGTTCCCCTAATGCATTTAGGAAGCCTTTTTGGTAGAAAACTTGCGTTTGTAAATTCCCTTTAATTTTGCACCATAGGACTAGATTTGCCTTTAGTTTTAGTTTAATTTATTTAATAATTTAATTTAGTTTCATTTTTTCCTTTCCTATTCCTCATTTCAATCATTTTTTTTTTCTTTCCCTTTTTTCCCCTGAGAAAGATAACTAAAAGAAATAGGTTCATTTCCTTTCCTGTGGTTCGACCTTGGACTTTCCAAGTATATTATAACTTGACCACTTGCACTTGGGCGTAATACTTCTCACTTTTTGAGCGTAGTCACAAAGCCACCCTTAGTCACAACATAATAAATGAAACAAGTAAAAAGCTTAAAATCATCAAAAATCTTTACAAATTATGTTTTGTGACTTTTTTTAAGCTATTTACTCATCTCATATATTGCATTGTGCCGATTTTAGACTTTTTACTCATTAACATGTATTGTGTTATCACAATTTTAAACTTTTTAATTGTTTTATGTATTGTGTTATGTCGATTTTAGCCTTAAAATTCCCTCATGTGGTTTGATCATGCTAGCTATAGTTTGTTTTTGGCCGGAGATGGTCTAAGAAAGACGATTAAAACAAAAAAGAAGTTTAGGGTGTAAACTATTGTAAAATTTAGTTTAGGGTAATAACTAAAACATTTTAATAATTTAGGGGCACTTATGACATTTTAATATAATATATATATATATTCAATTTATTCATTACAAGTGTTGGCATGATGACCATTTTCTGGTAATCATACATATCCTTTAAGAATTGCCAAAGACTTAATATATATTTTTTGGTTATATATAAATTGATGATGTAGAAAGTTGAAAGAAGATGCTATATTTTTTAGACTTCAAGCTTATAAGAAACTGTATAAAAAATAAGTATGAAACTTCGGGTTTATAAGAAGCTGTAGAACTACAGGATATTGATTAAAATAAATATGAAAAATTTGGTTCATAAGAAATAATAAAACTTCGGGTTTTATCAAGAACTTCGGGCCTGGAAAATTTTGGCCTTTTATATTAATCTATTATGTTTGCAATAATTTAGATTAATTATATATAAGGGGTAAAATAAGAAGGATATATACATACATATATATTCTAATTATGTTCATATAGAAAATAATATAATAACCACATGCTTAAATATAAAATTACCTGTTATTTTTGTTAAATACGAATATAATAATTATATGGAACTTTAGGCCCAAATTTAGATTATCAAATTTATGGGACTTTAGGTTAATATCCTCTTATATTAGGTCCAAATTTATAATTAGAGAACTTCATGTCTCTAAATAAAATTTGAACTTTTGGCCTCAAATATAAATCATGAATCTTCAAGTTTAGAATAATAAATAGGAAAATTTAGGTCTTAAATATAAATCATGGATTTTGGGGCCTAGAATAATGAATATGAAACTTCAGGTCCCAAGTAGTAGCATACTTTCGCATGACCGGCTTTCAAGAAGAAGAAAATATTTTTAATTATGGTAGCCTGCTTTCGCAATAGCTTTCAATTGACTGAAAAATAGTTATGCAGATAACGTGTTAAAATAATAGAGTGAGAGAAAGAAAATAATAAAATAAATCTTTTTATTAAATTGATATGCAATATGGTAAGGGCCAGCTCTATTTATATTAAGAGTTAACATACTTACTTCTATACAAAATCAATGTGGGACAAGTTACATTATATAAAATATGAGGTAATCTCCTAATTCATACCATAATAACAATGTGAGACAAGCTGCATTTATATTTAAATAACACATATGAATATCCAATATCAATATTTTACAATATGTATATATTATTTATAGAAAATAATTATAAAGGATAAAGATAGGACTGTCCTTAAAATAAAGGACACTATTTTTTCCCTATTAGTTCGCAAGACAAATTTTTGTTTAAAGAACCAACTTTTTAATGAAGGACAAAATATTAATTATTTTATTATTTTAATTAATTAAGTTCAATTCCAATATTACTCTTCTTAAAGATAAATATAATTAAATTTAAAATTAAATTAATTAAAATAAATTCAAACAAATTAAAATACATATCCCAACAAAATCAATCAATAAGAAAAACATAAAAAAATATTCAAACAAAAAGATAAACAAATTAAAATACTTATCACAACCAAATCAATCAATACCACTTTGTCAAGGTCTCTTATTTCCCTCATTTCCTTCACTTACTCCACTTTTAGTTAAACCAACAAACCATAATTCCATGCTTTTCATTCCTTTTTTTTCTGCGTCAATTTCATAGATTTATGAAAAATTTCACTTTGTCGTTGTTGTACAAATCAAAGTGTGGTTGGGTGATACTATAATGAATTTAGCTATCAGACAATATCAAGAAGCCAATATTCATTCACTCCCACATGTGTATTTGTTAATTTATTCTATTTATTTCTTAAATTCTTGGTACAGTATAATTCTTGAATCTATGAGGCAATACTAAGAGAGTATCGTCGTTAAAAATATCAAAGATGTAAAGTTTTGCTCTCCTTTTTTTACATTGAAAAAGAGGTAAATTAATATATCTGCTAGAAAATTGAAAAGATGTAATGTAATATGTCTGCTAGAAAATTAAAAAGATATAACTTAATATATTTTCCAGAAAATAAAAAGATATATAGCTTAATATGTCTGACGGAAAATTAATTATAAAAACATAACTTAATATGTCTAACAGAAAAAATACACGTTTTTTATTGTAAACGTTTTTCTAATTTATTATTTTGTAGGCATATTAATTTGTAGGCATTTTTCTATCCTTGTTCATTTTGCAAGCATACTAACTTACAAGTATAACATGTTGGTCTTAATCTTATTTTGCTAATAACAATAAATCAATCATATGTAATTTAACATAATTCTTGATATAAGTATATATGTTCACACTTTTGAAAGGTTTATATATATATATATATATATTAATTTTGGTTTTGAAACTATCTCAAATATTTACAATACTTTTTAATTGTCATTTTTGCATAAATTAAGGGGGAGCATATTATTTATTTATATTTATATGCTATTTATGCTTGCTATTGTTAGCACACATTAATTTAAATTGTCATCATCAAAAAGGGGGAGATTGTTGACCTAGAAGGTCTTAATCTTATTTTGATAATGACAAAAAGTTAATCATATGTATTTTACATGTATTTTAAATGTATTTAGTTTAAACCGATTTAACAAGTTGCATTGTTTTTTTCGAAGTATCCCTAGAAATAAAATCGAAACCTTATCAAGTGTATCACCACTCCACGAGATTCTTTCTACTCTTACATTAACTCATGCAATTCATGAAGATCAAAGATCAAAGGAATATATGAAAAAGTTTCAAGGCAAATGATGCAAGTGAAGATCGTATTGAAGAAACAAATCAAAGCATTCGAAGACTCGTTAATTCGATAATTGAGTGGGTGCTTAGGATTTATGTTAAGTTTCTTGATTGATCAATATCTATAGCTCAAATATATTCATGCTTCTTTTAAATATTGATTTAAATAAGTTTGAAATTGAATTTATTTTAAAAACATCATTTTATAAAGACCGAGTTTCAAAATAAATTCATATTAATTTTAAATGATCATATTTTAAGCTCTCATAAAAATAAGTATCTTAGAAACATATCTTTGAGGTTCACAAATCATTAGAATTGCATTTGGAATCTAAATTGTTAAATTGCAAAAAATGTTTTTATTTTATATTTAAAATTCGCTCAATTTTGGCACAGTTTTGATCTAACGGTATGATGGAGGCCTTTCCGGACTCTGATTATTTTGAAATTTTTACAGTAGTTAGAAAACATCTCTTAGCACTTTTGACTAAAATTTTAGCATGATCCAACGGTCAAATTAGGATAAATTATCAAAACAAATTTAAATTTTTTTGTTAAAACTAGTTGTTGAAAAGTTTGAAAATGTATACCTTTGACCCAAAACCTTTCTTAATCATCCCCAATGGCCATATACTTTTGGGAGCTATATATATGAAGTCTTAGACATGTTATAACACACTTGAATCATTCTACAAACTCATTTTACATATATACAAAGTTATTCAAGTATTCAATTCATTTCATTGATCATATTTTTCATCTTTGAGCTTATTTATTGATCAATCTTGATAACTCTAGTGTGATCTTCATTTGTAATCTTCAAATACACTTGAGAGTTATTGTTTATTGGTGTGAATCACCAAACTATCTTTATTCATCAATTGTGAGAGGTTTATCTCATAAGATAGCAAGAAAGGTTAATTTTTTGTGTTGAGTGTGGTGAGTAGAATCACACTTGTAGAGTGTTGTGAGAAGAATAACACTTGTTGAGTGTAGTGAAAAAGATTACACTTGTGAGGTTTGATTTTCACCAGGAAGAAAATTGGTTTTAGTGGAACTTATCGGGGCACTATCCGGGAGCGGACGTCTGGTCTAAACAACTGAACCGCGAGAACAAAACATCATAGTCTCACTTGATTCAATCTCTTTAACTCAAGCTCTTTATTTACTTGCATTTATATTTATTGCTTGTTCTTAAGATTGATTACTTTGCATATTTTCTTGATATTCATTGAGTTAAAGTTTTATTCTTAAAACTTTTCTTGAAACTTTTTAATTCCGCATTAAGTTTTGAAAACCCTATTCACCCCCCCTCTAGGGTCATTATCTGACCAACAATTGGTATCAGAAGTTGTACTCTTATTTTGATTTAACAATATTAGAGTTTACGATCATGTCTATATATTAAGGAACCGATTTTTTCGAAGGTCTTTCCACCTTTAGACCACCATTGTTTGATGGGAAAAATTATAGCTATTGAAAAAATAGAATGTATACTTTTTTACAAGCTAATGATTTTGTACAATGGAGACTCTTATTTTGATTTAACAATCTTAGAGTTTACGATCATGTCTAAATATCAAGGAACCGATTTTTTCGAAGGTCTTTCCACCTTTAGACCACCATTGTTTGATGGGAAAAATTATAGCTATTGAAAAAATAGAATGTGTACTTTTTTACAAGCTAATGATTTTATACAATGGAAGGTTATAATTGAGGGACCATTTGAGATTTTTAAAACTGATGAGAGAGGAAATAAAATTCCCAAACAAATGTCCGAATATGACGAGCATGATATTAAAAAAATTTAATTTAATGCTAAAGCTTTAAACTCTTTAAATTGTGCATTGAGCATGGATGAATATAACAAAATCTCTAGTTGCAAAACCGCCAAAGAGATTTGGGACAAGCTTGAGGTTGACTATGAAGGAATTTCTCAAGTCAAAGATGATAATATTAATATGCTTATTCATGAGTATGAATTGTTTAAGATGGAGCATAACGAATCTCTTGCCTCCATGTATAGTAGATTTTCTATTATTACTAATGATTTAGATCTTCTTGGAAAAGTTTATTCTAATGAAGATAAGATAAAAAAAATTCTTAGAATTCTTCCTAAGAAGTGGCGACCAAAAGTAACAGCAATTCAAAAGGCTAAGAATCTTAAGACTCTTAGCATGGATGAACTTTTGGGTTCTCTTAAAACTCATGAGAAAGAGTTGGAAAGAGAAGATGAAGTAAATGCAAAATCGAAAAAGAATCTAGCCCTCAAAGCAAGCCAACATGAGGATGGCATTGAGTCAATGGGAGAAGATGAAGACATAGCACTTCTCTCTAGGAAGTTTAAAAAATTCCTAGCAAAGAAGAAGTACTCTCAAGAGAAGGTCAATGACAATTCCTCATCCTCAAAGAACTTCAAAGGTAAATTAATTCAACCAAAAATTGATAACGAGGAAAGAAAGTGCTTTCATTGTCATGAACCGGGACGTTACATGTCAAATTGTCCGGTTAGAAGAAATGAGAAAAGAGAGAAGAAAGAAAAATTGTATAAGAGATTGAAACATGCGCTCAAAGGACCTTTAAGCGATTCAGAAGAAGAAGAATCCGATACCGATTCAAGTGATAAAGAAATGGCATACCTTTTCCTTATGGCAAAACATGGAGAGGCATGCAAATCTTGGCCTCATAGATGAAACACACTTGGAGAAACTATTTTATCTCCGTGGCCTTGATCCCTTTTTGATATTGCCATAGGGGGAGAAAATGTGTGTATGGTGATCAATGTTGGTAAGACTTTTAAATGCTTTATGTCTTTAATATTCATACTTGTTTTCTTTTGTATGTTATATTTTGTGTTTTGACATTTTGTTGAGCCATAAAAAAAAGAAGCAAAAATGGTAAAACAATGTGCAAAAAATTGGACATAGTGCAACTTCACAGCTAAAACTGTACCAATTGGCTGAGAACTAGGAGCTCTACCATATATTTATGGAAATCTCTATGTGTATACTTTTTAACTCAATTTACGGAGCATCAATCGGAGTTTTCTACAAAGAGTTATAGCAATTCTCCCACAAAGAACTTGATATTCCAGCAGATTTTTGATGATTCTAGAGCAGCAAAACAACATGCTATCCTAAAAAATAGCTTGTTGGCCTAAGCCATTTTTTTTTCCAGCAGCTCGAGGTGATGCACTAGGTGACGTATACGTGAGTCTAATTCATCACAACCTCAAGAGTGACTCCTTCTTTTTAATGATATCAAAGGGGGAGAAATAATGTGTGTGACGTGTGTGAGTTTTTAAGCCAAGTTTAAAGAGTGATAATGGTACACACTCTTAGAACTATGACTATATTTAAGTTTTAATTATTAAACTTTTACTTTCATTATTATGCTTGGATTACTTATTATTCTCTATTTTTACTTATATGCATAAATTGAGGGGAAGCATATTATTTATTTATATTTATATCAATGCTTGCCATTGTTAACACACATTAATTTATTTTCATCATCAAAAAGGGGGATATTGTTGACCTAAGGTCTTAATCTTATTTTGATAATAACAATAAATCAATCATGTGTAATTTAACATATTTCTTGATATAAGTATATATGTTCACAATTTTGAAAGGTTTGTATAAATATATATATTTATATATATATTAATTTTGGTTTTGAAACTATCTCAAATATTTACAATACTTTTTAATTGTCATTTTTGCATAAATTGAGGGGGAGCATATTATTTATTTATATTTATATGTTATTTATGCTTGCTATTGTTAGCACACATTAATTTAAATTGTCATCATCAAAAAGGGGGAGATTGTTGACCTAGAAGGTCTTAATCTTATTTTGATAATGACAAAAAATTAATCATGTGTATTTTACATGTATTTTACATGTATTTAGTTTAAACCGATTTAACAAGTTGCATTGTTTTTTCTGAAGTATCCCGAGAAATAAAACCAAAACCTTATCAAGTGTATCACCACTCCACGAGATTCTCTCTACTCTCACATGAACTCATGCAATTCATGAAAATCAAATATCAAAGGAATATATGAAAAAGTTTCAAGGCAAATGATGCAAGTGAAGATCGTATTGAAGAAACAAATTAAAGCATTCGAAGACTCGTTAATTCGATAATTGAGTGGGTGCTTATGATTTATATTAAGTTTCTTGATTGATCAAAATCTATAGCTCAAACATATTCATGCTTCTTTTAAATATTGATTGAAATAAGTTTGAAATTGAATTTATTTTAAAAGAAGCATGAATATGTTTGAGCTATAGATATTGATCAATCAAGAAACTTAACATAAATCCTAAGCACCCACTCAATTATCGAATTAACGAGTCTTCGAATGCTTTGATTTGTTTCTTTAATATGATCTTCACTTGCATCATTTGCCTTGAAATTTTTTCATATATTCTTTTGATCTTTGATCTTCATGAATTACATGAGTTTATGTGAGAGTAGAGAGAATCTCGTGGAGTGGTGATACACTTGATAAGGTTTCGGTTTTATTTCTTGGGATACTTCGAAAAAAACAATGCAGCTTGTTAAATCGGTTTAAACTAAATACATTTAAAATACATGTAAAATACACATGATTAACTTTTTGTCATTATCAAAATAAGATTAAGACCTTAGGTCAACATAACATTTTATTTTATTGGCATTTTTCTAACATATTATTTTCTAGGCATATTAATTTATATTTAAATTTTTTTTTTATCGTTGTTAATTTTACAGGCATATTAACTAACAACTAAAACATTTTATTTTGGAAGATTTTTTTAAGGATCAAATAGAATAAGCATTGTGTATTGTTTTATCATTGATCTGAACGTAAGCATCCAAATTGAAAAGTTTTAAATTTGTTTATTTATTTAGTTGACTTTATTGCTTTAGATTTTGAAAAGTCCACTTTTTTTTAAAATTTAAAATTTTTGATTTTGAATTTTTTTGAATTTGTTTTTTATTTGACTTTTTTGAATTATTCTTGCGTTTATCATCTTTATTTGATTTTTTTGTTATCTGTTTTTGGATTTGTTTGAATTTATTATCATTGAATTAATTATGTAATTAATTTTATATGTAGTTTTGGGTATTTATCTATAAAAATAGTAGTTTTGGAATTCAACGTAATTAATTGAAATAATTATATATTTTCGCGTTTTGTCCTTAATTATAAAGTTGTCCTTCAACTAACTTCTTAAAAGCAGTGACTTTTATTGGAAAGAGAGTGACATTTGTCCTTTACAAAAAAGCCCCATTTATTTAATGTAAAATGAAAAATTAAAACAAAAAATAGTATTAGTTCAATGATAAATGATACAACTTTATTCATTAACACATGGGGTGCTAGCATAGTGAAAAAATTGATGAGTTTTTCCACCCATGCTTAGGTTCGAGCCACGGGAATTCCGTTTCCTTTCCTCTTCCCCATTAAAAAAAAAATAATATTTATTAACACAAAGGTTGTGGGTCAAATTTTTAATAAAAAATTATTTATGGTAAGAACAAAACCAAAAATCCGTTCTTAATAAATGGTTAAGTATAATAACACATCAATTTAGTGATAAAATGAAAATTCAACTTATTTAATATTAGAAATTAAAATCTTATTGAAATGAGTAAAAACATGCTTAGTTGATCAAGGTGACGTTATAAAATGCATGACTACAATAATTCGAGTTTTTCCACTAAACCTACTCTTACTCTTATTTTTAGAGTAGTTTACTTTGGGTGGAGATATTGATACCTCAAATATCTCTTAAAAACACTCCCATAAAAAAACAAAAGAAAAGAAAAGAAAAGAGCCTTAGTTGTTATTTCCACCCACTTGTTTTAAGTTAACACAAAAGTTAATTAAGATAATAATAATATAATTAACACTTAACTAATTAAACTAACGACATTTAATACATTTCAAAAATGCCGCCCCATATTCAATTCCCCTCTATGATTCTTCCATCATCTTCAACCAAACAATATTTGCAAGAAATTTTAGTTGCACCAAAACAACCACCAAAACAGTGAACAAAACCTCCACTAATGCGCAGAAGCTTAGTTTAAGCAACATTTACTCCGAAGCAAAACCCCAAGTTTAAGGAGAATGGAAGAAAAAAGAGAAACTTTGGAACAAGGAAAACAAAACAAGCAAGAAAAAAGTTAATGAAATAAAGATATATAAGTTTTTATTTTGTTTCATTGTTTATATTATAATCATAACATACGTAGCAAATATATAAACAAACAACACAATTCCAGCAGTTTAAAGCATGAAGAAGGTTTACTCAATTTCTCGTAATCGAGTTGCATGCATGAACACTCGGTTGTGATCTGCCGAATGACACTAGGCACACTTGGTTGTTCTTAACCGAATGACACTAAACACACTTTTGTGGGACTTTTATTCAGTTGAGAGCAACCGTGTTTAGTGTCATTTGGCGGATTACAACCGAGTGTTCATACTTGCAATTCGATTACGGGTAACCAAGTAAACCTTCTTTGTATTTTAAACACCTGGGATTGTGTTATTTGTTTATATATTTGCTACGTATGGTATGAAAAACATATAAACTAAGGAGATGGAGATGGAGATGATTGTGAGGGACAAAGATGGTGTAAGGCTTTTTTCTGTCTTCAACCAAGGAAATGGAAGAAGATTTTTTTTCAACTTTCCTCTTTTGTGTTGTTTAAAAATGGGTATTGTTAGTTAGTGAAGTTTGGTTTAATTGTTAATTATAATTAAACTTTAATTATATATATGTATTAGATAGTGAGAGTGGTATGTGAGAAAGTGAGAGTATTATTAAGAGTGGGAGTGTTATTAAGATATTACAGGAGTGCCAATATCACTACCCCTTACTTTTGGTTTGGATTTTTGATAGCTATTTAGAAAATCCTAGGCTTTTTGAACTTTTCACATCCGTTGAGGTAGTATGCAATTTAGTGTTTATGTTGCAACTCGTATACTTTTGCTTTTCTGCTTTTCTATTTCTTCTATTAGATTTATTAAAACTTAAGGTCGAAGATTTCTCTATATATATGGAGGGGTGACTGACTTGGGCTAGTTACTTTACTTCTCTATATATTTTTAGATAATTTATATGCCTTTGTATATCTTAATTTTTAAGTTAAGTATTAATATATACATATATATAGCTTAATTATCTTAATATGTAAAATTAACAAATGTCTATCTTTCTTATTATATATATATTGTATAGAAAAAAAATTGTAAGAGTCAATGTGTATGGCTATGTACCATAAAAAGAAGAGACTACTAAATTCTTTTTTTATTTTTAAATAGGGTAATTTTTTTGGTAGTGTACCATACTATAATGTATCGAACTAACCCATTTTATGGTATACTGGAAACTTGGGTATGGTAATAGTAATAGATTTTGGAATACCAAAATTTTGGTACAATGCATAAAATAAGAATTTTAGTACAATAATTGTATTGAATACACACCTAGATGAGCTTACTCAAATAAATAATGGGATCAATGTCTCTTTCTTGCAGGGTGGCGCTATTTACACTCATTAGAAACTCTGAATCACTCAATCTCATTTAAATGGTTGTTTTGTCTATTGACGTACCACGCCTTTTTATATTTACTCTAATGATTAACCATTAATAACCTTCTTCATTTATACTAATAACACAAATTGATACACCCCAATCATTGTCACTCCATCCACAAACCCATCTTACCACTGCAAGCCAAGAGCATTACACAACTGAGGAACCATGTACTCTCTCACTTCCATTTCTTTCAAAAATCCAAATTCCAAACAAGAAAAACAAAGATCATTGTTGAAATCATAATGTCCAGTGAGATAAATGTAGAGATGGAGTGAAATAAAGAAAGTTCAAGAGAAAGCTTAAAAAGAATGATAATCCGAAAGAGATATTGTACTTATCTTTTTTTTTTTTTTCAGATCGATTATGTTTTATTCTGACCTAAATCATTGAATAAAAATGGAAAAAAAATCAAAAAACAAAGTACGCTAGATGTGTATGCAATTGTACTTAGATCTATTCCACTAAGATTCTATATACATACTCGATTCTATCTAGGTCTGGCAATGGTTCGTGTACGGGTTGGTTTTGTGTAGGGTGAAAAGTGCATCCACGCGTATACGACCCGTCTAATATTAAATGGGTGAAAAATTCAAATTCATCCACAACCAATTTAATTAATGAATGATACGACCCGATTCGTTTTAACCCGTTTAAGATAAATGGTTCGATTTGGGTCGTATACGAATAATATTTAGTGACCCGCTAATAATTATATTAAGTAATTAACCAAAAAAATATATACACACAATAATTTATATATATGCAACAATAATAACTAAAAATATCGTATATTGTAATTGTGTTGGAATTTGTGAATTTGAAAAAATAAAATTTGGGAGGCGTGAAATTAGTTTGGAGAAAATGAAATGACATGTGGAGGGCAAAGATTTAATAAAAGATTTAAAGTTTTTAAAAGCCTTAGATAAATATTTGTTTATCATATATAGGTTACAAGTGTTACTAACTGGTTTACATGATCCGAAATCGACTCGTATTCTTATTGGGTTAAACAGATTTTATTCGGGTCTCGTGAATTTATACGAAATCGACTTGTTTAATAAACGGGCCTGCTAGGTCAACCCAATTATGACCCACACCCATTAAAGGTTCACTAAAACCTAGTAAATTTGTGTCGATTTCGTGTCGTGTTGCAAATTGTCAGGCCTAGTTCTATCCCACCGAGATTCTATGTACACACTCGGTTCTATCCACCAAGTACATGAATTTGTGAACTTGTTCATGAAGACATACTCAGTTTTATTCCATCAAGTGTCTATACATATACTCGGTGGGTAACAACTGAGTACATGCATTTCTAAACTTGTTCATGAAAACAAAACTCAGTTCTATTCCATCGAGATTCTGTACGCATACTCAATAGGTAACAACTAAGTACATGCATTTTTGAACTTGCACATGAACACAGACTAATGACAATTTCATACAAAGCGCTCATCCATGGCAACTTCAAACATATCAATTGCTAATTTCAAGTAAATGAAACATCCTTCAAATAAATTTAGGGTTCTATCTCAATCAAACAAACTTAATTGGAGTAGAAGATCGATTTTTGAAGTAAAAAGTAGATGATAGAAGAGAGAAAATAACGAGGGAACCATTTCGTTTGAAGTAGGGAGTGGGGAAATGTGTGTTAGTTTTAATTGTAGAGAGAGAGAGAGGAACCATGTTGTTTGGAGTATTTGATTGTTTTGTTTATAATTAATTAATACTGATTAATTTAAAATTAAATAATAGAATGGTGTAAATGCTAGTAAGAGGAAAACAAAGTATTATAAAAACTTTCAATTGGTGTAAGTAACGCGGCCTTTAGGTTATTTTGTGAAAGAAATTGTAAAGAAAATTTAGCACTATGTATATATATATATATATATATTTTTTGAGCCGTAAGCATAAGTACTCACTCATTTAGCCGTCATTTCTCTAGCAATCCATACATGGTATACGAATCTTTGGGCTCCCCCCATGTGTTAATGTGATTGCAACTCGTAGGGTAAAAGAAATTTTTTATCAAGTAGGGTAAAAGAAATTCATATTCTTTTATTCTCCCTTCTTCTATCTACTTAACTACTACACCTTCCTTTTTCCACAGAGAGAGTTCATAGATTTTCGGATTTGGAAGAGAATTACAGAATGTTTATTAGCCACATGTAAACGAGGGTTCGTCTCTCTCTCTAGGGCTTCACCCTTTATACCATATTAAGCTCCACTGCTCAGCTAATAAATATCAAAGGGTCTAATTGACTTCTCAAGTAACCTTGAGAATCAAAAAGATTTGTTGGCTTGTTCAGTTTCACACTCATTCAAAACCTCAGTAAGTTTCGATTCTGTTATCTATAATTAATACCCACAATATACAGAAATGTATGTATGTATGTATGTATTGGAATGTTTGATTCTTTTAAGCTTATGAATTTCTCAACCGTTGAATTTCTTTCTATATCTGTTACCTTCTCGTATTGTACTATGGGAAATTTTGTCTGAAATTTGTTGATTCTGGATTTATTTTTTCGTTGAACTAGGTTTTAATGGTCCCTTCCCTTCCCTTCCCGTTTGTTATTTATGTTCCCAGTGTGTACAGAAATCGATTGTCTCCTTTTTTTCTTAATAGTCAGTGTGCCTATGTGTGATTTGTCTTCCTTGCTTTGGGTGATGGCATTTTCACCACCATACATATACACAGTATCAGTTAAGGCCTATGCGAATCCTTAACGGTGAGATTACTTTATTTCAGTACTCTATATTTTGAAATACCACGTTTTATACTAACAAAACATACTAGACTTTCCATAAATTGCCGAATTTTTGAAAGCCAAAGAGACCACTCTCATCAATTCCCCCATTCAATTAGGTGAGTTCTCTTATAGTTTATGTACATGGATATATTTTTTTTCTTTTCGCATTGTTTTGTTTCACTCAAAATAGATACAAAGTGAAAAATTAGAAGACTCAGTCCTTGGCACAATCCATGTTTTTGAACCATGGCACCTTCCACTGCTATTCACTAGGCTTGTCCGCTTTTATGCAGTGAAATTGTTGGATAATTCTGTAGAAAATATTTTCTTGAATAGTTTTGCTTATATTGAAGGATATATTTACCACGTCAAAGAAAACATAATATCTTTGCACTATCGACTGTATATGGAAGAGATGGTGCAAAATCCACTTACATATTTGGGCTAAAGCTGTGGAGCAATATAGAATATACAATCCAAAATTGGAAAAAAAGAAAGAATAAGAACTCCTAAGCCGGTCCTCTGGTTGTAAAATTGATTACTGAATCAGTTGAGCTAATTTAATGCAGGGGCGCTGGGCTAGGTAGGACTTAGGAGTACCTTTATGGATTCCGCTCTGGCACCTTTTTAAGCAGAGTTTTTATTTAACTTATTCCATTTCAAAAGGTTTTGCTGTAAATTAATTAAAGAGTTACTGTTTTGGAGGGTGATTTTACTTACAAAGGATTTCCTATGCATGTTTTAGTGGATGAACACCTATGTGAGAGTGGCAGTGACGATGGAGAAATGATAGAGAGTTCCAATGGAAAAGAGATACTTACAAGTGAAGGAAATTTGGATTCAGAACCGTATGTAGGTATGGAGTTTGAATCCGAAGAGGTCGCCAAGGTATTCTACGATGCATATGCCACACGAGTGGGGTTCATCATGCGTGTAGACGCTTTTAGGCGGTCAATGCGAGATGGAAAGGTGGTTTGGCGTCGGCTCGTGTGTAATAAAGAAGGTTTCCGCAAGTGTAGACCTAGACGGAGTGAAAACAGGAAGCCCCGAGCAATCACGAGGGAAGGATGCAAAGCAATGATAGTTGTAAAGAAAGAGAAAACGGGGAAATGGATTGTTACGAGATTTGTCAAGGAGCATAATCATCAATTGGTAGTTGCACCCGTCAACACTCGTCGTACAATACTACTCTCTCAAACACCGGTAAGCGTCTTCAACTTGAATTACAATAGTGAAATTATTTATTTATGGTCTCAAAGTCAGCTAGTGTGTCTTTGCTTCTAAATGTTGATAAATCTTTCCTTTCATTTGGTCGAATGGATTTAGGCGTCCTCTTTGGTTTAAATGTAGGGTAAATTAGAGTAAACTGCCTTCAAGTATCACTTTTTGGTTCTTTACCCCTTAAAAGAATGATATTGATTCCATTGAACTTTCGAAAACTCGTATGCCTTGGACACCGTTAACGTAAAAATTAAAATTACTAAATTACCGTTTAGGCATTTGACAAATTCAACAAATTTGTTGACCAAAATCTTAAGCCAAACTCCTCCCAATCTCTCTCCTTGCAAATTGATGATCACTCTTTTGGTTCATTGCCCACCCCCTCGTCTATCTACGACTTGAAGAATGTGTATTCTTTATTTATACACAAATTATTATAGATTGGTTGTATATACACACAAATATATACATGTACAAATGTATTTATCAAGGGGCAAGGACAATAGCACACTTGCACAGTGATTTGACCACTGCAAAAAAGAAGTCTCACATGAAACTACAATCTATGAAGAAAAAATGACTTGGTAGTGTATTATGTCCAACCAAGCTTAGGTGTTCACTGTCAAGTTGTATTATACTAGTGTATAACAGAAATGTTCTTATCAAAGCTTGAAGATACTTGGTGTTTTGACATATATATTGTAAGAAAATTACAAATCACATAGTTGTTTGCTTCAAACAATTAGTGCAAAATATTGTCTGAAGGATCTTTTGATGCGATTCGTAGAGTTATTTTTCAGTGCTTATGTTAACGCTTAGACACCTTCATTTTCCACTCAGTTGCTGCAAGGAAAGCCTTTTCAGCTTACTTTCCTGTCATCTTTCTCAAATTAATCAACATGCATCATGTTTCTCATAGTCCTTCCATATTTCTTAATTTTATTTATTTACTACTTGTGATTGATGCTTTCTAGGATGATAAAGATGTAAAAATCCGGGAGTTAACAGCCGAGTTGCAGAGAGAGCGAAAACGTTCAGCGGCTCTTCAAGAACAGCTCGATATGGTTTTGAAAGATATGGAGGAACACTCGAATCATCTTTCAAGAAACATTGATGGCATTGTTCAAAGCGTGAAGGAAATTGAATCCAAGAGACCGGCCCTTCCACAGAGCTGATAGACTCCTTAGTTTCCAATTTGATACGCCTTTTGTACAAATTCTTTGGTTAAAGACAAATTGTTTACTTTGCGAATCGTTCATTTGAATTTAGGATGCGATGAGACTTCTACACTTGTTTATAAATTTAGTGTGGTTGGGTTTTTAGGCATTTAAATAAATAGTAATAGATCTGTACGAGTCTTTTGTGTAAATACCTTCGCAAACAGTTGAAAATTTTGTATCTCCTCACTTCATTTGATGTGATATCAAATCTTATGTTTCTTAGTTATGTATGTATGACACCAAGTGGAAAAAAGATACAATATCATATTAATGTGGTAAACGATGTTAGTCCACTATGTTCTATTAATTGAGCTATTGTTTGGTACGAGGAAAGAGTGCGAGTATGGAAAACAAACAACGGAAAATGATGATGATTAAAGCACTCTTAAATTGTAGCCTCTTCACTGCATGTATGCATTGTGGTGGTTATGCATTATGTTTACACGTGGTGTTATGGCTATAATTTTGATGTTTAAAGCATGATTCTTTTGTGCCTGCTCTTTATCTTTTTTCTAGAAATAATTGTCCATTTTTCCCCAAAATAATTGTCCTTGTATTTTTGTGAAATACGTGCGTTTGTTAACTTGTATTAGAAAGAATTTAGTTAAGTAACATTCATGAAAAATCAAGCACTTATAGACTTAGCTCTTCTTCATTATTCCTTTAGTCCAATTCCGTCTAAGAGGATCTAATTCGAGAGCTAAACGGATGATTTTTTTCATGAAACTTAGTAGGGATAATCTCTATAATGAGTAGATCATGTCCAAAAATTTTCATCAAGAAATTAAAACTAGAATCTTTCATTATTAAAATTGGACCGAAAGGTAATGGAGATGAGCTAGTTTAGCATTTATATGTGGGGGGGATTGAATGAGAGAGGGAATGAGGAACTTTAATTCTGTGAAACTATGTTACGAATCAAAGGAATGACAAAACTGAAACTAATTAATGAACCTTTCGTTACTTCTTTTAATTAAGAATTCACTGTACTTGCAGAGAAAAAAAGACAAGAATAAGATTATCTTTAGAATAAAAAAGATTGAATATTCTTTTAAATGTTTAAAATAAAGTGTAACAATGAGTGAAAAAATGATCTTGGTTAGATTTATTTTCCTTTTTCCTACTTTATAACACTTTCAATTTAATAACAGTTTCATTTGAATTACAAATAGAAGTATCAAATTCTGCTTAATCTAGTATTATCTTATTGTACAATTTTAAAAGTAAAAAAATATTTTTGTTAGCCCTTGAGCGGAAAAACCTTCTGAGCAAGTGGTTAAAATGTTCCAAACTTGGGCAAAATCTCTAAAAATCAATCCCAGCCTCTTATATTCCCACCCACCAAACAGAGAATAGTAATCCATTATCTGAGAATGAGAGAAGGAAAATGCATCCCTCCGATATTCACTCCTACCAAACACGCCATTGACCAAGACAAAAATATCAATTTGACGTAAAGTCAATATATCCACTCCACCATTAGAGCAAAACACAACACACCTAATGCAGAAAAGCATAGACAACAGTAGAAATATAAACCAGCAGATCAGAAGAAACCAGCACAACCAATTTACTCCCACAAGACAACATCCCCAACCGGATCTGAATCACATCCACAATTGACAACATCAAGAACAGGCACCCTATAACCGATCCCACCACGTATCCACGCGTTCCCAATCACAGTACCAGCACATTAATGTGATCCTTAAAAACTTCATCCACATCCTTGCTATTCAGTACAGACTTCATCAAGAATAGGCAAGTCGTAATCAAAGTACCAAATCAAACAATAAAAAGTAAGCTAAATTATTGACATTGATTAACTTGAAATTAACATTTTCTTAAAAAGAACTAAAATCAAAATGGGATAAATAATTTGAGACTGGGAAACTATTATAGTATATCATTACATAGTTAATTTTCATACTGAGAACATACTTGGGGTTCACTGTTGATTCCTCCTCTTAGTATCCTTTGTGCTTAATCAAGGATTTAAGGGCGTAGACGCATAGTTATCAGGAATAATTAAAAAAATAAAATAAAAGCAACATCGTTAATATATTTCTTAGCTCCTTCATTGCTGTTCGTATTATTTAGTCGAACTTTTGACCTTGAATTTTAGTTCCATGATTGATTATATCAAGTCAGACATGTTTATTGGAAACTCATCTTTAGTACTTTTCTAGCCAGGTACTATATATTTCTCAAATATCAAGAATGGTAGTTTTATTACTATAAGCATTTCTTTTTTCTTTTTTTCCAAAAAAATAAATAAATAAATAAAAAGAAAAGAAAAGAAAAGTCTCACACGGACAGCTCCACATAGCCTGGAAAGGACTTATATGTATAACTGTGTAAGGAACTACTAACAAAAATCACATTAGAATAAGATCCTAGACTATATATTACATTAAAACCTAAAAGGTGCTAATTTTAGTTGTTGCAGAGGCCTATAGAGCTGAGGATTTTGACAAAACAAACATTCATTTACACCAAATGGATTTTAGGAGGGGAAACTACATAGAGGAGACCACCCTTTCATTTCGACTATTGTTGTTCTTTAGCCTTTTGTGTATTTTCCCAGCTGAGCTTGATTCAATATCCGACATAAACAGTGCTGCTGGCAGTGTGAACAATATTGAGATTCCAGTCGGAGTGATTGTTGATGAGGGATCGTGGGTTGGGAAGACAGTTGAAATATCCATTTCAATAGCAATTTCTGATTTTTATGAGCTCCACAGTCACTACAAAACGCGTGTTGTTCTTCACACTAGAAACTCCGAGGGAGACCCCCTGCGCACTCTATCAGCTGGTACATTTTTTGATCCTCAAATCCTCAGGTCTTTTACTTCTTATTGAGGACAATGAATATCGAGAATATCTAAAGTTGTCACTTGGGTTCATTCAAAGTCCCTTGAAAAATCTTAGTACTTTCTTGGTCTGAAATTGGTAGTTATGCGCACTTTCTATTGGAGACTAGACAAATAAAGTTCAGTCTTAGGTGGTATTAGTTTCAACCACTTAAATCTGAAAACTTAAAGTTTTCAGATTTAAGTGGTATCAAAGTTGTTTGTTTGGTAAAAAAATTAAGTGATTCACCACTTAAATCTGAAAATTTGCATCCAAAAAATTAAGTGGCAAGTTTACCACTTAAATCTGAAAACTTAAAACATCCCATTACAAAATACCTATTTCACCCTCATTAAAGTTTTAATCATGTAATCTAAATAGACTAATAAGGGCAAAATTGTCATATTAAAAAAAATTTAGTTTTCAGATGTGTTATATTCAAACAAACAACATTTTTTTAGATATAGTTTTCAGAAGTAAACAAACAATTTTTTCAGTTTCAGTTTTCAGTTCAGTTTTCAGTTTTCAGTTTTCAGATGTTTTATCAAACGCCACCTTAGTTCCTTTTTTAACTTCAACTCTTCATCCAATGTGAGGTGTTGGCTCATCTTGTGCACAACTTTTGGTGCACATTTTTAGTGAGTATAGAATAATTCATTTATGAAAGCCCGGCATACAAAATTACACCTTCTCCCCTTCCTAAGCATACCTTTCAAACTCCTATGTGAATATGCTGAGTTTTCCTTTTGATATATTTACCGGCCACTAGATTTTATGCACGTGCGTTGCATATAATTTAAGTTCTTGACAAATGTCATTAAGTTCATTAATAAAAACGTATATACTAATAATTGAATAATTAGTATGAAAAAAAAATAGTAACATATAAATAAAACATAGAATCAAGTGTAAAATGCAATCAATAATTGTAAGAAAATCATATAATCGGTCAATTATAGAAAAATATTGTGAATGCATGAAAAAATTTGTCTCCTTGAATTTTTAATTTTTTTAGTACACAGATGGCCAAGCAGACTCTTACTAAGATATATAAGAGAGTAATATATTTTTACTAAGTTTTTATAATTGGTAGATAGTTAATTCTATCATCTATGAAATGTATGTGAATTATTATGCACAGTATCAAACAATATTATAACAATTATATAATAATATATTATATAGCCCGATGATGTTTAACATGAACGTTTACCACAATATCAAACAATAATATAACACTCATATAAATAATAGACTATATAGTAGCGATAGTAAAAATAAAATAAAAAATTTAACACAAATGTTATACTGAGCCACAGTTACAATATATTCATATTTTTTTTATTTAAACATTAAACATAATTATAAATAAACAAATAAGTTTTAGAATATATAAAGTAATATAGATTTGATTTATTATAATGTTAAAAGCAATAAAGTAAAATAGAGTTTAATATACATACCTTTATGGTGAACTTTGAAACAAAATTCTAATTCACACTAAAAGTTTTATAATTTTAATATGATCTATTAAATAGTCTTATTCTTGGAAAGTTTGTTATGAAATTATATAGAAGAAAAGAAGTTATATAGAAGATTAGAAGTTTTATACAAAGCACCTAATTCAACACAACCTCTAAATTGTTTAATTATTTTAGCCAGTAAAATAGAGTTTGAATTTATTTGGAATAATAATACTAATATAAAAATATACAGAGTTATACACTTATACCATTTTATTTAATGTAAATCTAGCTTAAAATCTTTATTTAATTATTTTAGCCAAATAAAGTAGAGCTTGAATTTATTTGAAATACTAATACTAATATAAAAATATATGGAGTTGTATTATTTTATTTAAGTAAATCTTAAAATCTTTTGTTTAAAATCAATGGCATATTTGTCTTCACAATAAAGGGGAAAAACACCTAAGTTATTTGTACTTTTATCTATAGTATAGATATAGATATAGATATACGAAAAGGGATTCAAGTCTTTTGTTAATAAGTGGAATACCCTTTTTGATGGGGTAAATGGTTGAATTTTTTGATAAAATTTGGTATCGCTGCTATATGATTCCTGATCATCTCTACCAAATTTATGTAAGAATTTAAACCAACAATGAGTGAATCAGAAAATTCAAAATTATATATATATATAACCATTCCCAGTTGTTGAAATTTTAGATTTTAGATCACCAACTTCGTAGTTGAATTTTTTGATGAAATTTATGGAAATGATCTCATCGTGGAGATCATCTTTACCAAATTTCAACAAAAAATTCACCTATTTAAAAGGGGTGGTCTGCTTGCTAACTAAAGTTTGAAGCCGATTCCAGAGAGTATATATACACACACTAGATTAATTAATTTGCTCCATTGCACACTGCAGCTCTTGATCTTTTGGAAAATAACAAGGTGAAGGCAATCATTGGACCACAAACCTCTTCAGAAACAAAGCTTTTGGCTATTTTGTGCAACAAGGCTAAACTTCCTATTCTTTCTTTTACCACAACTCCTTCATCTTTCAAAGAATTTCCTTACTTTGTTCGAGTTGCACAAGATGAACGGACTCAGTTCAAAGGCATTGCCAATGTTGTAGAATCATTTAAATGGAGAAATGTCATCCTTATTTATGAGGACTCCGATTATGGAAGAGAAACTATAACATCTTTGGTTGATTCTTTACGAGAGAAAAACATCCACGTTTCTTATAAAAGTGCCATTTTTTATAACGGCAACGATGATCTTCAAATAATCGAAGAGCTCCACAAACTCATGACTGTGCCGATGGCAACAATTATCGTACATGTTTCGTCTTCTCATGCTTCTCTCCTTTTCTTGATCGCAAAAAAGTTAGGGATGATGAGCAAAGGATACGCTTGGATTGTAACCGATAGGACCATTAACCTCTTGCACTCCTTGGACCCACAAGTCATTGAATCAATGCAAGGGGTTTTGGGCTTTAAGTCTTATATTCCATCATCAGTTGAGATGCGGAAATTTTCTTCAAGATGGAAAAAGGAATTTTATTGCACTTCGGATCCTTATGTGGAATTGAGGGAATTAAATGTCTATGGTTTGTGGGCATATGATGCAATTTTTGCAGTGGCAAAGGCGGTTGAAAAAATAGGAGTTGAAGTTTCACAATCCGAAAAACAGACTTCGACATTGAACTTAACCGACTTGGGAAGCATTGGAGCATCTCAAACGGGCACAAAGCTTTTAAATCAAATTTTGACAACTAGATTCAAAGGACTAAGCGGCGAATTTGAATTTACGAATGGGAGACTAATGACTAAGGCATTTGAGATAGTGAATGTAATTGGGAATGGGGAGAGAAGAGTTGGGATTTGGGAAACGGGAAATGGTTCAAAGGGTGCCCTCGAAGCAATTATATGGCCAGGGATGTCTACAAAAACACCAAAAGGTTTGGTGATTCAAGCGAGTGGCAATAAGAAACTAAGAATTGGTGTTCCAGTAAAAAGGGGGTTCACTGAGTTTGTGAAAGTGGCGATTGATCCTTCAACTAATGCAATATCTGTCAGTGGGTTTTGTATAGATGTGTTCACAGCCGCCACTAAAGAGTTAGAGGACGAATTGGATTATGAATTTGTTCCATTTGCGGATGCTAGTGGAAAGAGTGCAGGAAGCTACAATGATCTCATATATCAGGTCTATCTTCAGGTGTGTTTGTTTTCTGTAATGGTTCTCTGTCGCCCGGAGCAATGTACAACTGTAAAGTATAAACTGGGAGTGGGACGGAGGGAGGGACATGGCTTTTGAAGGGGAGAAGTGGCATTCCTTTGATAGTTAAACATGGTTTATAGTGCTAAAATATTAATTTGTAGTAAATTAAAAAAATATTCATCGCGTAATTTACCTTCCTTCAATTTTAGAAAAACCTAGAGGTCTTCCAAAAGTTGAATAAGTAAGGAAATTCTAATTAGTTTTATTGTGTTTGGTAGAATTATGATGCTGTGGTGGGGGATACAACGATCACCGACGATAGATCCAAGTATGTTGATTTTACATTGCCTTACACTGACATGGGTGTGGGAACAATAATAGTTCGAAGAAATGAAGAAAGGAACATGTGGATCTTCTTGAAGCCCCTTGATACATATCTATGGCTGACAAGTGCTAGCTTCTTCATCTTGACGGGGTTTGTTGTTTGGGTTATTGAACATCCCATAAACGTAGAGTTCCAGGGCTCAATTGCTCATCAAATTGGAACTGTCATTTGGTTCTCCTTCTCGACCCTTGTATTTGCTCATAGTAAGTAACTAATGCCAGCTCTAGATCTTACATCTTATAAATTATATATAATTACCACTTTAGCATGTGTTTGTTTTAGTAATTCTAGAGCTATACATACATGTATCCAACGCAAAAATGTGATACATTTAATTCAGTTGTTGTACGTGTACTAAGACTTCTGTAATAGGTATATGTGTACATCCAATAATTGTGTTGAAAGGAGTTTCACATAAACCATATATATTTTGTAAAAATAATAGAATTAAGTTTGGCTCCTCCAGAGTGAATGAGTGATGATCATCAATTCACTCTGGGTAGAGTTAGCAAATGATCTGGACCATTACATTTATTTTACAGCTATTAGTCTATATTTGATGACTACACTCTAAACTGATTTTCGTCACTGCAGAAGAGCCCGATCCAAAAGATAATGCTCCAACAATTGTGTTGAAGTAGTTTTGTTTAAAGTGGATGTGTAAAATTTTTAGATTGTGATTGGTCTTCTCTCTTCTCAAATTTTTTTCCTTATTGTTGTTCTATAAAATGTTAAATGGACATAACTTTTAATCCAAAAATCGGACATTGCAGGAGAAAAGTTGCTAAGTAATTTATCAAGATTTATAGTGATAGTTTGGGTGTTCGTAGTGCTTATACTAACGTCAAGTTACACTGCAACATTGAGCTCATTGTTGACGGTCCAGCAAATTGATTTTGCATTGAAGGGGAATCAAATAGGGTACCAATTAGATGGGGTTTTTGTGCGACAAGGTATTTACAACAACTTTAAATTTAGGGAGGAATATAATTCGTCTGAAGATTATGCAGATGCATTAAAAAAGGGAAGTAAGAATGGTGGGGTGGATGCCATTATTGATGAAATCCCTTATATCAAGAGTTTCCTCGCCAAGTATTCTGCTGATTACGCCATGATTTCTTCTGATTCAACCACCAATGGCTTTGGCTTTGTAAGTATATCATGTCACATTAACTTCCTTCTCAAACCATTAGTTATCTATACATGCAAGCTCCTAATTTGACCAGTGTAACATGATTTACAACCATCTAGTTTATTGATAAAATGCCATGCACGTATTATTTATTTCTTAGTAGCAGTATGTCCTTTGTTCAAATATGTATAAAATGTACCTTCAAATTTACAGGTCTTCCCAAAAGGATCGCCATTGGTGCCAGAGATATCAAGGGCAATTGCCAAATTAAGACAGGAAGGGAAACTTACAGAGATAGAAGATGTCTGGTTTAGGAATAATACTAGATCATCGTCTAATATTATGCGCCAACGAGACTATTACTCTTCTACAATATCCAGCCCAAACATTCTAAACTTGGATAGCTTTCGTGGTTTATTTCTTATTAGTGGGTTATCTTCTGCTCTAGCCCTTCTCATCTTCGTAATATGCCACCTTAGATCCCATGTTAAGGATTATATCTTACGAAACCTTTTTCTTGGGAAATTGCTTTTCATCTTGAGACATATATATAGAGAAGAAATATTGGGACCATGATTCAAATGCTTATGAGAAGATGAGTGGTGGTCCTTCCACAGAGCTGATCGAGTCGTTATTTGTCCAATTTGATATGCCTTTTTGTACAGATTCTTTGGTAACTCAATAGTGTACTTCTGCAAATTGTTTGTTTGAATTTAGGCCGAGAGGAGACTTCTGCACTTGTAATTTTAGGTTTGTAAACTTAGTGTGAACGAAATGTTGAAGAAAATGAAGATAGTAATAGATCTGTACCGAGAAAAATAGTGAGTTACATTAGCAACCAGTTGATATATATATATATATATATATTTTTCTCCTCACTTTTTTTACACGATTTGTTAAATCATATTTTTATTAGCTTTATTTCCATGACAACAAGTGGAGAAAGCACCAAATCATACGAGTGGTAAATGGTTAGTCCACTTGAATTTTATGTTGTATTTTGTATTTAACTACTGTATTGTTTAGTGGGAGGAAAGATTGAGCGGATGGAGAATGAAAAATGGTAAAGGGGAGGAATGAATTGGGTTTTTTATTTTGTTTGATGAGTGAAGAAGTAGAGTAGAATTTTATTAAAAACAGTAGGCTACAGCGGATTCGCTAGCTCTTGTTGGGCTTAATTGTTTCGCTATCCTAACTGCAGATGTATGAAGTTTATTTGGAACCCAAATGGGATAACTCTCCCTAGCTCATGGTGTGTTTGTTCCACCATCCCAAAAGGATTAATTAAATTGTTAGGGAATCGAACCTAACCCTCGATCGACGATGATTCCAGAAACTATGTTACAAAATCAAAGGAGGAAAGAGTAACTGAAACCAATTTAATGGAAATTCCATTAATTCTATTAATTAAAAATTTGCTGCGTGATCATGTTATTGGAGAAAAAAAAAGATTACAATAAACTTATAGATCTCCAGAAAAAAAAATATTAGAATAAACTTTTAAATCCGTAAATTATTTTAAATATATATAGAGTTTAATAAATTTAAATAAATCTATACCAAGTCTAACATATTTTAAAGTATAGACTCTTTATAATATTTATATATATTTTAATAAATTCATTGATTTTTTTAATTACAATAAAAAAATTAAAAAGATAAATAATAAAAGAATTATGATTATGAAAAAAAAATAACACGTAAGGTTTGGGAGAAAAGGGCGCCTGAGAGGAGAAGAATTGAGTAGAAGGGTTTAATAAAATTATAAAGACAAAGAAGAAATAATATATAAGATTTAGGAGAAAAATAGAAGAGAAATTCAAATAAAATCTTCTACTTGAAGAGAATATTTCTTACTCATAAAAATATTCTCGAATTCATAAAATTCTATCAATTTATAAAATCTTTTAAAGTTTATTGAGTTTTGAATACTATAAAATTTTAAAAACCTATTTTTAATCCTAATTAAATACCACAAGATTTTAATTTTTTAAAAAATTCTAATTAAATACCATAAAATTTTAAAATTACAATTAAATACACGTAAACTTTACAAATCTAAAAAAAATCCTATAAATTCTATTTGAATACACTCCCCCTAAGCGAACTTAGCTTGGGTGAGACCAAATTTCATGCCTCACATACCTTAACGACTTCCGATAACATTTTCATTTTCACCTGTAAACACAAGAATCAAATTGGGCTAATTCGTAATGCATACTATTACACATTTTAAATGAAAGTTTTAAGCAATTGTTGGAGCAGTGTATTATCCTTTCCTCTTATTTTCTCACCCAAATTGGCATGTATTATTTTCACGTGGCTAAAATAGTCCGAAGTTGAGTAAAATCCCTAAAAATGCATCCCTACCTTTCCTCTCGTTTTCTCAATTCTCACCCACTAAACAAACAAACAAATAAACAAAGATAATCTATCCACCTCCTATTTCCCCTCATTACCAAACCCATGACAAAAATATCAAACAAATTAAAATTCAAAATATACACTTCCAAGTTCCAACATTGCTGCATAGCTAAACACAAGCAAAATTTAAACCTTAACACACCTAATGCAGAAAAGCATAAAAAACAGTGGAAATATAAACCAAAAGAGCAGAAGAAACCAGCACAACCAACGCCGCAACAGAATGAACAGCCGATTTACTCCCGCAAGACAACATCCCCAACCGGATCTGAATCACATCCACAATCGACAACATCAAGAACAAACACCCCATTACAGATCCAACCGCCGATCCAAGCATCCCCAATCTTAAAACCCTCACATTAATGTGAGCCCTAAAAACTTCGTCCACGTCCTTACTATTCAGCAAGTTAATCGCCAGCTTTAGTCCTTGTGCCACTAGCGACGAGAAGAGGAAGAAGCTGAACGAGACGACTTCGAAGACGAGCAGCTTTTTGGCGACGTCGTTGCCAGCGTCGCAGACGGAGCGGTTCTCGAGGCTGCGTTGGCCCGGGGTGGTGAGTGACAGGCCGACGAAGACTGCAATTGTGAAGAGCGAGTTTACGTTTACGAGGCCGTCGAGTGCGGTAACGTGTACGGATGTTGTTAATGTTGTCGATGAGGATGATGATGTGGTTCTTGCCGGTTGTTGGTGTTCGTTGTAGTGGTCTTTTGGATATGAATCAGATCTGCCAAAAAAAAAAAACAGAGTATTATTAAGCAAAAATGTGTGTGCATACAAGTAGAGAATATCTATGCAAGGCAGATATGGATTTACTCATCATCCATGATTGAATGTTGTGGAGTCTGTGTGTCTGTCTGAAATGAGAGAGATTGTTGAGGGTTGCGTCGAGGGTTTATGTTACTTGCTGGTTTCCTGGAGTGGAAGGGAAAGTGTCTTGTGTGGGGAGAGAAGAGAGATTAGACTTTTTGACAAGGCGACGAAGAACGTTTCATTTAGGCGTTTCAATGGAGAGCAAAGGTATTGGTAGGGCACATTTAATTTTTAGTTTATGCGGTAGGTACGTGTGTTTTCACTTTCAGTCAGGAAAGTACTTTAAGTTCAAATTAGATGTAAAGTTTTGATTTTGGTCAGTATGATTTTAATTTTTAGGGGCAATTAAAAAAAAGGGCTTATTAGAGAAAGATTTTCACACTAAGGCCAAGGAATAATTTTTTTTTAAATAAAGGGCCTATTTTTTATTTTATTGATAATATGACATGTGTCTTTTTTTTTCATTATAAAATGACATCCCAACCCTTAAAATAAACTAAAAAAATATCAATATGCATTAAAATATGGACTGCAATATGAACTTTGCAGTCTATATTTCACTGCAATATGAACTTTGCAGTCCATATTTCACTGCAATGTGAACTTTGCAGTCCATATTTTTAGTGCAAAGTTCATATTGCAGTCCATATTTTACTGCAATGTGAACTTTGCAGTCCATATTTTTAGTGCAAAGTTCATATTGCAGTACATATTTCACTGCAATATGAACTTTGCAGTTCATATTTTATTGCAATATGAACTTTGCAGTCCATATTTTTTGTGAAAATTTCATTAAAAGGGGTAATTTAGGTAATACATAACATGTTTTTATTAATTAAATGATATTTAAATTTATTCAAATACATTCATTTAAAATATAAAACAAAATAGGCCTCTTACACTAATTACCAATTAAAAATAGGCCCTTCATTCAAATTACCAATTAAAAATAGGCCCTTCATTCAAAAAAATATTATTCATTGAATTTTTGGTAAAAATCAATGTATAATAAGCCCTTCTACCTAATTTCTAGTAATTTTTAAATATTTTAAATTCAAATTCGAATTAAATTTTTTAATTTGATTTTGACACATATATATATATATATATTTTAAATAAGTTTAATATAATAATATAATATTAATAGTAATGTAATATCAGTTTATATTCAAATTAAATTTATGATTTTATAAAAATAAGGAGCAAATATATAGAAATTATGTTATCTATTTAGTTATTAGTTTATTTGTACATTTATAAGAAAAAATACATTAAATAAAATAATAAATTCTCTTTCCATCATGTATATGATAAACAAATATTAGTATCATGTAGTTAATTCAATAATAAGAGCACGTATTAATAAATTTTTTTAAGAAGATCAAAACATACAATTAATAAGGAACGTGTACTAATAAACGTCTCTCTTTTTTATATTATAGTATACTTAACGTGTGCCCTGAGTATATACATTAACATATTTCATTTTTTTATACGTAATTTGGTTTGATTCTTTTCGGTTTTGGATTACCTAGCCTAGAACCCAAACCAAACTATTCAGTTTCGGTTCTTTTTGTCTTGGTTTGGTTCGGTTCAGTGACTAGCTAGCCCAGACCAAAACCAACAATTTGATTTCGTTTCGATTTTTTTGTTTTCAATTTTTTTCGATTCAAAATTTTACGGAATGATTTAGATCAGTTCGAGTAACTTGGTAAATTTTCGGATGGGTCTTAACACCTTTAGTGGTAAGGCACATCTAATTTTTAGTTTGGGTACATTAATTTAAATGAAAATATATTTTTACTGTTCTTTACTTTTTTGTATCAAGGGCACATTTTAACAACAAGTTTTTAAAATCCTTATAATAAGACTGTGTTCGGCATATTAAATAAGGAGGTAGAATAAAATAGGATAAGGGCCAGATAACAGGGGCGGAGGTAAAGTGGGCCAAGTAGGACCTAGATTTGGACATTGTTTTTATAAGTATAGTAATACATGGACTTTTGTGTAAAATTTTAAAGTTTGAGGTTGAATTTGTAAGGTCTTAAAACCTTGAAGATAAAATTGTAATTATTTTTATTAAAAGCTAACAAAATAAAAGGAGCATTCTTCTGCATAAGAATTCCCCAATGAAAAACAAAAGAGAACAAAAAATAGAGTTTATACTCCTAACTCTCTCACTCTCTCGTGTTGGATTTGTTGCTTGGATTCGCACTCTCTTTTTAGCCTCACACGGTAGGAATGGTTGAATAGCAAATTCAACCTTTTTCAATTTAGAGTTTTATTTTGTCGTGTTATTATTTATTGTAATTTTTTTTAGTTAAGCCCCCATTGAGTTAAAATTTTGGCTTCACCACTACTAAATATGATAAGAGTAGAAATTAGTCGAATATGAATTATGAGGGATAAGACATGATAGAACGGAATAAGGATTATGCTATAATAGAAAAGACAACAAAAATAACCTTCCTCCCAAAGCTAATATAGTTGAGGGAAATATCATAGCTGCAGTTGTTAGTGAAGTAAACATGGTGGTTGAGAAGAAAAGTTAGGTAGTCAATTCAAGGGCTACAGACAAATTTGTGCTCAAAGAGAATCCTTCTCAAATTACACACTAATGAAAGAATGAGAAGAACAAGTATATATCATCAAGGCCTATCCCAGTCCTAGGCAAATGAAGGATTCTTCTCAAGTTGACATCTAGAAAAACTCCCTCACTCAGTGATTTCCTCCATATTCCTGAAATTTGTGGGAATCTTATATATGTGTCTTTGCTTAGAAAAGCTGATGTCAAAGTGTCTTTTGAATGTTAGAAGCTAGTCTTGATTAAGAATGGTGAGTTTATAGGAAAATGGTACACTAGTAAGCACTATTTATGTTAAATGTATAAGATATTATAAATAAAACTATATCTTCTGCTTACTTGGTTGACTTTATTAGTATATGGCATGGTAAACTAGGTCATGTGAATTACTCATACATTGAGAAAATGAAAGATTCTAATTTACTGTCTAATTTTTTTGATTCAAAAATTAATAAATGTGTAATATGTACTGAATCAAAATTTACTAAACATACATGTATTGAGTTAATTCACACTGATATAGGTAACTTAAAGCAAACCATTATCGTAGGAGGTAAGTTTTATTATGTCACATTCAAATATGACTATTTTATATACACAAAAGTGAATCTATTAAGACATAAAGAAAAGGCATGTGAGATGTATGCAAAATATAAATCAGAAGTTAAAAATCAACTAAATAAGAAAATTAAAAGATTAAGATTTGATAGAAGAGGTGAATATGAATCTAACCTTTTTAATATCTTTTATGAAGAACATGACATAATTCAAAAGATTACACCTCCATATTCACATGAATCAAATAAGGTAGTAGAAAAGAAAAATAAAACACTCAAAGAAATGGTAAATGCAATGTTAATTAGTTCTGGGGGAAGCACTAAACTTGGGGGGGGGGGGGGGGGGGGGGGGGGGCTATTTTATCTGCATGTTATTTACAAAATAGAACACCCTATAAGAAAGCTGGCAAGACACTATACAAATTATGGAAATGTCATGCACCTAACCTTAATTATCTTAAAGTGTGGGAGGTTTTGGCCAATGTCCAAATGCCATAACCTAAAAAGAGGAAATTGGGACCTAAAATAATCGATTGTATGCTTATAGAGTATGCCTAGAATAGTCTGCTTACAAATTCCTTGTATTGCTGAATAATTTGATTGATGTTAATATTGTCATGGAAACTAAGAATGCTGATTTTTTTAGAATATTTTCCTTATGAAAACAAATATTAGCAAGTCTACATCTTATCATGGAGATTAAAGACCTTGAATTGAAGGAAAACAGTGGCATGATATTTGTGGGACTTTTTTGAGTTGTTAATTGCTAGCTAGTGCTGAAACTTTGTAAAATTAATTTGGATTTATGAAACTTTTGAAGGATTTGTAGTTTGTATTTTTTTTCCTTCTTTTTATTTAGCGATGGAATATTAACTCGCATGCTATGAGTTTTTGTGATTTGTTAGGTGATATGAACTTTGCATTTTGATTTTCATTGTTTTCTTATGTTTGTGAGTGAAAAAAGTGTTTGGTAAAAAAAAAATATAAACAACCAAAATAGACCCAAATCAACCCGAGAACCAATTGGGTTAGGTCAGTTCGGTTCTAACCCATGAGCGGTTTGGTATTGGGTCCAAATTATGGAACCGAAAATTTCAATTCTAATTCTAGGTTTGGCCCGGAACTGACCCATGCGCTGCCCTAATTAGTCCACTGTCCCGTTCTTCAACAATCTACTGCTAATATTTTTGGTCTGCCCTTTCTCCTTTTTCAACTTTACCAAAATATTTATTTGTTTTTGTATGGTTTGTTTCATGAATTTCAAGCTTGTATTGCCAGTTTTTCTTTCCCATGCATATGATCTTCAAGGGCCTATTTGGACTTTGGATGACAAGAAAATGCAGGAAAGTTCATTTTCCTGAACTCTTAGTGCGTTTGGTTTGTAGAAGGGTACTATTTCCAAAACTTTCCTACAACTTTCTCGCGGGAAATTTTTTCATGCAAAATGCATCCTGCAAAAACAAAGGATTTTGAGGGAAAGGCGGGGAAAACTTAGGCAATTATTTATAAATTATAATTCACACTTATGGAATACTAAAATGATTAATTTTTAATTTTGTAATTATTAATCTTAAAATTACTTATCATTAAACTATATCAATTATATTTAAAATTCTAGCTTGGTAGAATATATATTGCTCTCCAATTCCAGGAGTGGGAATGTTTTGGTAGGTACATTTGCGTCTCTGAATTTATTAATTCTTAGTAGCAAAATATATATAGAAAATGCTAATACAAAAACAAATGATGGATTTTATAGTTATATACTTAATACTCCGAGAGTAATCCAATAATATATCACTACAAGAATTTTACCTTTTTATGAGTCTTTTTCAAATTAACTTTACGCTAGCTTTGGCAAAAAGGTCATAAAAGATGAAATAATTTGATTTTATGACCTTTTTTTTTTAAAAAAAAAAACAGTCACATTTGTTCATTTTTTATGATGCTTTCGGATTAATAATCATATATAAAACTTTATGTCAGTTTTTGAAAAAAGTCACAAAAGGTGAAACAATTTTATTTTATGACTATATTTTGAAAAATAGTCACTATTGTTTATTTTTGATGACGCTTCTAGATAAACTATCATATTTATTTTTTTAACTTATGTTCGATTTGAGAAAAATATCATAACCGGTGTTACAAAAATATCTAAAATTACATAACTTAGTATTAGTTTAGACAAAGAAAGTTGAAATTGGTTCATTTTATTACTTACTTTCAAAAAAAAAAATTAAAAATCATTCCATTTTCTTCTTCTTTTTTTTTTTTTCATGAAGCGATTAGATTTTTCCATTATCTAATTAAAAAAATGGCTTATGAAAATAATTATTTTTTCATGAAAAAATACTATATTAGTGTGAGTGTTTTAACTTTGATGTGACATCTTGATATGTGCATAAAACTCATCCAATGGTGTAAAACTAATGAACACCATAACATGTATATTTTTAACCATTAAATTCTTATACTTTTTAGATAAAAAATTTGGTCAAACTTGATATTTTATAATATAGATGTATATTTTTGACCATTAAATTCTTATACTTTTTAGATATTTTTTTTTTTGTCAAACTTGATGTTTTATAATATAGATGATGTAAAGTACTCACCCTACTATACATATAAAATTTGAAAGCGGTAAGTACATTTTTTTCTTCTACTACGCATGGATACTTATGCTAGTTTTCTTGCATCTTTATCGAGTTGTGTATGTATGTATCGCAACAGCATATATAGACAAGTCATTCTATGCAAATATATTTATTTGATAAAAAAATTGACATTTCAATTTGTCATATCTATATTATAAAACATCAATTTTGATCAAATTTATTTTCAAAAAGTATAAAAATCTAATGGTTAAAAATATACATATTATGGTGTGCATTAACTCTACACAATTGGTTAAGTTTTATACAAACATGAAGATGTCACATCAAAGTTAAAACACTCACACCAATAATATATACACAAAAATTCTCACACACCAATAATTTTTTCTATATTAAAAATGGCATAACTTAAAATAAAAAATAAAAAATTTAATAAAAATTTAATATTAAAATATACTAATCAAGATCAATTAAACAAGATCCATCATGACACAAAGTAAACTCTCACACACCAATAAATATTTTTACATTAAAATTGCCATAACTTAAAATAAAAAATTCAAAATTTAATATTTAAACTCTACTAATCAAGATCAATTAAATAAGATTCATCTTAAAATAAAAAATTTAATATTTAATATTTAAAATATACTAATCAAGAAATTTCATAAAAAAATAATATTTAAATATACTAATCAAGATCAATTAAACAAGATCCATTATGACAATAAAATTATGTAAAATAAACAATAATATACACACAATAAATTCTCAAACATGAATAATTTTTTATATATTAAAAATGCCATAACTTAAAATAAAAAATTCAAAATTTAATAAGAATTTAATATTTAAAATCTACTAATCAAGATCAATTAAACAAGATCCAACATGATTATAGAATTATGTAAAAAAAATAAAAATTATTGAATAACATTTAACACCAATAATATACACAAAGTAAACTCTCACACACCAATAAATATTTTTACATTAAAAATGCCATAACTTAAAATAAAAAATTCAAAATTTAATATTTAAACTCTACTAATCAAGATCAATTAAACAAGATTCATCTTAAACTAATTTTTTTAATTAATATTTAAAATATTATAATCGAAAAATTTCATAAAAAATAATATTTAAATCTACTAATCACGATCAATTAAACAATCTCTATCATGACTATAGAATTATGTAAAAAAAATAAAAAAAATTATTGAGTAACATTTAACACCAATAATATACACACAATAAACTCTCAAATACCAATCATTTTTTCAACATTAAAAATGTCATAACTTAATAAAAAGATTCAAAATTTAATATTTAAAATCTACTAATCAAGATCAATTAAACGAGATCCATCATAACCATAGAATTTTGGTAAAAAAAATAATAAAAATTATTGAGTAACATTTAAGGACGTGATTTATGTGTTCGTATATTATTGATCATCTCAATATGTTGTTTTTAGGAGTGTTCACAATATATCATTCAAAATTTTGAATTATTTTCAAATGATTACAACATACGTGATTGAATAATTTTCACATATGGCCTTCAGTTTAATTTGTTAAAAACTTATTTTGCCGAGATCAAAATAAGATCAAAAAATATGATTAAAAGATTCTTTAAAAATTAAAAATAAGTCAATCAAATCCGGTGTACTTTTAGTTTTTCTTGCATGAAGATATATTGAACTCAAGTTTATCGATTTAGATTCATCACACATTACTTCTTTTTATCTTTTTATCAATTCTTATTTAATTTACCATGCCGGATGGTATGGGTATATCCTAGTATATATTTGTTTAATCGATCTTGATTAGTAGAGTTTAAATATTAAATTTTGAATTTTTTATTTTAAGTTATGGCATTTTTAATGTAAAAATATTTATTGATGTTTGAGAGTTTACTTTGTGTATATTATTGGTGTTAAATGTTATTCAATAATTTTTATTTCTTTTACATAATTCTATAATCATGATGGATCTTTTTTAATTGATCTTGATTAGTAAATTTTAAATATTAAATTTTTATTAAATTTTGAATTTTTTATTTTAAGTTATGGAATTTTTAATATAGAAAAAATTATTGATGTGTGAGAATTTATTATGTATATTATTGTTTTTTTTTACATAATTCTATTGTCATGATGAATCTTATTTAATTAATCTTGATCAGTAGAGTTTAAATATTAAATTTTAAATTTTTTATTTTAAGTTATGGCAATTTTAATGTAAAAATATTTATTGGTGTGCGAGAGTTTACTTTGTGTATATTATTGGTGTTAAATTTTATTCAATAATTTATTTTATTTTTTACATAATCCTATATATAGTCATGATGTATTTTGTTTAATTGATCTTGATTAGTATATTTTAAATATTAAATTTTTATTAAATTTTTTATTTTTTATTTTAAGTTATGCCATTTTTAATATGGAAAAAATTATTGGTGTGTGATAATTTATTGTGTATATATTATTAGTGTGAATGTTTTAACTTTGATGTGACATCTTCATGTGTGTATAAAACTCATCCAATGGTGTAGAGTTAATGCACACCATAACATGTATATCTTCATGTGTGTATAGTTGATGTTTTATAATATAAATAGATACTTATTTATTTCACACTGTCACATCTACTTTCTTCCTTTAATGGTTTTTTAAATAAAATATATTTTAAATCTCAATTTTGATTATGAAATGATTTAAAAAAAAATCCGAAAGGAAGTGTTTAAGATTACATGTGTTGGTGCTAAAAACTGGGACGGGTATTTTAGATCACATAGTCAAAAGGTTATGACAAATGATTGGAACAGTAAAGATAAAGGTACTTAATTTAAGAGAGTCGATGATTTATAGAGGATGTTGGCCTCGTATGAAGATACGGGTTAGTCCTCCCATGTGGAATAGAGCTCGATTTGCTTTGTATTGATAGGGAACTAACAAGTGTTACAAACTCACGAAGGTCTCTCTGGCTATTATATTCTCTTAATATTATAATAAGAGGAAAGCTAAACTAACTACAGTTTAGTCTCTCTAACTGAGGAACCCTGAAGCAAGCTACCGAGCTCTGCTACTGTCTTTTTTTTTGTGCTTATTTGTGGTGTGTCTTGTCTCTCTCTGATTCTTCTCAATTAAAACTTGATCAAAACTTGGTTATTAGGAGAAGTAAATGCTTCTTGTATATATATGACTGGAGGAGACGTGTGGCTAGAGCTCCCAGAGCTGGTTTGAGACCATGCTTCGACCAATACCAACTCTGACCTTACTTCTCCATGAATTCTGGTGCATTAAATGTAGTTGGTGAGCATTTAATGAAGGTGAGGGGAGTTCTTCGCGCTCTGCAGAACAGGTGACAGTCTCCCATGCTTTTGCTAACCAATCCGACAGGGTGGTTAGGCAAGAGAGAGAGAGAGCTTCGGAGCTCGAGCCTCATAATTTGTCGTACGCAATTGACTCTTAAGCAGGTAGCCAGCCCTCGAGGGGCTCTATCCTTCTTACAAAGTCACAATAGGGTTCTTCCGAGCTTCTCGTACAGAAACAGGCTCGATAGCTGACGTGAACGATCACGTGTCAGCTTGAGGTTGGCGGGGGTAAATTGAATTAATAATTTGAGCCATCAATTTCCCATATCCTTGACATTTAGCTTAGAGTAGTTGACTGGCGAGGAAGAAAACTCAGGCTCAATTTTTTTGGAAGAATTTTCAAGTTCCGTTTGATGAACGACGTGCACTTGGGCTCCTGGAAGAGGTCGGGTTCGGTATTCACATCGGATCTAGTGGATGTCCCAAATATAAGAGTCTCTGACCTGGCCTAAGGACCTGTGTTTTAACCCCGAGCTCTTTGACGTGACCGTTACTGCTTAATGAGGTCGTGTATAGTTGTTTCGTATTCCTCGGAGAATGTGTAAGCATGTGGCGGTGGGTTCGCAACTAGACAGTTAAGGCTTTTGAAAAGATACTTGGCTTCTCCTACACACCTTATCAAACCCTCCTGCCTTAGAGAACATTTTCTCTACTTTCCACTTCTTCTTTCCTTGAACCTTAGGCACTTTAGAGCCCCCAAAGCCTTCAATCACCACATTCACTATTTACCCTGGCTTATAAACCCTCTTCAGAAAACTCCTTCAAAAGGTTTTTGAGCGTTTCTTTGGAGAACTTCATCAAGCTGATTCCCCATTTCGTACCTTCTTCTCCTCTTCACACCTTAGCGATTCTGATGGAGCACTTCACCAGCCAGATTCAGGGTCAAGGGATCCCTTCCAACAAAGAACAGGGCCATCCATGGAAAATGTACCAAACCCCCTTTCTGACGTGATGCCCATTAAGATTTTAGATAGCGAGGGAGAGTTGGTTTACGTCTGTTTCCACCTTGTGTGTTTAACGACTTAAAGGCCATTGAGAAATATTCAGAGTATCTTAGCTCTATGGCTAGCTTCCATATCCCTTCGACCTTTTTCACCCTCGACATTCCAATCTTCGAGAGGGCGTACCAGATCACTAATTAAGTCAGGATAAGGGCTCCAGGTCCAGAGGAAAATGCTTGCTATTATAGACCTGGAAAGGTCTGCTTCTATGAGGCTACCTTTGAACATGGGCTAAGGTTCCCCATAGATGACCATGTACGAGAGTTATTGGCGACTATAGACCTCGTGCCCGCGCAAGTTAGCCCCAATATGTGGTCCTGTCTGATAAGATCGGCATTAATCTTCAGGGCTATCTCTGCTGGTAGTCACGACATCACCATCGAGGAGTTCATCTCCCTTTTCCAACCCAAGGATAGCAGCGGAAAGAACAAGGGTGTCTTTAACTTCCCCACAAGGTCAGGCGCTTCAAAGATCATACACAGCCTGCCTGATAGCATTCCTAATTGGAAGAAACGATTCTTTTTTGTCTCAGGAGAAAACTGGGAGTATGACTCGAGGTGTCCCAGCATTCACGACCTCAAATGCTAGCTCTCGGAGCCAGACTCTGTCAGTAAGTTTTTTTTTCAGTGCCGAACAAGCTTGATTATGCATTTCATGTTAGAGTTTTTGACTTCATCTCATTGTTTTATATTTCGCAGTGAAAGAGAAAAAATCAGTTCTGGTGAAGACGTCCTGGATGGAGGACGCCAAGGACTTTTTCCTCAAGCACTACGCCGATATCGTAGCTCCCAGAATGCTGTGGAAGTATGGCCTAGGCCCCAAGCCCATCAACACAAAGTCCAATGTCCTTATCATGGAAGACCTTCCTCTTTTGGTCGTGCTCTTGCCCTCCGAGCGGAATGACCCAGGGCTCCACACCTCAAAAGTCACTCAGAAGGGGAGTGTCAACCAGGTTCTTGGAGTTGAGGTTCCACAAGAGGGCAGTCAAGGTGAAGTTCAGCTTGTCTCCCCCAGGGACAGGGTCTTAATTGTGGTCCCCCTTTAGCAGGTGCCCATGGTGCCCAAGAAAAATGAGTTTACAATCCTTTTGCCTTCTCTTTCTCTATATAACTCTGATCACAACCTTCGTTTCTTGCTGACTCTGACCTTCTCTTTTTTTTCCCAGCCTTGGTCTTCAAGGTAAATACCGAGAAGACTACCAAGAGAAGGACCGCGCTAATTAGGGATTTGCCTCCATCGAAGAGGTTTAAGGGGCCTGATGGAGTTGGGGAGGCCATCTCACAATTGCCCAAGGTCTCCCAGCCAGCCCTAACGGCCATTGCCTAGAGAATGCAAAAAGTTGGGTGGAGCTTATGAGCGCCGCTTTGGAAGACCTCCATCTCCTCAGCCCTGAGAAAACGACCCTAGAGAAAAAGAGGCTTCAGAAGGCAGAGCCCCCAGCCCTACTAGTAAGAGCTCCGTATGTGTTAAAGAGCTTGGGGTAGAAGAAGAAGAGGTAATGATAACTGGGGCCAAGGATGCCCCTGAGCAAATTTTTAGACCTGGGCGAACTGATGAAGGTACGCTTGATCCCAGTGCCCAGGGTAGCTCTGTCTTCTTCATGCCAGGCTACTATCTCCTTCCCCTATCGCAAAAGGTGCTGGAGTAGGCAAGGGAACGGAGAACAAGCTCATTGGCTAGCTCGTTTAGCCTTCACATGAGTCAGGTATTTATACTATCGTTTTAGGCTCCATTCTTTAAGTTTTATAAGTATAATTTATCTTTTCTCGCTTCTTTGTAGGTCATGAATTTTTTTTTCTACCCTCTACCTGGCTGAAAAAGGCTCGAGCACAGTTGGACATACAGCCCTTCAGGAGGAGCTCATAAAAACCCAGAACGAGCTCTACATTGTCAGAAGTGACCTCGAGAAAGTTGAAGATAACAAGAAGGTCATGCTGGAGTAGTTGAACAATGCCTTGGTTGAGACTGAGGATTTGAAGGGCAAGGTGGACAAATTCAACACCATGTTCGCTTATCTGGAGTCTGTGTACAAGACGCTGGGGCAAGAGCATGAGGCAATAAAGCAGGAGGCCTTTAGTTTTAAATCCGAGCTGATCAACGCCAAAAGGGATCTCCAGGCCGCTGGGTCTACTCTTGAGATAGCTCAAAGGTCCTTAGAGCTGGAACGTAAGAGGAGGGAAGATGCTGAGGCAGCTTTAAACAGCAATCAGGCCCAACTTTCCAACTTGGAGAAAGAGCTAAAAGAGCTAAAGGAGTCCCTCCTTACAGTGAGAGCTCAAGCCGTTGAAGATTTCTGCAGCTCTGAGGGCCCACTGTTAAGGATTTTCAATTCCTTTATAATTGGTTTTTACAAGTACAAGGAGTTAGCACTGCAACGGCCTGAAGAGCTCGAGGAGCTAGAAGCTCCTTCGGATATCAAGGTGACCCCTGAGTTGGAGATCAAAATCACAGAGAAGAAATCTAACGCTCTTGCCGTGCTGCAACTGATACGAGCTGAGGGGCCTGATGTGCTGACTAAGTGGGACACTGGTGAGCCCTCCCCTTCAAGTCTGGTGCAGGAGTTGGCGACGGCGATAATGAGTAGTTTTGATAGGTCTTTCCTTTTTGTAAAGAAATCTAGGGCCCACGTAACTACCTTTCATATTAATGAAAATAATTATTTTTTGCTTTGAATTGCCTTCTGCTAGCTTTACTTTATTTCTCTTTAAATCTTGTTTCTACTTTTATCTAAGTTGTCTTGTGAGATGTAGCAATAAGCTCTACAAATATACTTTAATGCCCCCACAACGTAGAGAAAGTCAAACAGATTTAAGCAAGATAAATAACGTAACTCAATGGAGGTTTTTTAAGAAGTTCATAAGAGGTGAACGATTTGTATGGTGGTAGTAACTTTTTGAAGGCCGTTGGTGTGGAAAAGGAATATTTGTTCTTTTTCTCTAAGTCTTGAGTAGAATCATGCCCCCGTCTGACTTAGGCAAATTTTGACAAATTTTCTCATTTGTTACCAGGCCTCTTTAGTTTGGACAACTGACCTCTTTGTGAGAGGTTTCTTTACAGAGTGCAAGCACACTTCTGACGAGCTAAATACTTATTAAACTGACCTCTTTGTAAGAGGTTTTTTTTAAAAGAGTGCAACTGTGCTTCTGGTGAGCTGAACACTTACTAAACTGACCTATTTGTGAGAGGTTTTTTTAAAACAGAGTGCAAGTGTGTTTCTGGCAAGCTGAACAATTACTAAGCTTACCTCTTTGTGAGTGTTTTTTTTTTTTTTTCTAAAACAGAGTGCAAGTTATAAGTAACGAAGTATCAAACAAAACATTCTATATACATTCTTTTGGATAAAACTATTACAAAAAGTACAAACTGTTCTAGCTCAAAGATAGTATCTCTTGAGGTGTTCTATGTTCCATGGTCTCATGAGCTCCATGCCATCCACGGTCCTTAAATATTAAGTGCCTGGTCTGTTGACTTTGGTGACCACATAGAGGCCCTTCCACTTGGCAGTATGCTATGTTCAGAAATTTTTGTTGCCAAGGTGACTTTTCGGAACACTAAGTCGCTAACATTCATGCCTCGATGTTTGACCATTTTATTGTAACTTTTGACCATGCTTCTTTTATAGGCCTCTTCCTTAATTCAGCATGCTCTCTTTTTTCTTCTAGGAGATCTAGGTTAGCCAGGAGGTTGTCATCATTGTGAGCTGGGTCGTGATGGCTGATTCTGTAAGTTGGGACCCCTATTTCCATCTAGATGACTGCTTCAGTTCTGTAGATCAGGAAGAAAAGAGTTTTGCCTATCGGATCTCTGATGGTGGTCCTGTAAGCCCATAGTATCGAGGGTAGCTCTTCAAACCAGTTTTTCTTAGCATCATCGAGTCTCTTCTTCAACGAGCTTAGCAGTGTTCTGCTGGTGACCTCTGCTTGGCCATTGGCCTGTGGGTGGACAGGTAAGCTGTAGTGATTTTCGATTATATGTCCTTCACAGAAGTCTCGAAAGAGATCGCAGTCAAACTGCTTTCTGTTATCAGTTATCTGTAACTTTGGGAGACCAAAACGACAGATGATATTCCTTCACACAAAATTTTGAATCTTCATGGTGGTGATCGTTGTCAGTGCTTCGGCCTCAGCCCATTTGGTAAAATAATCAATGGCCAAAACTGCGTACTTGGTCTGCCCTTTGCCCAGTGGAAAAGGCCCTACTATATACATGCCCTATTGGGAGAAAGGTTAAGGGCTGCTGACGGGGGTCATAAGTTCTGCTAGGAGCTGCTGGATGTTGGCGAGGCTGGCACTTGTCGCATTTCTTCACCAGTTCCCTTGCATCTTGTAAGATGGTGGGCTAGAAGTAGCCTTGTCTGCTAACTTTGAGTGCTAGTGAGCGAGCTCCCGCATACTCTCCACAAAGGCCTTTATGAATCTCTAGTAGGGTTGTTTGGGCTTGGTGCGGATGTAGGCAGAGTAAGAAATGGATGATGTACCCTCTCTTATACAGTGTTGCTTCGATGACCACATATCTGTTAGACACATACTTTATTCTTTTGGCTATCTTTTTATCTTCGGGGAGGGTTCCATCAGTGAGATAGTTCAAAATTGGGTTAATCCAGCATTTCCAGATTTGTACTAGAGCTGTGTCCAGCTCCACAGGTTTCTTTATGGTTTTTCTTTCCAAATATTCAACGTGCACCCCATTTGGTAAGTCTGAAGTCATGTCAAGCTTGGTCAGGCGATCTGCCTTGTTGTTCTGAGCTCGTGAGACCTTAATGAAAATTAGGTTAGAGTACATATGAGTCGCCGCTTTAGCCTTTGTTAAGTAGGCAGCCAAACGCTCTTCTTTTGCCACATCGTGACTGAGTATTTGGCCAACTACTACCGCGGAGTCATTATAGACCACTATTTGCTTTACTCTCAGATCGACAGCTATTCTTAGGCCCGAAATGATGGCTTCGTACTCGGCCTCATCATTATAGACTTTGAATATAAATTCCAGCGTTATCTCTAAGGAGTTGGCCTCAAGAGTGATTAACACCAAACCATCTCTAGAACCATGCAGATTGGAAGTCGCATTTGCATGCAAGACCTATATGGGTACTCCAGGCAAAAGGTTCATCGAGGTGACAGGGGTCGAAGTGTTTGGGTTTGGGATTGGTAGTAATTCTAGCGGCTCGCCAATATAATTTTTTGTGTAGGTGAATTCGGCTATGAAGTCTACCACCGCCCGGCCATTGACAGAGGTTCGAGGCCGGTAATTGATCATGAACTGCTCGAGCTCAACAGCCCATATGGCCAGACGGCCTGATTGCTCTGGCTTGTTGAGAATTTTTCGCAGTGGCTAATCTGTGAGCACACCTATAGTGTGGGCCTAAAAGTAGGGTCTCAGCTTTCGAGACATGATGACCAAGGTGCGGACCAACTTCTCTAACCTTGGGTAGTTTAATTCGGCAACGTGCAGAGCTCTGCTCATGTAGTACACTGGTAGCTGAGCTCTTTCATCGTTCCTGATCAGTACCGAACTAATTGATGTTTGTGATACTGCTAAGTACAAGCTCAGAATTTCTTCCTTCTTTGGTGAGCTAAGGAGGGGAGGTACTTCGAGGTACTGCTTGAGCTGCTGGAAAGTCAGCTTGCATTCTTTAGTCTATTCGAAGGTGTTCTTTAGAGTTTTAAAGAAAGGGTGGCACTTGTCGGTTGCTCTAGAGATGAATCTGTTGAGAGCTGCCACTCTTCTTGCCAGACTCTGGACTTCTTTAGGTTTAGATGGGGATTTCATGTCGATAAGAGCTTGTATCTTCTCTGGATTAGCCTTGATTTCCCTTTGAGTGACCATAAAGCCCAAGAACTTTCCCCCTTTAACTCCAAAAGTGTACTTGGCTGTGTTGAGGGGCATGCCGTTTTGTTTGAGCATGGCAAAGGCTTCGTTGAGGTTGGCCACATGATTCGGGGCTTTAAGGCTTTTGACCAGCATGTCATCGACGTAAACCTCCATATTTATGCCTATTTGGTCTTTAAACAGCGCGTTTATCACCCTTTGGTAGGTGACCCTTGTGTTTTTGGGGCCGAATGCCATGGTTTTGTAGCAGTACGTGACCTCATTGGTGATAAAAGAGGTCATATCTTCATCTTCTGAAGCTATTTAGACCTGGTTAGAACCGGAGTACGCGTCCATGAAACTCAACATTTTATGTCATGTAGTTGCGTCTATAAGCTGGTCGATCTTTAGGAACGAAAAACTGTCTTTCGGGTAGGCCTTGTTGAAATCTTTGAAAGCCACGCACATCTTCTACTTCCCACTTTACTTCTTTACGAGCACTATGTTGGAAATCCACTTTGGAAAGTGGACCTCCCGAATGAAGCCAGCTTGTAAGAGCTTCTGGACCTCTTCCTTAGCGGTTAAATTCCTTTTCGCAACAAAATTCCTTTTCTTTGGCCTCATGTGTTTGAAAGTGGGGTCTGCGTTGAGCCTGTGTACCATGACTTCTGGGTTCAACCCCTTTTTGTCGTCATGCGACCATGGGAAGACATCAGCGTTAGCTCATAAGCACTGATAGAGCTCTTATTTGACCTCTGTGCGAAGTTGATCACTGATTTTTAAGACCTTGTCAGGCTATGAGGGGTCCAGAATCAAATCTTCCAAGTCTTCCACTGGTTCGTCAGGGAGCTCTTTATTTTCGTCTCTGGGGTCCAAAGTTTCGATCTCCTACTTCTCTGTGTTGCTAGGCTCTCCTATCCCCAATAATTCTTTCTCAGCACTGGCTTTGACCTTAACGACTGTGATGTCTGCGGTTCTGACTTCCTTTAGTGTCCCGAACTCGCAACTACGAGCTTCGACCTGATTTTCTCTAACCTCCCCGATTCCTTGGGGGATAGGGAATCTCATGGTTAAGCTGCAGGTTGAAATTGCAGTCCTGATCTCATTGAGTGTTCCCCAACTGAGGATGGCGTTGTAATGGGGAGCTCTATCTAGTACCAAGAATTCAGCGACTGTGGTGATCTGCTTTGGAGTTGTTCCTAGGGTTATAGTGAGCCTAATTGTTTCCAGAGACTTAGTCTTTTCTCTTGAAAAACTAACGAGGGTGACCGAGGAAAGGGTAAGGTGCTCTATAGTGAGACCCATGGCCTTAAAGGCGCTGTAGTACATGAGATTGGAAGTGGCCTTTGTGTCAATGAGAATTTTGTGAACATTGTGATTGCCCGCCATCGCTGTTACCACCAGAGGGTCATCATGAGGGAACTCTACTCCGCTCATATCTTCGTTGGTGAACACAAGCTCCTTAACATCGTACTTTACTAGTTTGGCAGGTCTGAAGCTGAAGCATTCTGTCTCTGAGCTTGAGGACTTGGTCTGTTTAATGTAGGCTTTTCTGGACCTATTGTTGTTCCAAGAGTAAGAGGAGCCCCCTTCAATCATGAAGATCTCATTTTCTGGAGCCTTCATTTTGGCTTCTGGGGAGCCCCCTTCTTTCTATCCATGTATTGTCTGAGTTATCCTCTCTGAATGAGCTTTTCAATTTCTCCCTTTAACTTTTAGCAATTTTTGGTCTCGTGATCATGGTCTTTATGATATCGGCAATACTTGGTCGTGTCCCGTTTATCTTCAGGTATCCTCATCTTCCGAGCTTCTAGGATATGTCCTGGGTCTAACTGGGCATAGACCTTTCCCAAAGGGGGCTGTCAAAGGAGTAAATTGTTGGCGCACCCTGCCATATTGTGGTTCAGTTATGTCTACTTCTTTCTTACCCTCTCTCCTGTCCGCGGGGTGGGCTATGCCCTCTTTGGCGTTTGGAGGAGGACAAAAGGGTCGACATGCCCGACAGATTTCTTCCTTGCAGCGTTTCTTCCACCACGACCTGCTTGTTGACCTCATCTAAGAGCTTGGACATTGTCTTCGGGGCCATCCTTGCCAACGTCATGAGGCAATATGGGGAGGTTACCCCCTCTATGAAGGCTGATACAGCCACTTCTTCGTTCAGGCCGGTGACCATGAGGCTTTCTTGGTTAAAACAACGAGCATATTCTTTCAGGCTCTCGGTAGGTCCCTGCTTTTTGGTGAGTGGAGGTCTTGGACTGCTGCTTGGTTCCTATGAAATATGAAATGAACTTGGTGCCGAGCTTTTGTGAACTCGAGATTGACCCCGGTAACAGACTGATGCACCATGTTCGGGATGCCCCCTTTAGAGTAGCGACGAAGGCCCTACATGTCACGCTATCTGGGACATTCTGGAGCCCCATCATGTTTCCGTACTGCTGCTAATGATCCACAAGGTCAGTGGTTCTATTGTACGATTCTAGTGCTGGGAGTCTGAATTTTTTCAGGACCAGGCAATTTTGAATGTGATCCATAAATGGAGATCTGGAGTCCCTAACTAGAGCTGTTACCAAGCTCCCTGCCACATGACCCACGGTCTTCATCATTTCTGCCATTTGGGCCTCCATCTTTGTCATCAGTCTTTTCTCGACCTCTTCGACTGATTCTATATGAGAGATCCTATCAAAAACGAACCCCCTAGGTCTGGTTTCCACCTCTCCTCCTGGAGTTCGATCTGACGGGAGGGGAGGTAGGCCTACGCTCGGGCTCCGATGTCGCAAAGCTTCATCTAGGTGTTTTTTCACGAACCATGTTAATCCGTGGGTTTTTTGACAATGGAGGAGGGAGTGAGGCCGGAACTTCTTCGTACAAGGTTTCTCGATTAACGCCGGAGTGGCGGGATTCGAGCTCACCATTTCTGCCGCGGTTCACCTCTGATCCTCTACGACGGCCTCCAAGTCTTTCTTCGACTAGGACTCGTGGAAGGATTGGGCGAACACTGTCAAATGCGGAGGCTAAAGACGACCTGCTCCTCGTGCTAGCTTAGGGACTTTGTGTCTGGGCTAAGAGTCTATTAATTTGGATTTGAAGAGCGGCTTGCCATTCCTGTAGGGCCAGTATAGGGTTTGGTTGAGTTTGTCTGGAAGACATAGTAAATTTTTTGGGTGTTTTTGTAGCTTCAGGGGAGGTAAGTGACTTTGAGAAAATTGTCTTTCCCACAGACGGCCCCAAACTGTTGGTGCTAAAAACTGGGAGGGGTATTCTAGACTACACAGTCAAAAGGTTATGACAAATGATTGGAACAGTAAATGTAAATGTACTGAATTTAAGAGAGTCGATGATTTATAGAGGAGGTTGGCCTCATATGAAGATACGGGTTAGTCCTCCCCTGTGGAATAGAGCTAGGAACTCGGTTTGCCTTGTATTGATAGGGAACCAACAAGTGTTACAAACTCACGAAGGTCTCTCTGGCTATTCTATTCTTTCAATATTACGATAAAAGGAAAGCTGAGCTAACTACAGTTTAGTCTCTCTAACTGAGGAACCCTGAAGCAAGCTTCCGAGCTCTGCTACTTTTTTTTGTGCTTATTTGTGGTGTTTCTTGTCTCTCTCTGATTCTTCTCAATTGGAACTTGATCAGAACTTTGTTGTTGGGAAAAGTAAATGCTTCTTGTATATATGACTTGAGGAGTCGTGTAGCTAGAGCTCCTAAAGCAGGTCTGAGACCATGCTTCGACCAGTACGAACTCTGACATTGCTTCTCCATGAATTTTAGTGCATTAAATGCAGTTGGTGTGCATTTAATAAAGGTGAGGGGAGTTCTGCGCGCTTTGCAAAGCAAGTGACAGTCTCCCATGCTTTTGCAAACCAATCCGGCATGGTGGTTAGGCGAGATAGAGAGCTTCGGAGCTCGTCGAAAGAGCTTCGAAGCTCGGGCCTATAATTTGTCGTACGCAATTGACTCTTAATCGGGTAGCCAGCCCTTGAGGGGCTTTATCCTTCTTACAAAGTCACAATAGGGCTCCTCTAAGCTCCTCGTACATAAACAGGCCCGATAGCTGACGCGGATGGCCACGTGTTAGCTCGAGGTTGGCGGGATAAATTGAATTAATAATTTGCGCCATCAACATGTAATGACATCTTATTTGTGTTATTTTTGTATCTCGTTGATTTCAACTTCTAAACGAGAATAAAATAAAAACGTAAGGGTGGGAATCGGTTAATTTGTTTGGTAATTGGCCTATCTCAAAACTAAAATTAAGATATTCGGTAATTATGGTTTTTGTATTCTCGGTTTTGGTTTTTCAAAACACGACACCAAAAGCATACCATGCGATTTTTTTATATATTTTTATTTTTTAGTATTACTCGGTATATTTTTGATATTTACATATTTCAGTATATATGGTTAATTTTACTTCTAGCATGTTTTTTTCAATGCAAAAAATACGAATATATTATTTCATATTTTTACGTATGGATTAAAATGGATGCTTGGTTTTGTTAGCCCTATGCATCAATCTATTCTCATATTGTTTTAAACATGCTCATGTCAATTAAGAAAACCCTTTAATTGAGGCGTGAGACTTGATTTTTTCTTGATATTTAAGAAATATAGAGTACCTAAAAAAGTGTACTCAAGAAAACTTTCCAAGAAGCAAGAGACTTGAAGGTCAACTGTTTGACTAAATCATATGAACCAGCAATGAAGGAGCTGAGGAATACATAGGATCAATGTTCACTTCTTTTGTAAGTGTGTGTGTGTGTGTGTTTTTCTTCTTTTTTTTTGCAGAAGTGGTGTCAGCCAGCACTGAAGGAGCTAAGAAATATATATCAGCGATGTTCAATTCTCTTACGATTCTTTTCGTTTTTTCAACACAAGCAGTGTTCTGTATAGATGAAGTGTTCGAGCTTGGGGGAAGAAGATCAAGAGGGTGGCGAGGCAGGATCCGAATCATCATGTATCTTTTGCCCTTTACATGCAGCAATAGTATTATCATTCAAACACGCAAAAGAAGTGTTAATTATGATTCTCATCACTTGTGTACTTATAGTTAATTAAACACCAATAAAATACTAAGAGAGAGTATCAATAATAAATCGCAAGAGAGCGAATGGATTGTTCCATTAGTATGGAAATTAAGATCCATTCTTGGACTGCTCAAAAGGCAAATAATGAATTATTAGTATTTTCTAATAATGAACTAATAGTATTTTCTTAGTATAAAAGTAACTTTTTATCTTCAAAATTAGATTACAAACTAATGTAATACATAGATTCAAACTAAAATTCTATTATAAATCTAACAGAGAAGGATAACCTACATTATTTAATTACTGGGAATCTAACCTACTCTTTAATGTCTCTAACTTGTAATTAATTAAGTCAAGCTCAATAGTTTGCCCTAACTACTTTGGGAAGAGGATGTTTTGTTAGCAAGATAGTAATAATAATAAACCGAGTCTCGTGTTTCACACGATCTCCTAAAACAAAACTTGACCCTGCACGACTAGCCACACACAAGCCAAGCTTGTGTCAGGCCAAATTCAGTCTGCGCCTGGGTGCACGAGAGATAGTGTTATTTTTCTTAGGAACTTATGAGCTAATGAAAGGTAATCCTTTATAAACTCATAACTTTTCCCACAAAAATTTAATGTGGGACGTAACACTTCCCATTCCATTTTTCATCACAACTAGTTCACTTTGGGTGACAATTTCTCATTCATCTCATATCCGTTTTGAGCAAACAAATATACAATCTTGATGTTCATGGAGGAGAACACGAATCTATAATTTCCTTTCACAACCGAGTGTGAAATCCCGTTTAAAAATAACCTCAAAATGGTTCAAAAATTGACTTAAAAACCCCATTTTTTTTCCAACATGTTTCACTTGGAAACTACCTAAAATGACATATTCCGAGTTCCACATTGTCGGCTTTCAAATTCTAATTTAACATTCTTAGTCTCTCTTAATAGGATACAATTTTTTTTTAATGTTGGTGATGGATAGATTCGGGATTTGAGGAAAAGAGGGATACAAGGATGGCAATGGAAATCGAATATAGGCATTGTATGAATTGTCACACTTTCAACCATTTAAACTTAAGCCCGAATCTCTTAGTAAGACTTGATCTAGCGCACCCTTACGTACACTTGTTGTAGCAAGGAGTGATGTTGTGTTATTCAATTTATTTGACCAAATTTTGTACTTTAAATGCGTGGTAGATATTTATTGGTTCATATATATATATATATATGAAACTACACCTTAAAGGATATAAATGATTAATTATTTTTTTTCCATTTAAATGAAGTGGTAGAATTTTTGCCTCATGTAGATTGAAATCTATTACATGTAATGGTAAAAATTGTTTGACTACGCATCAGACGAATTTGTGCCTGATGGTGTCTAAATCCGATTTGACTCATTTAACCAATCATATAATGTTTTCTGATAGTTTATAGCTTATGTGAAGGATGATTAGAGGTTTTTCAAAGATGACTTGGTGGCAAAATATGAGTGACAATAATGACAACACAGGAATTATGGAGGTGGTTTAGCCTTGTGATGCAAGGGGTCTTACTCCATCTCTGTCGAATGAGTTCGAAGCACATAAGAACCTTTTATTAGAACAGTGTTACAAACGTTAATGAATACATGCATTCTACTGTTCTACGAAGGCTACTTAGAATCAGTGTGAATGTTTTAGGACAATGAACACTTGGTCCAATATTCTCCACATGCCTGCATACTAGATTTTCTTAAGTAATTTTACCCTCTTTATCAATTTCACTCTACTGTTGTTTAGCTAGAATTTGTCCTCTCTTACTCAAGAAGTAAAATGCTTTAAATATATACATACGGGCTTAAACATGCCTAATCCCACAAAACCAAGGTTGTTGCAGCTAACCTCCTGCCACAGTGAAAACATATGCTCTTCACTTGAGTATAGCTTGATCTTTACTCTTTCCACCTTACCATGGTGGTTGGAGTGCATTTAATGCTAGCATGGTATTCTGTTGACAGACAGTGTACTTCTTTATCATATTATGCTATTGCAACCAACTGTACCTTGTTATAGACCTCCAAGAGGTTTGTCAGCTCTCCCTTTTGGCTTGATAACCTTCAATAGGTCTTGCGAAAACATGCATTTAGCCCTGAGTCATCATGCATATAGAAGACCGTTAGGAAAGACTCTAATTTTCGGACGCGTTGGGAGTCTGAGATAACCTTTGTTGCCTCTTCGCTTACTAGGTCAGGTCGCGGGGTGCGGGGCAGCGCCCCGTTAGAAAATTCGAGTTTTTTTCGAGTGTTTCTGTGCATTTTTGTGAGCCAACCGCAGCCCCCAACCGCACGCACCAACCGTACGACTACCTACCAGCCGTGCGGTTGGCACCCAGCCGCATGCCCTAGCCGCACGCCCTAACCACAGCCTCCAGCCGCACGCCCTGCGGCCACCCCCAACTGCACGCCCTAGCCGCACCCCCTGCGGCTACCCCTGCGGTTGGCCTCTTTTGGAGCATTTTTGGCGAAAATTTCCCTATAAATAGGACCCTTGGGGTCTCATTTGGGATCATCAACACTTACTAGTGTTTTTAGTACAGGAAAATTATGTCAAAATCATTAGAGAGTCCTTTCTTTTAGAGAATTTTTAGAGAGAGAGAGAGTTAGAGAGAGAAAGTTAGAGATAGAAAATCTAGAGAGAGAAAGTCCTAGAGAGAGAAGGAAGCAAGCAAGGCAATCAAGGCAAGGTTCTTAAGCGCATCAGGTACGTCTGTCTACAACTCTCCTTAATTTTAATACTGCATTTAAATACTAGTTTTGATACAAAAAATTAGATAACTTGCAAAGAAGTTCATTGCTTTCAAAATAAGTCCTTTCTAAGTTTTGTGAGAAAACTAAAATCCGTTTTGACACGTTTTCAAAACAAACTAAAATACAAAAACAGTTTTCAAAAGAGTGGAACTACGAGACTCTGATTCCATTCTGTGAATGAATACGTAGGTGCTCGCAAAGCTCGAGTTTGATTTTAAAATACCATTTTAAACCGAATTTATCCAGAAAAGACTATTCTGAAAACAATTCAAACTACTTGCACGATATCTAAAATAAGAATTAAATACATAATCCATTAAAAGATCGAAAGAGCGAATTGGGTGCCTAACACCTTCCCAATTCGTAACGTAGTTCCCGAACCCTAGTAAAGTAAATGTTCAAATAAATCTCTGTTCAAATTATGAAAGATAATTCTTTTCGAATTTCTTTCGTACGATCTTTTGTTTGTTTTCTCGTAAAATAAACTGGCGACTCTACAAAACAAGTATTTTTCATTTTTATTCAAAACCAAGAAAACATGAAGGACTGCCTCTCGGGTCGCGGGTCCGGGTTCTCACAACATGCGATAAGCATACATGTGAGTTTTTAACTATGTATGACTCCTCCTAGACCTGCTGAATCAGCGATCGGATTCCCTGTTTTGGTGACGTGGCCTTCCATGTTGGATCTTGACTTGTTTGACTTTGGCTAACTCAAATTCACCCTCATCAGTGCCGTTATGGCTAAATCTGTTTACATGTTTATTTTTGTATTTAATTATTTGATTTATTCTCTTATTTTTGTGTCAATTTTTTTAATTTTTGTAAAAAATTGTTCATTCTAATTTATACCGGTATGCATGAAATCTACAATATTATTCCGAGACATTTACTGGCCAATGGCCACGCAAACAAATAATTTAAAACGTGTATCATACATCATAAATTCATAATCATCCTTCAAGTGATCAATCCGTCAATATACACCTTCAATCTCCATAAAGATGGATTTTTTAAATCTATCTATTTAACATAGTAAGGAAGGTTAAGAACATAGAGCAAAAAATAAGCCCAAATGACACCAGAGACCCCACCAAAGAAGAACCCACCAGTAAACTTGGCCCACCCATCCGAAGTTTGAAGCTGATCTGGCACCTTCTTCCTTCCGGTCAAAGTCAACGATGGTGCAATCGACGGCTCTCCTTCTTTGAATGACGAGATCCCATAGATTGTCAAGCAAAGGGTTAGTATGGCTACAAGCCCACCAGCTGCTAGAGACCCTGCTTCCCCTGCATAGGGTGTGTTCCTCAGTGGGCCCGTCTTTACGAATGGGCCCACTAAGAGGAATCCGTGGGCCAGCCCCACTTCAACCCCGCGGAGTAGTGGGCTCACTGCGGTACGATAGGCCGGGAGGTTGGAGAGGTACCACGCGATCAGTGGACTCGATGTGACCGGAGTTTCAAGACTTCCGATGAAGGGATCGCCATTGATGGGCTGGATCACTTGATAAGTGGGCTGCGGAAAAAAGATGGAATTTATAGTAATTGAAACATTTTGTTTAGTTTTTTCTTTCTTTTTCATTTATGGATGTTGTTTTGAATGTCTCATATCAAGAGTTAGGTTTTAAAAATTAGACCGTATATTTATGTGATATGTTAAAATTTAAAAGGAATCTTTTGCTAGAATTGCTACTTTATTTAGATAAAAGGTAATTAGAGTTCACATTGCTTCTTGATATGTTCATCTTTTAAGGGCAATTCTAATTAATCATTGCATACAAACAAGTTACTCCCTCGTTTTAAATTTGGAGTTCATAATGAGTGTGTGGATTGTCACAAAGTACGGGACTCCACCTAAATATAAAGGTCCTAGACTTTCAGGTTCAAGTCTCATCAACTACAAGTGTAGCATTGACCCTCCTCTTCTATTGTAACAATGTAGGTAAAACTTTTTTTTAAAAAAGTATGACTAATTCCAATATGATCAATACTTTATAGCGTATTATCACAAGGTAACTGTCTAGGTAACTTTCTCACTTTCTGAAAATTACACTAATTTTAACGTAATCAATATTTTAGACTAACAGCTAGCTTACTATGATCAGCTTTAGAACAGTCATTTTGTCGGGATCCAAAGCAGACTCTTGATTGAAGACAGTGAGGGGCTATTATTTCATTGACATCTAAACAGCAAATTAAACTAAACTGGTTAAAATTAACTTTCTTACCTTGTCTGCTTGAATTGCTTTAATGGTGAAGCATGAATTTCTTTTTGAAGGCAAGAGTCTAAATGGAGCACCAGAGATACCATTGGGAGTTAAAAGTCCTCTTGAAGATGGTGAAGTAAAGCTGCTCTTTAGCTGTAGGCTGGCCATTGTTGAAGCAGCACTGACCATTGTATGCTTTTGTTAGAAATTTTCCCTTGAACAAAGGTTAATAAAGATTGTGTAACAAGCGAGGGATAATGGGTTTTTCTTTTTTGGTCTGATTGGGTAAAAATAATATCTTTTTGCTCCACAAATATGTGGTTCTCAAGTTTGATGGGTTGGGGAGGTGGACAACTTTGATTGGGCAAGACTCCTTTGGAATACCTTATCCCTTATCTACATTTGGCGCGCGGAGGATGAATGAATGACATGGCATGCCATCTTGGAACGATTGTAATGATGATTGATCTGACGTGGGGTAAGGATTGTCGTTTTTCTTGCATACAGGGAGACTATAGTTAATTACGAAGTCTCATTAAAATTAGTGATTTAGACTCTGTTTGATTACAAGGTGAAAAAAAATAAAAAATTGAGTTTGTTTTGGTTAAAAGATGAAAAATAAGTTGAGCGATAGAAGTGATATCCTCTTGATTTTTAAGTTTTTCCATGAAGAAATTTTCTTTACTTGGTGGTAAATAAAAATTTTCCACCAAAAACATTGAAGGATGGAGAATATATACTCATAAATGAGTAACATCTCTCACCTTATTTTATATCTTTTCACACAAGCTAGCTAAATTTATTTTTCTTTTCCATCTTTGCAATCAAACGGAGCCTTAGTTCTTTAATTTCGTTATTCAATTATTAATGTTCAATTTGTTATACCACACTAGTATCACAAGTGATGGTAGTACGGAGTCATATGTTTTTCACCGATGGATCTAACTATAATTCTCAAGTGGTTAAGGTGCTCAATCTACCAGCATTCACGATTCTTAACGATAAATTTTTGTTTAAATTTGTTAACCTTCTTGAAATTAATTTCTTATTTAATTGTTGGTCGCTTTCTTAAAAAATAAAAAACTCACAATAATTGCTCTCCCGTTAGCTTACACTCTGATCAATCAATTGGGAAGGTTTTATTAACCTTTATGGGAGAAAAAGGTTAACAAAACTATACTCATATATCCTTATTACAATGATTGGCATCTAATATGTTATCATAGTACTTTCTGCATTTTAAATTAAAAGTCACACTTTCTTTATAACATGTTTCAAACAATTAGGAGTCTCGTCTATTTTCGGACATAATCAATATATATATACGTTTTTTCATGAGTTGTATTATGAACAATTAGTTAGATTAAAATATATCTTTCTCAAAAAAAAAATATTAATAATAATACCAGCCCAAGGAATTCTTAATTTAGAATGAAGTATTGAGTTAGTTCATTTACAATGCCGCAAGTTATACAAAACTAATTGAAATTAATTTCGACCAATATAAGGTGAACGAGTGTCATCAATATGATTTTGTATCGTATGCGAACTCGTCATTAAGGACTAAATTTGGGGGAATATTCACTTTTAAGAGTGATTCAGTAAATTAAAGTTGTTGCATGGTTAATAGTTGGTGTTTTTGTTAGGATAAAATTCTAAAAACAAATTAGTTAAAGATGAAAGAATAATAATCAGTACTTCATTATTTAAAAGCTTTTAATTAAATAATTAAGCATTCATCAAGGTTTTGAATTTTTTTTGTAATGCTAATATAAAACCAAGATCACAAATATCATACCTCGCGAACATACTCTCTCATTAATCAATTTATTGTTATACAAATGTACAATCTTAAATTTGAGCCACATATACTCTCATTAATTTATTGTTATGCAAACAAACAATCTTAGTTTGAGCCACATATATGAAAATGTACTCAAACATGTAACATGCCATGTTTTAATAAAATACTAGGATATACTCATATCATTCAACAAGGTAAAATAAATAAGAACTAATAATAAGATAAAAAAGAGTAAAATTTGGTATTATTATAAAAGTAATTATCTATATATTACTAGAATAATGTATAACTTTAATTATAAGAACTTTTCAAAGAAGTATTATACTTTGGCAAAGAAAATATTGTTTTGACAATATGGCTACACAACCAAAATTTGTCAAAAGTGTAGTTGAAATCAAAGTATATAAAAAAATTAAAAAAAATGGACATGGTAAGATGTGTTTAGAACACTCTTAAATTCTATTTGATAATAACATGAAAAGGGAAAATAAAAACACTTAATTTTTGTGATAAATTAAAAAATAAGTTGAGACATGTTGTGAGATGTCTTCTTACTTTGTAGTTTTTTTCGTGAAGAAATTTTCTTTGGTAGTTGTAGAAGAAAATTTTCCACAAAAAAATTACGACGAATGGAGAACATCTATTCATAAAATGAGTATGAAAGAGAAAATATCTTATTACATACCTCAACTTATTTTTTAATTGCTTGTCAAATCAAATATTTTTCTTTTTCTTTTTCATGTTATTATTAAACGGAACTTTAGACTGATATTGGTTTACTTGAGAGTCTAGAGACACGACGTTGTAAAACTAAGCATCAACTATTAAAAGTGTTTATAAATTTAAGAATAGGCATAAATAAATCAAATTTTGATTCTAGAATTTTTGATTTGTTTTGTTTTTCTCCAACACCTTAAAAGGGTAACCTAAATTTGTAGTTAAAATCAAATTATATAAAAGAAAATGGACATGGGAATGTTTTTGGATCAACTGATGCAAAAGTCCATAGTTAAAAACAGCAAAATTGGAGATGTGTACTAACACTTTCGTAAGTAATGAATATCAAAATTCAAAACGTTTAAATATTTGTACCTTTAATAAGAGTACAACTGCATAAGGAATTGGAGCTTTCAGACTTTGGTCAGTGGTCACCATTGATAAGAGAGATTAACGCTATTCGGTTTTCTCTAAAAAAAATGATAAGCGAGATTATTAATTCTAATTATTGGCCTGACAGCGAAAAAGAAAAGTTATTCATTTACACCTCAAATTAATAATCTTATTTCTTTTTTTACACATAATGAATATATATAAAATCTCACTTAAAAAAAGAAGTTATTCAAAATAGTTAATTTAATTTAACATTAATATTTTAAGATCAAACTACGGAGAACAATTATCCAACAGTAAAATCAAACAAACCGGATATGCTAAAAATGTAACCACAATGTCTAACGGCAGTAAAAGCAACAAAAAAGGAGAATCAGAATGCCAAATACAAAATACAGAAAGCAGTACATATATTAAAAACGATGACAATATCAGCTTTTACAACAAAATTACAAATCAACAAACACTATTTTCCCCCCCTTTTTTCCGTCATTTTTTTCAGTACATGCTAAATTTCATCATACAGTGCCAATATCCAACGAACTGAAGGGTTAAACTTAACACTAACAGTTAAAAAAGAGGATCATTGATCAAAGTTCATTTTTACCATTGCCTAGTGAAGATAAGGAGCCTGGTACTGGTACCCATTAGCAAAGTAATTCGCATGACCAGCAGCAGGTATGCCGTAAGCAGCAGTACCAAAGGGTACGTGATTGTCGGTGGGTCCTGTATAAGCATAAGGTCTGTCGTACACATACTGTGGGTACCTGTCTGTCGTTCTAACATAGAAGTTTTTGTCAGCTGTGGCAACATTAGTGGAGGCTCGGTGGGGCCCATATCCCACCACCCCATTGGCACGGGGTCTTTTGGGTTGAGGCTTTGTAACTTCTGTTGCCCTTTTCTTGTCCGCTTTCGCCTTCTCTAGGTGGAGAACTCGTTTTTGGAGAGAGTCCACGGGGTACTTGTCTTCAAGCTTGTGGTCCTCGATGCACTTGATCACCGCCTTGAGAGCAGTCAGCTCCCTCTCGTTCACCTCATTCTGAACAGAGGAAAAGTTTTGTTAGACAGAAACTAGAAGTCAAAATCTGAACCATCTAAAACTAACGATCCAGATTTTTTCAAATCTACGGTGATTATTTTCATAACTCTGGAGGAGCCCAATACTCATCACATTGGTAACCCCCCCCCACGCTGCCTTTTTCTGTTTTCCTCCTCTTCATGCACAGGTGGCTCCCATGTGGACTTCAGCATTGGCCGGTGTCACACATGGATGGGTGATACACTCGGAGCACCACAAACAAACTCCAAACGAAGACCTTTTTGGAAGGTTCCAAATCAAGAACTGATTTTTAAAATCAATGTGTGGAATCTCATATCAGTTGTGCAGCGGGTTAGCCCAACGGTAGGCTCCCCCGCTCCCCCGTGGGAGACCCAGGTTCGAGTCACACCAGCTGCGTTTCGCAGCATCCCTTTCCCCATTCCCCTGTAGTTAGTATAGGTTTCCTCTGATTAAAAAAAAAAAAGGAATCTCAGAATAGTTAATGACATAATTCAAGGCCATTAACTAATTTTTTCTTTTTCAAAATTAAATATAGTGGTCTTTTAAAAACTTTGCAACACAAAAGGCGGCTCTTAATTCGGGACAAAAGAGTATTCCAGAAGAACCTTCAGCATTCAGCTCACAATATAAAAAATGGGCCCAAACTGCTGAGAAAACTTCAAGAAATTTCTCACTGACACAAAAGAAAGCACACACCCTAAGTAAACGCTGCGAAAAAATTACATGATGTATCATACCAAATGAATTCTATATTACTGCTGACTCTAGAAACAAATTGAGCAAATGACACCAAAGGCCCTCAAACTATATCCTAAGTTTCAATTAAGCCCCTAAACTCAATTTTGTGTTAATTGAGCCCTTAAACTATTCAAATTGAATACTAATGGCCCTTCCATCCAAATCCTCAGCTAAATCAAACGGATTGATGAGTTTTTTGGCCATTAATAAAGTTAATTGGAAAAAAATGGAAGAAACTTATAAGAAGAAAGACAAAGAAGCAAAATAATTTAGAAAAATATATGGAACACTTAAGGATTGTTATCGAAGTGCTACAGCAACATTAATTATTTTGTTAAAATGTCAAGCCAATTTTTTCCGCCTCCGCCATTTTACTTCTTCCATCTTTATTTTTTTGTACAAATCACAAAAATCATAACTTAGAAAACCCAAAATAAGAAATTTATGTACATATTTACATAGATAAGTGTATCAATTAAATGAGTTTTATTTCAATGATACATATATATATATATGTGGGTTCACATATATATACACACATATATATAAAAAAAAAATCTGAATTGACAATTCATCCGCACCAATTAATTTTGGTCACTTATACATGCGTGTATATATATGTGAACCCATATATATATATGTATTATTGAAATAAAACTCATTTAATTAATACACTTATATATGAACCAGTGTTTTAAGAGGCGTTTGAGGCGTGCGCCTCGAGGCGCGCCTCAAGGCGAGGCGTCGGAAAAACACCATGAGGCATGATTTTTTGGAATAAAAATGAGGCTTACGCCTCACTGGGTTGAGGCGCACCTGGGCGTATGCCTTGAGGCTTACGCCTCATGGCGTGTGAAGCGTTAAGGCATTAATAATGCTTTAAACCCTAGATCTAAACGGCCAAAAAGAGAGAGGGGGAAAAATGGCGAGCAAAGAGAGAATAGGTGCGACGAGAACTTGAAGACGGTAAAGGAGACACAATTTGGAAGAGAAAAATGAAACTCACCTAAAAAAATGGTGGTCGGCGGCAGAGAAAAAACCCTAAGGTGCGGAACAAAGAAGATGGGAAAGAAGAAAGACGTTGGAACAGAAGACAATGGAAGGAAATAGACATCGTTAGTCTCTTAATTATCTTTGGGACCCACACAAAACCCTAAGTCTTTTGTCCTTTATCTTTTAGTCTATTTATCTTTTTGTTCTTTTGTTTAAAAATATTAGATTTTAAAAAAGCCTGCATTTTTATTCTTTTACTCCAAAAAATTAGATTTCTTTTTTCAAAAATATCAAATTTTTGTTATAAATATTTTTGTTTTTTAATATTATTTTTTTTCCTCTATTTTATAAATATTTACGAAAATAAACTTTGATATTTTGGTTATGCAATTTTATAAATTGTTTGGGATTAAAGAACTTGTATGCAGGCATTAATATTTTGGTATGATTCACAAAAATAATTAGCTTTTATGTAGTAGCATGATATTTGCTTCATTGGTGTGACAATTTGAGATTGTTCTTATGTTTGTAAAGTCGTTATTTTACTTTTTTAATAATGATAATCATGTTAATTATATTTTTATAATTTTATTAGGGAAAAATTAAATAAAAAATGAGGCTTACGCCTCGCCTCAATTGGATAAAACGCCTCAAACTCGCCTCGCGCCTTTTAAAACATTGATATGAACCATCTATTTATATATATATATATGTATTTATATATGTGTAAATTTGTACATAAATCTCTTATTTTGGGTTTTCTATGTTATGATTTTCTAGATTATTTTGCTTCTTTCTCTTTCTTCTTCTAATTTTCTTCCCTTTTTTTCAATTAACTTTATTAATGACCAAAAAATTCATCAATCCATTTGATTTAACGGATGATTTGGACGGAATGGCCATTAGTGTTCAATTTGAATATTTTAAGGGCTCAATTGATACAAAATTGAGTTTAAGGCCTTAATTGAAACTTAGGACATAGTTTAAGGGCTTGTGGTGTCATTTACTCAAACAAATTACTTAGATATCTAGTATATCTATAAAGATAGTTATGTATAATAGCTATAAGCATCCAGTAGTCCATTCAATTATATAGCTTAATTAGATGGATCTACAAAAGAGCAAAAATTCAGAAACAATACACATCTTGGCATATTGAAGAGTGTAAGGAAACAAACCAGAACTGTTGGAGATGAATTCCCAGATTTTACGGGCGAAGAAACTTTGCTTGCTTCAGTCAAGTAGGATTTCAGTAATGAAACGGGACAAAACAGCTCTGTAAGCTCAAATGCAAAAGCTAAGTTAACAGCATCAATTTGCCTTCCATTATTGATCAATACATTGATCACACCTGAAAGTCCAAGCAAAAACCTTGTGAGTCTCCACAGAAACAGTGACTTCGAACACCGGATTCTTTAAGTTTTTTAATCACATGGCCCTCTGCTCTCCTACGATCTAAGTGATGCAAATGCTATATAGGGACTTCAACTCAGGAGTTAAAGGCCACCTTATTCTACCAAGAAGTTGGCATTCTCATAACTAACTTCATTTTCCTTTTTCCTTTTATGGGGTTTCCCTGTTTCAGTTGTCATACTACTTGACTACTAGGAAATCCCAGACAAACAACAGATAAATGAAAAGAAAGATGGGATATATATATACATATAAAAACAAAATTGTCAGCAATTAAAGCAATAAAGACAGAATGACCTGGCATTTTCTCAGACAGTCCAAGGGAGAGGCAGAGATCCGCAGTTTGGCGGCGCCGAGAAACCATAGGTATCAATTTGGACAAATCTTCCTGATCAAAATCGGAATTAATACCAAACGTAGCAACGAGTTGTAAAAATGCATGAGCCTCTAAGGAATTCCCATTGCTAGCATCCACATCGAGATCATCTAACATTGGTTTCCACTCTTCAGCAATAGCCTTTGCTCTTTCCTTGTCTTGGGAAATCAAATTTGAAACAGTGTCCGCATCAAGCTCTGTTAGTAAAAGGCTGAGGCACTCCATCAGCATTATACAGGTTCGGCGCAGGCCTAAAAGATTAGAATCCTTTTTCCCATCCTGATTTGAGACTTCTACGCTGTAGAAACCCTTGAGTGAGTCCAAAACCAGACCAGCAGGGTTGGCTGCAGCCTTCAATGCAGTTGGAATCTCATCCCTTAAGGTGGCCAAGTTCTTACGGTTATCTGATATGAATTTGTGGAGCCCCTCCGAATCCATCTCGTTACATAATTTAACAAGCTGGGGATGTGATTTCACCTCCACATTTCCATTCTCGGAACACTTCTTTAAGTCTTCTATGTTGCTCTGAGAGGCCAAAACATCCGGTGGTTTCTCCTCCTCAAAGGGTGCTCCACCTTGGTCTCCATTTGTTACAATGGTGGGTTCCAAACTAGTCTTCTCATTCTTCTCTAGAGCATTAAAAATGGCAGAGACCGCAGCATCTCGCTTCTCTTGGAGCCTTTCCAATGAAGCTTGTTCCTTAGCAATAACAGCTGCTTTACGCTTCTCCAGTATCTCTTGGGCTTTGGCTGTTTTGGTTTCGTACTCCTTTTCTTGGTCTTCAAGTTCATAAAAACGCCTCTTTAAGGATTTTTCAAGCCCATGAAAATGTTCTTCAAGCTGTTTCCATTTCAGGTTAAGCGTTACAGCTCGGTGACTTTCAAGCTCAGCAAATGCTTTTTGGAGTTGTTGTATCTTAGAGGTTGTTGAGTCTATGAGTGTAGCAACAGATTGAGTATCTTCCATGGCAGACATTCCTGAAGACCCCAAATGTTAAAAATAATACCAAAGATCCCATAATTAGGGGTGGGAACCAATAGAAAAAAATAAGCTTAGTGTTTTTAAAGAACACTTAGATGACTATCAACCAAAAGAATATGGAAGAAAAATGTTCATTTGGCATTTTTAAGGAACATATAGGCGAACAAGACCCACCGAATGAAATTTCTTATTTCAGATAGTAAAATATTGTGAAAATTTTCAAATTCTTACATGTAGCAGCAGTAAGGAAGACTACAAAAAGCAGAATTTCCTTCACTGAATGTAAGTAATGAAGTATAAGCAAAATGGAGACATGAGGTGACTAATAAGTAAACCTATATAAAACTCCTCTCCTTTTTTATGCTGGCCTCCACAACCATTTTCATAATAACGCCTTATTAAAGAGGATGCAAGAAATCCTTCCACCTAGCTAGAGAATATGGAAACCTGTATCATCCGAGCTGCCTCACGGCCTTAAGCAATATATTCTAACAAACAAAAGTAGAAATTAACATAATGGAAGAATTTTGCATTAATTCTGCAACGGGCTTCACTATCCTTCTTTTTTATGTCCACAGTTGATAATAGGCTAAATTTCTCAATCAATAAAGAAAATTTTCTTCCTGCATAGATTGAGTATACATATTTCTTCTTAACTCTTCATGTATAGAAATCTCTAAATTTCCGAAGGAAAAAAATAGTGATTTCTATTATTATCCTCTTAAAACATTTAACCATGCAAGTCTTGTGATTTGTGAACATAAACTATATTACTCAACCATCTAGCTAATTAAGCAAGAAAAATCCTAGATAACAGATATACGAATCAAAACAAAACAAATGAGGAAGCGAGAGAATGACTAGTGAACAAAACAATACTCGGTACCAGCAAAAAAGCGAGCTTCAAATCTTCAATTTCAACGAAGAATAGTTCTCGACACCAGATATTAATTATCCGAACAACTAAAAACACTGAAAATGATACCATTAAACAATAACGACAGCGAAACATAAACAAAAACATAAACATCAATAAATTGACAATTACTTACACTAACAAGCAAAGCTCAGATAAAAGCATTGAGAACAAGAGAGAGATGATTAAAGCAATGCTTAATGACTAATAGTAGGATCTGAAGTTCAACGAAATTCGACAAATAGAAAAGTATAATTGAGGGAGGGATTGAGATTGAGATTGACTTACCGGATCGATGTAACGGATGGACGGAAAGGGGTGATTGTCGGCGAAATTCGCCGGAGAATTAAACCATTTTGGATGGTGCGAGGGTTTGGGGAGAATCCCCTATCTTAGTGGGTGGGAGAGGGATAGAAAGAGGAAAGTGTTCGATTGGACTAAAATAACTTCTGTATCTATTGCTGCAGCCTCTGACGCCCACGCGCGCTTTTTTTTTTTTTTTCTCTCTCTTCTCTGCTCTCTTCACATGCCACATTCTAAATTTGCCATCACTAAATAATGTAATTATAGAATATCCACAACAACCGTGCCGCGCCTTGTAATCCGTTGTCATACTTTTTATAAAATTTATAATTTATTATCATCCTTTTTATGTTTATATAGAGTAATTTTTAGAGGCAATTAGGTATAAGAGCTCATTATAATAATAATACAATTATAAAAGACATTTAAAAATTAGTTGTGTAAATTAAGGATACTATACAAAAAAGACACTAATACCCCTTCCTTATAATATCGTCTCATTATAACACCAACAGTAACCAGAAGGTACTAAATACATTTAGCACCCCCTGCACAGCAACCAGAGGGTGCTAAATGCATTTAGCACTACAACTAAAAAGTACCAGAAGGTGCTAAATGCGTTTAGCACCCCCTGGACAGCAACCAGAGGGTGCTAAATGCATTTAGCACCACAATCAGAAGGTGCTAAATGCATTTAGCACCCGCTGGACAGCAACCAGAAGGTGCTAAATGCATTTAGCACCCGCAGGACAGCAACCAGAAGGTGCTAAATGCATTTAGCACCCGCTAGACAGCAACAATAAGGTGCTAAATGCATTTAGCGCCACAACCAAAAGGTACTAAATGCATTTAGCACCCCCTAGAGAGCAACCAGAAGGTGCTAAATGCATTTAGCACCCTCTGGACAGTAACCAAAGGGTGCTACATGAATTTAGCACCATCTAGACAACAACCAGAAGGTGCTAAATGCATTTAGCACCTTCTGAACAACAACCATAAGATAACACCACTTGAACAACAAATTAGAAGGTGCTAAAATAATTTTAGCACCATTACAAAATAGAGAATAACAAAATTGATGAGATCAACATCCACTCAATTTATTTTTATGTATATAGATATGGATCGACGTAGGGTTTGTAAAAAAATAAAAAAAAAAGAGTTACAATCATATTTTTTTTTCAAATCCCACTGGACTGTCAAAATTGATCGATTTCGATAGCAAAACGACTTCTGATCGTCTTAATTTTTTGCGCAATAATAGTAACTTTGTCTTCCGAATAACATATCCAAAAATCAGCCAAATCCAACGGTTCGATCAAAAGTTATATATGTTTTACGATTGCATATCTAGAAAAAAAAAGAAGAAGATGATGATGATGATGATGATGATGAGAACGATGATGATGAGAACGATGATCCTCTCGGAGATACGATCGGAGAGTAAGGTGGTGGTGGTGAGACAACTTCTCTTTTCTCTTGTTTTTTGTTTTCTCTCTCTAAACTATGTGTATGTAAGATAGAATAATATGTCTTTTGTATAATTAGAATAAATGATATAGTAGGGTAGTTTTGTCCATCAACATTTATCATTTTCCTTAAAATAAATTAATATTATGAAAAGTGTCCTTATTGTAAAACCAAATTATGAAATTAGTACTACTTCCCTTTATTAAACATGAATTCGTCCTTAGAGTTATAACACATTACGGAGCGAAACCTTATAACCCATTATCTCTAATTTTTATTATATGCGTCAATAATTTCTTAGAATATTTTTATATTTAATTTACAATTTTTTTGTACAAATAAAGCTTGATCTTCAATGTTGTTTTATTTCTTTTTTATTTGCATTTATTTAGAAAGAAAGAGAATTAGTGAATTCATACAATTGAAAATAGGGGCAGAGCCATGTAGAGGTCAGGTGGGGCATGACTTCACACATGCTCCACCTGGACTTTTATGAAAAATTTATAGAGTATGAGGGTTTGTTTGAGATAGTGTAGAAAGTTAGAGGTTGATTACGTAATAAAAAAAATTGGTGTGTGAGGGCAGAGGGGCTCTTATGCGATGAGCTTTATAAGTTCAGGCTGGTGTTTTAGTGGGTGAAGGTCAGGGGCTTCTTATAATCTTATAACCTCCTCTTTTTTTTTGTAAATTTTGAATATTAAGATTTAAGTGTTTTAATATTAATTTGCTTCTTAAATTGTTAATATATTTATTTATTAGTTATTATTTATTAATATTGATTTGCTTCTTAGATTGTTAAATATTGATATTAATGTTGATATTTGCTTTTAGGTGTTTATTAATATATTTGTTTGTTGGTTATTATTTATTAATATTGATTTGTTTATTAGATTGATAAATATTTATAATAAATTTTGTTATTGAAGTTGATTTGCTTATTAGATTGTTATTTGATAAGTTAATATTGAGATTAATATATTTGTTTTTTGGTTATTGTGGTTGATTCAATATTGGTTTAGAAAATTCTTGAACAAAATTTTTTTTGACCCCACCTGAACAAAATTCTTGGCTCCGCCACTGAGGGAGAATGTACTAAGTTATATTGAGAATTTATATCATTATTTTTACTTTACATAGAAATAGTTATAAAAATTTCCTATTAAATTATATTTTTTTCATTTCTCATTTATATCATATAAATTTGTATAGATGAAAATAATCATTAAAAATGGCCCAAGAATAAAGTTGAGAATTCAGCAAGTGCGTCAAGATGCCATAAAATTATTAGATCCTAAATTTAATAAACATCAACTTTCTTTCTTTTTGACAAATATCATTGTCTTAAAATCAAATTTAAAAATTAATTCCAATTCTTCAAACTTATTAAGGCTACATATAATTTGCTGCTTAGGATTAAATTTATCAAAAATTATAACTACATCTATCAAAGCCTCAAACATATCAGATGGTAAACATTGAAAAAAAAAAGTCAAAAGTATAACTTGGAGGGAGATGGCTGACTGGCAAAGTTAAATTAAGAGCCTTATTTTTATTTTTTATATTACAAACTGTACCTTATATTTTTTTAAATCTACATATAGGTCTTTAAAGTATTAAAATTTACATATAGAACCTTAAAAATTATAATATCTATATATATACAAAAAATATCAAAAAAAGATGGAGGTCAACTGAACACCCCCCCAGTACATCCGCCCATGTCCTTATAATAAGGAGATTATGGGTTTGATTCACATGGGCGTGATTATTAAACTTATTGTTATGTCCATCTTATGGTGATAACATGTTCACATTTTTTGTGCTGATGTAACCACCTTGTTATGGTCAGATGACAAAAAAAATTGTGCAAAACACATTGTTTTGTATCAAAAGAAATATATATATATATATATACAATGGTTGAGGGATATAGCATAAGTTGCAGTTGTGGAGGGGACATGGGACTAAAAGGTATGATATTTTTATATTTCGACATGGCCTTTCTATGAACTTCAAAACTTTGAGGTTATTCTTGTAAAAAATTTAAAACTCAGGGGTCCAAGTTGTATCCATTATCAGAGAAAGATGGGTCTTCACCTTTGACCCATTAATTATACAAAAACTGATATTGACTTTCGAAATTCAATATATTGTAGGTTTGCTCTTTATATAAGACGTATTTTGATGCTTTTTAGATATAAAGGCTCGGAATTTTTTGTAACTTGTGTTTTTTCATTCATCTCCTTATTATTATTATTATTATTATATATATATATATATTTCGATATAAGAAATGATAGATTCGAGTAGTTCTTGGAGGAAGGGTAGAAGAGGGGGATTAAACCGCGGTGCCTTGTTCGAATAATCGCACTCTTAACCACTAGGGTAAAGCCCAGATCTATAATTGATATTTAATATAAATTTTTTTTGCAGTGTTATTACGTACTTATGTGCTTAAAAAAATTAATTAGTATGAATCAAGCCCCTGCTAAATTGAAATCCAACATTAGCCTTAATAATTACGTTACATTTACCCTACAAGAGCCTGCAATGGTTGAGGAAGGTAGGGTAAAACACTATTCGGCAATATAGGGATGTGTAAAGTTGAGTTCAGCTAAGTTTCTTATCATACGCCAAACTGCGTGGCGTTTGACCTCTAGAAGTTGTTATGTGTTGCCTTTTGGGGTGTTTCAATTCTCTTATTTTTTTCTCCATCCCCTACTTTTATTCTATATTAAATGATCTCTCTCTCTTAAAATACCGCATAAAATACCTTAGTCATTATCGTATCACGAAGTTCCCTTCGTGGTTGTTTTGGTGGCCGACCTTGTAACTTGTTTGTATACTCCATGTCCTCCTAAGCAAGGTCAACATTATTGTGGTAGTTGTTGATTCATAGTTTATATATATATATATGATATACCCGTGCCAATAAAATATGATAATAGGATAAAAAAGAATAACGTGTGACTGACTTAAATCGGCAAACTTCAATAAGTCTATATTGAACCACTGGAACATATATTCAATATGCATGCTAGAAAACTAAAAGTAAACTTAATTGGATTGCCTTATTTTAATTTTTTTAGAGGCACTTTTAATCATATTAATTTTTTGATGTTATTTCAATCTTAACAAAATACTTTTTTAACAATTTAAACTCAACGCCAGATATTAACATAATCCAATTGGGTCGATCAATATGATTTAAAAAATTTGGTCAAAGATGGTATTTTATGTGTATTGTCAAATTATTGTGTAGCATAAAAAAAATGTGTTTAGCAGGAGGAATTTCATTTCAATTTAAAAGCACCACATATGGTGTGCCTTGTTTTGACAACAATATCCTTTTGTCAAAAAGAAAAAAAAATGTATAGTAGTTTGTACTAGAATTTAGGATACGGAAAGAAAGTGAGGAATGATAATAATTAGTTGAAAGTCACTAATAAATTATATTTTGAACCATTTTTTAAAGTCAAGTAACATTATTAGAGTATTCAAAATGGGTGGTGTAAATTGGCGGCAAATATGCCATATAAACGTACATAACGGTTACCACAACTTGGATAAAACACTTTTAAATTTTTTACAGTTTCTTCCATTAAGTTGGGTCTTATTTTTGTGTACAGTTAGTTTATATTAAAAAATAAAAGTAACTTAAAAGTAAATTATAATTTTTTTATTTTTTTTAATAATGTCAACCAAAAATACAGTTTTTATAATATCGACAAAAAGATATTGTATTTTTAATGTCTACTATAAATATATCTACAAACAGAATTGTCATGCAACATTTACATGTAATTTATAACATGAAAAGGGCTTTTGGTAGGCTTAAAATCAAAAAGAAAGAGAAAAAGTAATACTACCCTTTACGCTTTGAAATAACAAAAGAAATTATATTTAAATGAGGACTTGAACTATAATATTAGACATAAATACGTATATTACCACTTAACCATGTACTTTCGTCTATGCTTATTTTGTTTTAACAATCTATACTTAATACAGACTACTTAATATTAAGAATTACTATGTATCATACTTGTACGTACTTTCGTCTATGCTTATTTTGTTTTAACAATCCATACTTAATACAGACTACTTAATATTAAGAATTACTATGTATCATATTGTACGTACTTTTGTCTATGCTTATTTTGTTTTAACAATCCATACTTAATACAGACTACTTAATATTAAGAATTACAATGCCAAATCTAATATAATAGTATATTTATATATATATATCATATAACTAAATATCATATATATCTAATAACTAATACTAAAAACAGAGGCTTTGCACTATAAACTAACACGTGGCAGTTTTTATCGCTTCCCCACTTTAAAAATCTCTATAGTTCCTATTTTTATGGACTTTCAAAACCAACTCCACCTTCCTATTTGAACTCTATTGGTGCTAAAAACTAGAGGGGTATTTTAGACCACACAGTCAAATGATCAGATCAAATGATTAACGTAATAAATGCGACAAACCAAAAGAGTCAAAGGTGTATAGAAGAAGTTGGCATCATATGAAGATACGGGTTAGTCCTCCTCTGCGAAATAGAGCTAGAAGCTCGGTTTACTTTGTATTGATGATAGACAAGCACGTATTATAAACTCACAAAAACCTCACTAACTATTATATTCTCACAATATTACAATGAGAGTATGCTCGAGCTACACGAATTCCGACTTCTCTATTTTAGGAGCTCTACCGAATGCTCTGAGCTTTTATTTCTCTCTTATCTTCTTGCTATTGAATCCTGGATTCTCCTTGTTCTTAAGTTTGTCTGGGTGTTACTAGGTTGGTTGAATTTGGTTGTTGTTAATTGTTGAAAGATGTAAATGCTTGTTGTATATATATGACTGGAGGAAACATGTGGTCAGAGCCCCCAGAACAGATCTGGAGCCATGTTTCGACCATTACCAACTCTAACCTTACTTCTCCATGAATTCCAGTGCATTAAATGCAGTTGGTAATAAAGGTGAGAAATGTTCTGTGCTTTCTGCAGGGCAGGTGGCAGTCGCCCATGCTATCTATCAGTTACTCTATCAAGGCAATTAGGCGAGGGAGCTCTAGAGCTCGTTGAAAGGGTTCTGAGCTCAGAATCCCATGCTTTTAAGGTGAGGAATTGATCCCCAAGGAGATGTCCAATCGCTGATGAGCTTCACTTTTCATGTTGTACTCGAGAAGGAGCTCCTTAGAGCTCCTCCGGCCGCATCAGGACAAGTTGTTGACGTGGACAGTCACGTGTCAGCTCGTGGTTTGTTGGATGAATTAGATTATTAATTTACACCATTAAACTATTTTAAGACTGCATTTCAGTCTCACCTCTAATCGGTTTCACCTTCTATCTCATCTAAGTGGTTTCTCTCTCCTATTACTAAACGTTGTTCTTTATATTCAGGTGTAATAACTAATCGTGATTCTTTCCCTTCTCTACTCCTCGCTTCATATGCATCTCTCTATATCTCTCTCTATATATATATCAGTTATTTATTTGCTTGTTTTAATGTATACATTCAATTCCTCATTCCTCTTCTAATTGCTTACGTTCAATATTTTTGGGAGACAGGATATATATATATACCCTCTCAATATATATAAATTATGAGTCTCACCCCACTCTAATAGGAATATCAATTCCATTTTATTCTTATACTTTTTTTCGCCATTCGTTTAAAAGAATGCTATATTATTATCAACCTTTCCTTATATTTACATATATTTCTTTATTTTTATATTTTTTTTTGTATGGTAATTGTTTATGAGTGTATTTATATTCCGATGTATATTTCAATTCAATTATAAAGTTGATTGATACTTTTCCCTGATTTCTCTAATATTTGGTACTTCTAATTTTTGCCACTGATTCATTTGTTTCCTATAGTTGAATTTGAGCAGTGCACATATATATTTTTCCGCAAATTGTTTCATATTTTATCAATATATGAACTTTTGTTAGTCCTTCGTCCATTTTAAATTATTTAGAAGATGCTCGTGTTAAAATAGGTGGTTTTTTTCCTTTTTATTGGATTTTACTGGATGTGGTTAACTGACAGATACAAATACAAAGATTATGCAAGTACTATCCGCAATATTTTGTTGTTGATTGTATAATTTGTTAGTGTCAATGATTGTGCATTTATCCAATATTCACCTTTTTATTGATTAACTACAAACTCTGATCATGTTTTAGAATCTTTAATAATCATCATATAAAAATAAGAGAAGCTATCTCCTCTGTTTGACACATATAAGTTGTAACCGTATAATTTTAATTTTTTTTTATAAAAGAATTTATTGCCCTTACCAATTTGAAAACAATGGCTCTTTAGATACTTATCCATTGCAAAATTGCAGTTCTACATCCACTATTAGAAAAATAAAAAAGCTATAATGATTGTGTTTCTAGTTTATATGTCTATCTTATCAAAGAGTCATTTCCTTTTAAAACATTTAAACCCTTGACATTTTTACAAGACTCTCCATCTTTCCACATTTTTCTCTTTTGTTAATTAATTATTTTCGTTTCTACATTCACCAATTTCACATAATTGTTAATTATTTGATTATTTCCATTTCTACATTCTCAAATGTCACATACTCTCTTTTGCATCAATTTAATCTTATTATAAAAATATGGGTTTTTTATTATATCTTAAATGTTTCAATTTTCTTCATAATTCATTAGAAAATGGACAAAAGGAGAGGTGACTTTAGTTTGTAATTTTTTCATTTGTTGCTCTTTTATTTATTGGGTTGTTTAAGTTGTTGTTTCGTAGCCAAAATCGCTTCAATTATTAGATTGTAACATGGAAATAACTACTGCTTATGCATTATATAGATATTAGTTGTTTACTACAAGATTCACTTAGCATCTCAATTTTATTTTTGTTGGTAGGAGAGCAAGGTTCCAAAAGATTTAAAAGATACAATGGACATGTATATTGATATTATAATATAGAACTTATGGTATATCAATCTCCATTATTTGCATCTGGATGGTGGTGCCATAACATCTATAGATCCTTTTTTTAAAAGGAATTGAATACTATCGAAGAGTTGGTACATATATTTATCATATTTAATAAACAAATAATTCTCTCAAACATAGTAGTCTTTTTGTATTGTCATTATAATACATGAGAAATGCTATCAGTCTCTTTGTGTTTGATAATCAATTATTAATTAGTGTATCAAAATATTTTAATTAGAATTATGTCATCATAAGAATGTAATAAGAATGTTGAATGGTGAATGAATTTGCCATTTATTTATGGTTTCTATAAGGCTAATCTTATATTCGAAATTTTTTAGTTATATATATGTACTATTCATCATTAGCAAATATATAGTAGTTACTTTTTATATTTTCTTCCATTTTATACTAAAATTTAACAATATTTTATTATTTTAAAGCATGATGATTTATTTATGTAAATTAGTAACTAATATATATATATATATATATATATGATGGTCCCATTTCACCCGAATCTAGCACCTTTCCTTTTACCCAAATCTGGCATGTGTCATCAAAACTTCTTCCTTTTTTTACTCGTTTACCAACAAGAAGGCTTGACTTTATTATGTCTTAAAACACCCCCGAAAAAACTATCCAATAACCCCACCTCCTTCTCTATTTCTTATTCACAACATTGCTTTTTTACGTTGCTTCTTTCCAATCGATGCGGCTCTTCCTCTACTTTTCCATCATCCTTAAATCTACTGGCCATTACTCTCCGTCTACTTTCTCCGGCCAATTCTCAAAATCGTGGTGAGTTGTACATCTTTCTTAAGAAATTTTAAGGTTCCATTCTTTGCCCCTTTTTGTGAATCAATTGCTCTATTAAAGCACTAAATTAATGCATTCTACAATTACTTCCATTAAGTGTCTTTTTCGTTGTTCCCATATTTGGCAATGAAACCCTTTTTCTCTACTTTTTTTAGTTCCCCATCATACACGACCATTCCAGTACTCACACGCTATTAAGATCCATCTTATATCCTTTATTTTCTTAAGATATTTTCTCTCCATCTTCCTTCCCTCTATGTAAATTACAGTGTTTTCCAATAGCATTTATAATTTAGGTTTTGTAATTTTTGATATTCTATAATATGCTTGAGAGGGTGCACACCAACTATTTGGCAAAATGACACTAATAAAAGTATATATCAAATTGTAGAGGTTTGTTCCATATTTAGTATTTCATTTATATCTTTTTACTTTACATATTTTAATCTACTGCAAAATGAGATTTATGATATGTGCTAAGAATATAAAACCTTCATCAAGATAAATGGCCTATTCCACCCATTGTCAATTATTTTAGGTTAGATGTTAAAAACTCTAATAATGTGCAAGTACCATCACATTATTACAATTTTGCTTTCTAAAATTTTCACTTTGCTCATCTCTAACCAATAGCCACCAGTGGCAATCTATTATGGTCACTAACCTTTATTTAGCAATGCATTGAATATCTATATAAATCGGCCCATTAATTAATTAAAGGTAAACTTTTTGCTTTTCTAAACTTAAAACCCAAAAGCAGATTGAAACTATTGGGTTTATATTTTTTTTAATTTTCATTGTTTGAAATCTTAGACGTATATTTTTTGTTAGAGAATTCGATATCATTTGAATTTTGATGGTCTCAATTCATCTATTTCCTTACCAACAATTTACTATGCACATGTCTACCTTTTATCTCTTCATTGTGACTTGGCTTCAATCTAGATTTGATTAGTTTATATCTCTAAAGCACGGATACTTCATTAAGGTTGGAATATCGGGTATCGGATACGTATCATGCATGGATACGAGACCGATACGGAAGATACGTACAAAATATGTATCAGAGTATTCATTATTTTTGAATTATTTTAAAATTTTCAAATACGAGAGGGTTACGGGAGGGATATCTTTGGGATACGTCGGGTAAGTTTTGTAAAAAAAAATTATTGGTGTCACTTTAAAAATAACAAATAATTACTTTAATGTAGAAACCTCTAAAAGAGACTTAGGTGGTGTTTGGTTAATGTTTTTAGACAAGTTTTCTAGATAAGTTTTTAAAAATTTGGGTTGTGTTTGGTAATGTTTTTAGACGAGTTTTGTAGATAAGTTTTTAAAAATTAGGTGTTTGGTTGAATGTTTTGAGTTAGAGTTTTTATGTTGAAAATGAATTTGGTTTTGTTTGACTTTTTTTCAACCAATGAAAAAAGCGCATAAAAAATTTCAAAAAATAGTTACAATGGATCTTATTTTATAGATCTCGATGAGTAGGTTTCAAATATATATTTTTTATTATTTTTTGATTTTTGGATTTAAAGTTATGGCGTTTTAAAAAAAAATTTAGAGAGAGAAAGTATAGTGAAATAAATTTTGGAAAGTGTGAAAGTAGAGTTGGTTTTGAGTTGAGTTTTTAAAATTTTGGGGAAAAAAAAATAGTGAGCAACCAAACACAACCAAAAGCTTTCCTTTTACAGTTTAGTGAATAAGTTAACCCTTTTATCAGAAGATGAAAAAATCGATCAAAACACAATTTAATCGGGTTTCTCTATCCCAAACTTCCGTTAATACGCAACGGTTTCTCTTTCTATCTCACTGGATGCAGTTAGGTTTTTCAATTCTTAATAATGGCGATGGCTCTTTTCAAAAGAGGTCTCATGTTAATTGCCTTCTCTATCCTCTTTAAAATAAATTCTTTACTCAAAAACTGATTAAATCCCTCACTCTCAATTGTCATATTTCATTCGTCCATTTGGCTCTCTTCTCTGTGTTCCCCTCTATGGTTTTGCTCTTGAGGCATTTGTATAAAAGGAAGATTTTCTAGTCTTCATAGCAAGGAGAAAAAACGGTAATTTTCTTTCAACTCTGCCTTTGATTATATATACCTACATTACAATATCTTCATAATCCGCTTGTGTGTGTATATATATTTGGATGAGTTTTCAATGGTTACCTTCTTTTTCTACCCATCGATGTGTACTGACAATAATTAATGCCTATTGGTGAGGTGGAACACCTTTAACCTGTTATATCAAGTTAAGGTGACCAGTTCTTTCTCTTTTTTTAATTAATTTTTAAGATTCCCTAAAGATTACATTTACCAAACAAACTTAGGATAACCCAATTTCAAATTAGGATAAGTGTTTATAAGCGTTTTTGTAATTTCAGTTTTATAGTTAATTAATAAGATAAGTTTATGGAAAATAACACTTTCAAAATAAATTTAACTTTGATTCTTCATCTCTATATATCAAGTTTACAAATTACATACAACTCTTTCCATTCTTGTTCCTTGTTTGGTAGAGTACGTTTCTAAAAAAAAATTTAAAAACTTTAATGATCTCTTGGGAGCTGCCCGTGGGGCGTTTACATAGGCACATTAATGATTTAAAATCGAGAGTATTGATTGAATTTTTCATTTTCGATATTTTTTTTTATTTTTTAAACATATGTACAAAGATTAAATCTCGTAATTTTTGTAAGTACATATTTAAAAGTCACCGAAATTACGTGCAATTTATTATTATTTTTAAATGTAAAGTGGAGGAAGTAATGAATTTAATGCTTCTCCTCTTGGTTATATTGTGCATCTCTTAGATGGTTTAAACTTTGATAAGTAGTTTGCGTCTGAATGAGTCATCGGTCGATGTAAACACTATCTGTCAAAAACTAAACCATCCAATTCTAAACGAACGTTGAGATCATTGCCTTAGCTAATCTATTGCAATTTTTGGAAGTTATGTTGTTATGGAGTTTTGATTACATAATTCATAAGACATGACTTAAATAAATTGTTATTCATATCATTATTACTCTGCTAACTAAATGGTAAATGCTAGCCAAATGATTTTTATTTTATTTTATTTTTTAAAATATTTTGTTGGGTCCTTCTTCAATATTTTGGAGGAATTAAAAAATCCCGGGGTGTCAAACGGGATATGGGTATCTCTGCAATGTTTTGGAGGAATTAAAAAATCATGGGGTGTAAAACAGGAAATTCTGATCAAGATCCACCTGATCAATTGAGAAATCCAAGTTCACAAGCGGAGAATTCATTATATATAAAGTGGAGGAAGTAATCCATCTAATTTAAGATTCTTTAAAATTAAATGGAAAAAAAAATGACATATTATCAGGTAACAACGAGTTACTCACTTAACATTGCATTTAATATTTTGTATTTCTTCAATGTACATTAATCATGTTAGCCAACTACTCATTTAATCTTAACCTTTGATTTTTCATCAAATTGTTAATATCACAGTAACTATACATGTGTAGAAAGAGAAGGTAACCATTAAAGTCATACCCATATATATATATATGTATGCAAATATTTCAATTACTTAATGGCATTTCAAGAGAATCAGAAGTAATATGATTAATAGGTTTTCTTAGTCTTAATCCCCCCCCCCCTCCTCTTTTTTTATCTTCTATGGTTTTTGTGTTTTCATTGACTTCGAATTTGTTTTCCAACTTTTTTTTTCATAACAAAATATTGAACTTAAAATATTTATTTGACATGAAATTTGTTTCTTCTGTTACCCTAGATTCGTATTTTCATTTTTTGAGCAATTGGTCATCTATGATAAATTTCTTAGGACCTTTGATTGTGATTAATAGTGTTTGGTTTTGGTTATATTATTTAACTTTACGAAGTTAGTACTCGCCAACTTTATGTATATTTCCATATATTTGTAATTTAATACGAATATGTTGTGTTTTGGTATAATTGTAATTAGCAATAGTTGCAGTCCGATCTCCTGACAAAAATTTGGCAGTGTTTTTAGGTTCCTACACAAAGTTAGTTAGACAAAATCAGTAAGATAATAAACTAATATTAATATTTTAAATTGTGGATAATTGACGCGGTTGATAACTAATGTATATATAGACCCCCCCTCATTCCCCGAAGTCATGTGATTTTTCCGCTTTCATTTTCAATAAAATACATGCTCTAATTTTAATATGCAGATGTTTTAATATTATCAACAAATTAAACATGCTTATTTTATTTATAACGGGTGAATGATGAGTTAGCTTCGTATCATGAATTAAGCGCTTTCCCATGTTTATTCTTAATAATGTTATTCTCATCTCAAACCAATTTTATTGTCTTTTGTCAAGAGTGCAAGAATGGAGGTACTCCACATATTTTAAAAATGTTGTTTAGCCATGTTAATGAGGAGTCATATAAGTTTATGCCATGAATTCTAAAAAAAGAGCGTGATCCATTATAATAGTTTCTCTAGGTTTGTCATCGGCAAGCTCCTTTTTTACTTGATGTTGTATGTAGTTCGTTGCAATAGATACAATTTTTAATTCTTTTCGTGTGGAAAATAAAAATACACTCTATTCCAATATTTCAATTAATATTGCTCATGGCATGCCTAATATGTTAATGATATGATTTCTTAAATGAAAGGTTCATGTAGGACGGGCGTAGAGAGGGGGGTCGGCTGGGCTGGAGCTCACTGCCAAAAAAAAAAGTTAGTTATAATATTTATAAATATTAAATAGCAGCCCAACCCATCCCATCCAAACCCAACCCAACCCAACTCAACTCAATTCAACCCACTTTAAAAAAATAAAATAATTAGAATGCTAATGAGTTAAATAACAGTCATGCCCACTTGACTTTTGTTAATTACTTAGGCCATTATTCTATCCATCTAAACTACCCACTGATGCTCTTGGTTTTTTTTTTGGTCCAATTTGGTTGGTTTGGTTTTTGTTTTTTTTTTTGTTTTTGTCAATGATACTCTTAATTCACTTAATACATATTATATTATATACTATTTATATAACTAATAAATTTATTCTAGGTTCGTAAAAAACTTGAGTACCATATGGCCATAATAATTTGTATATATTATAATAATAATAATTGTTATTATTATTATTATTATTATTAATATGCGCTATTGCATGTGATAGGCCCAGATGTTCAAGCCTTGAGTGGGAGGGGGAAGGAGAGGGGGAGGGGCTAGAGTTTATATATATTATTTATATATAAATTATTAGAGTATTTCAGTACTTCAGTTTATTTAATATATATTATATACAATTTTTTTTTGATTATTAGAGTATTATTGCTGCCAGTTGGACCAATACTTATATTTAATTTTTTTCCAAGAGCGTATATTTCAAAGCCTCAATTTTAGTAATGAACCTTCGTATATATTTTAATTAATTTTTCATTGTATTTTGGAACATAATCTTAAGGCTTTGAAACTGAAATTTGGAGAAAAATTAGTCTATACATTTTTTAGCCAAACACAAAATTAATTTCAAAATTTCTTATGCTTGGAAAAGGGGGAAAAGAATTGTTATTAATATTTTCTCGAATTTTTTTTTTACAAAATTTCCTTTTATCATCAGCCCACCCCAATGTAAAATCCTGGGCCCGCCCTTGCCTCCGTCCATTTATTTTTTTCTCTTTAAATTTCTTTATTTGTATTTTTAGGTCCTATGTTTTTTTTTCGTCATGCTTACAAAAAAAATTTGTAAACACTTTTCTTATTATTAACGCGCGTACTGACTTTTTTTTCAATTGTATTTAATTCATTTCTATAATTACAACAAAGCGACAATATCTTCTATCAATTTTGGCACTTAGTTCTATCAATCTTGACACTTTGTTGATCTATCAATATCTTCTATTTTTTTCCCCTTCAAAATATCGCTTTATGTATTTTAATTTTAGTGGTAGTTTGATTTGAAAACCTTACGTTTGAAATAATTGAACAATTTGTCAATTTTGTCTTCTGAGTTGGTGGCATCAAAATACCCCCTTAACGAAATACCAAAAGTGGGATGTTTAACTAATTCTTACCTTAATTTTCGTTGTGATTGTTTTTCTTAATCAACTAGACATTTTTCTATATGTATTCTTAATTCCATGTTTTTTCATCTCAAACTAATTTTGTATTATTTTGTAGGATTGCAAGAAAGAACTCTACAGATTTTAAAAGTTGTTTTCTAGCCATATACCTGAGAAAAAGACTGGAAAAGTAGTAGATGCATGGAAATGACCAATGAGTTGTATTTGATCATCTAATTGTTGAGTTTGAGTTTTTTCCATGTTTGTCATTGGCAAGTTCTTTCTCTACTCAAAGATGTATGTATATAATATAGGTTTTTGTTCTTTTTTACATTTTTTTTTTGTGAAAGCAAGATGTATGTATATTTGTTGTAATAAATACAAAACATTTGTGGATAAATAACCATAATGGTCCATTACAATTAATATTTTCTAATGAAATGTTTATGTTCATTTGTCAATAACATGATTAATCGCATAAAGGGCTCATGTACAGTGGCGTAGCCAGAAATTTTCAGCCGGGGGTGCGCAAATTTTTTTTTTTTACATATACGAACAAACACAAACTCTAAATTTCTTGTCAACATAAGAATAAGAATAACCCTAAATTGAAACCTTTTCCGTTTCGTGTGCGTGGCCCACGGTGCTTTGGACAGCCGGACGAGGTCACCAGTCAAGGAAAGCCGAGAGGAGATTGATGGCTCAGTGCAGTGGAGACGTGTAGTGAAATGGAAAAAGTTTGATACTTTGAGCACTTGCAAAAATAAGAGAACAAAGGAGAAGAGAATGGAAAAAGAAAGGGGGGAGAGACTCGGATCTCCCTCTTCACTTAAGTGTATTTCAATTCTCCAAATAGCCCTCCACTTTTATTTCTTCAAATTATATACTCTCAACTATAAATTTATACATATAAATCCTTATATTATTTTTAAAAAAAAATTATATTTATTTTATTTTATTTTATTTTTTAAAAATTATCGAAATCGTCGGGAGTGCACCCGCACCCCCTCGCCACAGTGTGGCAACGCCACTGCTCATGTAGTTACTTTCATTTATATTTTCCCCATTCCTATATTTGTATAAATAGGTATGCTGGGATGCTAGGAAGTGCAGAAAAATTAGAGATACATACCATAGTCTTTGTATTAGCCTTAATTATTAAGTTTGTTTAATTCATTTACCCCTTTTCTAAGGAGAATTATGAGTTTATAAACAGTAAACATAAATTGGGTAACAAACTAATTACCTAGTAAAATAGTCAATGTTTACATTCAATAAAAACAAATAAGGAATGACAAATTGTATTTTTGGGTCATATCGAGCATGACACGATAAGAATCAAAAGACACAAAGTTATGATATTTTTATGTAACATTCTTTGTAAACAAGATGCGATTAACAAAACAAACTATGATGAACATGATGCTATTTTGATTTTGTACAAAAAGTATAATACAAACACATCCCGCCGTGAATTTATGTAAAAGAAAAATCCTAAACACGACAGAAATTCAAATTCTCATATTAATTTAGTGCTAAATTTATTTCGTCTGCAATTGCCAACCGGGCCTGAACATAATCAGGCCCAAGAGTGAAAGGAAAATAAATATTGGGTGGTTGAGGTCCAGCTTTCACATTATTTTCCGTCTTCAGAACGGTGAAATAAATGAGAGAGTCAGTCAAGTCCTTTTTTTCTTTAAGTCTCCGTCGTCCCTATACTTTTTGGAAATTGCACAGCGTTCTTCATTTGATAAACACCACCAATCTCTTTCTTCTCTCTAATTTCCGCAATAATATGCTTCTTTCTCATCAGTCAATTCCCCTCTCCATTGAACCCTAAAGGTCAGTAATTTACTCGCAAACTTTATTCATCTCTTTATATAGTTTGTTCTCTTTTAATAAGTTTCATTTTTAGCTTTAGTATTACAAAAGAACTTGCCCTTTACTGAATTATGAGCAGAATTTTGTTCATCATCTTATTTGTGGAATGGGGGAGGTGCTAATTCAAGAATCCTTTTGTGGATTTCTTGATATTTCTTGGTTAGGGGTTTAAATTTTTTAGGTGGGTTATCTTTTATTATTTCAAATTTTCGTTCTTTTTACATGGGTTTGTGATTATTTGTTCTTTAATGGACGATCGATTAAAACTCTAGTGGTTCTTCGTGCTTTTCAAGATCTTGAAAATATCAAGAGTGTGGAATATTGTGTATTAGGGTTGGTCCTTGTAATCTTGAAAATATCAACAGTATGTAATCTTGCTGGATTTTTAGCAGCTTTTTGTACTTTGTCTCCAATTTTTTTTTTCTCTGTGCAATTGTTTGTATTTAGTCTCCTTTTTGATATAATTTTCTTTTAAGTGAACATTTTTTCTTCCCTTTTTATGAATAAAATTTAGTAAATTCAGTAAGATTTTGTCAAACTTGATGGAACTGCCTCTTAATTAGTTGATTAACTCTTTCTCTGTACCATCTTATTACCTTTTACTTTTGTTTATTTCTTTCATTTGGTTATATTGAAATAATATGCTGGGCAAACTAATATGGGCTCTCCGCGTTGTCACTATATTTCAGAGTTCTGCACATTTGGGTTTCTCTTTATAAATGTTTTTTTTTTGTCCATCAATATTTTATGGTTTGGGGGATTTTGGATTAAAAAGCAATTTGGTACTTTTGTGTATCCATTGATTACTTCCCCCAACCAGGTGGTTTAAGACTTTAAGATTTTACGCGGATTGATGATTGTTTTCATTGTTGATTTTGACTTTGTTTCAGGGTAATACGATAAGTTTGAGGACCTGGTATTTAAATCTCCAATTCTTGAAAAAGAGACCCAAGGGGTTTATTTACGTATTTCTTCTTTGTTATTGACTGCTTTCTCCATGAGGATGATCCTGAATGGGAGAGCGCTTGGTGTTCTTACTATATTATTTCTCTCCGTGCTCTTGAATAGCAGTTTCAGTTACGCTGTTGAGAGCGACATTAATTGTTTGAAAGCTACAAAAGCTTCCTTAGAAGATCCAAACAATTACTTAAACTCATGGAATTTCAATAACAACGCCGAAGGATTCATTTGTAGATTTATTGGGATCGATTGTTGGCATCCAGATGAGAGTAGGGTTTTGAATATCCGTCTTTCAGGCATGGGACTTAAGGGCAAGTTTCCACGCGGTATTGCTAATTGTACCACTTTGACTGGCTTAGATCTTTCTAGCAACAAATTATATGGGACTATACCATCAGACATTTCTAAAATTGTCAAGTTTGTTACGTCCTTAGATCTCTCCTCCAATAATTTATCAGGCAAGATCCCGGTGAATCTTTCCAATTGTTCGTTTTTGAACGTTCTTAAACTTGAAAACAATCAGTTAACAGGTCAGATTCCAAGCGAGCTTGGCCGACTTGCTCGAATTAAGACGTTTAGTGTAGCAAATAATCGATTGACTGGGCCAGTGCCCCAATTTAGTCCCAATGCTAGAATAACGGCGGAGAGCTATGCCAATAATTCCGGACTTTGTGGGGCGCCTTTACCTGTTTGCCCCTCATAAAAGATGTATTTCAATGTTCCTCATAGAAAATGAATTTCAATGTTTTCTCGATTCGAAGGCTTATAAATTTTCATGTATTTGAATGTTCCTTGTTGAAGATGTATTTCAAAGTTTTTTAGATTATTGAAATTTGAAAGGGGGAGAGATGAGAATATGAATTGTATTGATGAATAAGAATTGTACAAGGTCCCATTGTATAAGGATAAAGAAAGTTATACATGGAAGCTCTTATCTATGCTTGGTTCAAGAAATTAATCAATAGTCAATTATACTATATATATATATATATACATTTGACATCCTACCATATATATTCTAACACTTCCTCTCAAATTGGCACACATATATTAAATATGCCTAACTTACTAATTAACTTGGTGAATATCTTTTTTGTCATTGCCTTGGTATGTATGTCAGTTAGTTGGTCTACAGAGCGTACATGAGGAACATAATCTACCTTTTCTTCCAATTTTTCTGTGATGAAAAATATGTCCACTTTAACGTGCATTGTCATATCATGTTGAACTGGATAATGAGCAATATCACATGTTGCCTTATTATCACAGTATAGTATCATAGGTTCTTTCGGAGGATAACCTAGATCTGGCAGTAACAGCTTTAACCATAATAACTCATGGACTCCGACGGCAAATCCTCGATATTCTGCTTGAGTGCTTGATTGAGATACAACATTTTGGCTTTTAATCCTCCAAGTGATAAGATTTCTAACTATAAACGTGAAATATCCAGATGTAGATCTTTTCTCGCCTATATTGCCCGTCCAATAAACATCAGTGTTTCCTTCGACCTTTAGGATGCCCTTATTCTTCTGGAACAAGATCCATTTTTCACGATAAGTGCTTTAAGATACAATGGACATGTAGATTGATATTATAATATAGAACTTATGGTATATCAATCTCCATTATTTGCATATGGATGGTGGTGCCATAACATCTATAGATCCTTTTTTTAAAAGGAATTGAATACTATCGAAGAGTTGGTACATATATTTATCATATTTAATAAACAAATAATTCTCTTAAACATAGTAGTCTTTTTGTATTGTCATTAATACATGAGAAATGCTATCAGTCTCTTTGTGTTTGATAATCAATTATTAATTAGTGTATCAAAATATTTTAATTAGAATTATGTCATCATAAGAATGTAATAAGATATTTTCTCTCCATCTTCCTTCCCTCTATGTAAATTACAGTGTTTTCCAATAGCATTTATAATTTAGGTTTTGTAATTTTTGATATTCTATAATATGCTTGAGAGGGTGCACACCAACTATTTGGCAAAATGACACTAATAAAAGTATATATCAAATTGTAGAGGTTTGTTCCATATTTAGTATTTCATTTATATCTTTTTGCTTTACATATTTTAATCTACTACAAAATGAGATTTATGATATGTGCTAAGAATATAAAACCTTCATCAAGATAAATGGCCAATTCCACCCATTGTCAATTATTTTAGGTTGGATGTTAAAAACTCTAATAATGTGCAAGTACCATCACATTATTACAATTTTGCTTTCTAAAATTTTCACTTTGCTCATCTCTAACTAATAGCCACCAGTGGCAATCTATTATGGTCAATAACATTTATTTAGCAATGCATTGAATATCTATATAAATCGGCCCATTAATTAATTAAAGGTAAACTCTTTGCTTTTCTAAACTTAAAACCCAAATGCAGATTGAAACTATTGGGTTTATATTTTTTTTAATTTTCATTGTTTGAAATCTTAGACGTATATTTTTTGTCAGAGAATTCGATATCATTTGAATTTTAATGGTCTCAATTCATCTATTTCCTTACCAACAATTTACTATGCACATATTTATCTTTTATCTTTTCATTGTGACTTAGCTTCAATCTAGATTTGATTAGTTTATATTTCTAAAGCACGGATACTTCATTAAGGTTGGAATATCGGTATCGGATACGTATCATGCTTGGATACGAGACCGATACGGAAGATATGTACAAAATACGTATCGGAGTATTCATTATTTTTGAATTATTTTTAAATTTTCAAATACGAGAGGGTTACGGGAGGGATATCTTTGGGATACGTCATGGTAAGTTTTGTAAAAAAAAAATTATTGGTGTCACTTTAAAAATAACAAATAATTACTTTAATGTAGAAACCTCTAAAAGAGACTTAAGCTTTCCTTTTACAGTTTAGTGAATAAGTTAACCCTTTTATCAAAAGATAAAAAAATCGATCAAAACACTCCGTCCTTTGTCTACATTCATCATTTTTCGGTCTTTATCCTTATTATGATGTTCAAGTCATAATATTATATCTACTTTTAGCTATTATGCAATTAAATTATATATATATATATATATTATAATTATTTTTTATTATTCGTATCTAAGATGTATCGTATCCAATATTTTTCTAATTTTTTCGTATCACCATGTTAGAATATATTACGGTTCCTAATTATAAGTTACCAAATTGTATGTTACTTAATTGTAATATGTTACCTAATTGTAGCCTAGCTCCTCTAGTATATATATCCATCTTCATTGTACATTGTAATCATTAAGAATATCAATACAATTCATAATTCCTCTTCAATTTCTATTTCGTAACATGGTATCAGAGGGAAACATCCTCCTCTAGAACCAATCCTTTCCTCAAAACACTATCAATCCTTATTCTCCTCTCTCGCCACCTCGATACAAAACCCCAAACCACCAAAATAATATACCAAAACCTTCGTCTCTTCAATACGAACCAAACGCCGTCAAATTCACCCCGATCGGAGTTTAAACGTGCCCACATGCGCCGCTGGAACATCGCCCAGTCGCGCCTCCCAGATCCACGCACACCCTCCTTTCTTGATCAATCGCCACCTCGATACCGAACCCTAAACCACCCATATAATATATCAAAACCTTCGTCTCTTCAATATGGACCCAACGCCATCGAAATCACCCCGATAGGAGTTCACACGCGCCCCCACGCGCCTCTGGAACATCTCCCAGTCGCGCCGCCAAGATCCACGCGCCACTGCCCTAAAAACCCTAAACCGGTTTTTTTCTGAACCGGTTTTTACTCCCTTGACCGGTTCACCTATATCTAACCCGGTTTTTTTCACTCTAAGACCGGTTCCCCACTAAATCAACTGCTCCGGATCCGTTTCTGGCCTCAGATTTCTCTGAATCAGAATATTTTTTACGGATACTATGTTATCTTCCACGTTTCTCAATGGAAAAGCACGAGTTTTCGCGTCCGATTTCTCTCGTTCTCAATGGCACCAACTATGTTCAATGGTCCCAAGCCATGACCAGTTTTCTGAAGTCTCATAAGTCCTGGCGAATTGTTACTGGGGAAGTCCTTAAGCCAACCAAGAAAACCGATGAAACTGACGATAAGTTCAATGATCGACTTGATGATTGGGAAAGCAGAAATGGTGATATTATCACATGGGTTCGGAATACCTCTATCTCTCGTATAGGGCAGCAAATTGGTCGTTTTACCACTGGGAAGGAAGTCTGGGATTTTCTAAAATCTAGGTACACCCCAAAGGATCTCTCTCATCAGTACCAGTTGATTATTGCTTTACATTCTAAAACTCAACAACCCGAGCAATCGATTGATGATTATTTATCCGACCTTCAAGCTATTTGGGATCAGCTAGCCCAATCCGAACCTACTTTTTGTGGGCATGATACAGAAAAATTTGAAACATACCGAGATAACCAGCGTGTTATCACTCTTCTAATGGGACTTCACGATAAATTCGAACCAGTTCGGGCTGCTCTACTCTATCGTAATCCTTTACCATCTCTTGATGATGTCATAACAGAGCTTCTCTCTGAAGAAACTCGGTTCGCCACTCGGGCCCACAATTCTCATGCTATTTTAGCCGTTCAAAGCTCGAAACCTACCAAAAACTTGTCTTCTCGAGAATGTGCATACTGTCATGCCACCACCCATATGCTACTAAAGTGTCCAATTAGGACGTGTTTCTTTTGCAAAAAGGTGGGACCAGGTCACTTTCAAGCCGATTGTTACAAGAACCCATCCAGGAGATCCTCCTCTAGATCATCTTCCAGCACCATCACCGCTGCCACCACTGATTCCTCTGAGGCAGACATTTCTACTGCACCTGTGACTCTAGCTGACATCACAGCTCTTCTTAAACAGGTTACATCCTCTTCTGGTTCTGCTATGGCTACCACCACAGGTACATCTTGGTTCTTTGACTCTGGCTGCTACAATCATATGACTTCTGATCCTGCTATTTTCACATCTAAAAGTTATAATTCTCATACACCCACCATTAAAACTGCTGATGGTTCTCAGTTATCTGTTAGTCATGTTGGGACGGTTACTACACCTAGCCTCTCTTTACCTGCTACATTCCATATTCCAAAATTGACTATCAACCTTATTTCTGTTGGTCAACTATGTGACCTTGGGCTGAATGTTATATTTTCTTCTTCTGGTTGTCATGTGCAGGATCCTCAGACGACACAAATTATTGGGATAGGCCGTAAAGTTGGCCGCATGTTTGAGCTCATACACCTTCGTACCTCACCTACTCCTATTGTTGCATCCACACCGACTACTACTGCATCCACACCACCTGTTTCTTCGTTTGAGTTATGGCATTCTCGTTTAGGACATGTGTCTTTTGATCGTCTTCGTTCTATTGTGTCATCTGGTCAGTTAGGGTCAATAAAGTCTGAAAAATTGTCGTGTCTATCTTGTCAACTTGGAAAACAACCTGCATTATGTTTTAATAAAAATGATTATATTTCTTCAGCACCATTTGATCTTATTCACTCTGATGTTTGGGGACCATCTCCACATTCTACCATGGGAGGTTCAAAATATTTTGTTATCTTTTTGGATGATTATTCTCGTTTTACTTGGATCTATCTTATGAAAAATCGTTCTGAATTAGCCCAAATTTACTATAATTTTGCTCGTATGATTCAAACTCAATTTTCTCGTCCAATAAAGATTTTTCGTGCTGATAATGCCATGGAATACAAGGCGACATCATTTCTTAAATTTCTTCGTGAACATGGCACTATTTCTCAATATTCTTGTCCAGGTACATCTCAGCAAAATGGTCGTGCTGAACGTAAGCATAGACATATTCTTGACACTGTTCGCACTCTTCTTATCTCTAGTAGTTGCCCTGAACGATTCTGGGGGAAGCAGCACTTACCGCTATTTACACTATCAATCGTATACCTGTTCCCTTCCTTCAGCATCAGTCTCCATATGAGAGACTTCATGGTACCTCTCCTGATTATAATTTATTACGAGTCTTCGATTATGCTTGTTTTGTGTTACTCCAGCCTCATGAACATTCTAAATTGGAACCTCGTGCTCGTCTTTGTTGCTTCTTGGGGTATGGAATAGAACACAAAGGTTATAGGTGTTGGGATCCTGTCTCTAAACGCCTACGAATTTCTCGTCATGTTGTCTTTTGGGAACATAAAATGTTCTCATCTCTCTCCAAATTTCATGTTCTTGAAGAACCTCTACTTCCATTCTTCACTCATTCTTCCCTTGATCTTTCCACCCCTGAATTAGAGACTCCAGTTATCACATCACCACCTGAACCTGACCCAAAAACCACACTTCCACCTCACTCAGTCTCCACACCGCATCCTACTCCAGAAGTCCCCCCCCCCACCACCACCACCACCTCAACCACTTGTTCCACCGTCTGCTGAATTGTTTACCCCATCCTCATCTGATATTATTCATTCTGACGAGCCTCAACAAACGGTCCCTCCCAATGATGATGTCTCGCCTGCTGATCCTATCATACCTCAGCCACAACGACAGTCCACTCGGGTAAAAGAGCTTCCTCACTATCTTCGTGACTACCATTGTTACTCTACCATGATTTCTCACTATGAACCTTCCTCTTATAAGGAAGCCAGTACTAATCCACTTTGGCAGCAAGCTATGACAGAAGAACTGCAAGCTTTAGATAAATCTCATACCTGGGATATAGTGAATCTTCCTCCTGGAAAGTCTGCAGTTGGGTGTAAATGGGTATATAAAATCAAGACACGATCTGACGGTTCAATTGATCGTTACAAAGTTCGTCTTGTAGCCAAGGGGTTTAATCAGAAGTATGGTATAGATTATGAAGAAACTTTCGCTCCTGTCGCTCGCATGACATCTGTTCGCAGTCTTATTGCTATTGCTGCTGTTCGCAAATGGGATCTTTTTCAGATGGATGTCAAGAATGCCTTTCTTAATGGGGATCTCACAGAAGAAGTCTATATGAAACCCCCTCCCGGTTATTCGCACCAATCTACTCAGGTCTGCAAGCTTCGCCGTGCCTTATATGGGCTCAAGCAAGCCCCTCGAGCTTGGTTCGCAAAATTTAGCTCCACTATCACGAAGCTTGGTTACTCCTCCAGTACTTCAGACTCAGGCCTCTTTATTCGAAAGACAGATTCTGGGATTATTCTTCTCCTCCTCTATGTGGATGATATGATAATTACTGGCGATGATCTTTCTGGTATCTCGAATCTCAAAAAGTCTCTCAGTCAGTTCTTTGAGATGAAGGACCTTGGTCGACTCAACTATTTTTTAGGGCTTGAAGTTCTTTCTGATTCGACGGGTTACTATTTGTCCCAGGTGAAATACACGTCTGATGTTCTGGCTCGTGCTGGCCTCACTGACAGTAAAACTGCATCTACTCCATTGGACACTAATGTCAGACTTACTCCGTTTGATGGTACTCCTCTCTCTGATGGCACTCTATACCGACAGTTAGTTGGCAGTTTGGTTTACCTTACTGTCACGCGCCCAGATATTGCTTATGCTGTTCATGTTGTCAGTCAGTTTATGTCTGCTCCACGTTCTACTCACTTTGATGCTGTCCTTCGCATTCTTCGTTATCTCAAAGGGACAATGTTTTACGGGCTTCACTATTCTTCGAGATCATCTCTTGTGTTACACGCTTACTCTGATGCAGATTGGGCTGGTGACCCTACAGATCGTCGGTCTATTACTGGTTACTGTTTTTTCCTTGGGGACTCTCTTCTTACTTGGCGTAGCAAGAAATAGTCTGTCGTTTCCCGGTCAAGTACTGAGGCTGAATACCGTGCCCTAGCTGATACTTCACAAGAACTTATATGGCTTCGACGACTCCTTGATGAACTCGGTGCTCCTCAGGACTCTCCTACTACTCTCTATTGTGACAACCGCAGTGCCATCCAAATCAGCCACAATGACGTTTTTCATGAACGAACCAAACACATTGAGATTGATTGTCACTTTATTCGCCAGCATATTCGCAGCCTCTACATACGTCTTATGTCTGTAACTTCTGATGACCAGCCTGCAAATCTCTTCACCAAAGCCCACCAGCCTAGTCGTTTCCAAGCTCTGATTTCCAAACTCCAGCTGGTCTCTCACTTACCACCTTGAGTTTGAGGGGGGGTGTTAGAATATATTACGGTTCCTAATTATAAGTTACCAAATTGTAATATGTTACCTAATTGTAGCCTAGCTCCTCTAGTATATATATCCCTATTCATTGTACATTGTAATCATCAAGAATATCAATACAATTCATAATTCCTCTTCAATTTCTAAAGGTACCGTGTCATATCCAATACCATATCCATGCTTCATAGGTTTTTATGGACACTAACCGATATTCCAACTTCAGAAATCCTACGAAATTCTCTATCATGTAATGTTATTCCAGTAATTATATCTATATTTAATTTTTAATCCACCAATCTGATGAGATAAGCTGGCTTGACTATGCATAGAAATCTTAGTTGTAGATAAGTAATTGGCGTTCAAACTTCAGAGGTAATTGGTTTTGAAAACAAGCTTAAATGGTTTTAATTAGCTTCCTATGCTTTCAATTTGTTTTGATATTTTCTAGCCATCAAACTACTTCAGAGGTAATTGGTTTCGATAGCAAACTTAAATGGTTCTAATTAGCTTCCTATGTTTTCAATTTGTTTCAATATTTTCTCTTGAAATCTATTGACTTGCACTCTTCAATTTGGTATGGTGACATTACAGAATAACCATTTATCTGTTAAATGCCATGAAAAATTGATGAAGAATTAAAGAACATTCATATTGGAATTAGTATTTATGTTTAGCATATTATTTGTGCAAATTATGCTTTAAATATACATGTAAGCAAATTAGGTGTTTACATTGTTTATAAGTTTTAAGTTACGTGAATTTTCATTTCTAGAACACTTATAAATAGTTTCAAGAAGAGAAATTTAAATACACCGTCATTCAGTTCTAGAGTCTTAATGGTTAAGGCTTTGCACGATGTATTATTAGAAATATAAGATTTGAGTGCACGGTAAAGGTAAATTCTCTTTTTGTACATCAATTCCTAAACAATCATTTTAAATCTCTTCAATATTATTCCATTTCCCATTTTCTCTCTTTATATATGTAGTTTTGGTGTAGATAAGCTAAAATATTTTATTAAATAGATTATCAAGGATTCTTTTTATTATTATTATTAATTTTTTTGTAACACATGTAGCAGACAAATACATTAGTGTTTGATCTTCAGGAAAATGGAAGGAAATGGGTTCCCAATTGGTTCAGACCGGGTTTTCACGATAAGGAATTTTGTTAAAGTGGTGCTTTGGATTTTCGTTTTCTAATCACTTTAAGGAACAGAGTCTCCCATATATACGTCGTTAATATAAGTATGCTAAAATATAAGAAAAAATATAATGTTTGGCCAATTGCATTCATTTGTTCGCTAAAATTCTTTTTCTTACCATTTCCTATTTGAATTTACCATCATTCTATTAGTGAGTACAAAATCTTAACTGCATTCTGCCACTTAATCGTTTAAACAAATTACATACTCTATGATCGTAAGAATTAGCTAAGGTTAATTACATTACATGCTAATGCTATTTATTATTTTGGCCACTTATTTATTTATTTGGATTTTTTGATATGTTTTTTTTTTCCGCTTAATGTTAGTTGTTTTAATTCTCTATGGCTATGTAGCTGAATAGATATAATACTATATATAAATAAAAATTATAAAATACCCGCCTATCTCTTGTCTAGATTGTTTTGTATGGAATATAATTCATGTGAGTATTAACCGGTCCAGAGAAAGGTTTATTAATATTGTATTATGTATCTTGAGATGTTGACATCAAATTAATTGATTTAAACTTTGTTATCCAAATCACGTACAAGTATAACTCTTGTCTGCCATGCTAGTACACGTGTTGAAGAGAAACTTCAAATCCAACTGCGGTTTTGCATCAAAACAGGAAAGAATTGATCTGTACTTTTTGCCTTTCGTCACTATTGTTGTTTTGGAATTATCCAAAACATAAAGAAAGCGAAGTATGGATCGTTCGAATATCTTAAAATTGATGAATTGAAAAAGTGACCTCTGTTGTTAGATTTATTTGTTATTTTTTTGGTATATTTTGGAGGTATATGCTTGTTATTCATGCGAAAAGTGACTGGTCCAAAGGAAGAGAATTATTTGGCCGAATAATGGCTTTACATGCGGTAATAAGTATGAGATGTCTAATAAGTTTTCCATGTGAATAATAACTGGCCAAAAAAAATGTGGTTATTTAACAAGATTAGACTTCTGCATTTGATTAACGCAAGGAGAGGGCCAATTAAAAGTTGATATTTTTGACCAAAGTCATTAATATCAATATTTGTATTAGGCATCTTGAGATGAACTCCGTCATTGATTGTTGGATTAAACAAAATGCGTATATTAAAAGCTAGTAATATTTGCTCTTATTACTGCCAACATCGATACAAATCTTAAAGATATTGAGTTTAGGGGGGGGGAGATAAGGTTTAAAATGTTGTCTTTGAGAAGGCGTCAACTTCCTTGTCAGATATTATTGACAGTAGTCAAAATTCAATTCTAATTGTTAGTTAAGAAGGAAATAAGGATATCAAGGAAATCCAAAATATCAAGACAACAATATTAAAGAGCCTTCCTAATAAGAAGTAATAGTTTCAAAAAGGCAAACTTAACAAGCTCAAGATAAATTATACTCGTATAATACATAAATGAATATAAAGGTAACATTTTCTCAATGGAAACATTGATAAAATGATATATACGGTGCAACTAAAAAGTTAAGTATTAAATAAACACAAAGTATCCTGTTTGCGAATAAAGAAATTCCTCTATAGACCCAAGTAAGTTACTTATTATTGGTGCTACAAACTCCATTAAATTATTACCTCATACAGTTTCGAGGCTAAAGTGAGGGATGCTTGTATATACCACAAGATCAGTGGGAGTAAATTAATATTCCTAGGGACCTATGTAGATATTATTCTACTAGTCATTGACGATATAGGTTTATCATCTAAAACAAAGAAATTTTTAATAAAGAATTTTAAGATAAGAGAACTTGGGGACGCATCCTTTTGTATAAAGACTCCAATCTCGAAGTATTCTCGGGTTATCACAGAAGAGCTATATTGGGAAGAATCTTGCCAGATTTTCTGCCATGCAAGACTAATTCTAGGGGATACTCTTATTGTAAAGGACTCAAGTTAGGTGGAAAGTTTTCTATAAGCATTGGCTATTAGAAATCTTATGCATGGTTAAGCAATAACACATCCGATTTTAACATTTAAAGTAATGGATGTTTGGTAGATGTTTTTATATTATGAATTAATAAAGGCAGCAGTTAAGATTTGAAAATGTTCATAAAAATTACATGCTCATTAGTTGGAATCAAATCAGTTAAAGATCATTCGGTATTCTGATTTTGTATTAAGATTATGATTGTCACAAGGGCTACATAAGGTATTAAAAAAATCACTAAAGTTTTATTGTGACATCGAGGTCTTCTTATTATTAAGAAGATATGTTCAGAGTCGACAAGTATAAATAAAGCATATAAGGATATACTCCACTAATACGGATCTCCTCACCGAAGGCTAGATACCTGAGGCCATTACGGGTAACTTGCTCATGGGGTATTGTTTTATTTGATGGTGTGACAGTTCAATGAGAGTTTGTATGTATCTACTTCTATTTGAACATACTTATAATTTTTCGATCGAATAAAGGATATGGTTTTAACTCTGAATGTTGATTTCCATTATGGTAATGACATGAAGAGGAAAAGTTAAGGACTTATCATAATAAAGTAACGTAGGACCAGTTAGAAATAAACATGTATGGATCACATTGCATGTAATTTTCATGTTACGCATCCATGATTTATCTATGTCATTTAACTATGTTGATGTACATGACCATTAATGGGTCCAATTACAATTGATGTAATGAAGATCACTTTGATCCTATATTGAAGTAGTTAATGGACGAGATTGTTTGGTACCCTTCAGGACATGATAACAATTTCAGGAGCTCACTAAAGTTAAACACATTTATCAGGTTACATATGTGGTCCAGTGAGAGATTGCTGGATTAATTTTAATTGGGACCACAAATGTATATTATTAATGCGTGTTATCATTCATAAGCCTAACTTAAGTGATCTAATTAAGTTTCAGAAGATTTAAGGGTATATTTGTCATGGAATTGGTGAGTAGATACCATTAAGCAATTTTTATTTCTATGAGGGGTAGAAGTGAAAGGTTGCAATAGTTTTCCAACCGCTATAACTGCCATTGGAAAAACTATAAATAAAGGGGTAATGGTCCCTAATTCTTCCTACCAAAATAATTCTCAAAATCCTCTTAAGAGAGAAACTCAACTTCATAAAGGGAAAAATTAGAAGATCATTACAAGACAATTCTTCCACTCAATTGCTTTCTTGATGGATTCGGGTACTCTTTCCTTCCAATCTCATAATAATCTAATGTGATATGCAATCAATCATATTCATAAGATTAATTCTTACGGTCTAATTTTTATCAAGTGGTATAATATTATATATATAAACACAATTTACTCGGGTTTCTCTATCCCAAACTTCCGTTAATACGCAACGGTTTCTCTTTGTATCTCACTGGATGCAGTTAGGTTTTTCCATTCTTAATAATGGCGATGGCTCTTTTCAAAAGAAGTCTCATGTTAATCGACTTCTCTATCCTCTTTAAATAAATTCTTTACTCAAAAACTAATTAAATCCCTCACTCTCAATTGTCATATTTCATTCGTCCATTTGGCTTTCTTCTATGTGTTCCCTCTATGGTTTTGCTCTTGAGGCATTTGTATAAAAGGAAGATTTTCTAGTCTTCATAGCAAGGAGAAAAAACGGTAATTTTCTTTCAACTCTGCCTTTGATTATATATACCTACATTACAATATCTTCATAATCCGCTTGTGTGTGTATATATATTTAGATGAGTTTTCAATGGTTACCTTCTTTTTCTACCCATCGATGTGTACTGACAATAATTAATGCCTATTGGTGAGGTGGAACACCTTTAATCTGTTATATCAGGTTAAGGTGACTAGTTCTTTCTCTTTTCTTTTAATTAATTTTTAAGATTCCTTAAAGATTACATTTACCAAACAAACTTAGGATAACCCAATTTCAAATTAGGATAGGTGTTTATAAGTGTTTTTGTAATTTCAGTTTTATAGTTAATTAATAAGATAAGTTTATGGAAAATAACACTTTCAAAATAAATTTAACTTTGATTCCTCATCTCTATATATCAAGTTTACAAATTACATACAACTCTTTCCATTCTTGTTCCTTGTTTGGTAGAGTACGTTTCTAAAAAAAAATTAAAAACTTTAATGATCTCTTGGGAGCTGCCCGTGGGGCGTTTACATGGGCACATTAATGATTTAAAATCGAGAGTATTGATTGAATTTTTCATTTTCGATATTTTTTTTAAAACATATGTATAAAGATTAAATCCCGTAATTTTTGTAAGTACATATTTAAAAGTCACCGAAGTTACGTGCAATTTATTTTTATTTTTAAATGTAAAGTGGAGGAAGTAATGAATTTAATGCTTCTCCTCTTGGTTATATTGTGCATCTCTTAGATGGTTTAAACTTTCGTAAGTAGTTTGCGTTTGAATGAGTCATCGGTCGATGTAAACACTATCTGTCAAAAACTAAACCATCCAATTCTAAACGAACGTTGAGATCATTGCCTTAACTAATCTATTGCAATTTTTGGAAGTTATGTTGTTATGGAGTTTTGATTACATAATTCATAAGACATGACTTAAATAAATTGTTATTCATATCATTATTACTCTGCTAACTAAATGGTAAATGCTAGCCAGATGATTTTTATTTTATTTTATTTTTTAAAATATTTTGTTGGGTCCCTCTTCAATATTTTGGAGGAATTAAAAAATCCCAGGGTGTCAAACGGGATATGGGTATCTGTGCAATGTTTTGGAGGAATTAAAAAATCATGGGGTGTAAAACAGGAAATTCTGATCAAGATCCACCTGATCAATTGAGAAATCCAAGTTCACAAGCGGAGAATACGTTATATATAAAGTGGAGGAAGTAATCCATCTAATTTAAGATTCTTTAAAATTAAATGGAAAAAAAATGACATATTATCAGGTAACAACGAGTTACTCACTTAACATTGTATTTAATATTTTGTATTTCTTCAATGTACATTAATCATGTTAGCCAACTACTCATTTAATCTTAACCTTTGATTTTTCATCAAATTGTTAATATTACAGCAACCATACATGTGTAGAAAGAGAAGGTAACCATTAAAATCACACCCATATATATATATATATATGTATGCAAATATTTCAATTACTTAGTGGCATTTTAAGAGAATCAGAAGTAATATGATTAATAGGTTTTCTTAGTCTTAATCCCCCCCCCCCCCCCCCCCCCCTTTTTTATCTTCTATGGTTTTTGTGTTTTCATTGACTTCGAATTTTTGCTAACGCTTCTATTTTGTTAATTTTTGTCGTCCAACTCAAATTGATAGTGCGACTTGATGTACCATATTTTACCAAAAAATGGTTTGTAATCTTGACAGTTGATTAGGCTGAATTTTTATTTTTATTTTTTTTATGTACCAAAGTCAATTGAACTATTAATTCGAGATGGAAGGAATACTATAGATTCAGGATTTCGATTTTCCCATTATTTTTATATAAAGAAGTTTGATGGACTGAATTTAATATGAGAGACAATCTTTACTACTGCATTTTTCATGTTTGGTGCTAAATAGTGTTTGCGATATGTTATAAACAATTCACCAAATCTTCTAATCTACTCTTTACCTGTTTGTAAGTTCAGTCAGAATCCGATTTCTTATTTTGTTTTACCAAATCGCCTAGATATAGAATTAGTCGGTATCTTTGGTATATTTATAGTCTCCCAGAAAATATAGTTATTCATATTTGAAGATTTGTTTTCCAACTTTTTTTTTCATAACAAAATATTGAACTTAAAATATTTATTTGACATGAAATTTGTTTCTTCTGTTACCCTAGATTCGTATTTTCATTTTTTGAGCAATTGGTCATCTATGATAAATTTCTTAGGACCTTTGATTGTGATTAATAGTGTTTGGTTTTGGTTATATTATTTAACTTTACGAAGTTAGTACTAGCCAACTTTATGTATATTTCCATATATTTGTAATTTAATACGAATATGTTGTGTTTTGGTATAATTGTAATTAGCAATAGTTGCAGTCCGATCTCCTGACAAAAATTTGGCAGTGTTTTTTGGTTATATGTTTTAATATTATCAACAAATTAAACATGCTTATTTTATTTATACGGGTGAATGGTGAGTTAGCTTCGTATCATGAATTAAGCGCTTTCCCATGTTTATTCTTAATAATGTTATTCTCATCTCAAACCAATTTTATTGTCTTTTGTCAAGAGTGCAAGAATGGACGTACTCCACATATTTTAAAAATGTTGTTTAGCCATGTTAATGCGTGATCCATTATAATAGTTTCTCTAGGTTTGTCATCGGCAAGCTCCTTTTTTACTTGATGTTGTATGTAGTTCGTTGCAATAGATACAATTTTTAATTTTTTTCGTGTGGAAAATAAAAATACACTCTATTCAAATATTTCAATTAATATTGCTCATGACATGCCTAATATGTTAATGATATGATTTCTTAAATGAAAGGTTCATGTAGGACGGGCGTAGAGAGGGAGGCCGGGCTGGAGCTCACTCAAAAAAAAAAGTTAGTTATAATATTTATAAATATTAAATAGCAACCCAACTCATCCCATTCCAACTCAACTCAAGCCAACTCAACTCAATTCAACCCATTTTAAAAAAATAAAATATTTAGAATAACAATCTAGCTCACTTGACTTTTGTTAATTACTTAGGCCATTATTTTATTCATCTAAACTACCCACTTATGCTCTTGGTTTTTTTTTTGGTCCAAGTTGGTTGGTTTGGTTTTTGTTTTTGTCAATGATGCTCTTAATTCACTTAATACATATTATATTATATACTATTTATATAACTAATAAATTTATTCTAGGTTCGTAAAAAACTTGAGTACCATATGGCCATAATAATTTGTATATATTATAATAATAATAATAACAATTATTATTATTATTATTATTATTATTATTATTATTATTATTATTATTATTATTATTATTATTATTATTATTTTAATATGCGCTATTGCATGTGATAGACCCAGATGTTCAAGCCTTGAGTGGGAGGGGGAAGGAGAGGGGGAGGGGCTAGAGTTTATATATATTATTTATATATAAATTATTAGAGTATTTCAGTACTTCAGTTTATTTAATATATATTATATACAAATTTTTTTTGATTATTAGAGTATTATTGCTGCCAGTTGGACCAATACTTATATTTAATTTTTTTCCAAGAGCGTATATTTCAAAGCCTCAATTTTAGTAATGAACCATCGTATATATTTTAATTAATTTTTCGTTGTATTTTGGAACCTAATCTTAAGGCTTTGAAACTGAAATTTGGAGAAAAATTAGTCTATACATTTTTTAGCCAAACACAAAATTAATTTCAAAATTTCTTATGCTTGGAAAAGGGGGAAAAGAATTGTTATTAATATTTTCTCGAATTTTTTTTTTACAAAATTTCCTTTTATCATCAGCCCACCCCAATGTAAAATCCTGGGCCCGCCCTTGCCTCCGTCCATTTATTTTTTTCTCTTTAAATTTCTTTATTTGTATTTTTAGGTCCTATGTTTTTTTTTCGTCATGCTTACAAAAAAAATTTGTAAACACTTTTCTTATTATTAACGTGCGTACTGACTTTTTTTTCAATTGTATTTAATTCATTTCTATAATTACAACAAAGCGACAATATCTTCTATCAATTTTGGCACTTAGTTCTATCAATCTTGACACTTAGTTGATCTATCAATATCTTCTATTTTTTCCCCTTCAAAATATCGCTTTATGTATTTTAATTTTAGTGGTAGATTGATTTGAAAACCTTACGTTTGAAATAATTGAACAATTTGTCAATTTTGTCTTCTGAGTTGGTGGCATCAAAATACCCCCTTAACGAAATACCAAAAGTGGGATGTTTAACTAATTCTTACCTTAATTTTCGTTATGATTGTTTTTCTTAATCAACTAGACATTTTTCTATATGTATTCTTAATTCCATGTTTTTTCATCTCAAACTAATTTTGTATTATTTTGTAGGATTGCAAGAAAGAACTCTACAGATTTTAAAAGTTGTTTTCTAGCCATATACCTGAGAAAAAGACTGGAAAAGTAGTAGATGCATGGAAATGACCAATGAGTTGTATTTGATCATCTAATTGTTGAGTTTGAGTTTTTTCCATGTTTGTCATTGGCAAGTTCTTTCTCTACTCAAAGATGTATGTATATAATATAGGTTTTTGTTCTTTTTTTTTTTTTTTGTGAAAGCAAGATGTATGTATATTTGTTGTAATAAATACAAAACATTTGTGGATAAATAACCATAATGGTTCATTACAATTAATATTTTCTAATGAAATGTTTATGTTCATTTGTCAATAACATGATTAATCGCATAAAGGGCTCATGTAGTTACTTTCATTTATATTTTCCCCATTCCTATATTTGTATAAATAGGTATGCTGGGATGCTAGGAAGTGCAGAAAAATTAGAGATACGTACCATACTCTTTGTATTAGTCTTAATTATTAAGTTTGTTTAATTCATTTACCCCTTTTCTAAGGAGAATTATGAGTTTATAAACAGTAAACATAAATTGGGTAACAAACTAATTACCTAGTAAAATAGTCAATGTTTACATTCAATAAAAACAAATAAGGAATGACAATTTGTATTTTTGGGTCATATCGAGCATGACACGATAAGAATCAAAAGACACAAAGTTATGATATTTTTATGTAACATTCTTTGTAAACAAGATGCGATTAACAAAACAAACTATGATGAACATGATGCTATTTTGATTTTGTACAAAAAGTATAATACAAACACATCCCGCCGTGAATTTATGTAAAAGAAAAATCCTAAACACGACAGAAATTCAAATTCTCATATTAATTTAGTGCTAAATTTATTTCGTCTGCAATTGCCAACCGGGCCTGAACATAATCAGGCCTAAGAGTGAAAGGAAAATAAAAATTGGGTGGTTGAGGTCCAGCTTTCACATTATTTTCCGTCTTCAGAACGGTGAAATAAACGAGAGAGTCGGTCAAGTCCTTTTTTTCTTTAAGTCTCCGCCGTCCCTATACTCTTTGGAAATTGCATAGCGTTCTTCATTTGATAAACACCACCAATCTCTTTCTTCTCGCTAATTTCCGCAATAATATGCTTCTTTCTCATCAGTCAATTCCCCTCTCCATTGAACCCTAAAGGTCAGTAATTTACTCGCAAACTTTATTCATCTCTTTATATAGTTTGTTCTCTTTTAATAAGTTTCATTTTTAGCTTTAGTATTATAAAAGAACTTGCCCTTTACTGAATTATGAGCAGAATTTTGTTCATCATCTTATTTGTGGAATGGGGGAGGTGCTAATTCAAGAATCCTTTTGTGGATTTCTTGATATTTCTTGGTTAGGGGTTTAAATTTTTCAGGTGGGTTATCTTTTATTATTTCAAATTTTCATTCTTTTTACATGGGTTTGTGATTATTTGTTCTTTAATGGACGATCGATTAAAATTCTAGTGGTTCTTCGTGCTTTTCAAGATCTTGAAAATATCAACAGTGTGGAATATTGTGTATTAGGGTTGGTCCTTGTAATCTTGAAAATATCAACAGTATGTAATCTTGCTGGATTTTTAGCAGCTTTTTGTACTTTGTCTCCAATTTTTTTTCTCTCTGTGCAATTGTTTGTATTTAGTCTCCTTTTTGATATAATTTCCTTTTAAGTGAACATTTTTTCTTCCCTTTTTATGAATAAAATTTAGTAAATTCAGTAAGATTTTGTCAAACTTGATGGAACTGCCTCTTAATTAGTTGATTAACTCTTTCTCTGTACCATCTTATTACCTTTTACTTTTGTTTATTTCTTTCATTTGGTTATATTGAAATAATATGCGGGGCAAACTAATATGGGCTCTCCGCGTTGTCACTATATTTCAGAGTTCTGCACATTTGGGTTTCTCTTTATAAATGTTTTTTTTTTGTCCATCAATATTTTATGGTTTGGATTAAAAAGCAATTTGGTACTTTTGGTATCCATTGATTACTTCCCCCAACCAGGTGGTTTAAGACTTTAAGGGCTGGGTTCGATTAAAAATTGGCATTTTAGCAAAACCTTTATTCCTGGTACTTTTGTTCCATTAATGCTCGTTTGGTTGGAGTTTTAGGAATCCATTATTTTTTTTAATTTTCTGATTTTTTTTTTCACTTTACCGGGAAAAACATTTTTTTTTCATTTTCAAAAATAATTTTTTTCCAGGTGGTTTAGGGGAAAAAATATTTTTTTTCACTTTCTGGGGAAAAAAATATTTTTTTAATTTTCTGTTTGGAATTCGAGTTTTTTTTCTTTTTCTGGGAAAAATTAATATTTTTAATTTTCTGGGAATTGGCATTTTCTGGAAAAAAAATAATTTTTTTCACTTTCTGGGGGAGGAAACCTTTTTTTTATTTTCCTTTATTGGGAAAAAAATAATTTTTTTCCATTAATGCTCGTTTGGTTGGAAAAAATTTTTTTTCATTTTCTGGAAAAAATAATTTCACTTTCTAGAAAAAAATCGGCAAATTATTTTTTTTAATTTTCTGGATTTTTTTTTTCATTTACCGGGAAAAACATTTTTTTTTCATTTTCTGGGAAAAAAATAATTTTTTTCATTTTTAGAAAAAAAAAACAATTTTTGGGACAAAAAAAAAGGATTTCAAATTTTTTCACTTTCTGGGGAAAAAAATATTTTTTTAATTTTCCAAGATGGGAATTCCCAATTTATAAGGGAAAAATTAATATTTTTAATTTTCTGGCAAAATTTGTTTTTTTTTTCATTTTCTGGAAAAAAAATAATTTTTTTCACTTTCTGGGGAAAAATAATATTTTTTATTTTCCAAACAAAATAATCCTCATGGAAATGGAATTTTCTGGGAAAAAAATAATTTTTTTCATTTTTTGGGAAAAAATTCCAAGAATCCTCAAAAACTCCAACCAAACGAAAAAATAATTTCACTTTCTAGCCCTAAGATTTTACTGGAATTTTTTTTCGGATTTTCGGGAAAAAAATTGTTTTCATTTTTTTTCATTTTTTGACTTTGTTTCAAAAAAAAACAATTTTTGGACAAAAAAAAAGGATAAGTTTGAGGACCTGGTAAAATTGGGAATCCAAGATTCCTCCCAATTTATAAGAAAATTTTGGCAGAGACCTAGGAATCAAATTCCTAGCTAAAACTCCAACCAAACAAAATAATCCTCATGGGTTTAGGATTCCAAGAATCCTCAAAAACTCCAACCAAACGAGCCCTATTTCGCGGATTGATGATTGTTTTCTTTGATTTTGACTTTGTTTCATTGATAAGTTTGAGGACTGGTATTTAAATCTCCAATTCTTGAAAAAGAGACCAAGGGGTTTATTTACGATTTCTTCTTTGTTATTGATGCTTTCTCCATGAGGATGATCCTGAATGGGAGAGCGCTTGGTGTTCTTACTATATTATTTCTCTCCGTGCTCTTGAATAGCAGTTTCAGTTACGCTGTTGAGAGCGACATTAATTGTTTGAAAGCTACAAAAGCTTCCTTAGAAGATCCAAACAATTACTTAAACTCATGGAATTTCAATAACAACGCCGAAGGATTCATTTGTAGATTTATTGGGATCGATTGTTGGCATCCAGATGAGAGTAGGGTTTTGAATATCCGTCTTTCAGGCATGGGACTTAAGGGCAAGTTTCCACGCGGTATTGCTAATTGTACCACTTTGACTGGCTTAGATCTTTCTAGCAACAAATTATATGGGACTATACCATCAGACATTTCTAAAATTGTCAAGTTTGTTACGTCCTTAGATCTCTCCTCCAATAATTTATCAGGCAAGATCCCGGTGAATCTTTCCAATTGTTCGTTTTTGAACGTTCTTAAACTTGAAAACAATCAGTTAACAGGTCAGATTCCAAGCGAGCTTGGCCGACTTGCTCGAATTAAGACGTTTAGTGTAGCAAATAATCGGTTGACTGGGCCAGTGCCCCAATTTAGTCCCAATGCTAGAATAACGGCGGAGAGCTATGCCAATAATTCCGGACTTTGTGGGGCGCCTTTACCTGTTTGCCCCTCATAAAAGATGTATTTCAATGTTCCTCATAGAAAATGAATTTCAATGTTTTCTCGATTCGAAGGCTTATAAATTTTCATGTATTTGAATGTTCCTTGTTGAAGATGTATTTCAAAGTTTTTTAGATTATTGAAATTTGAAAGGGGGAGAGATGAGAATATGAATTGTATTGATGAATAAGAATTGTACAAGGTCCCATTGTATAAGGATAAAGAAAGCTATACATGGAAGCTCTTATCTATGCTTGGTTCAAGAAATCAATCAATAGTCAATTATACTATATATATATATATATATATATACATTTGACATCCTACCATATATATTCTAACACTTCCTCTTAAATTGGCACACATATATTAAATATGCCTAACTTACTAATTAACTTGGTGAATATCTTTTTTGTCATTGCCTTGGTAAGTATGTCAGTTAGTTGGTCTACAGAGTGTACATGAGGAACGGAATCTACCTTTTCTTCCAATTTTTCTTTGATGAAAAATATGTCCACTTTAACGTGCATTGTCATATCATGTTGAACTGGATAATGAGCAATATCACATGTTGCCTTATTATCACAGTATAGTATCATAGGTTCTTTCGGAGGATAACCTAGATCTGACAGTAATAGCTTTAACCATAATAACTCATGGACTCCGACGGCAAATCCTCGATATTCTGCTTCAGTGCTTGATTGAGATACAACATTTTGGCTTTTAATCCTCCAAGTGACAAGATTTCTAACTATAAACATGAAATATCCAGATGTAGATCTTTTTTCGCCTATATTGCCCGTCCAATAAACATCAGTGTTTCCTTCGACCTTTAGGGTGCCCTTATTCTTCTGGAACAAGATCCATTTTTCACGATAAGTGCTTTAATTTTCTCGTGATTTTTCTTCCTAAACAAAGTCTGATCAAGCTTGCTTTGGATGTACCTAAACTTTCGCATTGATCTCGTGAATCTCTCAAACCAAGCTTTTGGAGATTGTTTCAGATCATACAAGGACTTTTTCAACTCGCAGACTTTGTTTGTATGCTCCATAGGAATCTTATATCAAGTAGAAACTCCATATACACTCCCTCTTCTAGCTTACCGTATAAGAATGCATTATTTACATCGAATTGTTATAGAGGCTAACCCAAGTTTGTTGTTAATGAGAGTAGTACTAGCACATTATTAATTTTTGCTACTGGTGCAAATGTCTCTAGATAATCAATTATGTGTTTGTGTGTAGCCTTTTACAACTCGCCTTGCTTTGAATCTCTCGATTATTCCATTTGCTTTAAACTTCACATTGTACTCTCACTTACAACCCATTTGCTTCTTTCTCACCGGTAGTTCAGTCAATTCTTATGTATCATTTTTCAGTAAGGACTTCACCTCTTCATCCATTGTTGTTATTGGTGTAAATGTCTCTAGATAATCAATTGTCTATGTCTTTGTGTAGCCTTTTTCAACTCGCTTTGCTTTGAATCTCTTGATTGTTCCATCTGCTTTAAACTTCACATTATACTCTCATTTACAACCTACTCGCGTCTTTCTCACTAGTAGTTCAGTCAATTCATATATATCATTTTTCAGTAATGACTTCATCTCTTCATCCATTGTTGATTTCGATTTGGGATTAACCAAGGCTTCTTGTACACTGTTAGGTATAAATACAAAAGATAATTATTTCATAAAAGATTTGTTATATGGTAGTGAATCGATCATAAAATACATAGTTATTCATAAGGTATTTGGCTTTACTTGTGAAATTTGGATTATATGTTGATTTAGGTAAACCTCTATTTGCTCGATTAGGAAGTTGTTTTCTAGAAATAGAAAGAGATGATACCTGAGAGGACTAAATTTCAAATGTATTTTATGTGGATGATTGGTTATTTGGTCAGGCAGTGGCTCATTTTCAGTTGGCAAAGTTGCTTGTGACACGTCAGGAGATCGTTAAATGCTACAAGAATTTAACATTTTTGTGACTTTTGTAAACTATCATAATATTGAGTGTCAAAAAAAATGTCCCTCGCAAGAAAAAAGTCATGAATAATGAGGAAATGTTAATATTCATGACTTTTTTTCTAAGGGACAATTTATTTTTTATGACACTCAACCTTATGATTGTTTATAAGAGTCACAAAAGGTTAAATTTTTGTAGTGAAATTTCTGTTAATAAGGTTCCTGATAGTGAATCGAAAGTCAAAGCTGAAAATACCTTTATTGAACTTATCTATGCCTCATATGTATTCCCAAATAAAATGAACTTCCTTATAATGCTTTTCCTAAAGTTCAAATGATGATAGCACCGATACCCTTTCTATAAAGATGCATAACCCATAAATATGCATTTGAGAGCATGAGATTCGAGCTTTGTTCGTTGTTCCTTAGGTAAATGGACAAATGTAATATATCAAAGACCCATGAGGGTAGATTGGACATTATAGGTGTTGAGACAGATTTATCCAATACATCAGAATGTGTCTGCAAATCAAGTGTAGCAGATAGAATGTGGTTAATCAAATAAGCGGCAAAGGAAAATGCTTCACCCCAATATGATACTAGGGCATGGGCTCTGATTAATGATGCATGAACTACTTATAACAAATGTCAATTCTTCCTTTATGCAACCCTATTTTGCTGAGGGGTATATAGGCATGTAGTTTGAAGAACAATGCTATGAAGTTTAAAGTATGCTTATAATTATGTACCCATATACTCACCACCGTTATCCTTCCGAAGAATTTGAATGGTAGCTTTATTTTGTGTATTGATCTGTTTATGAAATCTCTAAAACAAAATACTGACTTTACCTTTGGATTTCGTGGGACATATTTAAGTCATTTTAATGCAATCATCAATTAAAGTAATAAATCACCGTATACCACTTAAAGACGAAGTAGGAGATGGATCCCAACCATCAAAATGAATAAGCATAAATTAAAATGAACTTTTACTCATTGAAGGTTTAAAGGAAGTACGATGGCTCTTAGTCAGTTCATAAATCTCACAATGAAAAACAAAAAAAAATCAACCTTATTGAAAAACTAGGGAAATAGTTTTTTTAAGTAGCTAAACAATGCGTGACCAAACCAATGATGCCATTCTCAAGTTTAATCTACACCCTTCTTCCCAGGGGTATTAGTGCTCAGGGCCTGATATAAGTGATCTGTGATCTTTACCTCCAAGTCTAAGTCGTACAATTTTTCATGCCATAACCAATCGTCCTCTTCATCTAAATATCCTTAAAAACACAACGAGAATGCCAGAAAATAACAACACAATGTGGATCATTAGTTATTTGGGAAACAAACAAGATATTATTCCAATGATGGTATTATTAGCACATAGTTTCGATTTAGGGTGTCAGATAGAAGGATTGATCATTTTCCTACAGCGGGAATTATAGTACCATTGGCTATGTAAACGAAGGTTTAAGATGATGGAGTAAGATGAGTAACTTGTTTAGAATCATATGCCATATAATCAGTGCCAGCATAATCAATTGCCCATGTATTATTCAATACAAAAACAAAATGTAAAGCCTTTCCAGATGTACATATGGTTGTGAGTAATCCAGATGCTTGTTTTTCATTGCATTCCTCTGTTCGACTTACTGCGGTGAAATTTTGCTGAAGGATCCAATCCCCGACTTAAAGGAAATGTATGGCCTGGTTCATCGAGAGGCTCTACGATGACAAACAACGACCATACATACCGATACTGCAACTATGGTTGCCCGTAATCACGCTAACTCCACTTCCAATTGGTTATGAGTGAAGTAACCCCTCCATTTTATATATTGCTTTGTGAGATCCTTTTTCCTAATGTGGGATTTATAGTCTTAACCGCCCCTTCATGTGTGTTGTAATTTTAAGCCTAACATGTGGACCGTTTATGTTGGGTTACACTGAGTGTGTGTGGCCTTGGGCCTTTGATTTATGTGTATGACTTTCCTTTGATACCATATTGACGTTTAAAGAGAGAGAAATATACGATAATATGAATTGCATTGATGAATAATGAACTGTACAAGGTCCAATTATAATGGGATGAAAAAGCCATACATGGAAGCTCAGGCTTATAAATTTTCTAACTTGTGTTTTTTTGTACATCTCTTTGTATAATATTTTTTTCTTGTTTTATATAAGCTATGATAGATTTTGGTGGCTTTTGAAAGAGAAGTGGGGGATGAGAATTGAACCGTGGCTCCATGTGTGAATTATCATACTCTTAACCATTAGGGTAAAGTTTGAATCTATAATTGATGTTTAATAAACAAATTTTTATGGTGTTATTATACTCATTGTATTTAAAAAGAATTACTTAATGTTAATCAAGCCTTTGCTAAGTTGAGATCTAGCATCTACCACTGATAAATATGGTGCATTTACCGTACGACGGCTTGCAATGGTTAAAATAGCTAGGATAAAACAATATTACGTAGTGTAGGGATGGGTAAAGTTGAGTTTAGCTAAGTTCCTTACCATACGCCTTCGGACAGCATAATGTATGGCTTTTTAGGGTGTTACAATTCTCTCATTTTTTTTCTATCCCTTACTTTTATTTTATATCTCTACACTATTTCTCATAACATGCCACATAAATTTAGTTTTATCTGTATTTTTACCTTACCACTATAGTACTACTATTTTAATACTCAAGTAAGTAGGTTAAATATACCTTAATTACCATACCACTAAGTTACGTTCCCCATTGTGGTTGCTTAATTTAGTGGCAATAGCCTTGTAACTTATTGGCATTCTCACTATCATGTAACAGATAAATCAACCTTATTGTGGTGATTGTTAATTTATAGTTTGTGTGGAAGAGTTGTAAAAAAAACTAATTATTGCCCGTGCCATCTGATACAGTGAAATAAAAAAAATATTAAATGCAAAAAAGTACCTTATGTTTGAATTATACATGTCAAGCTTTGAGAATTCACATAATGAGCTATCGTAGATAGGAATGGCAATGAGTCAAGTTTAGGAGGGTTTTTGCCAAATCCTAAATCGTACATGGAAAAATATGTTAGTTTGAGTGCATATTACACAGCTAAAGACATTGTTAGTTTGAGTGATAAAAATGGTGGACAATATTAGGTGAGGATTAACAAAACTCACATACATACATAGAACAACTCACATACATGAAAAGGGTGAGAGACATGAAAAACCGAAAAAAAAATTATACAATAAGGAATATCAAAAGAGTTTAAAACCCACAAACAAAAGCTATTCAACACACAGAGGGGGGTTGGAATTCAAAAGCTTATGTTATTCTCTCTTGTCACTAACATAGAGAGAAATTCAATCGTCTCCTAGTGGAAAAAATCCAAAAGTATATGCATTGTTCTTTACCTTGGCTGCCACTAAAATAAATAATTACCAGACCATCCTCTAAATGTGTGTCATAAATTGATGTCTAACAAAATGACTTAAGAAATGATAATAAAAAATGAGCACCCATATATACATTCATCAAAAGAGTTACTAAATAGTACATTATTCAAAAGAGTAAACAATAAAAAGAAAAGTAGAGTATGTCTAGTATTTTGATGGGTTTTCAGCCTTAGAAGTCTTAAAGAAATAAATATAGAAAGAAGGCTAAGGGAATGTGGGATATTAACGTAAAAATTTGCTAGACATTTGAAAGAGAGAGAGATATAGAGATTTTGTATTTATAAAAAGTTTAAAAGAGGAAAAAATTATAAAATTTGAATTTGTATTTCTTTTATCATTATATTAAAGTGGGGAGAGATAAAATAAAGAAGTTATGATTTGATTAGGTAATTTGATATCCTAAAAACACATTTTAGGGTTCGCCTGTCTTTTTGTTATTTGTAAATAACTTTAGAACATTGGTTAAGAATAATAAAATAAAAAATAAAATGGTTAGCGGAAGGACTTTCATCTCAATTTAAAAACAGCAGAGATGATGTGCCTCGTTCTAATAGGTAATTATTATTTTGGCACTATTATCTATTTCATTAAAAAGAAAAAATGTACAGCAGTTTGCACTATAATTTTTGAGATAAAAATGATAATAATTGCTTGAAAGTCATTTTTAAATTATACTTTTGAACAATTTTTTTTTTAAAGTTGATTAACATTAATAGAGTATCCACAATGAGTAGGATAAGTAAGGCAAATATACCATATGAGCGCACGTAACGGTTATCACAAATAGGGGAAAACACTATTTTGTATATACATGTTATGCTTTTGGTCTCCTTTTAACCTTTTCTTTCTACACCATTTCCGCTTTCTCACACTTCACTCTCTCTATCTCTCTTAAATACCTAGTTAATTAACAAATCAAAACTAATTTCCCTGTTGAAAAAGAAATTGATTCCTTACTTTTTTGTAGTACAATTCAAGTAACCATATGAAAGCATGGATAGTTAGGGGGACGCCAAGAATCGAATTTGGGAGTTCCTAGTTTTCAAGCAATTTTTTTACGGCTTTATCTATTAAGCTGGGTTTTATTTTTTGTCTATAGTTATTTGATATTAAAATATAAAAATAATTTAAAAGTAAATTAATTATTTTTATAATGTTAACCAAAAATTATGTTTTTGATAATATTAACAAAAAGATATTATATTTATAATGTTCATTGAAAATACCATTTACAAACAAAATTATCGTGCAACATTTACATATAATTGATAACATGAAAAGAGCTTTTGGTAGGCTTGAAATAAAAAAAGAAAGAGAAAATAATACTTATCCTTTACACTTTAAAATAATAAAAAATAAAAATAATGCTTAAATAAGGACTTGGAACCTATAATAATAGGCATAAACACGTATTATTACCACTTAACCACGTACTTTCATATATGTTTACTTGTTTTAACAATCTATACTTGATATTAAGAATTACTATGTATCATATTGCACACACAGCAAGTGTGCCATAGTAAGGCCATCTATTGTGGGTATAGTGGAATTTAGACTAAATTGTTATTTTAGTCGAATGAGTTCCACGTGGGTAAATAAGAAAAAAATGGGAAGGGTGAATGTCACCTGCTTGTAGAGGGATGTGTGACATTCACCCACCTGAGCTGGGACGGGTGACATTCACCCGCCAGTGAATGTCACCCAATGGTTATTTCTTTTCTATATTTATCCCCCACTACTGCCCCATTTCTTCAATGAAGAAGAGGAGATTTATGTTCAATATATGGCAACATTTGACAATGATTAGAACCATAGAGTTGAAGTTAATCAACATCGATGACGTACATCTATTGGCTACATTAATTTAATGTTATGCAAAGTAATGGAATTTAAATTCGTAGCCTAATATTTTTAGCAAGAGAAGTTGAAGGTAAACACCTTTGGGACTACTATTTTGCTCCAAATCATGTCTACTATTCGGTTAACTTCATAGGTGTTTTTATATGAATAGAGGGTTATTCAATCGAATCTTAAGTGATATATGTGAGTATGATGACTTTTTCATACATAAAGAAGATGCTTTGAGGCAAACGGGTTTGACAAACCATTAAAAAATGTGTTGTTATATGGTATCTCGCTTATGGTGTATTTATAGATATATGGGGTGAGTATTTGTGCCTTAGCGAAACATCATGCTTGAAGTCAGTCAAAAATTTTTGCAAAGTAATAGCAATTTTTGGTCTAAAACATGCCAGGTAACCAACCCTAACTGATGTTGCACGTCTTTGTGAACAAAATGTAGCTCGAGGTTTTATAAGAATGCTAGGTAGCATAGATTTTATGCATTGGAAATGGAAGAATTGTCCAACAACTTGGCATGTTTCGTACATGGGTTATGAGAATGCAACAATGATCATACTAGAAGCTGTGGCATCGTACAATACATGGATATGGCATTCCTTAATCGGTATGACTTGGTCATATAACAGCATCAACATCTTGCACATGTCGAATGTATTTGATGATATTTTACATTGTTGTACTCTTATAATTAATTATGAGATTAATGAAAACCACTGCACAATATGTTATTAATTACTTAGCAGATGAAATTTATCCTTAATACGCGACTATTGTTTAAAGTTTTTGGAATTTATCAACTCAAAAAGAAGAAGTTTTTTCTAAAGTACAAGAAAGCTGTTGAAAAGATGTAGAGCGCGCCTTTGGGATATTTCAATCACAATATGCATTCATTTGCGAACCGCAAAATTTTGGAATCAATTAGTGTTATCAATCGTCATACAATGTTGCATTTGAAATAACTATTACATAAACTTATCACAAAGTCTTGTATTCAAAACTTTTCATATTTGCTTCGCAACTTTGGGACTCCTTCCGCGCCAAAGATTTGTGCTTGTGGGTCAGGGTGAATATTGCAGACTAGCGGATCTGGTGGTCGACAAATCGTTCAGACTTGGTAAAGGTTGTCGTGGCACCTGTAGTAGGACAGAGGACTTATCGCGATGCCCGCTAACCAATTTATGATGTCTCCGTCGTTGACGTTCGTCAAGCAGGCCACGTGGATTGGCCAGGGTCTTCTTTGGCTAATGAGACCTTGATCCCGAAGCCTTCGGAGTATTTTTTTTATAAGTGCCTCTATTTGTATGGGAAATTCGCTGGTGATAGATCTCGACCAATGCCCCCCTCCTTCCCCTATAATTAAATTTCACAAGCTACACAATAATAATTTTATGTGATATACTTGATATATGGTGATATATTTAAGAAGAAGAAGAAGAAGAAGCTTGTATATATATATTGAGTATTGATCAAAAATTTAAACAAAACAAAATTGTTGGCAGACTAGCCATTAAGGCTAAAAAGGAAGGAGGAAGGGCAGGTCAATGTAACCGCCTAAGGAGGGGCGGGCAACATTAGCCTGCCTAAGTAGGGGTGAGTAAGATTCACCCGCCTAGTTATAATTTAGTCAATTGCTAAATTTAGCCAAGCATTACTATATGGTATAGGTTTATACCTATTTTTACGTACCCACGGTTGATAGGCAATTATTAAATATAGGTTTTTAATGTACCCATAGTGGATGACCTAACTAGTTAAAATAGTCGATGTTTACATTCAATGAAAACAAATAAAGGATGAAAATTTATATTTTTGGGTCATATCAAGCATGACACATCAAGAATCAAAAAACACAAATTGTGTTTTACGTTATCCAGACACTACTCGCATAAAAACGACTCAACACAACGAGTAAACACGTTCATTGTGTTAAACAAGACATGATTAACAATACAAACTAGATACAATTTTGATTTCGTTTAAAAAGTATACTATATACATAACCCGCCATGAATTTATTTAAAAAATCTTAAATATGACATAAACACAAAAAAATTGTAATAATTTGGTGTAACTTTTATTTCATCTCCGATCGTATCACCGTGTTATTTCAAAAATTACCACAATTCTTATATGGTGACTCAAATTTTTGTGGCGACTTATTGGTGTGGCCTTGTCCACCTCAAAAATTGATTTTTTTAGAAAAAAAACCCCTCAAATTCGTGGGCTTCTCTCTAGTGAATTATACGCTCACCAAAACTATTGATGGCTCACATTTAGTTATAATAAACAAGATACATTTTGGGCCATTATATGTGTTTTTTAAACTTCAAATCAAAGAAATCAACAATTTTTTTCTCTCTTATTCCACCAATCTACTCTCTCTTTCTCACACACACTTTTCTCTCTCATTAGCTTATTTTTATAATTTAAAATACATTCACTTTAAATACAAAAATTAAAAATTATTAAAATTTGCATATATGAAATCTACTTCGCAATACCTATAAAATAAGATCCATTATAAATATAAAGTTATGTGTAATGGAAAAAAAATTCAAGAAAAGCTATTGTAACCCACATTTTCTCTCTCTAAACCTATTTTCACTGTATAACTTACGTTCTGATCATCTTACACAATTTATCTATTTCAAATCCAGTTGTAACATAATTCTTCCTTTTGTTTATAAATAATATATATATATAATCTTTTACAAACTTAAATAGAATGTACTTTTTTTTTAAAAAAAGTACATTACTTTTGTATACTAACCAATGGTACCATATGTTTACAATTAAAATATTGAAAATATGTAATGTTGTTGTAATAATAACAAGGTAAATATTTTTTTTGTATATATGGTAAATGAATAGATATGGAAAATGGCCCAACCTTTCCTTTAGTTTTTTTTTTCAAAAAAAATGCTTAATCTTTTACGAACTATATATATTTTTTAAAAGAATATTACTTTTGTAAACCTGTATAAATACCGATGGTACCATCTGTTTACAATTAAAATTTTAAAAATATAAAATGTCATTATATTAATAATAGGGTACATTAATTTTTCAAAATATTAATTTTTGTATATATTGATGAATGATTAGGGATAACAAAATGGCCCAATCCGATCGTAATGAGATAATAAAACATGTTCGAATTTAAGCATATCATAAATGGGGGCATATTTGAGTTTTTCAATTGAAATTCACCTCAATCTGGTCGGGTCAAATATAACTTTTGACATCTTGAGTTCGATTTTAGCAAACCTACCCCCTCCAGCTTGGTAGTTAAATTGTCTGCTATCTCTATCTATAATAGCTCATTTATGTGAGTTCAAAAAAAGTACAAGGTCAGATTCGAGTTTTTCAATTGAAAATCACCTCAATCTAATCTACTCGAATATATCTTTTAGTATCTCAAGTTCGGCTTTAGTAAATCTTCCCCTTTCTAACTTGACAGTTAAATCGGTTGCCATCTCTATTTATAATATCTCATTTATATGTGTCCAGAAAAAGCCCGACTATTATAGCGTGATTTGTTACATAAATAGTTTTCTTAATGTATACTTTGGGCTGCAAGATGTTTAAATAATGGTTATTTTTTTACAATCTCACTATTTTTTAATTATTAATATTTTTTGTGTCATAGTGCCAAACCTAATCTTGATAAAAGTCTAAAAACCTTCCATTTCCATTCAAGCCATAGTTTCTTTACCACCCAAAAGCTATTGTTCATTAAGTGAAGGATTTTTCTAAGAATGTTGAGAATGAAGCAAATAGCACCAACATTATCACTCAAGAGTGAGTTTCAATTGTCACATGCTATTTTTTCTTTGCAATATATTTTTATTATGTTGTGAGCTGAGTAGTGGTAACATTTAATTTTAGTGAAACAAAAAATATACGTCTAAGTTTTCTTCTTTTTTTTCTTCATGTTATTCTTGTATTGTGCATTCGGGACACAATTCTAATCTTTGGAATCGAAAATGGAATTGTTCACCTAATTTTTACTTTAATTATAATTCCAAAACTCATAATTGGTTCCCAAATATTATATTAGCCAACAATTGTTATTTGATGAAGAATTTAGGCAAACTAACTTAATCAATTGCCTAGCTATTGTACAATACAATTTCTTAATAATAAATTTATCCTATCGATCTTGCAAAAGTACACCACTAGCACTAACATTTATTATTCATTTGGTTTGAAATTTCATTGGTTCTTAAAGTCTAAATTGTCAATTTCACATGGAAACAAGGGCAGATTTGGCTCATTTTGACAAGCCCCACCAAAAAACTTCTTTTTTATTTTTTTTACTCTTTATATACTTATTTGTGAATATAAGTGCCCAAGGAAGTGCACCACTAATTTTACATAAAGTGATAATTTAGATAAATAGGTGCCCCAATAGTTAATGAAATATTTTTTAAGTTAAACTTTGAACATTATTATATAGAGCACCCCACTTGTAACAAATTTTTGGCTCCGCTCCTACATGGAAAGTTTTAGCGTCATCTGTAACACTCTGTGTTTATTTTAACATTAATTATGTTGTGATAAGTAGATAAAGTGTAGAATTTATATTTCTGAAATTTTTCTATCTATAATTTAGGGAAAACTTCCTCCCAGAAGTTGTAGATCTCTAAATTACCTTTTTGTGGATATAAAAATCGTCTCAATCGGAGTTCCACGTGAGAAGTTATGGCCAAAACAAGAACAAAACAAAATTTACCCGCAGACCAGTATTGAGATTTTAGCATACTGGTCCGGCGTATAAATAAAAATTTAGCTGCGAACTGGTATGGGATTTTTGCATATTGGTCTAGCATTTAAAAATTAGGAAAAATGTTGGCTGCGAACCGGTATCCCATTTTCTGCATACCGGTCCCCTAGTTAAAATTGTGCATCCACTTAAAGTCGGTTAAAAGACGAAAATCACTTATTTTCACCCCAACTTCGAGCCAAACATCACCAAACACCTAAGGAAGGTTCTAGGGGGTTCTAGAAAGAGAAATAGAGAGATTTCCGCATTTAACCTCCCACACCTAAGATTCAAGCTCAAAATCATCTAAACCATCTTCCATTTCACTTTTCATCATCTCCTACCTTGGTGTTCTGCCATAGGAGCTCGAACGTGAGCTAAGGCAGCACATATTTGGGTTTAAGCTTTAATGATTTTGGGGTTTTGCTATACTAGGAACGTGGTGACCTGAGAGATTCGAGATTTCACTAGACAAGGCTTCGATTATCATCTCCCCTTCTTCCTTTTCACTATTAAACTTAAGGTAAGGGTTTATATGCTTTTAAACCTGAAAATTTGGTATTGTTTCATGAATATCATCATAATTTCACTCTATTTGTCTTATTTATCTAAAGCATGGCCTATAACATGATGTTTTATGATTTACAAAGATTTAAATATGATATTTGAGGCAATAGATGCCATTTACACTTGATATATGTGTATTATCCAAATTACAGAAATATTCCTTGGACGTACGGATGTTATCTGTTGACGTAATGATTAGTTGATGAAATATACATACCAATGATTATGGATTGAATCGTGTTGTAGTGTATATGGCATAAGTTGTTTCAAATATTGATTCGTATGTATGTTCATTGTTATTGGTAGTATAAAAGTGCTTAAACTATAAATTCATGAGTAAAGCAATATGTGCCATTTAAACTCGAAACTCAAGTATTGTTTGATTGCTATAGTTGCCCTTGAGGGTATATACAAAAAGATGAGGAAAACGGGATAATAAATAGTTGTGTGTACACCGCAAGGGACATAAATTAATGATTAAAAGAGTTTACATAGCATATGTTATTTTTAGAATACATATAGAGCATGTTATGCATGAAGTACATTATCTTGGTGTCAACCCGGGCTCTTGGCTATATGGAAGCTTTATTATATATCTCAATCCGAATGCTGCAAGGATTCATATTTCTTATGGCAATTCATAGAGACTTTATTTCTATCTTGATATCTCCTTGATAGAGATGATCGGTTAACGGATTTCTTGGTAATTATTATATCTGGTTACGAATGACCATGATGATGTAAATTCCATATGAATATCTATCTAAATGGTGATTACCAACATGGAAAATAAGTAAGGCCCAGTACCCTTGGGTTAAAAATTCCTAAACCCCTGAGGGAGTAATGTTTGGCCGCCTATAAGCCACCGGTGAGCAGTCCGGGAACCTAGGCATTAGCAACGCACCATGGATCGAATCTTTCCTATGGAATGTGGACAAGTTGTTCCATTTCCTGTGTATGATGATGGTATGACACCATAAGGCAACGGATTCTATAATGAAATTCTAGTTCGGGTTCTCGTTGACAAGAACTACGATTATGTTACATTTATTCTCTTAGAGCGAATGGGTTCTATAAGGACATTTTGGCTTGATTCCCATCAGCACATATCATCAAGGTTTGGAAAAGGGTTGACACAAAGGTGTGAACACCCAAATCCACGACTCTTGTGTGAATATGATTTTCATACAAAATGAGCATTCTGTATAAAGTCTTAAATCATCAGGCATATAGAAGACTATTAGGAAAGATCCCAACCTTGGATCCGTTGGGAATCAACCACGACCAATATTGCCACTTTGCTTACTAGCACGGTTGGCTGCCACCCACAACCCCCAACTGCACGCCCCCCAATCGTGCGGCTACCCCTCTGTAGTTGGCCTCTTTTTATGCATTTTTTGGCAAAAATTTCTCTATAAATAAGACCCTTATGGTCTCATTTAGAAGGGGGAGCACTGAAGTATGTTTTAGAGAATGGAAACTCTGTCTAAATTATTTGAGAGTCTTTTAGAGAAAGAAAGTTCTAGAGAGAGAAAGCACTAGAGAGGGAAAATTTTAGAGAGAGAAAATTCTAGAGAAATAAAGTTAAAGAGAAAAAGAAACAAGCAAGCACTCTTCACTCTTACTCAAGCGCATCAAGTACATTTTTCTACAACTCTTCTTATTTCAATTACTATACAAGTTTTAATACATAAAATTAGATAACTTGCAAAGAAGTTCACTGCTTTCAAAATCAATCATTTCTAAAGTTTTACAAGAAAACTAAAATCCGTTTTGACACATTTTCAAAACAAAATAAAATATAAAAAATCACTACCAAACAAATGGAACAACGAGACTCTGATTTCATTCCACGAATGAATACGTAGGCGTTCGCAAAGCTCAAGTCTGATTTCATAAATACAATTTTAAACCGAATTTATCCGAAAGGACTATTTTGAAAACAAATCAAACTACTTATAAGATATCTAAAATATGAATTAAATACATGATCCATTTAGAGACTGAAAAGGTGAATTGGGTGCTTAAAACCTTCCCAATTCATAACGTAGTTCCTGAACCCTAAAAATTAAGTTATTAATAAATCTCTGGTTTCAAATGTATGAAAGATAGTTCGTTTTCGGATTGTCTTTTATACAATCTTTTGTCTGTTTTCTTGTATACAATCTCTAGTAACATAATGATACCTACCATATCTTTATGAGTAGGTTATTAACCATCAAATATTGGTTAAATCTGTAGGATACTGTAGGAACCATATTAAAAAAAATAATAGTCTATATTTAATTTGCCTTTTGTAGTACATAACATCATTTTCTTTTATTGAAATGAATGATTTTATTAATGAAGAAAAAATTGACCACATTTCAGATTTTGAGGATAATATAAAGGATGATGCTACCGTAGAAATAAAAATACAAGAGCAAGAGGTTAGAATGGTTTTTGATTCCATTGATGATGTAATAAAGCATTATATTAAATATGGAAATGAAAAAGGGTTTCCTGTGAAAAAAATATCTTCGGCTAAAGGTGATGATGATCAAGTCAGATGGGTTGCTGTTGCATGTTCTCGATCGAGTTAAACAAAGAGTAAATCTAGGAAATCATTCAAAATGCATCGTTCAAGAAAAAATAATTGTGAGGCTAAGGTTAGGGCTGTTTTTGTCCCCTGATGGCGGGTAACATATATTGGCCTTTCACCACAATCATGATTTAAATCCAGGAAAATCTCAATTCTATAGGTAGAACCTGATAATCAAATCATACGTGAAAAAAAGACTTGAGAAGAATGATAAAGCATGTATTAGGCCAAATAAGAACTTTACTTCATTTATGGTGGAAGCAGGTGGGCATGAAAATGTACCGTTTTTGGAAAAAGATTGCTATAAATATCTTAATAAAATCCAGTGGTTAAGACTTTGAAATGGGGAAGTTATGGCCCTTTAAAGCTATTTCTTAAGAATGCAAACTAATAACCCGATTTTTTTTACTTATTAGATTTTGATGACCAAGATAAGTTAAGAAATGTGTTTTGGGCAGATGTTAGAAATCGGGCTGTATATGAGGAGGTTAGTGATGTCATCACATTCAACACTACATATTTAATTAATTAATATGACATGCCCTTTGCTCCATTTGTTACAGTAAATCATTATGGTCATTATATTTTATTAAATGAAAGTATTGACATATTTACTTGGTTTTTCAGTCTTGGCTTACATGTATGAATGATCGTGCTCCTACTGCAATCAGTACTAATCAAGAAAAAGCGATGAAAAAAGGCTATTGGAATCGTTTTCCACAATGCACATCATAGATGGTGTTTATGGCATATTATAAAAAAGTTGGTAGGTTATCGTGAGTAAGAGTTAATTAAGTTATCAATGCAATATGCAGTTTATGATTCATTCTCTGGTGAAGAATTTGAAGAAAGTTTGAACAAATTCATTGAAAATTTTAATCTTCAAAATAATGATTGGTTATTGGGCTTGTACAATGAGAGGCGGTGTTGGGTCCCATCATTTTTAAAAGATACATTTTGGGCAGGAATGTTTACAACTCAAAGAAATAAACCATGCAAGCATTTTTTGATGGGTATGTGCATTCAAATATTGCCTTGAACCAATTTGTCTAGCAATTCGAAAATGCATTAAGAAATAAGGTACGTAAAAAAACCCAAGGTGACTTCGATTATATTAATTCCCGGGTCCTATGCACTACTCGTTTTTGGATGTAGAGACAATTCCATGATGCTTATACTACTACAAAAATTAAGGATTTTCAAAAAGAACTAATAAGCTAGTAAGTTTTACTATGGCGTGTTTTCAGTTGAAAAAGGTTACGGTAGTCAAATTTATAAGGTTTTAGAAAATTTGATTGGGGAGATGAAGTGACAAGCCACTTTCACGGTTTGCATCAATCAAGATGAATGGGACATTAAGTGCAATTGTCGTTTGTTTGACTTTAAAGAAATATTATGCAAGGTGGACGACATACCTAAAAAGTACATTATCCAATGATGAAGGAAATACGTGAAAATATGCCACACAAAGGTGAAAATAATATACTATGATTATGGCTATGAAGCACGAACACGCTTCCCCAGAGGCCATGAATAGCTCAAGACATGATCGAGTCCAACACGTGATACGCTTTGATACGTGGCTGACACGCAAATCGAAAAATATTGTATTTTTTATTATAATTTTTAAATCTTTATACGTTAAACCGATATAGGGAGGTATAAATTTTAAAACTTAAAAATAGGTCAAATCTAAAATAACTTAAAATATTAAGGTTTTAAACAATAAAATAAAAGAATTTAAAAAGATTTAAGACGTCAGTTTCTTACCTTCTCTCCCGTAAACCTAGATCACCTTAGATTGCCCCTAACCATGTTCGACTACCCAACCACTGTTCCAACTTTCAGGCTTAGTCTATGTATCTTTTTTTATGCTTTAACTATATGGTGAGTGGTGACAATGATCATGTTTTGAGTATTTGGAATATTAATGCAATCTAGTTTCATTTTGTCGAATAAATATATATATAATGTTTATTGCACATATATATATATATAATTGATAACGTACCCCCATGTATGGTATCCTACATTTTGGATATTGTATACGTGTTTCATAACTGATTGGACAATAAACCCTAAAAATGAACAGTTTGATACGATATGCAATACATTTTATCAGACAGTAAACAAGGCTACTAATAGTGAAGATAAAAAAAAATGTAATGCATTGGATAAACTAATTAAATTTTTGCAACTCCTTTACATATGTACTTTTATTAAATGTAGGAAAATCCATGTAGTCCCCATCTACAAAATGGACTTGAAATCTCTCATGGCGGTCTACTTATGTACCAAATGGAAAAGGTTTTTTTAACAAAAATATTACGTATGTCTATATTTCTATCTAAGTCAAATCCAGGACCAATATTTATGCAATTTGTATAATATGCAAAGCTTTGAAAGTAGATATTATGTTGCAAATGTTGAAGACTTCATTTATAGGAGATATCAAAGTTTGGCCAAAAGTGCAAGTAATTATGTGTACCCGATGGATAAGTTTCTTTCTTCTTCTCCGTTATTAATTTAAAAAAGCAATTAGTTTCATTTTTTTTATATATTGCTAAGAATGATCAAAGATAAATTTAACAAATGTAGGACTTTTAAAATAAATCCCATATTCCAAATGTAGAATGTTTCCCTCCGAGTAGTCATCCTAAAATAGTTTACGAATTAAGCTTTTCTCCACAAATTCAAGTGTGTGTTTGAAGTTGGATATACCGTTTTTAATTTATGTAAATTTTGTATGAAGTGTTCACACAGTGTTTAAAATGTTATAGGGTTTTCAATACCCATTTTGGAGTGGTGCATATGGTATCAATGGTGGCATAAATGGTACAAGCATTCATTAACCATTTTCTAGACATAATTTGGATATGCAAGGAAGCCACAAAGAAAATTTTGAGATTGAATATAAAATAAAAGGTTTTGTTGGCTCTTTTGTAATTACAGTATAGGAGTTACGTACATTAGCCTATATGGTTTTTTGTTCTAATTGTAGATTTGTAATGGCTGACTATTTAAGATATTTATTTTGATACCTAATTATAAAAAGATTAATTTTGACACGTTAATGATATAAAACCCTTATTTTTAGTCATTTTCTAAGTTTCAAGTTTTCTCTTACATTCTTTTCAATGTAAAAGAGCTTCAAGATTCACAATACTATATAAGTATATATGGATCTAAATCTAAATGTGACCAATGTAACCATGCAGTAGAGCACCAGCAAAGCATATTTTTCCCATGAAACTTTAATCATTTCAATTGTAAAAAGGGAAAAAAAACATAATTTCATTTCCTTCTCAAAAGAATACTATGAAATATCACACGAAAGAGTTAAACATAATATATTACAAAATGAATTACAGTTTATAAATTCAAAGTCAATACAAGTGTAAAGAACCACTACATAGACTCAGAATGCATCTTTGGTCTCTTTTAGAATACAAATACACTACGGCATTACATAATTTTTACAATTCAATACATGAGACTAATGTTGTATTTTTTGCTCGATTCCAAACCCAAGAGAATATGAGTTTTATGGGAAATCATATTGTTCGCTCGAAGGGTGCAAAAGATGGTTTGCAGTTCTGGAAAAGTGCAAAAGTACTTTTGCACCTAGAAAATTGCATTTTGGAATGGTGCAAAAGCACTTTTACAGTTACGCGGGAAAAGTGCAAAAGTCGTTTTGCAGTTGGGCGAGAAATATGTTTCCTTATCAAACTTGATTTCCTTATTTATTTTGGTCTCTATTACCTTGTTAATAGTTTCCATATTTACGTAGGATTGTCATTACCTTATTTTAGATTGGATGGACTCTATTATATTGTTATATATAGATAGAATCATTCAATAGATTAAGGCACAATGAGAGAATTATTCTTCTTTCTGTGGAATTTGTGGGAGAGTTCATCTTGTTGTGAGAGAGAGGTTAAAGGGCTGTTGATTTTCTTTTTCTGTGAGTGCTTTGAGTGCAATAATTCTTGTGATAGATTTTGTAATCGTTTTCAAAGAATTAGTGAAATATTCGTTTGTCGAATATTGTGTGTTCCATTATCTATCTTCTTGCTTGTTTCTCATCCTTATTATCTCTAGTTATTAATATCCACTATTTAAATTACGATCCGTGGCGTGATTTATTGTTAATAATCACAACAAGTGGTATCAGAGCGTGGTATTCAAGGAGGTGTGCGTTATAATGGAGAAATCTTATAGGATGGAGAAGTTCGATGGAATCATTGATTTCAGCCTATGGCAGATAAGTATGAAAGACTATCTCGTAGTGCTGGACTTGGATGATGCCCTAGAAGGTCCACCAACAATGGAACAAAAGAAGAAGGATTTGAATGATATGGAATGCTCTAGACTCGAAGCTATATATGAAGAATTGAAAGATCAGGATAAAGCCTTGCAACTAATTTGGACTCTGCCAGATTCGTACAAGACGCTAATTCAGAACTTTATGAGTAGATCATCTTTCACCACCTCGGAGGTGTGTCAAGCTTTATCTGCGGAAGAGATGATGAGAAAGAGGGATCGAATCAATACCGTTCAAGAAGGTGCGTTTGTAGCGAATGGAAAGAAAGGTTCTAGCAAATGACGTAAGACTATGTTTAAAGGAGATTGCTTTAAATGTGGTCAACCAGGCCATTGTACTAGGGACTGCCCAAGGAAGAAGGATGACATCAGGGAAAAATCGGCTACTAACCCTGATGGAGTCGCAACCGTTGCGATGACTTCTTATGACAAAGAAGCCGATCTTATAGATGTCCTACTGATGCCTGCAAGCCTTACTGGTCAGGGAGGATGGTTCTTGGATTGCGGTGCCACTGTGCATGTTTGCAACAATCGTTCATTGTATAACACATATGAAGATTGTAGCGGGTTTGTCTACATGGGGGATAGCTCCAGATTGCTAGTTCGTGGAGTTGATGAAGTCCGCCTGGAATTGTTTGATGGCTCAGTTCAAACAATCATAAATGTTAGACATGTGCCGGAGATAAAGTGAAATCTAATCAGTTTCTCTAGATTAGAATCACTTGAAATGTGGTACTCTACTCGAGGTGGAGTAATGAGCGTGTATCATCGCGACAATGTGGTCTTGAAGGCAAGTCATTGCGGGGGCTTGTATAGATTACATGAGAGAGTTGTACATAATGGTGCTAGAGAACCAATAGGCATATGTTCCGGTGGTGCATACGCAACAAGGATGAGTTATAGCTTAGGTGGTGGCTCTAGACGGTTGACAACTCAGAGTTATGTGCCAATGATGGTGTCCAATACGGACATGGTCTGATTATTGACATAGATAATTGGATGTGGCTCGATCATTGACATAGATGATTGAGTGGCCCTTGTAAAGGGTGAGACAAAAGAAGATTTCATGTGTCATCAAGGCGAAGAAGAAGATAGTAGTTGATTTTGTTACCTTCGCAAAAGGTGGTGATTGTTGTATTTTTTGCTCGGTTCCAAACCCAAGAGAAGATGAGTTTTATGGGAAATCATATTGTTCGCTCGAAGGGTGCAAAAGATGGTTTACGGTTCTGGAAAAGTGCAAAAGTACTTTTGTACCCAGAAAATTGCATTTTGGAATGGTGCAAAAGCACTTTTGCAGTTACGCGGGAAAAGTGCAAAAGTCGTTTTGCAGCTGGGCGAGAAATATGTTTCCTTATCAAACTTGGTTTCCTTATTTATTTTGGTCTCTATTACTTTGTTAATAGTTTTCATATTTACGTAGGATTGTCATTACCTTATTCTAGATTGGATGAACTCTATTATATTATTATATATAGATAGAATCATTTAATAGATTAAGGCACAATGAGAGAATTATTCTTCTTTCTGTGGGGTTTGTGGGAGAGTTCATCTTGTTGTGAGAGAGAGGTTAAAGGGCTGTTGATTTTTTTCTTCTGTGAGTGCTTTGAGTGCAATAATTCTTGTGATAGATTTTGTAATCGTTTTCAAAGAATTAGTGAAATCTTCGTTTGTCGAATATTGTGTGTTCCATTATCTATCTTCTTGCTTGTTTCTCATCCTTATTATCTCTAGTTATTAATATCCACTATTTGAATTACGATCCGTGGCGTGATTTGTTGTTAATAATCACAACAACTAAAAGGTTCCATAACAAATAGCTCATATCAAAAGTTCTTAATAATCACTTGTGGTTAAGTACGATTTTGATCCACAGTTCCCTTGGATACATTTTTTTATTTTGTTCAATGGCTAGCTTCCTTAGATGCATTTATCAATAATGGGTCTACCGCTATTAGTTGGCGCCAACCCAAGACTAGTGCAAAACGCTCCACAATGAATGAGCCATTTGACATTCCTACTTGCATTATATCCATGCCAATACATCCGTAACATTTAAAGACCTACAATGGCAAAAGGCTAATTTAGAATTATAACACATTATCTCCTTGGTGCAGTTTGTACAAAACAATGCCATAACCCAAAGCATCCAAGTCATTGTAACTAAAATATTTTGCTTCCAAAACTCATTACAAGTGCAAGTCATTACATCCACCTCACTAATTTACTCTAGTTCCAAAAGTGACAACCGATTAACACATGAAAAATCATTTTTCTAAACCTTACATAACCTTTATATTCACTTTGTTTTGGTTCGCATATGCTTGTATCTCCACAGCCTCCTTCAAGCTCCAATGATGTTCCATGGTTTAACCTTTTGGTAATGATGGCTCTTAGCTTCGAGGCAGAGACGAAATACATAGCTCAAGTTCCTTATGCAAGTGTGATTGGGAGTTTGATGTATGTCATGGTATGTACTCAACTAGATATTGCTTAAGCCGTGAGCATTGTTAGTTGATATATGGAAAACCCTATAAAATCATATTGGCAAGATGTTAAGTGGGTTCTACAGTATCTACGGGATACGATAGATAAGTGGTTAATATTTAAAAAAATCTGAAACGCCAACTATTGAGGGTTTTGTGAATTCGGACTACACTGGCGACTTGGACAAGTGGAGATCTACTACGGGTTATATGTTTACATTGGGTAGCAGTCCATTGAGTTGGAGGTCGATGATTGAAAGTGTAGTAGTGTTATCTTCCATAGAGGCAGACTATATTGCGGTAACTGAAGCAGTTAAGGAAACCATCTGGCTCCATGATTTATTTGTGATCTCGGTTTGAATTAAAAAAAATTGTGGTGCATTGTGATAGTCAGAGTGAAATTCACTTGGCGAAAAATCAAATTTATCATGGAAGATCAAAGCATATTGATGTCCGATATCACTTCATGTCCGGTCGATCCTACGCTTGTGCTAAGGCTTGTTTTAGCGGCAACTTAACACAATGATAATTCCCATTGTAGGTTGAAAAACACCCTAGAGGGGGGGTGAATAGGGTTTTTAAAATTTAATCAAGTTTTAAAAAGATTTTAAGTCTATATCAAGAACGACAAAACCAACAAGCAATCTCAATCACAAGAATAATATAGCAAAAGAATAAAGAGCTAGAAATTAATTATTAAATCGAATAAGCCAAAGACATTTTGTTCAAGAGGTTCGGTTGTTTAGACCATACGTCCATGCCAGAGTAGTTCCCTCGAGAAGTTTTACTAAACCGATTTTCTTATAGGTGAAAATCAAACTTCTTACAAGTGTATTTGCCCACTACACTTACACAAGAAATGCTCTTGCTAATCTATGAGATAAACCTCTCACAATTTAATGAATAAAGTTTGTTTGGTAATGAACACTAATATACAATAACTCTCAAGTGTATTTGTAGATTACAAAATAAAGCTCACAATATAATTATTAAGTTCGATTAAGATATATAGCTCAAATAATGAATGATTGATCAAAATAATTTCTTAAATCTTTAAATAATAAAGATTGATAAAGAATATAGGTGAATATTGATTTAAGGTGGTTTGAAAGTGTCTTAGATGTTGTATATATAGTCACAAATAAGATATGGCCATTTTAGATAGTTGGTAGAAATTTGGTGCCAAAATGGTACAAAATCAAAAATTCAACGGCTATATTTTGAAGCCTCAGTCAACTAAGCAAAGCTCATCAATCGGATCAGTCGACTAAGCCAATGTTCGTCAGTCGACTGATGGGCACTATCCATCAGGCCAAAATCCCAATTTTTGGACTTTTGCAATTTACTCCAAATTTAATTCTAATGCTTAGGGGGATGTTAAAAACATATTTCTTACACACCTATTTTCATGAGAGCTCAAAATATGCTCTTTTGAATTTAATATGAATTTATTTGAAAATCGATTTTTATAAAATGATGTTTTCAAAGAGATTTCATTTCAAACTTGTTTTTCTATCAATTTAACAATTATCTATGATTATGTTTGAGCTATTATAAAGGTCAATCAAGAAACTTTACAAAGATCTTAAGTACTCACTCAATTTACATTTTAACTAGTATTCAAGTGCTTAAAAAGTTTCTTCGGGCCTTCACTTACTTTTGTACTATGATCTTCAACAATTTGTGTACTAATGCTTGCTTTGATCAAGGGTGATAAGTGAGGCAAGACAATATGAGTGGGATACTTGTAGAGAATTGACCTCAGTTTCGGTTTGTCAGTTTTGTTCCACATATGATGATCATGGAGATGTGGCTATAAATATTTCAACACACATGTTAAATTACACATGATTAATATATTATTATTATCTAAACAAGATTAATAACGTTTTAGGTCAATGCCCATATTAGTTGAGAAAACTCAATATGTAAGGGTTCAAGGAGCTGAAGGAGATGAGCGGATCTAAGCTGGTGCGTTGCAATTTGAATTTGTCGATTACAGCCCGTTTGGATTGAGAGAATGAGAAAGAAATGAAATAAAAAGAGGATGAAGGACTACATTTCATTCGTTTGAATATATTTATGTGATGGAGTGGAAAGGAAATGGAAGGAGTGTCAATCTCCTTTATTCCTTTATTTTGGTTCATTCTCCTCTATTCATTTATTTTGTTTCCTTCCAATATTACGAAGATTGGGAGGGAGATAAAAAGTTTTTAATAGATTATTCACCTTATTCCAAATTTAACCATAATTTGTTAACAATATATTAAATCACATTTATTTCCTTTCTTTTCTTCTTTCTATCCAAATAAGATTTATTTTCATTCCATTATTTTCTATCTTAATTATCCAAATAATAATAAAATTAAACTCATTCTCTTCTATTCTATTTTATTCATTCTCCTCATAATTAACAATTTTCTTTTCATCATCCCTCTTCGATCCAAACGGACTAATAGAGATTTTAGGCCATCTTCAATGGTATTTTATATAAATTCATTTCTATTACATGTATCATGGTGCTTTTAATACATTTCTATGTATATTTGGCAATAAAATTATATAGATAGAGAAGTCTCGAATAAAGTTTCTCTAAATGTGTCATTTATATCTTACTTTTCTATCTTAATTGACACTATTTTTAAAATACAATTAATTTGAATGGGTAATGTATTTTGTGGTCCATTTAATTATTGTCATAGATGATAAAAAAAATTTAACCATTTCTACATGTAAAAATGGTGATATAAATTTTTTATGTGACTCACTTTCCATGTCACATAGAAATGCATATAGAAACTCCAGTTTGAGAGAGTTTTAACCAATTTGCATTTCTATTTGTATAAATGACCATTGGAGATGGCCTAACCATGGCAATTTCTATTTTTGCATTTCCATCCTATGTGTTAAGAATTTTGTAAAAAAATTATATATCTAATTGGCAATATATTTACATGGGTAGAAAATAATAAAAAAAAATGGTTTCCAACAGCATATCATTTATTTCTTGTCATTTATTTAAGAAGATAGATAATTAATGGGTTTAGTGATATCTAATAAGATTATTTTATGTTATATATGAAATTTTTATCACCATTTCTTATAAGACTTACTTTTCACCTCATATAAAAATAATTATAGAAATGATCATTAGAGTATATTTTTTTTCTTTTATCTTTTTTAACATAAAAATTTGCTTGGATACAAATAAACATCGGAAATGGACTGAGGAGAAAATCGGAAAGGGTGGAAAGCTGAACCGGAAAATTCCGAAAAAAATGAAAAGAAAAAGGAAATTAATTTCAAACTTCGCCAGTGACACGCACGGCAGTGTGCCGCTTGAATTGAGACGGCAATTTGTGTCCGCGCAAAATTATTGAAATTGCCAGCCAAATGCAAATTTTGAGGGGCCTGAACAAAATCTACCAAGAGAGCATCATTAGAGGCCCAAGTGTGAAAGCAAAGAAAAAATAGGCAAGTTGAGGCCCGGCATTCGCATTATTTTCCGTCTTCAAACAGTAACAAAATAGACAAGAGAGTCAAGTCGTTGCTCTGCCTTTTTTTCCCTTCAGTCCAGTCGTCTCTATTTTACCTTTTGGAAAATCCATGGCATTCTTCATTTGACCAACACCACCAATCTCTCTCTTCTCTCTAATTTCCACAATGATATGCTTCTTCTCATCAATCAATTCCCCTCTCCATTGAACCCTAGAGGTCAGTAATTTACTCACAAACTCTATCCATTTCTCATCTTTTTTTTATATAATTTGTTCTCTTTCAATAAGTTTCGTTCTAGCTTTAGTATTAGAAAAGAACCTTCCCTCTACTGAATTATCAGCACAATTTTGTTCATCTTATTTGTGGAACAGGGGAGGTGCTAATTCAAGGATCCTTTTGTGGGTTTCTTGATATTTGTTGAGTTAAAGGTTTAAATTTTTCGGGTGGGTCATCTTTAATTATTTCAAATTTTCATTCTTTTTACATGGGTTTGTGATTATTTGTTCTTTAATGGACGATCGATTAAACTTCTAGTGGTTCTTTGTGCTTTTCAAGATCTTGAAAATATGAACAGTGTTTTGTGTATTAGGGTTAGTCCTTGTATTAGTATGTAATTTTGCTGGATTTTTAGCAGCTCTTTGTACTTTGTCCCCAATTTTTTGCCTTCCTTGTGCAATTGTTTGTATTGATGTAATTTTCTTTTAATTGAACATTTTTGCTTCCCTTTTTATGAATAAAATTCAGCAAGATTTTGTCAAACTTGATGGAACTGCCTCTTAATTAGTTGATTAACTCTCTCTGTATCATCTTGTTACCTTATATATTTTTTGTTTCTTTCATTTGGTTATACTGAAAGAATATGCGGAGTCTTAATTGCTGAATTGAACAAACTAATATTGGGCTTTCCATGTTGTCACGATATTTCAGAGTTCTGCATATTTGGGTTTTTCTGTGTCAATTTTTTTTTACATTGATTACTTCCCCCAACTGGGTGGTTTAAGACTTTAAGATTTTACGTGGATTGCTGATTGTTTTCTCTGTTGATTTTGTTTCAGGGTAATATGATAAGTTTGAGGACTTGGTATCTAAATCTCTGATTCTCAAGAAAGCAACCCAAGTGATTTCTTTTACATAATTCTGCTTTGTTATTGACTGCTTTCTCCATGAGTATGACTCTGAATGGGAGAGCGCTTGGTGTTCTTACTATAATATTTGCCTACGTTCTCTTGAATAGCAATTTCAGTTACTCTGTTGAGAGCGACATTAATTGTTTGAAAGCTGTAAAAGCTTCCTTAGAAGATCCAAACAATTACTTAAGCTCGTCATGGAATTTCAATAACAACACCGAAGGATTCATCTGTAGATTTACTGGGATCGATTGTTGGCATCCTGATGAGAGTCGGGTTTTAAATATCCGTCTTTCAGGCATGGGACTGAAGGGTGAGTTTCCACGCGGTATTGCTAATTGTACCACTATGACTGGCTTAGATCTTTCCAGCAACAAATTCTATGGCACTATACCATCAGACATTTCTAATATTGTCAAGTTTGTTACGTCCTTAGATCTCTCTGCCAACAATTTATCAGGCTCGATCCCAGTGAATCTTTCCGATTGTTCGTTTTTGAACGTTCTTAAACTTGAAAACAATCAGTTGACAGGTCAGATTCCAGGTGAGCTTGGCCGACTTGATCGAATTAAGACATTTAGTGTAGCAAATAATCGGTTGACTGGGCAGGTGCCGCAATTTAGTCCAAATATTAGTATAACAGCGGAGAGCTATGCCAATAATCCCGGACTTTGTGGGGCACCTTTACCCGTTTGCCGAGGTCCTCGGAAAAAGACCAAAACTGGAGTCATTGTTGGGGCGGCTATTGGTGGGGTCACTCTTGCAGCACTGGCTGTGCTTGCTTGTATGCTATTCTTTGTGCGTAGAGTGGCCAAAAAGAAGAAGGAAGATGACCCTGAAGGAAATAAATGGGCGAAGAGTATTAAAGGAGCCAAAGCAATCAAGGCAAGATGATTTATTCCATGCTTTTATATTCCAGTGTTATTGTTCTCTATGTTTTGTAATATTATCTTAGGGGATTTTTTTTTGATTTTGCTTCCTGTTTTATCTTGGAATTGGAATTATTTCCCTGCTTTGATAATCCTAAAGTCTCTGTTACCTACATGAGGGGTACCTAAGGGTTATTGAAGTAGGGTGTAAGGTGGTGTTTGTTTTTTTGTCTAATCTAAAGTCTAAAAACTGAATTTGGGAATTTAATGGGCTTTTTTGAGTTTGCCACCTATTATTAATACTAAACTCAAGATACTCCTATGTCAGTAATCCTTTGACTTACCCCCCTAGAACTTGACAGTGTAACACCGTCAATATTTTCTGCTAAATGGACGAAAATGCCCTCATCTTCCTCACTCAATGATTATTCAAGAACCCTAATTTCATTTCTTCTCTTCCTAAACTCAAAACCCAACAGCTTTCTTTCTCAAATTTCATCTCCTTCTCCATCTCAACCTTCAAGAAACCCATTCTGTAATTATATACAATTGCTTCATTTTCACTCTTAAAATCCAACAACTTTCTCTCTCTAATTTCATGTCCTTCATTCTCCATCTCAACCATCAAGAAACCCATTTCGTAATTACTTCCTTCTTCATCATTTTCACTCTCAAAATCCAACAAAGCCCAATAAATTAAACATGAAAAATATTGGTATCGGTATTTTGTGTTTGGATTTGATTAGAAAAGTTACCGAATCAGAATGGAGATGGATTGATTGGGGGTTTGCGTTTTAGTGAGATTTGTTTGAATTAATTTTTAATTTGGGTTTAGATAGATGAAGGAAAATTAGGGTTCTTGTGTTTAGGGATGAAGGAGAATGGCTCAAGGTTGAAGGTGATGAACAGTAAGGGGCAAGATGGTCTAGGCACAAAAAAATTGGATGGAGTTAGAGGTCCGTTAAAAACCAGGGGGGGGGGGGTAAGTCAAAGGATTACTAAAATAGGGGGGGTATCTTTAGTTTAGTATTAATAATAGGGGGCAAACTCAAAAAGGCCTAACTTTAATTCATTTTTCTGTTAGTGCAGTATTTTAATAGACATTAAACATATTACTTTGACCATTTTGTCATTCTTTTATCGTTTAAAGTCTTGCAAAAAGAGTTGGGTTGAGGGCTACAATGGTGCTACGCAACCATTTAGCCTTCATTAATCACATTAAGAGAGAGCCTCTAAATGGTTAAGATGTTGCTTCTGAATTTTTAACCCAAAAAAAAAAACACTTTAACTCACCTATGAAGTCTGAATTTGGCCATTCGAACTTCAGAGGTTTGAAACAAATGATCCCGAAGTCAAATATTGTATTTTTAGTACGAGACAAATTCAAAATATGCTTTGTTTAATTATGCCTGTTGTTTCCATTAACATTTTCCCATTGTTTTCTTTTGTGCTATATGTACTGAGATTAAAGTTTTATAATTTTCAGCTCTCTATGTTCGAGAAGTCAACTTCAAAAATGAGACTGAGTGATCTGATGAAGGCTACCGACAGCTTTAACAAAGAAAACATCATTGGAAAAGGAAGTACAGGAACCATGTACAAGGCAGTACTCGAAGACGGCACTTCTCTAATGGTGAAGAGGTTGCAGGATACTCAACACCCAGAGAAAGAATTTGCGGCCGAGATGGCAACCTTGGGAAAGGTGAAACACCGTAACTTGGTCCCACTTCTAGGGTTTTGTGTGGCTAAGAAGGAGAGGCTTTTGGTTTATAAGTACATGTCCAATGGTACCCTCTATGATAAATTACACCTCTTGGGTGAGGGTGTCAAACCTATGGATTGGCCTCTTAGGCTCAAAATTGGGATCGGGGCGGCCAAAGGATTTGCATGGCTTCATCACACTTGCAATCCCCGGATTATCCACCGGAACATAAGTTCAAAATGCATCTTATTGGACAGTGATTTCGAGCCCAAAATATCCGACTTTGGCCTCGCTAGGCTTATGAATCCTGTTGACACGCACTTGAGTACTTTTGTCAATGGGGAGTTTGGGGATCTGGGTTATGTTGCCCCTGAGTACGCGCGTACTCTAGTGGCGACCCCAAAGGGCGATGTCTACAGCTTTGGCGTAGTAATTCTTGAACTGGTAACTGGTGAGAGACCTACCCATGTGGCTAAAGCCCCCGAAACCTTTAAGGGTAATCTAGTTGAATGGATTACGCAACTTTCTAAAGAGTCAAAGCTTCAAGAAGCCATTGACCAATCTTTGACCAGGCAAGGTTATGATAGTGAGCTTTTCCAGTTTCTTAAAGTTGCGTGTAGTTGTGTACTACCGACCCACAAGGAGAGGCCGACTATGTTTGAAGTGTACCAGCTTTTGAGAGCTATTGGGGAGCGGTACCATTTCACAATGGATGATGATATTATGATGCTATCAGAGACTAGTAACGCTGATCACTTGGTGGAACTTATTGTTGCTCGGGATCAAAAGGGTATGAGTTAGTGAGATATAGTAAATGAATGGCATCATAATCCATATGTAAGTATCTGTTAGGGTGTGAATCTATTGTCACTTGTCAGTTGTATAAGCTTTTTGCCAAAAGGATGTCTCTACTGCCAAAGCCAAGTACAACTGTGAAAGCATATAGTTCTACTTTTTCGCAGCAGTACTGTCTTTTTCGGAAAAACCATATTTGCTTTGGCTGTAGCACGGGCAATTATAATGTGACTGTGTAAAACCATATTTGTTTTTCCTATATATGTTTATCTTATATATAATTTAGGGATTATTATTATTTTAACTGTTTCTGTGAAAGCACTTTGTCTTGAGTAGACCATTTCAGGTAAACAGGTTATTTATAACCTCCCCACATGTACAGTTTTTGTGACATTTCTATACTGGAATGTTTGTTTAGTTTTCTAAGTATCTGTATATCAGATTGGGAATATAATCATTGTTATTACTGCTACTGATTAATTGTCTACGTGCTAAGATCTCGCAAACTTATTATTGAATTTGTGTTAGTTTCATGAATAAAAAGAGAGAAATCCTCTCATTGTATAACTTAGTTGTGTTAGTAGCCACTCGCATAGTCCTAACCAAATTTTTGCAATAGATTGAGAGCACGTTTGGGAAATTAATTCCACGCGTTGAGATAGGTTTATGGAGTCAATGTTTTGGCCATAGGAAATATACATTAGGCCCTTGAAGTTTATCTAAATTTTCACTTTAGATCCTTAATGTTTCAATTTCGTCATATTGGCCCTTTAGGTTTCATTCTAGTTTCAATTTGGCCCTAATTTGGGCACCCTCTGTTAATTCCTTTGACGGAAAAGCCATGAGACACACACGAGACACTGTCCAGGGAGGGAAAAAGGATAAAACAAATGTATGTAACAATTAACCCCTTCATTCCATTATTAGGGCGTCTTTAGAAGCACAATTGAATGACCCTTAAGGTTTCAGTCTAGTTTCAATTTGGCCCTAATTTGGGCACCCTGTTAATTCCTTTGACGGAAAAGCCATGTGACACACGCGAGACACTGTACAGGGAGGGAAAAAGGATAAAACAAATGTATGTAATAATTAACCCCTTCATTCCATAATTTCCATTATTATTGCTTGTTTAGAAGCACAATTAGAAGCTATTTTGCAATTTTATCCCATAAAAATTTGGGGAAGGGACGGAATGAAGGACTTACTGTTGGATTAATTTTGTATTAATACAATTTGGAACCACACATGTATATAATTAATGTGTGTTATCATTTATAAGCTTAAACTCAAGTGATCTAAATTAAGGTTTTAAGTAGGTTTTGGGGTATATTTGTCATGGAATTAGTGTATAGATACTTATGGGTAATTTCTAATTCTATAAGGGGCAGAATTAGAAATAGTGGAAGTCGCCAACCGCCGCTAACTGACACTAACCGCCATATGGAAAATTATAAATAAGGGGTTATGGTCCCCAATCTATCCCTATTGACATTTTTTCTAAATCTTCTCAAAGGAGAAACTCAAGTTTATAAGGGAAAATGATTGGAAGGCTATATTCACGTTTTCGGCTAAATCATCATCATGAATTCGGGTACACATTTATGTTTCTATCTCTTAATAATTGGTATAATACGCGATTCAAAATTAAGATTCTTAGGATACAATCTTTACAAGTGGTATCAGAAGGAGGTTGGTGTCATGCCTATTGTTAGAGATTTTATATGAGGAAATTCATATTCTTGAATTATATGAATTCATTGATTATATGTATATGTGTGTGTGTGTGTTCTCGGCATGTTTATATATATATATATATATATAAAATAAAACTCTCACGGTTCTGGGCATTCTAATGGTGCCATTCAGATTTGTTTATTGTTATTTACACATAGATGGGGTCAAAGTATCTATTCATATCACAACAAATTATTTGACTTATTTAAGATTGCATGTAAATTTTAATTACATGTTTCCATGCCTTGATCTTGGTGCCTATGGTTATAAACATAGATAGTAATTACATGTTACTTACTTTGTGGGCATATGTTATATTTATTTATATTTATATCATTATGCCCCTTTCACATAAAATCTAGAGATAATGGGCTATAGGGACTTGTTTCGTAATATTTTATAAGTTTTAGGACGAACTCATGTTTAATAAAGAGAAATAGTACTAATTATATAATTTAATTCTATAATAAGGACACTTTTCATAATATTAATTTATTTTAAGAAAAATGATAAATGTTGATGGACAAATATACCCTTACTAACTAATTACGAGAGTTATTATATTAGAAAAGGAGTGAGCTAGTGAGGCGGTGTGAGATTTTCCCCACTGTCTCCACCCAATCTCCTCTTTTCCGTTCGCCGTTGCATATGATGTCTTCTCCATAAGGTTGATCCCTCTGTACCTTGTGTGGTGTTTGCTAACCCTTGTTTGGGCTTTCTCATTAACCAGCGGCGCCATCTTCGGAATGGTCGTGTGTGGTTTAAGGCCTCCCTTAGCCTCCTTTTTTCCAGATCTGCTGAAGCTAACCTTCGTTCTGCCAAATATGTTCGTGTTAAGGCTTTTTGCCTTCAGGTGTGCGCAAACTCAAGCGGTTATTACTTTAGATTCGAATTGCAAGAATTTCTATTCAATTATTTTGTATTCTTAAGCTCATGAGATATTGTAATACTCTTAATGGTTATGGTTTATATTCCCATTTTTGTCACTCCTATACATATTGCTTGTATAACTAATCCTAAATATTGAATTGGAAGTCTAAAGAACAATAGTTTGGACATTCTAGTAGTTTGGACATTGGATGGGTGCTAAACTGTTTTAGCACCTTAAGTTTAGTTTTGCTGTGGTGCTAAAACGGTTTAGCACAATTATTGTTTTAGACATTCTAGTGCTAAAATTGTTTTAGCACCATCTAATTGTTTACTCTTACTCAAAAATGGTGCTAAATTTGTTTTAGCACCATTTAAATAATTATTCTATTGTATAGAGAATGGTGCTAAAACAGATTTAGCACCTTGACGTGTACTATTGGATGGGTGCTAAACTGTTTTAGCACTTTATGAGTTTAGTTCTCCTGTAATGCTAAATCTGTTTAGCAACGTTTTAGTTTTAAACATTTTGATGTTAAAACTGTTTTAACACCATTTGATTGTTTACTCTTGCTCAAAAATGGTGCTAAATCTGTTTTAGCACCATTTAAATAATTACTCTGTTGTATAGAAATTATGCTAAAACAGATTTAGCACCTTGATGTGTACCATTGGATGGATGCTAAACTGTTTTAGCACTTTATGTTTTAATTCCCCTATGGTGCTAAATCTGTTTAGCACCATTCTAGTTTTGGATATTTTGGTGCTAAAACAATTTTAGCACCATCTGATTATTTACTCTTGCTAAAAAATGGTGATAAATCTGTTTTAGCACCTTGATGTGTACCATTGGATGATTGCTAAACTATTTTAGCACTTTATGTTTTAGTTCTCCTATGGTGTTAAATCGGTTTATCACCATTTAATTATTTACTCTTGCTAAAAAATGGTGTTAAATATGTTTTAGCACCATTTAAATAGTTACTATGTTATATAAAAATGGTTCCAAAATAGTTTTAGCACCTTGATGTGTATCATTGGATAGGTGCTAAACTGTTTTAGCACCTTAAGTTTAGTTCTCTTGTAGTGCTAAATCTGTTTTAGCACCCTGTAGTATTGTATATGTGCTAACTAGATATATGTGTATATTTGTTTTATAATGATAACAATGATAATGAAGGTTTATATCAATTGTGTAGAAGGCACGATGACTATGAGCAGTTCGAGGAAAACTGTGGACTTTGAAATTTTTTTAATTTGAGACGGAGACTGTAGACACCCCGATCTGTGACCCCCGCAAGAACTCTAACGACCTTCGAGAACTACTGTTTTTGGGTTCAGGACCCACCCGAGCACCCGAAACTACCCCGAGAGGGTTTGTTGGCCCACAAACCTATTTTTAAGAGAGATTGTCGCACGACATATCACATTGTCGCGCGACAATCACTGATATGTCGCGCGACAATCCTACTATGTCGCGCGACAATCCCTCCTGACACCAGACCATCCATTCTCTGACACATCAGTCTGTCAGAAACATCACTTCAGCCGTTTGTCGCGCAACATTGGACACATTGTCGTGCGACATATGCCCTTTTTGGGGAGGTGTCGCGAGACATACTCTCCCGAGCAGTATAAATAGGCCAACACCCCCAAGGTTTCAAGGGCAGCAACTGGGGATTGAAGAATTCTAAATTTTAAATCTGATTTTCTAGTCTTTTTATTGAGCATTCTCTATTATCGTCTTATTTCGGAAGAATTATCAAATCTATTCTCGACACTCGACGTGTCCCATCTCTGGAATTGAATTCTCGAAAATATCTAAAGAAGGAAAAGATTATCATCGCCGAAAATCTCTCCACCGTATTATATTTTCTTTCTTATTATTATTCTCGTCGGGAAGGTAAAGAAAGTCTCTTCTAGTATTTAACATTAAATATCTGTGTACTTGTTTCATTTTCGTTGTTTTGTCCACGTTTTATTTGAATAAATTTATTGCCAAGTTACAAATAGTCTATCGTTTTAAAACAAATGACCTTGATAAAACCATTTGCAAAACCAGAAGAGTAAGTACATTACCACCCGGATAAAATCCTGTTTTCAAAACCCGGACCGGTAAAACTTACTTAGGAATTAAAAAACCCGGTATATCCTATTTTTTTCATAGATTGTGATACGTCCGGTAGAACTCCCCTCAAGAGTTCCAATTCCATAGTGAATTAGTTCCACTATAAGATCCAAACTTTTTCCAAAATAAGGCAAAACTCGAGAAAACCGGCATTATCCGAGAAGTAATACGGGAAACTCCATCTCTAAAGAAAACAATTTTTGTCACTTGTATTTGCATTTCTCAAAACTAAAACATCGGATCTCGAACACAAAGGTTTCTATTCCTTTCCCGTTTTTTTCCCAGAAATTAGGGTTTTCATTGGAAAAGTGGTAGACTATCAGTAAAAGCATCCAAGTTTTTCAACATAGAATAAACATATAAAAGACCACTAGAGACCAAAAGGGCAGAATGGGTGCTTAACACCTTCCCAAACCGTAATATAGTTTTCGAACCCTATAGAATCCTGGTTTCGTAGACAAACATGTAAAGAAAGGGTTAACTGTAGTTTTTCCTCTTACACAACCATTTTGTCCGTTTTCTCGTAAAACGTACTGGCGACTCTGAATGAACCCCTTTGCATCTAGAAATAGAACATAGGGACACCTGATATAAATCAACGAAGACACTCTAGCAAATGAAACGACGGATCCGTTCCGACGTTTCAGACACCCAACCGAACGGGGACGAGATCCGGGGGTCGCATTTGCGGATTCTCACAGTGGCGACTCTGCTGGGGATTGCTAGAAAACTAGACTCTTATATGTGGACTTTTGTTTATCTGTTGAATACTTGCTTTTACTGCTTTCCCTACTTATGTTAATTGATTGAGAAGAAACATTTTTTTCTAAAAAATCGGAGTTTTTCAAAATACGTAATCAAGATAAATGATATTTGTGAAACCAAACTTTCGAACTTTACACGCACTTTCACAAATCATGCATTGGTCCTACGAGTGTGAATTTACCCCAAACCCTCGGAAGTATTATAAGTGAGTAGGGAGTTGGCTTGCTTGGGCCAACATAAACCGAAAGCATTTACTTCCACTTTCCTTGGCCAAGTACGCCCCCGAGGTATATCGAGTGACGAGAACACTCACGTACCCGGGAAGTATATCAAAAGGCTCTTGCACGTACCCGCCCCTGGGGTATATCGCAAGGTCTTGCCAAATAGGAGGGAGCCTGAAGCCTTAACCGTTCGTACACCTGCGCCGCATATAAGATCGAGTCGAGTTAAAACACTTGTCAAACAGCTGTAGGGGATGTACCACCTTACGGCTTACTTTCCGACACCCTTTTAAAATTCGAGGCTCTTCTCGACAATTTTTAGTGGTTCTTTTGGCAAAAATTGAGTCGCATCACAGTCTTCCTTCATCTTCGCCACGTGGTTTCATCTACAGTCATGGAGCAACGACAGACTGGAAGGTTGGGCCGGTCGAGATCGCACCAGGAGACTAGTGAGACCAAGCACACCTGAAATGGCCGATGAACGTGAGAACCGAGAGACAGATCAGTGCCTAGCCGAGGCGTCCACAGCTCAGCCGACTTTAGCCGAGATGCATCGTTTATTAATGACCGTCAGCACGAACCTACCAAGCCTCACAAGCGAGCAACAGAATACCCGAGTCCGAGTAGAGGAATTGTCAGCCGTACGGACCACACCACCGGGGTTTGAACGACTACCACCGAATCGAGATCAAGGGCAGTCATCGCAAGTGCTCCCCCTGGTTCCAGGAGCCAATCCCCCCCAAACGGGCCCCGTCATGGCCGGTCCCGTCCAAACCGATCCTAACAATCAAAACCAATGGGCCCGGGATTCAGGCCCCATTTACCAACAGCAGGAGCCACCCATCATCTGGCCACAACCTCAGCAAGGCCTCGATCCCCAATACCAACCGTGGACACAAGTCCCCGCAAGACCTATTCCCCTACCAGCCCCAGTAGCCCCTCCCAATGAGTACCCAGACATCAAGCGACTCCGGGCAGTGTATGCGGAATCAGTTATAGCTCGGGAACAGCTCGACGAGGTGTCAAGAGAGAGCGAAGAGATGAAGAAATTGAAAGAACATATGAAGGTTCTGCAAAAAGGGATTTCTCTGATAAAAGGGGCAGACGAGATCACAGATATGAACGCCTTCTCCCTCTACCCAGAAGCCAGACTACCTCAGGGATTCAAGCTCCCTTCTATCACCAAATTCACAGGGACCACACCCCCCAAAACCCATTTTTAATCCTACATCAGATCCATGCAAGTGTCCGACTGTGGAGAGCCGGAGCTGGCTCAAGCTTTTCACATGACTCTCACAGGAGCCGCCCTGAGATGGTTTTTTGATCTGGAAAGACACCACACAAAAACTTGGGGGGATATCGTCAAGGAGTTCATGACCAAGTACGGGTCCAACAAGAATTTGGAAATTACCCGTAAACACCTGGAAATGGCCAAGCAAGGCGAGAAAGAGAGCTTCAGCGACTTTGTCACCCCCTGGAGAGAAATGGCCTCCCAAATGTCCAAACGGCCCGATGAAGAAGAACAGTTGGAGATCATACAGAAGAATTTTACTCCAGCTGTATTGAACTGCATGGGAAAACATGTATTCCCACACTTCAGATCCCTGTTGAGTATGGGGTCACAAGTAGAGGAAGAATTGGCCAAGAAGGCAGAAACGGATACCAAGAAAGCCTCTTACATCGGGAGAAAGACGGCCACTCCAACCGTAAACCAACTAAGCTCATACCCGTATCAACAAAACCCATTTCAACAGTCACAACAAATCCCTCCAATAAGTTGGCCTGTACAAGGAGACTCTTCAAGCACCAAGGCCAAGAAAAGGAGAAATTTATGCACCCTTCCCACTACCCTGGTCAAAAGCCTGGAACTACTCCGAAAGGCCGGACTAATCACTCCACTCAACCCGCGCCCCCCACCAAACCCTATTCCCACCACCTAGAGAATGAATGAGAACTGTGCATACCATCAAGCAGCAGGCCATGACACGGAATGCTGCTTGGCTCTTCGCCATCGTATCCAGGACCTTATTGAAGCCGGAACCATTCCCGCACCCGGCGGGCCCAATGTTACCAACAACCCCCTTCCCAATCACGCTCCACCTGCGGGAATTAACGCCCTGACCACTGATGAAGAAGGCTTTGACCCCGTAGAACTCATTCGGGATGACCCAGCCTATAAGGCGCCCGTTATGCTACCGGCAAAAACACAAGTTGCCCCAGACCTCAATCCGATAATCGACCAATAGATGGCCAATATGAACTTCCTACCTGGGCAAGGCTTAGGAAGGAAAAATCAGGGGATCTCGCAACCACTCATAATCAAAACCAATCCCGGAAAATCTGGGATAGGATGGACCCAAGAGAAGAAGGGACAGCCGTGGAAACCACGAGGCCCCCCTAAGGAGACAATCTGTATGACAGAAACCTCCCCCGGGACTTTCAGTTGGTCGGAAGAGCCAGAGACATTAAAAATCTCAGAAGGATCGGACCCAGCATCCCTTTGGATACAACGGATTACCCACTCAGGAAGGGTATACCAGCCACCACTGATGGAGCCTGAGAAAACACCACCTCCTAAGGAAATAGGAGAAGACCGGGTACTGGAACAATTAAAGAAAACGCAGGCACACATCACCATTTGGGGCCTCTTGGTTGCCTCCAAACCTCACAGGACCGCCTTCATCAAACTCCTAGACGAGGCCGTCATATCACCCGATTTCACGCCAGAACAACTGCCAAACATGATTGGGTCACTCACAATCCAAAGAAGTCTGTCATTCTCAGATGAAGACTTATCTCCATTGGGAAGGAAACACAGCCTGGCCCTCCATATCACTGTTCGAACCCGAGAAAAAATCTTGCCGCAAGTCCTCATCGACAACGGGTCAACCATAAACGTTTGCCCCCTGAAGACCGCCAGATGCTTGGGTATCTTGGATTCAGAGCTTTCTCCCTCAGCCGTAACCGTCAGGGCCTATGACAACACCAGGAGAGCCGTTTTGGGTTCTCTGAAGCTCGATCTCATGGTCGAACTTGGAAACTTTCCAGCCGACTTTCAAATCATAGACATTCCCTCCAGTTTTAACCTACTATTGGGAAGGGCATGGCTACACGACATAGGAGCACTCCCCTACTCCTTACACCAAAAGATCAAGATACCGTTTGAAGGGAACATAATCACCGTCCAAGGAGATCTTGAAAGGACCTTGGCAGATCTTGAGTTACCTGTTTTGGGCATCGGGAGTCAGAGTATACAACTAGGAGGCTTTTCCTACGAGCCTCAAATACAAACTCTCAGCACCCAGATAATCGAGTATCTTCCCCCGACAATATCCCCGGTCTCAGCACCAAGATCACAAATATGCTGAGAATGATGAAATACTTACCTGGAGCCAGTCTGGGAATAGGACAGCCAGGACTACTTCAAGCCTTGGAACCAGTAACGACGTACGAAAGGGAAGGTTTGGGGTACCAACACACTGAAGAAGACAATCAAGAAAAAAGGGGTCGAGAGCATCAGTATCCGAGTTTCAGCTCTCTGAATGAGTTTTTCATCAAAGAAGGAGAGGACTTCCCCTTTTGCGGCTTTCAGGAGCCTTGGAGAAACAGCGACGGAGTTAACCTTTCAGGATGGGAAATCTTCTATGAAGAGGACCTGTATATCAAGAAAAACATCATACACAGCTTCTCTACCAAGTTGACAATCGGGCCGAAGAAAGAAAATAAAGACAAGAAAGGTGAGGAGGAAAAAATGATCGAAGATCTCTTCGACATCATGGCTTTGGGGGATAACGAGCCAAGAGACGACCATGTACACTTGATATACGCTGATTCAGACTACCCAGGAGAAAGGGGAAAGAGTGAAATTGTAAGGGTGAGAGGTAAGAGTGAGGGAAAGGCTAGGGAAGGGTCACTCCTAGATTTACTTTTTAAACTTGTACCTGTAAACACTGTTATCAATGAAGAAAACTATGTTTTGCGTTATCCCGCTATTTTTAATTCTGTAATTGCTTATATGGAGTTGGAAAGACTGAACGAACACCCTAAACGGGAGGAGCGGCGTATACAGAGCGAGGAAGGGGACACTCTTGTAATTAACCTCGGGACAGAAGAGGAAAGAAGAGAGGTCCGCATTGGGGCAAGCCTAAGTGAGACAGAAAGAGAGGAATTCACACAAACTCTGAAAGAGTACGTGGATGTCTTCGCCTGGTCTTATGCGGATATGCCAGGTTTGAATAGTCAGATAGTCATGCACGAGATACACACCAAGCCAGAATTTAGGCCCGTCAAGCAGAAGTTGAGAAAACTTACGCCGGAATGGTCCTTAAAGGTGAAAGAAGAAGTGATGAAAATATTTTGTGTGGGTTTCTTAAGGGTGATCGAGTACCCTTCATGGTTAGCCAACATTGTGCCCGTTCCAAAGACGAATGGGAAAGTCCGCATGTGTGTGGATTACCGAGATCTTAACAAAGCTTGCCCAAAAGATGATTTCCCATTACCCAACATCGATTTGATAGTGGATAATACTGCCAACCACGCCTGAAGTCATTTGTGGATGGTTTCGCCGAGTATAACCAGATCAAGATGCACCCGGATCACCAGGAGAAAACATCATTCATCACACCTTGGGGAACATACTGCTACACCGTTATGCCATTCGGGCTGAAAAACGCTGGGGCAACATATCAGAGGACAGCAACAGCTATCTTCCATGACATGATTCATAAAGAAGTAGAGGTGTATGTGGACGATATGATAATCAAATCAAAGGAGAGGGAAGGCCACGTACCAGCTTTATGAGCCTTTTTTGACCGCCTCCGCCAGTACCAGATGAGACTCAACCCGCAGAAGTGTGTGTTCGGGGTGACCAAGGGAAAACTCCTGGGCTATGTCATCAGTAAAAAGCGAATCGAGGTAGACCCTGCCAAAGTTCGAGCTATCCAAGACATGCCCAAGCCTCGTACCGAGAAAGAAGTCCGGGGATTTCTGGATAATTTACAGTACATCAGGAGGTTCATCTCTCAGCTTACTTAAACTTGCGAACCCATCTTCAAACTCCTAAGGAAGTCTTCACCAGGAGAATGGGACGATCAGTGCCAAGAAGCTTTTGATAGGATAAAGGACTACCTCTCCAACCCCCCAGTATTAGCCCCACCACAAACCGGACTACCACTAATTTTGTACCTAACCGTCACTGATTCAGCCGCGGGAGTCATGCTAGCCCAACACCTGACTGATACCCGGAAAGAGCAGGCCATCTATTACATCAGCAAGAAGCTGTCCCCATTTGAGATAAACTACACACCATTGGAGAAATAATGCACCGCTCTCGTCTGGGTAACACAGAAACTACGGCACTACATGCTAGTTTTCTCAGTCATCCTGGCATCACGAATTGATCCGTTGAAATACCTCTTCGAGAAACCAGCTCTCTCGAACCGAATGGCAAAATGATTATTTCTACTCTCCAAATTCGACATCACCTACATGACCCAAAAGGCAGTCAAAGGCAAGATCATCGCTGATTACCTGGCCCACAATCCGATATTGGGAGATATGCTAGAAGAAGCCGGGTTCCCAGACAAAACCATCATGAATGTCGAGATCAATGAGGACTGGAAATTGTACTTCGACGGGGCCGCCAATCGAAATGGGAACAGAATAGGCATCCTGTTAGTCTCTCCGGACCAACTCACTCCCCGGTATCATATCATCTGGACTTTTCTGCACCAACAACATGGTCGAATATGAAGCCTGCATACTCGGGTTAGAAATCGCGCTTCAAAAGGGTATAAAGAGAATACAGGTATACGGGGATTCAGCACTAGTGTTCCACCAAGTTCTGAAGGAATGGAAGATCAGAGATGAGAAATTAGTCCCTTACCTTGCCCGACTGGAGGATGTCGTGGGAAAGTTCGAGCATGCGGAGTTTTACTATGTCCCCAGGTCTCAGAATAGTTTTGCTGACGCATTGGCAACCCTGGCATCTATAATTGATATCCCAGAGGGGATGGAAGAAATAACCCTTACAGTACAAAAGAAATCAGGACCAGCACACTGCATGGCCTTGGAGGTAGAGAATGAAGAGGAAGGGGACTCGACCACTTGGTTCTACGACATCTGGAACCTGCTGAAGAACCATCAGTATCCCGAGAAAACAGACAAGAAAACGCGGGTCGCACTCAGAAGATTAGCATCAGGGTTCATACTTTGTGCCGGAAGATTGTATAAGAGGAACTACGACGGGACTCATCTTCAATGTCTCACCGAAGAAGAATCAGTCAGAATGATGGATCAGATACATGGGGGCGATTGCGGACCTCATATGAGCAGACATACACTTGCCCGCAAAATCATCAGACAAGGTTATTTTTGGTCTACCCTGCAAACTGACTGCGCTAACCATGTACGCCGTTGTCACAAGTGCCAAATTTATGCTAAATCCCAGAAGCTTCCTCCAAAAGAGTTATACAACATGACTGCTCCCTAGCCTTTCGCAACCTGGGGAATCGACGTCATTGGGAAGATCTCGCCCAAAGCCAGCAACGGCCATGAATTCATACTAGTAGCCATCGACTACTTCACCAAATGGGTAGAAGCCGAGTCTTTCTAGACCCTTGACGTCAAGAAAGTTGTCCGATTCATCAAAAGGAATATTGTTTGTCGGTATGAGGTCCCACACGAGATTATCTCAGATAACGGCACCCATTTCGAAGGAGAAGCTAATACAGTCATGGAAGAATACGGTATTACCCGACACAGGTCTTCGCCATACAGGCCACAAACCAATGGGGCAGTTGAAGTCGCCAACAAAAATCTGAAGAATATCCTAAGCAAGATGACCGACACCTGCCGGGACTGGCCGAAGAAATTACCATATGCATTGTGGGGATACCGCACCACCGAGAGGGTCTCCACCGGAGCAACCCCGTTTTCTCTTACATACGGGATGGAAGAAGTCCTCCCTGTTGAGTCAGAAGTCCCCTCCCTCAGGGTAATGCTAGAGAATCAAGTCAATGAACTGGAGTGGGTCCAGGCACGTTATAACGAGCTAGCCCTACTGGATGAAAAGAGATTGAAAGCCGCGTACCACCATCAAGGGTATCAGAAGAGAATCGCTCGAGCATTTAACCAGAAAGTGAGGACTCGGGGTATCAATGAAAACGATGTCGTATTGAAAGAAATTCGAGAGCCAGCCAGAGATCCGAGGGATAAGTTCGGGCAGAAGTGGACAGGGCCGTATATCGTCAAAGAAATCGATACAGGGGGTGCCGCTATACTCGCTGATTTGGATGGACAATTACTGCATTCTCCGGTCAACATGGATCGACTGAAGAAGTATTATCAATAGGTGTAACATGTAAGACAAAAACTACGTAAACCTAAGCCCCAACTCAAAACTTTTGTTCTTTGTAAAAATCAAAAAGGGGGAACGTAGGTAACCTGAGAAGTGACTTCAAGCCCGGTTTAAACAATGTAAAGAAATTTAGTTTCCACAAAGCAGTCCTTCGTATATTATTAAAAGGTGGTTCAAAACACCGAAAGTTACAAAGGGGATACGACATACAGAATAGACTAAACCCTAGGGGTTGGCCTCACTGGGTCCTCAGTAGCCAAATCAATTCGAGCCTCGTCCAAAATCTGATACGCAAAAACAATGTTATCATCAGTGGCCTCAGTATCCATGAATCGAAACCACTCCATTTGAAGGGGGTCGTCAATCAGTTCTCCTTCCAGAGATTTTCAGCAAGAACGGATAATGTCAGCCCGGAGGGGCTGGGTAATACCGAAACGGGCATAGTTGAACTGACGAGTCAGTCGAGCACGCCACATCCTCTCTACCGATAAAGAAACATGCGAGGTCATAAATTTGGACTCAGAAGAGAAGTCGTTCAGACCAAGGGAAATCTCTTGAGGAACGTTAAACTGCCGAAGAAGACGTCCTGGGAGATAAAAAGAGGTAAACCAAAGCCCGCGAAGCCGAACATAGTTCTGACCCCCTGTACTAAGCACCATCTCCCTCAGCTTCCACCAAGGAATGTTCCAACAAATAGCCCGAAAGTTCTCCGAAAACCACACCGTCCAATCAGAGGAAGACATGGTCAAAGCCCCGAAGAGGGGACGACGGAAAAAATGCGTCGGATTATCAAGCTGAACCCCGTTGAAACCCACCGATCGGAAGCGCTCCAGCAGCCACATGTATAACAAACGCGGACTCCCCCTAAAGAAGGGTGAAGCCCCCCTTTGAATATTATCAAGACCATTCAGGGTCTCTGCAAGAACGATTGGCACTATAGACTCCCCATTTCTAGCTTAGTAAATCAGACTCAGGATAGTCGGATCAACACGGGAAGAGCCCGTCACCAGCAACATATCAGAAATAAGGCAGATTAGGGCCGCCGCAGTACGCCCCACGCCATAAGAAGCTCTCCCTTCGTAACGATGAAAGAACCTCACCATTTTGTGGAGATCAAGAAGACCGTCGTTAATGAAACCATCACAGGCCGCTTGGGGAATGGCTAACAGAGCAACCAGCATATCCCGAGGACCGATTCCTTCTATGGGAACTGCCATTGGGAGACGAACGTCCGAACGCGACAGCCAAGAGAACTCCTCATAAGTTAGACAGAGCTCATCTAGTCCAAAGCGGAAGAGATGGTCCGCAGGACTCCAAAAATACAAAGCACCGAACAGAAAGGAAAAATCGACGGGACGATGGCACCAGCCCGCCAAAGGACTAAAAGCACCGAAGTCTAGACCATTTTCAGAATATATCAAAGCATCTCGAGCATTGACGTAAGAAAAATCAGATTTTGTGAGATAAGAGGACATTTTTTGAAGGTGTGAAGATGAAGGAAGGAAGATGGATGTATTTATAGCAAAAAAGAGGGACATGTGCCTGTTTGACGCGCGACAAACCCATGTCCAGGAGGGATTGTCGCGCGACAAACCCATCTAGGGGCACCCTATTTTTGTTTTTCTTACACATAGCAGTCATTTTTGCCAAAAGAATCATTTCTGGATGCTTTCTTGTTCTCACTTTATTCTTTTTACAGGGAACATAAGTATCATTACGCTACAAGGTATGGATTCTAAATCACCGACTTATATATATATATATATATATCTTTCACATACAGGGAATAAAAGTACAATCAGACACAGATAAAGATATTTTATAAATCCAATAAAAGAACAGTTTTTAAAAACTAAAATATCTGCCTAAACATGTCTAAAAAAATACATATCTGTCCAAACTAACACTACATGCAGAAAGGGAAAACTAATCTACTCGGGCGCGTTTTGACACGCTCCCACTATCACTCGAGCCCTCCTTGGGAGTAAGGTCAACAATTGGGACGCCGGGAACTGGGGGAACTGCCGTCTGGGAAGGCCCCGTAGACTGAACTGGTGTTGTCGGGCGGATCACCGAGGATCGGAATCGCCTAGAAGTCCGACTGCTACTGCGCCTAGACTCCATCCGGGCATGAGAGGAAGTCAAGGGGTCGTCTGGCCGTAAAGAGACATCAATAGCCCTCTGGTAATCACGCATGTATGCTGGAGGGTCTCGACCGACATACTGGAGCAGGTTCCAGCTGTAGAGGTACTGGGCGTGCCAAGCCCGCAGATCTGCCACCCGCACACTCACCCTCTGTAATAAAAACATAAGATAAGAGAGTCAGCACAGTCAAGAGAATAAATAAGTACAGATAAAATTAAGAGAATGTAAAGAAGGTACCTCGTCACCAGGGCGACCACCCAGATAGTCGAAAGTATCCTAAGGAAGAGGGTACTCCGGGACAGGATATCGACGTAAGCCAGCGCCGACATAAGAGATATCTCTAGGAAGTGGGGGTAGATCTACCCACGGAATAGATGAACCCGCCGAAATAGCTGCAGAAGTGGACCCTCCCTCCTCGCGAATAGGGAACAAGAGAGGGCGAGAGGATGAACCGCCGAGACCTGGAGATCGGGCTGGGGGCCCCATAACAGTAGTCGGGAGAGGACTCAACGTGGCGTAGGTGCGGACCCCTGGAGGATCCACCATGACCGTCGCCCTCAAAGGAGGTACCCCACTAGAAAGAGTAGTCGCCGCAGCAGGGGGAGTCCGCCCAAACTGCTCGTAATCTGTCCCAAGGTCCGCAGGCTCCCAGGACCTCTCAGAAAATCTCGCTCTCCCCTCGGCAGCCTCAGCAGCAGCAAAAAGGACCTCCGGAGACACAGAAGGGCCGGTAGGGAACTCATAACCCTCAGTACGCCGTTCCTCTACGGGTGTCGTCTGAGGTGGCTGCTCCGGAGCCGCTGTCATATCACCACCCTCACCCCCCGACCTGTCACCACCCTCATCAGCAGCAGGAATGTCCCTCTCTCCCTCGGGGTCCTCGTCCTCAGAATCCAGAATGTTGTCCCTCTGATCAGGGACAGATGGCAGGTGACCCGGAACCGCTCTAGCTAGGTGGGTCTATCCGCGTATGTAATAGGGATCGCCTCTCAATGCCTGATACCTCTCATAGAAGACCCGTCCTCGAGTCCCCTTCGGCTCCCTCATCAGATAACGGGCAGCAAAAGCAGCGTAGTCTCCCTCCTCGGTAAACGTCTAGAAGCCAAGCCCGTCGACCAAGGCCTGCACCGTCACTGGATCAATCTCACCCGTTCGCCTCATCAGGACTAGTGGAAATAGTGGAACTCGAGGCCACTGGGCCGGTGTGTGCTGGCGAATAACCCTCTCGCCCAAATAGAAGTGAAGGCCGTACTCATCTCTAATCAGCCGCCTGGTCCTCGAGGCGGTCAGAGCACGGCCATACCCAAAATGAAAGCCTAGATCACCCCAGGGGCCCACTCAATCTACAAGGAGAACAAAATTTTATTTTTCAGTCGTTTATATATATTCTATTTTTTCACCATTATTTATTTAAAGGAAAGGGTACTAAAATATTTACCTGCTCCTCCAGCAGGTCATGAACAGCAGCAGCACCGGTCTCTCGAGTCCGGTATACATAAAGGGCCCTGTAGTTCCCCGCGATAAATCGGCGGAGGAACGAAAACTGATCCTCGTTCTAGACGAGGAGATCCACCTAGGCGCGCCCCAGACGGGTATACGCCACGAACCAACTCTGAAGAAGAAACATAAAAAATATCAACAATAATCAACATGTAAAAAAGTAAAGAACTAGGGCAAAGGTAAAAAGGAACAAAGGTATACCTCCCACAGCAGAGAAAAGCCCTTGAGGTTCAGGGCTAAATGGCGAGAAACCTGGTCCATAGCATCATATAGGACTACAAGGATGAAGCCGCCCCAGTCGTAGTCAAACATGATGCTGAAGTCCCGAAGATAGGGCAGCCACCAGAGATGGGCCGTGTCCCCCCCATGGGCCTCGAACAGATCGTGGAGCGTCAGTGTGAGAATCCGGACCTTCACGCGACCCGAGAAGAAATAGAAGAGTCCTCGTGCTCGGTTTTGTTTGAAAACGCGTGTTTTGTAGAGTCGCCAGTTTGTTTTACGAGAAAACAAACAAAAGATCGTATGAAGGACAATTCGAAAACGAATTATCTTTCATACGTTTAAAACCAGAGATTTATTTTGAAAATTGACTTTGTTAAGTTTCGGGAACTACGTTACGAATTGGGAAGGTGTTAGGCACCCAATTCGCCCTTTCGGTCTCTTAATGGATCATGCATCTAATTCCTATTTTAGATATCTTGCCAGTAGTTTGAATTGTTTTCAGAATAGTCCTTTCCGGATAAATTTAGTTTAAAATAATATTTTGAAATCAGACTCGAGCTTTGCGAGCGCCTACGTATTCATTCGTAGAATGAAATCAGAGTCTCGTAGTTCCATTTGTTTGGAAACTGTTTTTGTATTTTTTTTGTTTGTTTTGAAAACGTGTCAAAACGGATTTTAGTTTTCTTGTAAAATTTAGAAAGGATTTATTCTGAAAGTAGTGAACTTCTTTGCAAGTTATCTAATTTTCTGTATTAAAAAGGAATTTAAATGCAGTATTGAAATTAAAGAGGGTTGTAGGAAAGATACCTGATGCGTTTGAAGAAGAAATAAGAACATTGCCTTGATTGCTCCTTTCTCTCTCTAGATTTTCTCTCTCAAAATTTCTCTAAAATGACTCTTTAATAATTTTGACAGAGTTTCTACTTGCTAAAGACACTATTGAGTGTTGATCCCCCCCTAAATGGGATCCCAAGAGTCCTATTTACAGCAACATTTCTGGCAAAAACGCTCCAAAATAGGCCAACTGCAGGGGTAGAATTTCGCCCCGCGACCTGACCGGGCAGGTCGATCCCCGTCCTAGTAAGCGAAGAGGCAACAAAGGTCATGGTTGATTTCTAACGCGCTCAAAAATTAGGGTTTTTCCTAACGATCTCTCGTATGCATGATGACTCAAGACTTGATGCAGAATGCTTGTTAGGTTCACGCGAGAGTCGCGGATTGGGGTGTTCACAGTCAGTAGAAGAAGAACGCGTGCATACTGGCGCGCCTCCTGACGGGTCATCGGCGCTCCTGAGGCAACTAATCGGGCTCTCTCCGTGGCTAGCCGAGTAACCAAGACGGCCCGAAGAATCGTATCACCAGAAGTTCGTCGCTCCGTAAACCATCCTAAAGCGCCAACGATGCCCTCTGCTGTCAGACGCAAGGGAACATCAATCTGTATAGGGACCCCCTGAAGGAATCCCGGTCAGAGCAAACAAGTCAAGGGGGTCATCGTCATCTCCCCCCAGCTCCAGTGGAAAGTGTGAGTGGTGTCCCACCAATGGCAGGCCAGAGCTGACACCAACACAGCTGCCTTAGATACTCGCTTCGGAAGGGCATCGAAAAGGGAACCAAAAGGAGTCGCAAGAAGCAACTCCTGGACAGGGGTCGGTGCTTGTCGCCACTCTAAAGAGATGGTGTTGGGAGAACCCCAACCACGGCCAACCCACTGCGGACAAAAGGAACGAATACAAGATTAAGAGGGTACTTTGGTGCAATTATAAGAGATATAGGGTTATATGGGTAAATTATGTAATTTTCCAAACCTGAGGGTACTTTGGTGTAATTATGAGAGATTATAGGGTTATAAGGGTAAATTATATAAATTTTCCAAACCTGAGGGTACTTTGGTGTAATTATGAGAGATTATAGGGTTATAAGGGTAAATTATATAAATTTTCCAAACCTGAGGGTACTTTGGTGTAATTATGAGAGTTATAGGGTTATAAGGGTAAATTATGTAATTTTCCAAACCTGAGGGTACTTTGGTGTAATTATGAGAGTTATAGGGTTATAAGGGTAAAATATGTAATTTTCCAAAACCTGAGGGTACTTTGGTGTAAATATGAGAGATATAGGGTTATAGGGGTAAAATATGTAATTTTCCAAAACCTGAGGGTACTTTGGTGTAAATATGAGAGATATAGGGTTATAAGGGTAAATTATGTAATTTTCCAAACCTGAGGGTACTTTGGTGTAATTATGAGAGTTATAGGGTTATAAGGGTAAAATATGTAATTTTCCAAAACCTGAGGGTACTTTGGTGTAATTATGAGAGATATAGGGTTATAGGGGTAAAATATGTAATTTTCCAAACCTGAGGGTACTTTGGTGTAATTATGAGAGTTATAGGGTTATAGGGGTAAAAAATGTAATTTCCCAAACCTAAGGGTACTTTGGTGTAATTATGAGAGATATAGGGTTATAAGGGTAAATTATGTAATTTTCCAAACCTGAGGGTACTTTGGTGTAATTAGGAGAGTTATAGGGTTATAAGGGTAAATTATGTAATTTTCCAAAACCTGAGGGTACTTTGGTGTAATTATGAGAGTTATAGGGTTATAGGGATAAATTATGTAATTTTCCAAAACCTGAGGGTTCTTTGGTGTAATTATGAGAGTTATAGGGTTATAGGGATAAAATATGTAATTTTCCAAACCTGAAGGTACTTTGGTGTAATTATGAGAGTTATAGGGATATAAGGGTAAATTATGTAATTTTTCTAAAGCTAAGGGTATCACAAGTAAAAGTATGTGTTTACTAAATCGGATGTTATTTCTAGACAAGCATGCATACTAACATTGTTTAAAATACATGCAGGAAACGACATAAATAAAAGAACAGATAAATACACGAAAGAAGACATACCAGAGATCGACGACGAATCTCGTGAGAAACGGGCTCCATCAAGAGCCAAGGAATGTCCGGAACTGGAGCAACCCGGGTGTGAACACCCCAATCCACGACTTTCATGTGAACCTAACAAGCATTTCGCATCAAGTCTTGAGTCATCATGCACGCCCCAGCCGCACGCCCTGCGACTACCTCTTGCGGTTGGCCTCTTTTGGAGCGTTTTTGACGGATTTTTCCCTATAAATAGGACCTTTGGGCTCTCATTTTAGGGACATCAACACTCAATAGTGTTTTTAGTAAGTAGGAACTCTGTCAAAAATTATTAGAGAGTCATTTTAGAGAAATTCTGAGAGAAAGTTTCCGAGAGAGAATTTCTGAGAGAGAAAGTTCTAGAGAGAGAAGGAAGCAAGCAAGGCAACAAGGCAAGGCTCTCATTTCTTCGGCAAGCGCATCAGGTACGTCTATCTACAACCTTTCTTAATTTCAATATCGCATTTAAGTATTCATTTTTAATATAGAAAATTAGATAACTTGCAAAGAAGTTCACTGCTTTCAAATAAATCCTTTCTAAGTTTTACAAGAAATCTAAAATCCGTTTTGACACGTTTTCAAAACAAACAAAAATACAAAAAACAGTTTCCAAAAGAAAGGAACTACGAGACTCTGATTTCATTCTACGAATGAATACGTAGGCGCTCGCAAAGCTCGAGTCTGATTTCAAAATATTATTTTAAACTGAATTTATCCGGAAAGGACTATTCTGAAAACCATTCGAACTACTTGCAAGATATCTAAAATAGGAATTAGATGCATGATCCATTAAGAGACCGAAAGGGCGAATTGGGTGCCTAACACCTTCCCAATTCGTAACGTAGTTCCCGAACCCTAGCAAAGTCAATTTTCAAAATAAATCTCTGGTTTCAAACGTATGAAAGATAGTTCGTTTTCGAATTATCCTTCGTACGATCTTTTGTTTATTTTCTCGTAAAACAAACTGGCGACTCTACAAAACACGTTTTTCAAATAAAACCGAGAACGAGGACTCTTTTCTTCTCTCGGGGTATGGGTCTGGATTCTCACACCGGGTCACATCCCGGTAGACCACCGCCTGACCGCGGTCCACTCCATCCTCTCCATACCAGTCGAGGTCCTCCCAATCGTCGTGATGAGGACTACACCGAAAGGATGCCCTGGGCGTCGGTAAAAGTAACCTCGTCCTGGTCACCCTCAAGCCTATCGGGCTGAGTAGGATCCATCTATATATGAGTGAATAAATGAGAAAAGTCGGAAAAGCGGCAGAGCTTCCACGCTTGAGAGAAGAGAGAAAGAAAGCTAGAGAGAGAGAGAGAAATGAGAGAATGAGCTTAGCAAAGGGCTTATATAGTGGGGCAATTTGTCGCGTGAGGAGGACTTCCGAGAAGCAGTTTTCGAAAAAATTGCCAAAAACCGCACACCCAGGATGAGAACACGAGGAAAGACTTCCAAAATCATCTCTCCAAAAAAGCGAGAACGAAATACAAACGGATAAAGTAGTCTCTGATCTCCCAAAAAAGACCGAGACCACCAATGGGAAAAAGCAGGATATCAAAATAAGACGAGAATAAAAAAAATTGAAAGAGTAGAAAAGAGAAAGAACCCGCATAAACGCCCAAGGCGAGCGAGAGAAACAGAAATGCAGAGTGACGGGGAGAGCCACACCAAAAGTGACAGCTAGGCCAAAACCGGCTCAGGGCTTCGTTTTGGGTGAGTAAGGTTCCTGGTCACGACAAAGGGATGAAAAGACTCCTGGTCAAAAACAGAAAAGGCCAGGAAAAGTCTTTCCCAAAAGAGGGAGAAATAAGGGCAGCAAAAAACAGAATACGATGTGGGCCCACTAAAAGAGAAAACTAAGAAGAGAACATAGATCAGAAATTGAATTTTCAAACAAATTTTCTTTTCAGCACGATACAGAAGAGATAGTTTGGAAAACCTCGAACCATCACTCTGCGGAGAGTAAAAGAAATCCGAAAACTGCCTTCTGAGAGAAGTGTCTTCACTCAAGAAAAACATGAGAGTAAAGTTCAGAAAGATACAGGGAAACAGACATCCGGATTAGATCCCGTGAAGCTCTTTTCACCTTCGCAAAGATTTACTCTCTCACTCTAGCAGTCTAAGAGAGGCAACGATCACAAAGCCCTCTTCGGAGGCAAATCACCAAACACAAGCCCTCGCCAGAGGCAAAAATTACTCACGAAAAGCCCTTCCAGAGGCAATTTTGTTTCTTTTCTTAAAACAGATCAAAAGCCCTCCCAGAGAGGCACAGTGTAGCAACGGTAGTCCTCCCAGAGAGGCACAGTGTAGCAACGGTAGTCCTCCCATCTGAGGCGCAATGGTAGTCCTCCCACCTGAGGCAAGAAGATCAAAAGCCCTCCCAGAGAGGCACAGTGTAGCAACGGTAGTCCTCCCATCTGAGGCGCAATGGTAGTCCTCCCACCTGAGGCAAGAAGATCAAAAGCCCTCCCAGAGAGGCACAGTGTAGCAACGGTAGTCCTCCCATCTGAGGCGCAATGGTAGTCCTCCCACTTGAGGTGAGAAAATCAAAAGCCCTCCCAGAGAGGCACAATGTAGCAACGGTAGTCCTCCCATCTGAGGCGCAATGGTAGTCCTCCCACCTGAGGCGAGAAGATCAAAAGTCCTCCCAGAGAGGCACAGTGTAGCAACGGTAGTCCTCCCACCTGAGGTGAAGCCCTCCCAGAGAGGCACAGGGTAGCAACGGTAGTCCTCCCACCTGAGGCACAATGGTAGTCCTCCCATCTGAGGCAAGTAGAGCAAATGAAAGCCCTCGAAAGAGGCAGTGAGGTAACAAAATCCCTCTCCGGAGGCAAAACACAAACACGAAGCCCTCTCCGGAGGCGTTCACGAACACTTTTGCATACACACACTCCTTTAGAGTTCATGCGAGAGCCATGGATCATGATCTCTTCCAGTCGCCTCAATTCCTTGCAAGCAAGGAGCTTGAGTCGAGAGGGTCTGTAGACACCCCGATTCGTGACCCCCGCAAGAACTCTAACGACCTTCGAGAACTACTATTTTTGGGTTCGGGACCCACCCGAGCACCTGAAACTACCCCGAGAGGGTTTGTTGGCCCACAAACCTATTTTTAAGAGAGATTGTCGCACGACATATCACATTGTCGCGCGACAATCACTGATATGTCGCGCGACAATCCTACTATGTCACGCGACAATCCCTCCTGACACCAGACCATCCACTCTCTGACACATCAGTCTGTCAGAAACATCACTTCAGCCGTTTGTCGCGCGACATATGCCCTTTTTGGGGAGGTGTCGCGAGACATACTCTCCCGAGCAGTATAAATGGGCCAACACCCCCAAGGTTTCAAGGGCAGCAACTGGGGATTGAAGAATTCTAAATTTTAAATCTGATTTTCTAGTCTTTTTATTGAGCATTCTCTATTATCGTCTTATTTCGGAAGAATTATCGAATCTATTTTCGACACTCGACGTGTCCCATCTCTGGAATTGAATTCTCGAAAATATCTAAAGAAGGAAAAGATTATCATCGCCGAAAATCTCTCCGCCGTATTATATTTTCTTTCTTATTATTATTCTCGTCGGGAAGGTAAAGAAAGTCTCTTCTAGTATTTAACATTAAATATCTGTGTACTTGTTTCATTTCCGTTGTTTTGTCCACGTTTTATTTGAATAAATTTATTGCCAAGTTACAAATAGTCTATCGTTTTAAAACAAATGACCTTGATAAAACCATTTGCAAAACCAGAAGAGTAAGTACATTACCACCCGGATAAAATCCTGTTTTCAAAACCCGGACCGGTAAAACTTACTTAAGAATTAAAAAACCCGGTATATCCTATCTTTTTCATAGATTGTGATACGTCCGGTAGAACTCCCCTCAAGAGTTCCAATTCCATAGTGAATTAGTTCCACTATAAGATCCAAACTTTTTTCAAAACAAGGCAAAACTCGAGAAAACCGGCATTATCCGAGAAGTAATACGGGAAACTCTATCTTTAAAGAAAACAATTTTTGTCACTTGTATTTGCATTTCTCAAAACTAAAACATCGGATCTCGAACACAAAGGTTTCTATCCCTTTCCCGTTTTTTTCCCAGAAATTAGGGTTTTCATTGGAAAAGTAGTAGACTATCAGTAAAAGCATCCAAGTTTTTCAACATAGAATAAACATATAAAAGACCACTAGAGACCGAAAGGGAGGAATGGGTGCTTAACACCTTTCCAAACCGTAATATAGTTTTCGAACCCTATAGAATCCTGGTTTCGTAGACAAACGTGTAAAGAAAGGCTTAACTGTAGTCTTTCCTCTTACACAACCATTTTTCCGTTTTTTCGTAAAACGTACTGGCGACTCTGAATGAACCCCATTGCATCTAGAAATAGAACATAGGGACACTTGATATGAATCAACGAAGACACTCCAGCAAATGAAACGACGGATCCGTTCCGACGTTTCAGACGCCCAACCGAACGGGGATGAGACCCTGGGGTCGCATTTGCGAATTCTCACAGAGACAGAGAAATTATAATGGGCCTTTGTATTTAGTTAAATAAGGAATGGGCATTAGTCATTTTTTGTGATGTCCTTAATTTACAATGTTAATTTATAATGTGTCTTTATATTTATGTTGTTATTGGAGCAGGCCCTTAAGCCCAATTGTCTCTAAAATCAATGCATTTATATTTGTGAAATATATGTATATATATTTACTATGCCGTATATATATATATATATATATATTTATATAGATTTAATGTGGGAGATGTATATTTTGTTTATAGTAACAAATATATACATTACATTGAATTGAAGTTTCTTCGATTTAAAAAAAAGACGATGGGAATTTCGGAATATTGATGAAAAAGATCAATAGTTTTTTCCCTGCGCCATAATTGTCACGGTTTACAATCGTGACCAGTTTATATAACTGTCACGGTTTATCATAGTGACCAGATTTAGTTTGTCACGGTTTTCAGCAGTGACAAAGATCAGAAATTTTCTATTTATATTAAATGTTTAGAATTTCACCTTTTGCTTAACTAAGTCTTTAAATTAGATTAATTACATGTCACATATATTATTTATATTATTTGTCTAAACATTCTATTAAGGAATATCTACACAATATGTTACCAAAGTGGCATGTCTTTTGTAGATAAAGAATGATTAGATGTTTGTGTTTGTTTAATTCATGCGAATATTAACCAATCTAAATAGGAGTTCATATTTGGCCGAATTTCATTCACACTCGTGATGGTAAATATGTGACAATTATCAAGGTAACCTAGTGTGAATAATAAATCAATCCAAAGATAAATTTGTTATTTGACATACTTTATTGTTAATGTTAATCATTACACCAAGAGTACCATTTACAGTTAATATCACTATCCAAATATTTGGTATTAATGTTGTTCTAGGTATCTTGAGATGTTGCAATAAAATTAATCAATTTATAAACTAGTTATTTGGTTATTTGATGTGAGCATTATTGTTAATTTAGTCTACTTTTGTTCTCCATTCAGCTTTAATGACTGCTACTTCTATATTTGCAAACATGAACAATGTTATGATGTTAAATAGAACTAACTTTAAGGACTGGAAAGAGAATGTATTAATCACTCTCGGCTGCATGGATCTTGACTTAACATTAAGAATGCTAAAACCGAATAATCTCACTGATCAAAGTACTCCTGAGGAAATTACATACTTTGAGAAGTGGGATCGTTCTAATAGGCTAAGTCTAATGATCATGAAGCGTGGGATTCTAGATATTTTCAGGGATGCAATAACATATGACATTATTATTGCCAGTCAATTCCTTTTGGAAATTCAGAAGCGTTTTGCTAAAAACGATAAGGCTGAAACAAGCACGCTTTTAGCAAACTTGATTTCAATGAAATATAAGGGCAAAAGTAATGTTCGTGAGTACATCATGAAGATGTCTCATCTTGCTTCAAAGCTTAAGGCACTAAAGCTTGACTTATTGGATAATTTGTTAGTGCATTTGATTATCATCTATTTCCCTACACAATTTAATCAATTTAAGGTCAGTTATACCTGCCAGAAGGAGAAATGGACTCTCAATGAACTCAATTCATTTTGTGTACAAGAGGAAGAAAAATTGAAGCCAGACAGGACTGAAAGTGTTCATTTGTCTAGTACCTCAAAGGCTAATGGCAAAAGGAAAGATAAAGGAAAAGAAGTTAATGTCCCTAAGGGTCCGGAGCAAAAGAAACAAAAAACTGAAAATTGTTGTTTCTTTTGTGGTAAGCTCGGACACAAGAAGAAGGATTATGCCAAATTTGCCAATTGGTAGGCAAAGAAAGGTACATTTTCTGTTTTGATATATTCTGAGATCAATTTAGCTTCAGTACCAAGAAACACTTGGTGGGTAGATTCTGGTGCTACTACTCACATTTGTGTTTCTATGTAAGGTTGCCTACATTCCCGAATGCCAATTGATGCTGAAAAACGTATTTATGTGGGTGATGGCAAATCAATGGAGGTGGAGGCAATAGGGCATTTTAGATTATTGTTAAGTACTAGTTACTATTTGGATTTAAAAGACACTTTTGTTGTACCGTCATTTAGACGGAATTTAGTTTATATTTCTGCATTAGACAAATTTAGATATTACTGTTCTTTTGGAACTAAGAATTTCAGTTTGTCTATTAATTCGAATATTGTTGGTACCGATTTACTTAGTGCTTTCGATAATCTATATTTGCTGAAAATTATTTCATCTTTTAATAAAACCTTGTATGTGGAATCGCGTGGTACGAAACGTAAATTAGACAAGGATAATTTAGCTTCATTATGGCACAAATGCCTAAGTCACATATCTAAGTCTAGAGTTGACCGACTTGTGTTTGATGGGATTTTGGACTATCTTATTTTTTTAGACTTTGGTGTCTGTGTTGAATGCATCAAGGGAAAACAAATTAAATAAAAAAAATTGGCGCTAATAAAATTACAAATGTTTTAGAATTAATTCATACGGATATTTGTGGTCCATTCCCTACAGCATCTTGGAATGGTCAACAATACTTTATAACATTTATAGACGATAATTTTAGATATGGTTACATATTTCTTATACGTGAAAAATCGCAATCTTTGGATATGTTCAAAACATTTAAAGCTGAAGTTGAGTTACAACTCAACAAATGGATAAAGAGTGTCAGATCTGACCGCAGTGATGAATACTACGGCAGATATGATAGACCAGGTAAACAACGTCCAGGACCATTTGCCAAGTACTTAGAGGAATGTGGAATCGTCCCACGGTACACCATACCAGGGTCGCCTAGCATGAATGGTGTAGCTAAAAGACGAAATCGAACTCTTAAGGATATGGTAAGAAGCATGATTAGTCATTTTACTTTACCATAGTCACTCTGGGGTGAGGCTCTAAAGACAACAACTTATATCCTTAATCAGGTGCCAACAAAATCTACTGCAAAAACGCCATTTGAGCTTTGGGTTAGGCGAAAGCTTAGTTTAAAGCACTTACATGTTTAGGGATGTCCTGTTGAAGCGAGGCTTTATAAGCCTCATGAAAATAAATTAGACTCCAAAATCATTAGCAGCTACTTTATTGGCTATGCAGAATGATCATGGGGCAACAAGTTTTACGATCTCACTGGTAGGTCAATTTTTTAGACGGGAACTGCAACGTTCTTTGAGGATGTTGAGTTTGGGGCAAGAAATCAAGTTAAGAACATTGTCTTTGAGTAAGAACATTGTCTTTGAGGAAGAAGAAGAAGCAATCCCAATTCATACTACTATTTTTGACAATGTGCAAGTTTCTATACCTGTCATTGATCAAAAAGTAATTTCAGATCTTCGATAGGGCAATGTTGTTCAACCCCTCATTCTAGATGAGGTAATTGTTCCCGAGGAACCCATTCCCGAGGAACAAACTCAACAACCTCAAGAATCTGCGCCATTAAGACTATCCATGAGAGAAAGGAAATTTGTAATTTCGGACGATTATGTCATGTATCTTCAAAAACATGAAGTAAAAAGTGGAATGTCGGAAGATGATCCAATCAACTTCTGTCAAGCTATGCAAAATTCTAACTCTTATAAATGAATTGAAGCCATGAATGAAGAGTATAAGTCTATGCAAGACAATAAAGTTTGAGAACTTGTTCCATTATCAGATGGTGAGAAACCTGTGGGTTGTAAATGGATAATTAAAATAAAAAAGGATTTAAATGGTAATGTGGACAGGTATAAGGCACGTCTTGTGACCAAGGGCTTTACTCAAAATGAAGGAATTGACTTTAAAGAGACTTTCTCTTCGGTTTCCATGAAAGACTCTTTTAGGACAATTATGGCGCTTGTTGCACATTTTGATCTAGAGTTGCATCAAATGGATGTCAAAACAGCGTTTCTTAATGGTGACATTGAAGAAACGATTTATATGGTGTAATCAAAAAACTTTATGTCAGGAGACTCAAAGAATATGGTTTGCAAATTGACAAAATTCATTTATGGACTTAAACAGGCTTCTCGTTAGTGGTACTTCAAATTTCATCAAGTCATTGCTTCATATGGTTTTGAAATGAATGTTGTTGATAATTGTGTGTATCACAAGTTTGGTGGGAGTAAACATATTTTTTTGGTTTTGTACATTGGTGATATATTGCTTACCACAAATGACGTAGGCATGTTGCACGACACCAAGAGATTTCTATTAAAGAATTTTGAAATAAAATATATTGGTAATGCTTCCTTTATATTAGGAATTGAGATACACCGGATCGTTCTCGTGGTATATTGGGATTGTCATAAAGGAACTACACTGAGAAAATTCTTAATAGATTTGGCATGCAAAATTGCAAATCAAGTGAAACCCCGGTTGCTAAAGGAGATAAATTTAGTCTCAGTCAATGCCCAAATAATAGCCCTGAAATTAAGAAAATGCAAAATATTTCCTATGTGTCGGCTACAGGGAGTCTAATGTATGCTCAAGTATGTACGCGTCTGGATATTGCGTTCAAAGTTGGCATGTTAGGCAGATATTTAAGTAACCCCGGTATGGATCATTGGAAAGAAGCCAATCGGGTTATGAGATATTTACAAAGACAGAAGGACTATATGCTCACATATAGGAGATCGGATCAGTTAGAGATCGTTGGGTATTCCGATTTTGTTAGTGTGAGAACCCGCGCTCTCGACGCCCATCCCCCGCGGTGGCAATTCCTCCGATTTCTTGGATTTAAATTTTGGAAAATAGTTCATTTTATTATAAGAAAAAAGGTGACGATTTGCAAAGAAATCAGAGTCGTCAGTTTGTTTTACTAAACAAACAAAAGTCTGTGTAAAAGAGACGTATTTACGAATTAAATGCCCTCGTAAACACAACTAATACGAAACCAGTTAATTCAAAGGGTTCGGGATTAAGTTACGAATCGGGAAGTTGTTAGACACCCTAATTCACCCTTTCGGTCTTTAAGCAGAATATACGTGGAATTATAATCGAACATTTGCATGTTAATTGATGTTATTGCGTATCGGTCCATAGTTTTAAGAAAAACAGGATTTTGGGGTGAGAATGAAAACCATGTGCTTCTTATTTCACCATTCGATTTTAGAAATCAGTGTGTGTATGATTTGAAAAATGATTTTGATAATGATAGATAGCAAAACAAGTATTTTTGGAAAGATTTAAGGTTTTTCAGAAGCTAATTCGATGTGGAATCGAACATCAGGCAATCCTCGAGATTCGTTCGTCAATAGCGTACCACAATTTAATAATTTAAACCGACATTGACAAATTTAGTACTCTCATATTGGATATTTACGTAAGCACCGCGATTTATAGATTAAACCAAATACAAATTTGTATTAATTCCTTTATAAACCAAAACTAATAAAATTGAGATTTTATAAAATTAAATGGCAAAAATATGTTTAAAATGATTTCAGCTCGTTCTACGCTTTCGGTTTTGAAAACGGGGTTTAAATATGAAATATGGACTGATTTTGAGATAAACTGCAATTTTTACATGCAATTGATCAATTATAATTGACAAAATAAGGACAGATAAAGAAAAAATAAAGCCGAATTAAAATAAAAAATGCCTAAGAGCCTCAAAAATAGTATAATACTATTTTATAGCACCATTCCCGAAATTCCAGAGCTGATTGATGCTTCAAATGGGGTAAATGCAAGTGTATTTATAGCTGTAGAATAATTAATGGGCCGGACTGGAAGTGTGTGTTCGCCGACAAGGGGCGTGTCTTTGTCCGCGAACATAGGGGGTGTCCTTGTCCGTGGACAAGCCCCTAATTATAAGTGCAATGATTTTTTTTGCAATTCTAGCCAAAATAAATATTGGATTAATCTTATTTTTTAGTATATTATTCCCTATGATATACCCTGTCTATTGACCAAATTTGAGCTCATTTGAACTTCGGGAAGGTCGTCTTTTGATTACCCGAAGTAGACTATCAGTTTTCTGAATTCCCGAAGATCTGACCGTCGGATTGAGCTGATTTTTGAGTATGTTTTCGTTTGTGGAAATTTCTAATAACCTTTAAGGTTTGAGGATGATCAGAAATGAGTAATTCTCCTTTCACAAGTTTCCAGGAGTTTTGACGATTTTCAGCTTCGGCGGCTTTCGGTAATTCTAGTAACTTCTCATTCGGGTGTCCTTTTGGCTTCCTTCTTTGACCTGTATCACATGTATATGGTATATGTGCATCTAGGAATGCTTGTGCATGCATGCGTGCTCATTTTCTTAGAGTTCGTGATTCTTGTGGGGGTCGCAAAATAAAGTGTTCACAAACCCTCTCGGCCTGGGTTCTTTATGGAGCAAAAAGACCAGGACGACAATGAGAACGCATCATTTTGCGGTACTCGCATGAATCAAGTGATATTTTGAGAATAATGCTATGCGAATGATGTCGTGCTATGCTATTTATCTCCTCTTAGAAAGGATGGGTGATTTAGGACATGCCCCATGCTGTATTGTGTCCTTGTTCTGCTGTACTCCCTCTAGCTGGGGAGGTTTTGTCAATGATATTGGTAGGTTGTTGAGCTAATGTACTCCCATCGGTAGGGACGGTTCTGTCAATAATTTGATTCGGTGTTGAGCTGATGTACTCCCATCGGTAGGGACGGTTCTGTCAACGATTTGATTGGGGCGTTGAGCTGATGTACTCCCATCGGTAGGGACGATTTTGTCAACGATTTGATTGGGTGTTGGTTCTTTTGAAGAAGGTGTGGACAGATGGTCTATTAGGGACCTTGCTTTGGGTTTGAGAGGTAGGGTAGATGGTTTATTGAGGATGGTCTTTGGTGTTGATGATTTAGGATAAAGGTTGTTGGGAAAATAAGACTTGACGGTCTGCTGGGGAATTGAGGATTCTTACTGGTTTGGATAAAGGCTGAAGGTTGGAGATTTGCTAGGGATATGATGAATGATGGTCTTCTGAGGAAATGAGAATTCCTACTGGTTATGATAAAAGTTGAGGGTTGGTGATCTGCTGGGGATATGATGACGCAGGAATGAGATGTGGGTGATTGATGATATGTTGAGGTGACAAAAGTTGATAATTTGCTGAAGGGGTGAGAGTCTCCGAGCAGATATAGAGAGATGGAGAGAAAGTTCTGGTGTGATATCTTTTTTGGAAAAACAAGTACTTTTGGTTGGCTTCTTTTTTCTTTGAGAAAAAAATTGAGTTACATTCTCTTAATTCTCGAACCTTGTGCATGATTTTTGAATTTTGTCTCTTATTATGCTTCTGTGGCATTTTTCTAGTGTCACCAATGTACGATTCTGCTTATTATTTTTTGACTTCGTGAAAGAAAAGTTTTTGTGTGCCTGGATCGTTTATGTTTTTCGATGCCCTTATTCCTTCTTAATTGTTTGAAAGCTTTTTGATGCAGCTTACTTTTTTTTTTGGTTAGCAGCCTTCCTCACCCAAGATGTAGCCCTGGGCCTTTTGGCCTAGCTGTCACTCTTGGTGTGGCTCTCGCTACCATCTTTTTCTTTTTTGTTCTTCAATATCTTCTTTTCTTTTGGCACTGTAGGATTTATCCTCTTTTTTACTCTTTCAATTTTTTCTTATACCGACTTTGTTCCTATCATTTGTTAGGTTTTCTAAGCATTATTGTTTTTATGATTTGAGAATGTTTACTTTGGAAGTTCGCATTTGACATCGTCGTGCTGTATTTGTGATCTTCGGTCCGAGAACCTTTGGGAACGTATCTTGAAGACTTATTGGGAGAGAAGAAGCTAACCCAAAAGTCTTTTTTTGTGGGGCTTGTTCCCTGTGTTTTGCAAAATGTTCTCAGTCCAGTCTTTCTCTCTATCTTTCTCTGATATCCTCTCAAAGTGGGTTTTTTTTTTTATTTTTGAAGAGGGCTTAAGTTTGCCTTTAGGAAGGGCTTTGGATTCGTGCATATAGAAAGGGTTTAGGTTGGTGCCTGTAGAAAGGGCTTGGATTGGTGCATGTATAAAGGGCTTTGGATTCGTACCTGTGGAAAGGACTTTAGATTTGCCTATACAAAGGGCTTGGGATTTGATTTGTCCCTTTGGGAGGATTTGTGATGTAATTCTACTCTCTGGAAAAAAAATGTGAAGTGGCTCGCCTTTCTAGGAGGACATGCGAAGTGATATGCCTTATTAGGAGACTTTGTGAAGTAATTCGCTTCTTTGGGAGGACATATGAAGTGATTTGCCTCTCTAGTAGACTTTGTGAAGTGATTTACCTCTCTGGGGAGGAATGCGAAGTGATTCGCCTCTCTGGAAGGACATGCGAAGTGATTCGCCTCTCTAGGAGACTTTGTGAAGTAATTCACCTTTCTGGGAGGACATACGAAGTGATTGGCCTTTCTGGGAGACTTTGTGAAGTAATTCGCCTATCTGGGTCGACATACGAAGTGATTTGCCTCTCTGGGAGACTTTGTGAAGTGATTTACCTCTCTGGGAGGAAATGCGAAGTAATTCTCCTCCTGCGAGGACATGCGAGGTGATTCGCCTCTCTGGGAGACTTTGTGAAGTAATTTGCCTCTCTGGGAGGAAATACGAAGTGATTTGCCTCTCTATGAGACTTTGTGAAGTGATTTGGCTCTCTGGGACAAAAAGCGAAGTGATTTACCTCTTTGGGAGGACATGCGAAGTGATTCGCCTCTCTGAGAGACTTTGTGAAATGATTTACCTCTCTGGGAGGATATGCGAAGTGCTTCGCCTCTTTGGGAGACTTTGTGAAATGATTCGCCTCTCTGGAAGACCTTATGAAATGATTTACCTCTCTCGTAGGACATGCGAAGTGATTCGCCTCTCTGGGAGGTCTTGTGATCTTGTCTTAATGATCGGGAGCGCGTCGATTAGCATTGCGATGGCGGTGTGACTAATCGTTGAGGTATACACCGGGATGCTGTGTGAAGCCTGTCTGGTAGGTCATGGAGCCTGGTGCTTTTCTCTTCTTAGACCGGTGCACGTTACACTTATGCAAGTGTTCATGTGTATGCACTATGCAAATGCTTATTCCATGCGTTCCTAAATTTCAAGTATTCGTATATTTCTTAAATCATTGCACCATCGTTTTGAAAACTTTATTTTAAAGAGGTTGTGAATCTTGAGTTGCCTAATTCATGAAGTATGTTACTCTACTTGAAATTATCTAAGTGCAGATGTATGCATGCAAGACCGACCGTTTTCCAAGAACGTGGCAACACTGAAAATGCAAATATTGATTTTTAGTCAAGTAGTGAGTGAGTGTAAGGTGATATCTGTAACAAGAGAAATGGCGTGCTTCCGTCTTGGGATTCGGTTGATCCAACGTCATGCATCTATTTTAACAAGTTGCTATCTCCTTCTTGATCCTTGAGCTTGTCAGAACCTTTGCGTATTGTTGCTTTCGCTTATGCCCTCCGTCTCAGGAGAATTATCGATGTTCTGCATTTTCATGAGTGGATGTGGGTTGGCTTGATCTTTGAGAGAGGCAAGGCATTTAGTTTCTAAACCGATTGATTTTGTTTACTTGATTCTATCTTCAGAGGTAGAGTTTTTGGTTCTACTGATAGGACAACCAGAAGGTCTTGGTGGTGTGGGTAGGGCACCCTCGGTGTAAATGATAAATGGATAGGATAGTTCTTGGAGAGTCGTTTGGGTCTTCTTATTTAATACCCTCGGTACCCTCAATGCGTGTACCCTCGACACCCTCAGCGCGTGTACCCTCGGCACCCTCGGAGAGCAGTTCAGGTCTTCTTGTCGATACCCTCAGTGTATGTACCATCGGCACACTTAGCATGTACGAATGATGAATGGAGAGGCTAGCTTTTTGGAGAGCTGTTCGGGTCTTCTTGTTGAAACACTCAATGCATGTACCCCCTGCACCCTCAGTGTGTGTACCTTCGGCATCCTCAATGTGTGTACCCTTAACACCCTCAGTGTTATACCCTCCGTACTTTTAATGAGTGTACCCTCTCCACCCTTAGCAAGTTTATAGCAAGTCCACGCTCTTCGATTTAGACTTGTTGCCCGTGCCCTTTCAGGAATATTGTTTATGGATTCAGTTTAAGCAGAGGCAATCATAAATTAGGATACTCAAAAGAAATGATTCGATTTTATTAATAAAATGAATGGGTACATTGATAGGAAATTCCTCATTATACCCTTAACCCTTACATATTCGCTCCCTTTCTCTCTCGATTCCTCCTATCTCTAAGATGGTTCAAGTAAACTGGATTAATGATGTATGCCTCTACCTAGGGCTTCTCTCATTTAATATTTGGTATCCTAGAGTCAGGGATCTTTCCTGCCTTGATTAAATCTTGGATAGCGTGTCTGAGGGCTACGCATTGGTCAGTGTTGTGTCTTTGGCCTTGATGGTATTCGCAACGTTCATTGATGTTCCAATTAGGAGGTCGCGGCTCAGGAGGGGACCGGGGGGTCAATGGTTGTATGATTCCACTTTCTTGTATTGCGGCTAAAGTCTTACTCAATGAGATTGGAAGGCGAGCAAAACGTCAACCCTTAGTTTTCCCAGTATTTCGAGTTTGATTAACGAACCCTTAGCCAGGTGCAAACCCCTGCTCTCGTGGGTACTAAAAATTGGTTCATTGGTATGGACCCGAATTCTGATAAGACCACACTTGATTAACAGCAGAAATATATTTCTTGTATTGGGACGAGGCTTTTTTAACCTAGTCGGCTCTTGCAAGCTCCTCTTCGGTTTCGTTGGTCACGTGCATCAAAGCCTTGTATTTCTCAAAGTATTGTCGCCCCATGCCACCCCTGATCTCAGGCTTAAAATTCTTGACAATTAACCCAACCTGTTCTTCCTCAGAGATCCAATCAATCATCTGCGATGCCAATTTCCTCCAGTGCGTGATAAAATCGCTGACACTTTCATTGTCTCTTTGTTTAGCCATTTCAAGATGTTTACGAGTAATTTTCAGCTCTTCGTTTGACTTGTAGTGCACCATGAACTCCTTTACGATACTCTTTTGATCTGTCACTCTGTGTTTTTTCAACCTTAGAAACCAACTGTGTGCGGGCCCTGTCAAAGTCTGGTGGAAACCTTGGACCAAATGAGTCTCGTTCAACCCATACAACTGCATAGTGCGGACATAGGCCTTAAGATGTAAATGAGGGGGGCTATTTCCAAATAATTTTTTTACACTGGGAACCTTAAAAACCCACCGGCAGCCTAGCTTCAGGGAAAAGGGGGAGGTTTTGGAGATTAGCTATGTCATCAACCTTATCGGTCACCTTCTGATTCAATGCTTTCACTTGTTCTTTTAATAAGTTGATGGCCTTATCGGTTGGTACTTGGCCAAAGAGAGTGAAAATAAGAGCTTTCAGTTTATGTTGACCCAGATGAACCAACTCCCTACTCACTAAACAGTATTTTCGGGTTAAATGGGATAATTTCACACTCGCGATAATACATGATGATAGTGCATGCGTGCAAAATAACAATTATGGAGGTATATTATGATGAGCGCTTTAAGATTTGTTTGAGTACTTTTGAATTTTAATTATGAAAATATTTTTCTCAAACAAGAATTAACAAACAAAAGGGAATCAGGGTATCCACCTAGATCGCATCCATGTTATGCTAAAACTAAGGCCGAATAGGAAAACACACAAGCAGAAACGAATATCCACGCATATTCTACTCTTGTTTAGAGTCTAATCCTCTTAAAAAATCTCCAGTAAAGTCGACACTGTGAGAACCCGCGCTCTTGACGCCCAGCCCTCGCGGCGGAGATTCCTCCGGTTTTTCAATTTTAAATTTTGGAAAACAATTCGTTTTATTATAAGAAAAAGGTGACGATTTGCAAAGAAATCAGAGTCGCCAGTTTGTTTTACTAAACAAACAAAAGTCTGTGTAAAAAAGACATATTTATGAATTAAACACCTTCTTAAACACAATTAATACGAAACCAGTTGATTCAAAGGGTTCGGGAATTAAGTTACGAATCGAGAAGGTGTTAGGCACCCCAATTCACCCTTTCAGCCTCTGAGCAGAATATGTGTGGAATTATAATTGAACATTTGCATATTAATTGATGTTATTGCGTATCGGTCCATAGTTTTAAGAAAAACGGGATTTTTGGGTGGGAATGAAAACCATGTGCTTCTTATTTCACCCTTCGATTTTAGAAATCAGTGCTACAAAAAAAAAGCATTATTTGGGACAGCCTAAGTCTGTGCCTAAAAGTATGTTAGCCGTCCCTAAAAGTCTTTTGGGACGGCCTTAGGGACAGCAAAAGGGGGTCCTAATTGGTGGGCGTCTCAAAAACTTAAGGGACGGTAACAGCCGTGCCAAATGACTTTAAGGGACGGCATTTTTCTCCGTTCCATAAAACTCGGAATCTCAAATCTTTTGGTACAGCTAGTATAACCGACCCCAATAATATATGGTGCCAAAAATTTACCCGCCAAAAATTGGGTTGGCAGGAACTTATAAGGGACGACCTATAGCATTTGGGACTAATTAGCTATGCTAAAAAATGCCATGATTTTAATTTCAACAATTTTATTAGGGTCAGGTTGGCCGTGCCAAAAGGTATTATGTTATAACATTAGGGACGGGAACCGTCCCTAAAAATTCGTTGCTGGAAAAAAGGTTTTTCTTTTGTTTCCTGATACAACTAAAAGCTAATATCAATCTGACATTAATCCCAGCAAATTCATCATCAATCTAAATTTATCTATTCACATGAGTGCAAAGCAAAATAAAACACTTCAAAAATTACTATAATTAATTATTAATAAGTAAACTAAACCCCAAAAGCTATTACATACATCTTCCAGAAAAGAAAAGTCATAACTCCTACATGTCCAACATTAAGCAAAGCAACAAAATTAGTCTTAAATTGTACGTTTCAATCAAAGAAAGCATAACCCCGAAAAATTTTAACACTAAAACATAAGTATCGAGATTCTTCCAAAATAGAAAATGATCATATTCGATTTTCTCCCCGTTGGGTTTACAAAATGTGGCCCTTCATTGAGATCCTGCCAAGCAAAATGAAAATACAATCAATAAGTTTATTACGTAACAAATTCCTCTTAAACATAAATGTTATCAACACAATCCAAAATTATACATGTCCAATATTCAATATAAAAGCATTCAATCCCTTAAATATCAACATCCTATAGGAACTACCAAAATCCTACACTTACAACCAAAAAGGAAGTCCAAGACAGTGCTCAAATGCTTAGCAAAACAAAGCACAATTCATGGTAAATAAATTAGCAAAACAATGATCATATGCTATCAACCACCAAACATTAATTATCATAAGAGTTCTTAATATATAATGTATAATAATACCATAAGAGTTCTTAATTATTAATTTCCAGCTGGGATCATTGGTACTAAAAATATAAATCCAACACCCATATAAAAGAGTAAGAATGAGAATGTGAAAGTCAAAATTTGTACCGATAATTAACTGGAAATTTTCGATGGCATTATCCGGAATCGAGAATCCTACTCGTCGCAACACCGTGACGACATACTCCTTACTCTTGTTTAATACTTGCTCAAGCTCTTCTTTATATTCCTTTGAATTCCTATTGCATGACAAAATCCAACTCTTGTCCATATCCTTTCATAAACTGCAGTTACCTAGAGAGAACAAAACTTTTATAATTAAGATAGTTATTCTATAGATATATATAGATATCCAACTCTTGTCCATATCCTTTCATAAACTGCAGTTACCTAGAGAGAACAAAACTTTTATAATTAAGATAGTTATTCTATAGATATATATATAGATACAAAGAAATGTTAAAGTCACTATGTTATGAACTAATATCATTGCCCCCCCCCCCCAAAAGAGTATAAGATTGGCATAACAAATAATTACAGACTTGTTTATATTGGATATGCATATCTGCGTGTCGGTGCGTAAGTGTACTTTTGAGACTTCTCTTGGATTGAAGTGCAATTAGCTTCTCTTGTGAACTGGGTTGGGAGGAGGGTTAGCCGCTGTCTAGAAGGATAGTATTTCTTGGCAGTTGGTATATCAAGCAAACACAGTTACTAATTGTAGAAGTCTAATAAACTAAGCCTTTAAAGATTAAGATTGCCAGTTGAAAGAAAGTTTTGCTAATTACTGTTAAGGGAATACAAGGTTTAATTTAAAGAATGGGCATGCCTCACATTGTTCTTATGCACTAATTGCTTTCCTGTTTTTGATAGACAGATAGGAATTAAAAATGACTCTGCCATGTATAATATACTAATTTTTTTGTCCATATACATGAATTTTCGACAACATACTGAGTCATTGAACATACAAAAACATAAAACTGCAAAGAAAAAATAATCAAAAAACATAAAGTTTGTCCAAAATTGATAGCCAAAAGTATACTAGTCATTCAAGTTATAGTCATGGAAGCTCTAATATCAGTAATTGAAGAATATAAACAAACAGTTGAAATTTTCTTTACTTAGTGGTGGAAGATAAATTGAGTTAGTTTGAGTGAAAAGATGGAAAATAAGGTGAGTGATAGGAGTGATATCCTCTTAATTTTTAAGATTTTTCATGAAGAAATTTTCTTTACTTAGTGGTGAAGATAAATTTTCCACCAAAAATATAGAAGGATAGATGATATCTACTCATAAAATGAGCAATATCTCTCAACTTATTTTCTATCTTTTCACTTAAACTAACTAAATTTATTTTCCTTTTCCATCTTTTCAATCAAACGGAGCCTAAGCTAATAATTTGATGCACCATTATCAGAATATTGACTTTATACTACTGTCTACTTTGCCTATAAATTGCTTACTGCAAATCAGCTACAGCAGCCTGCCATCCAGTACAAATACAAAAACACACTTGGTAACCCACATACATATAATTCCAGAGTTCTAATTAAGAATTTTATCTATCATACAAAAAGTAGTTTTAAAAATGCTCAGTAAAAGTAATTAAAATCAATTTTAACCATCATTACTTTAAATTTGGAAATGAGAGCTCATAATTTTCTATAGTAAAAAGACGCCTAACTGCGACTTCGCACAACAGCTCCAACTTGACCCTAAAAAAGAAAAATACTATTACTTAGGAAAAATTATAAAGCTGGTCTCCACAAAGTTATATTATAGTAGACACTTGTCCATTGCCCTACAAATAACATAATAGTAGACAGTTAAATGAGAGTTTTAGTTTAATAAAGTTGGTCTCCACAAAGTTAAATTATAAGAATGCATACTGGGTCATTTTTATGTGTTGTTATCTATTCATTTAAAGGTTTATCTCTCCCTCTCTCTCTCACACACTAAAGGCAGGTTTAATTTATTTATTAAACAAATTTATATTTCTACCAAAGTAGTTCTAGCTACAATCTCACATTAATTAGAGGAGTGCCATCAATAGTTGGGTCTTATGCATCCTATTATATATATATACAAATGGATTTCTCTTAAAAATATATATATATATAAATGAATTTTAATTATGAATTTAAAAACTATTTTTCTGTGTATACATGTGACGACCGTATGATCACTTCACTTTATCCATTAGTATACAATGGTAATACATAATGAAATTAATGATAGGAGAAATTGCAGGCTCAATGTTGGCCGCATGACTGAGAAAATGAGGTAATTAAGTATTTTGAGGGATTTTAGAGTTTAAAAGGGACTTTAGATGACCTAGTATGCATTCTTATGATTTAATTATGTGGACTACTACTTCTACATCTCTGAGCAAGTTTGTCTCTGGTACCCACCATTTATATTCCTTTTAAAACAAGATACTACTCTTACATGCACCCCGTCCATTTCTCATTTACATTTATTTTTTTGCCTTTTTCTTCTCTTATCTAAGTCCCTCATATAACACTTTTTTCTTGTTCCCAGTTTTCTTCAATCTTAGTTCTATTTACACTAAACTTTTATTCACCTTAATTACAATTGTGGGACGTGCAAAAATTGTGGTTCCTAAAATTTTATTTTTCCTACCATTTCTGAAAGTGTTAGTGGTAGTAAAAAAAAAATCAATTCAGAACCCTAGGACAATTTTGAACCACAATTTAACAAATTGGAACCACAATTATCCCCAAAACTAACAAAACAATTTAACAATCTTAAGAATACAATTTATCACCAAAAAGGGGAAAACAAAAATGTTTGAAAAGAGACAAATTAATCAAACAAAGCGCACCTGAGAGAAGGGTTGAATCGATTGATTCCTAGTAGGAGCCTGTGATGCGGAGCAATTGCTAGTGGCCATCGAGTGACGTTGGCGAGTTTGTGGTGTTGGTGAGTCGGTAATGGAGAGCCGATGGTGACAAGCCAGTATAGCGGCGAGCTGGTCTGGCTGAGTGATTTGAGGGAGAGAATACGAGGGTTTGAGAGAATGAAAGGATGAGAGAATACGAGGGCTTAGGAGGATTCTAACTTCTGAGAACATAATTAAGAGAGGGTTCCCAAAAGTTATTCAATAGCATATGTTAAAAAAAACCCAAAATGACCAAGTTTTATTTCTTTTTTTTTTCGATGCCCAATTCCTTTAAGCTGGATGTAGGCCGCGGAAACAAAAAAACATTATTTGGCATGGTTTTTATTTAGTCGTCCCATATACTAATATTTGGCACTCAAAAAAGCGGCTGTTCCTAATAATTTGGTCCCAAATAATGATTTTTTTGTAGTGGTGCGCATGTGTATGATTTAAAAAATGATTTTGATAATGATAGAATAGCAAAACAAGTGTTTTTGGAAAGATTTAGGATTTTTCAGAAGCTAATTCGTTCGTCAATAGTGTACCACAGTTTAATAATTTGAACCGACATTGACGAATACAGTACTCTCATATTGGATATTTACGTAAGTACCGTGATTTATAGATTAAACCTGATACAAACATGTATTGATTTCTTCGTAAATCGAGACTGATAAAATTGAGATTTTATAAAATTAAATGGCAAAAATATGTTTAAAATGGTTTTAGCTCGTTCTACGCTTTCGGTTTTGAAAACAGGTTTAAATATGAAATCTGGACTGATTTTGAGATAAACAGCAATTTTTGCATGCAATTGATCAATTATAATTAACAAAATAAGGACATTTAAAGAAAAAATAAAGCCGAATTAAAATAAAAAATACTTGAGAGCCTCGAAAATAGTATAATACTATTTTATAGCACTGTTTCCAAAATCCTAGAGCTAATTGATGCTTTAAATGGGTCAATGCAGGTGTATTTACAGCTGTAGAATAACTAATGGGCCGGGTTAGAAGTGCGTGTCCGCGGACAAGGGGCGTATGTTTGTCTGCGGACATAGGGGGTGTCCTTGTCCGCGGACAAGCCCCTAATTATAAGTGCACTAATTTTTTCGCAATTCTAGCCAAAATAAATATTGGATTAATCTTATTTTTAGTATGTTATTCCCCATGATATACCCTATCTACTAACCAAATTTGAGCTCATTTGAACTTCGGGAAGGTCATCTTTTGATTACCCGAAGTAGACTCTCAGTTTTCTGAATTTTCGGAGATCCGACCGTCGGATTGAGCTAATTTTTGAGTATGTTTTCCTTTGTGGCAATTTCTAATAACCTTTAAGGTTTGAGGATGATCAGAAATGAGTAATTCTCCTTTCACAAGTTTTCAGGAGTTTTGACGATTTTCAGCTCCGGCAGCTTCCGGTAATTCTTGTAACTTCTCATTCGGGTGTCCTTTCGGCTTCCTTCTTTGACCTGTATTACATGTATATGGTATGTGTGCATCTAAGAATACTTGTGCATGCATGCGTGCTCATTTTCTTAGAGTTCGTGATTCTTGCGGGGATCATAAAATGAGGTGTTCACAGCTAGATGCCAAGATAGCAGGAGATCCACTTCAGGTTATGTTTATTTGTTAGCTGGTGGAGCGATTTCCTGGAGGTCTACTAAGCAGACGTCGTTGCTTCGTCCACCATGGCTGCAGAGTTTATAGCATGTTATGAAGCATACAATCATGAAATATGGCTGCGAAATTTTGTCACTAGGCTGCGAATTTTAGATGGTGTTGAAAGACCACTTAAATTATATTGTGATAATAAATCAGTTGTTCTAAATCATAACAGCAATAGAAGCTCGACAAAGTCAAAGCATATTGACATCAAGTTTCTCGTTGTGAAGGAAAGAGTGCAGAGTGGTCTGATTTTCATAAAACATATTGGGATAAACTCCATGATAGCGGATCCGCTTACCAAGGGATTACCACCCAAGGTCTTTCACGAGCATATTGCTCATATGGGTGTTAGTCTATTTGAGGATACTTTAGTTTAGTAGGAGTTTGTATTTAGCTCGTTACTTTATGTTAACTACAGTTACATTCAATTTATTTTCTACATAAATAAAGTATTCAGTTTACCACACTCTGTTAAGTATTTTTAAATATTGATCCCAATAAAGAGGACCAATTGAAAATAGGCATGTGTGAATCACATTACATGTAATTTCCATGCTACGCACCATGGTTGATTTATGTCATTTGGCTGTGTTGGTATACGTGACCATTGATAGGTCGAGTTACGATTAATGTAACAATGGCCCCTTTGATCTTATATTAATATAGTTGATGGACGAGATTGTTTTAGATACCCCAGGACACGATAACAAGTTTCGGAGCTCACTAGGGTTAACACAATTATCATGATACATTGTGGTCCAATGGGAGATTATTGGATTAATTTTGTATTAATACAATTTGGGACCACGCATGTATATAATTAATGTGTGTTATCATTTATAAGCCTAAACTCAAGTGATCTAAATTAAGGTTTTAAGTAGGCTTTGGAGGGTATATTTGTCATGGAATTAATGTGTAGATACTTATGGGTAATTTCTAATTCTATGAGGAGCAGAATTAGAAATTGTGGAAGTCGCCAACCGCCGCTAACCGCCATATAGAAAATTATAAATAAGGGGTTATGTCCCCCAATCTATCCCTAATGACATTTTTCCTAAATCCTCTCAAAGGAGAAACTCAAGTTTATAAGGGAAAAAGATTTGAAGGCTATATTCACGTTTTCGGCTAAATCATCATCATGGATTCGGGTACACATTTATGTTTCTATCTCTTAGTAATTGGTATGATACGAGATTCAAAATTAAGTTTCTTAGGATATAATCTTTACACTTACCAATTACAAGCATGTATTTCCCTTTTTGCCCCTCAAGAAGGTCCCTCGTTCGCGACACATGCCTTTTCAGTCAAAGGAATTAATGGGGCATCCAATTTGGGGCCAAATTACAACTGGAATGGAACTTTAGGGGTTAAGTGGACGAAATTAAAAAATCAAGGACTAAAGTGGGACTTTGGATAAATTTCAAGGAACTAAAAGTGTATTTCACTCATTTTGGCGGCCATATGAGGAGTGGGCTTGAACGTGGCCAAAACGCCGTGCCCTCTCTTATTTAACCCATGGCCAACTCTTTTGGTTCCTTAATATAGTTATAAGTGAAACATACGATTTTTTTATTTTATTTTTTTAAGTAAATAAATCCAGTGTTCAAGCCATGGGGGAGCAAATGGGGTGCTAGCTGTCAGGACTTGAACTTGTAACCTTGACCCTGCCAAGGAAAGATTTTACCAACTAGGATAGCACCTGGGTCTAGCTTCTCAATATAGCTTGTTTAGTAGTGTTAGGTCCCGAATTTGAACCTTTAAGAAATGGCAAGGTGGGTTAGGTCCACGGCTGTGTAGTCCGATTATATGATATGTTTATTGTTGTGTAGGAGTGTCTGTTACTCTTTTAGTGTGCGACTTTGCACAAGGAGGTTGACGATATGTGGGTGATATAAATCATGTTTGAAAGTTTGATAACTTTTACTCACCTGGAACAATCTGGTGTGTTTGTTTTTATCTTTAGTAAACAATCCTAAACTTCCCAAAAAACGTGAGTTATAACTCAAGACAAGAAAGTAAACAAATAAATGTGATTATAATGCTTTATACTTCCTTTTGTTAGAAATTAAGACACATTATAGGAAAAACAATTGGGTTGTTTGAAAAGTTGAAAAATAAATTGAGACATGCGGTGATAATAACTCTTTTACCTTTTTGTTTATTCCATGGAAAAAAAATTTGGGTGATAATAAAAAAAAGATTACAAGAAAATAAATAAAAAATAATAGAAAACACGTACTCATAAAAATGAGCATTCTTACTAATGCCTCTAAACATATTTTCCAACTTACAACACAATTTGTTGTTTCCTTTTTCTACTTGATTCAACTAACAGGTCTCTAAGTGAATAAATTAGAGATTTTTTTATTTTTATTACGTTTTCTTTTGGTTAGAAGACCTGCTTATAAAGTTGCTAATTGGGTGGCGAAACATGCTCTTTTGGTTGCTTCTTGAATTTAAAATTTGGGCTGTGTCCCTAATAGTTTTTCGATCTTAGTATATAAAAATCGTTCTGCTTAGCTTTGTTGCCGGCTTTGGGGGGCGTTCAGTTGTAAAAAAAATCTGATATTAAAATCAAGTTTTCTAAGTTTTGTCGTATCCTGGTGCATTGATGTTGATGGAGTTTCTAAGTTTTGTGCCTTGTGTTTATAATAAGTTTACTAATGAGTTAGCCCGTCATGCACGGATATTTTCATTTTCGGAGAGATGGAATTTTTTATTCTCAGATTGAATTTTAAACTTTGTGTTTTATGATAAATAGAGTTATCGCGTATTAGCAATTTAAAAAAAAATGTTATGCTATAGACTAAAAATAAAAAAATAAAATAGAAGAACTACGAATGAAATAATAATCTTGAATTTTGTACTTGGATCACGTGGGGCACGTCCTCACTGCCGCAATCTTTAGCACTCCATATTACTTAAAGGCAACTTTGAAATATTTATTTGTAAGAGAAATCAGTTTTTCTTTAATGAAGTTTAAATCTCGATCTTATTTTAATAGACAAAATTACAATAACCAAACAATTCCTTACTGCTCGTGCGATTTAAACACGGAAAATTCTAAGTCTTAGCGACGTCTTTACTATTAAGTTTGTCCACTCGCTCAAGTTATATTGGTCCATTTAACTCCATAATTTCATCTTAAATATCTTTAATATTAGTTACGTTGTGTTTGCACTTGCCCTTAATTAACGAATTGGTCATTGACAAACAATTCACCGCATAATAAAGCAATATTTTTTTTGATATTGCATAAATATTAGGTATGTCAAAAATATTAAATTTATCTTGGAATAATAATAATAATAATAATAATAATAATAATAATAAATTTAATCACAAGCATCGTCTGTGCTATTTGTCTAATATTAAAAATAAGAAATATGTGTTTTATTTTATTTTTTATATTTTTATGTAAAACTAACAATGCAATAAAAAATAAAACAGTTTGATTTTTTTTTCCACCAAAAGACAGCGACACGATATTTATCTATATAAAAAAATCTTTATAGAGAGAAGTTTTGAGCGAAACAAACAGGTGAATCATAAATATTGTATAGTGTGCAAACATAGGACAGCGTATGAGACAAATAAGATAGATAATCGTAGTCAATTTCTAGAGGGACTGGTTCTTCAGACTCCGAACAAAAGAATATATTATTATATTTTATATTTTGTAGTGGTTGTTGCATTCAAGATTGTTAGGCCCAATGGCTTTCTAGTTTTGGGTCAAGCTATGAAATTTCGTATGCTTGTTTAAAGTCATCCATGAAAAGGATATTGGTGTTAGATTTCGGAACATTTATATAAAATTAATTGATAATAGGTGGAGTAATTCATAAATTTTATATATTATTTATTTATTTGATGTGAAATTGATAGTCTCAACGCACCCCTTACATGTGGCGTAATTTTTTAGCCCAACATGTGAATTGATTGGGTGATGTGGAGCTTGCCCGTATGGCATAATTATGAAAACGGCCTAATTGGGTGGTGTAATTTTTAAGCCTATCACATGGATTGATTGGGTGACGTGGAGCCCTCCCATGTGGCGTAATTATGAAAATGGCCATTTTTGAACGGCGAAGTCGATATTGATGAACCAACGGGAATCTATTATTCTGATATCATGTTAAATTTCGGAGCATCCAATTCAAAATTAATTGGCAATGGGTAGAGTAGCTCCTAGATCTTATATATTGCTTTGTGATGATCTACTCTTCCGATGTAAGATTGATAGTTTCAACAATTAGAAGATGTGTCGCCTTTGGTTTAATCCGGTGGTTAAATATGTAGTATTTTATATAGAACATTATAATTTAATTTATTTATTTATTTTAAAAGGCGTGTTTATCGCCTCGAATAAAAAGGCCAGATAAAATAGGATAAGTATAGGATAAGACAGTATTAGAGTCTTTCGGATAAGTTATAATACTATAATATGTTTGAAACAATCTCGGATTAAATGGTCAGATAAGAGAGTCTAGTCTAGATAAGCATTTGGCACGCATTGGATAAAAAACAAAATTGCTCAATTTTCTTAATATACCCTTTTGTGTGATAATCATTTTAAATGACATTTGTTTAATTCTTAACATACTTTTTTAACTTTGTCATTTTTATTCATCTATGAAAAAATACTATAAAATTGTCGCTTCATGATATTTTTCAATATTATTTATCCTAAAATCATTTGATTAATTATTCCTTTACCAATACTATGGAAAATAAATAAAATATGAAAATAAATAGTAACAATTCACACATGTAATCCGCTTTCTCAAATACAAACAAAAACAAAACACAAAAAGCAAGTCAACTGGCATTATATGAAATTGAGTTTTTTGTATGAATAGGATTCTTTTTGAACTTAATTTGGTAAATAGGGTTGTTTTAATCTTATTTAGTCAAATAGGGTAGTTTTGACTTGGGACCAATTGGACCACTTTGTCTTATATGAGGGGACCACTTGTAATTACAAGTTTATACCCTGGTCTATCTAGAATTAAACCTGTCTAACCTTATTGTTTTAAAATAAGGAGTCTAGTCCGACCACCAGTCTGTGTCGTCTATGTCCGGTGTATTTCTGTTATCGTCTGTATTATCAGACGGGTCTTCCGTTGGTGAATCACTATCTGGATTACTCGGAGATCTTGGTGGAGTAGGAGGTCTAAGAATTTCACTCCAACTCAACCCGTATGGACACTGATGAAGCTGTGAGGCTGTCAGTGGTTTCCACGGGAAGTCTATTAAGTCTAAGGCTTTTAGCCTATAATCTGGAATATTCCAGTTTATATCGTACACAATATCTCTAACGGGAGTTAAGATATTGTTTTCTATATACGAGTCTAATTCTTGGTCTCCGTAATTGGATAATAACTGTCTGTAAGCACGTAGATTATACGTACTAGCTGTCTCTATAAATCTAAGACGTCTAATTCCACCATTTTCACGTAGGAATTCTGCAGTTTCTGCAAGTCTTCTTCTCTGCACAAACTTTAGTTTTTCTAAAGTTTCTTGCAGTACACGTCTGAGATCGTGGATTCCTCCACAAACGTCCACTTGGGCGTTGTCTCTTCCTTGAGGAAGGTTTCTTCGAGGATTATTTACTTCCTCTTCGTCTATATTTTGTACTAACGCTTGGATATAGTTATCTGTAGCGTTTTCCAAGTCTGGGAGTTTCCTTATTTCTCTAGACACCCACTTGCAAACGTGGTGTAGATAAGGAAAGGTTCCTCCTGATCTGAAATGTGCTGTGCGCACTAGTCTTTGTTCTTCTGGGTTAATTAGACCCCACCTTAATATCGGCTGGGTAATTCTAATGTCTGTCTGATTAATAAATCTTATGTAGTCTTGGTCTATGTTGCTCATAAATTAATTATGTGCTAGATTCTTTATGTCTTTAATATTTAGCTAGCAATAAGTACTCACAAATAATTATAACAATAATATACCTGAATAAGATGTCTGGTCCACCTTGCTTCCGATCCCTTTTCTTGCCTTCTTCTTCCGTCTGAGGTCTGTTCTATCGCTTATGCGTTTATTCTCACTATTCATCCACCTTTGCAGGATCGGTCGTTCGTTTCCTGCCTACGCCTCGATTGCCTAACGCACCCTTGCTAACGGCTTCACGGCTACGGCACCTGCCAGCAACAACCCAAAACCGGCCACTCACCAGTTTTGTATGAATTAGAGAGAAGGTTTTCTAAACCCGCCAAGAGATAAGTCAAGTTTTTGGAAGAATACAACAGAACTCGGGGATCAATGGAAGTTGTACTGAAGGAGAAACATAATTTTATTCAAGTAAAATTATTATTACAAACTATTTGCTTTCCTTTTGCTAACTAAAGGAAGCTTTACTCACTCATGCTCTCTAGAATTGAAAACTCTAAGCTGAGAATGGAAAAACTCGTATTTACAAATGAAAACTCCTTCTCCTTATATAGGGAGGATACAATGATGTAAACCGGTTACCGGCTGCTAAAAGCAAAATCGAATAAAAAGACAGGCCCCACAGCTTTAGACGCACTAGGCGAATAGTGAGTGAAGGAGGCTTGCCGATACTTTCAACAATTACATATAATTACACATACAGATGAATTACACACGGAAATGCACATCGGGTGCTGCTTTTGTGGCCCCATCGACATGTGCGAGAACAGTGCTGCAATCAATCTCTTTTACAAAAACAACAAACTTTAATAATTTACAGAGATTCGTCTTGTCTGTTTTTAATAATTATACAAGTATAAGGCGTCATTGCTTACGTTTCTGCATAAGCTGATGTCGCTTTCGTCTCTTCTTTTCTTCTAGTCGTCAGCTGTAACCTTGATGAAGTCGTTTGGACTTGGGGCTCTGCTGGCAACGTCAAGTTGATAGGTCTGGATGGAGCCTTTAATGGTGCTCCAGTATTCTTCTATATTGGCAATATTGGAAGTGGTGGTTGGAATTATCACTTCCGTGCCCTTGGTCTGTCCTCTGGTCATCCTCCCTCCAAATGGTTCTTGAGCTTGGATGATTAGGTCTTCTTCTTGGCACACTGTGTACCATTTTTCTTCACTTAAAAGTTCTTCCATAATCCTTATGATTCCTAAGGATCGGTTGACTTTTAAGGCCGTAGGGTTCTGTCTTCCCTCAATGGGCTCAAGTTCTGCGGAACAGAGTCCTTCTACGTCTGAGCATGGTTCTTCTGAGAACCGCACGAGTTGGAATCCCCCAATTTCATGGTTGAATCCTGCCTCTGGTCCAAGAGAATAACTTCTTAAATATAAAGGAAGGTATTCTTTAACTGTCTCAATGTAATTGGCTATTTTTTCGCCAAAACAATCTGCATCTGTGGTTTCCTGTACGAAAATCTGACCAATGAGTCCTTGGCTGGCCAAGAGCTCTACAGGAATGTCTGTCTTTCCCCAAATATTTATTTGAGGTACCTCTTCACAGAATCCCTTCATGAACGATGCATGCCCTGGGATTGTTCTGTTGAAGAGATAATTGCCGATTTCCTTTAAGGTTTCAGCAATGTCTAGGTTCAATGCGTCTAGGTCCATTGTTTCATTATTTTCTACTGCTCGTTCTTTTCTTAACGGAGTAAGAAGATTAATGAAGAACATTTTCTTCTCATAAACAAGATCTTTTTTCTTGTTTTCCTTTGGTGAAATTTGACCTGTGGCTCTAGCATAGGTCACTTCTTGGGGTCTAGGAGCTTCTATCAAGTTCCTGGGAGGAGCTGGATTTATCTGGGAGATAGCAATCCACTGCATCCTCATAAATCTGGCTGCAGCAACCAAATTCTGTCTAAACTCTATTTTGAGGTTATTGGAATGATTCCACCATAGAGCGTCTATTAGGGTGAGAGTTTCCTTAGTAAATTCTCCTCTGAATTTAGCTAAATCTGGAAACCTCTGGTCTGGTCTGTATTCGGGGAAGAACATTCCTCCGATTATCTTGTTCTGTTTGCAAACTTCTTCACTCCTTCTTCCTGGAGGAATGAGTATCTCATCTAGACTTTCAATAATAGGTCTAGGCATCTTCAGCTTATTCTTTTCGCTAGTCTGAGTCTGAGGGTCATAAGCACCTTGACGGTACCTGGCGACCTCAACCTGGTCAATGAACCTGGTTTTTCTGCTGGAGCTTCCCTTCGTCTCCATCGGTCTAGTTTATCTGTCTGTAGACATCATAAAACAAATTATTAGATTTTCGGCAAATACAGGTTCTCTTGAAATAATATCAGGAACTGTATTCTTTTTTCCCTTAATATGAATTATGCTAAAATCATAATCACTAAGAGATTGTTGCCATCTAATTAATCTATTAGTCTTTGATCTATTCAGATTTAGATCTCTAAATCCGACAGCATAGCTGGAGTCTATATACACCGTAAAGTGTTTTGGTCTTAGAAAAAGCATATATTTTTCTATTGCTCTAACTATTGCGAGAACTTCTTTGTCGTGGGTTGTGTATATAGTTTCGGGATCAGTGAATGTCCCTGAGCTGTATTTACACAACTTTTTCTTCTTAGTCTGATAGTCTAAAGCATAGTAGATTGCACCCCATTGTTTATCTGAAGCATCTGTTTCTACTATGAAGATGTCCTCTGCATTAGGCATCTCTAATCCAGGGATATTTTTGACTTCTTCTTTTAGTTTAGTCATTATATCCATGTCGTCTTTTGTCCAAACAAATGGATTAGTCTTTTCTGTTCCTTTTAATTTAGCTGTAAAACTTCTTCTTTTTCCGGCTAAATCTTTAAGGTAGTCTGTGGCGCAATTAAGCAGCCCAAGAAAGCTTTGTAATTGCCTTCTGTCTATGATTCTATCTGCAAAGTCTAAAATCTTTCTGGTAATATGGTCTAACGGAGATATTTTTCCATTTTTTATATGGACTCCGATGAAGTCTATCTCTTCTTGAAATAGAAGCATCTTTTTATGAGAGATAATAATACCATGATTATCAAATTCGGCTATTATTATTCTAAGATGTTCTATATGTTGTGCTTCTGTATGGCTTGCTATTAATACATCATCAATGTATACTAAGCAAAATTCTGAATACTTTCTAAAAATGCTGTCTATCCTTCTCTGAAAGACTTGTGAAGCATTTTTGTATCCAAATGGCATTACTAGCCACTCATACTTTCCTTGTGGTACGCTAAAAGCCGTCCACGGTATGGAGTTTGGATGCATTTTGATTTGCCAGAAACCGGACTTACAATCAAATTTGCTAAATATCTTTCTATTTTCGATAAGACTAATAAAATTATTCTTATCTGGTATTTTGTATGAGTCGAACTCACAATTCTTATTGAGAGCTCTATAGTCTAATACCATCCGTCTTTTTCCTCTTTTCTTTTCTGATTCATTTTCAACATAAAAAGCAAGGCTATTATGTCTACTAATGCTTTCTTGAATCATTCCGCCCTTGAGTAGGCTATCTATTTCTGTTTGGAATTCTTCTCTATCTCTCTAGGAATATCCTTTCTTATAAGTGCCTCCATTTATGGTGGCGTCTGGGTTTATGGGTATGATTTGGCAGTATGCCTTATCTTTTTCCCATTTTTCTATAGGATTTTCTCCAGTAGTAGGAATTGCTAATTCCTTGATCTTATCCTTTTCTACTTCTAAGGATCTGATGTCTATTTTCTTTCTCTTTCTCATTTCTTGGAAAGCCAAGAGTTGATGTCTAGTCTGATCAACAATTTCTTGTTGAATTAATGTTATCTGTTTATAACATTTTTTGTCTGGACAAGTGCATTTGTGTTTAAGAGGGGCTGTAATTTCCTCTATTTCACCACACTTAGCTGAAGAACTCTGAGGGGGAACCCATGAAGGTTTAACTTGCATGAGGTCAAATGCTCGGTCTTTAGATATGAGCATTGTCTGAGTATCAAATTTGCTTATATAAGATAATTCTATTTTATCATTATATTGAGCAAACGGCTGAGTCTTTTTAAGGAAGTCATTTCCAATCAAAAGATTTCCGGTGAATTTACAAGGAGGGTCCATGACATAGAATTCATGGGTAAATTCATTCTTTCCTATTTGGAAATAAATAGGAATAGTCTTTAATGGTAATTCAAAATAATCACCATTAGCAACTCGTCCGGAGATAAGTTGTTCACTAGGTCTATAATACTCATCTGGAAAGGCATTTGCCTTGCAGATACTGGTAGTACACCCTGTATCTATTAATGCAGAGAGCAGTCTAGGATAATCTGGGTTAAGAACCTTTATTTCTATTAGGCTCATAAAACTTTCTGTAGTTGAAACTCTCAGATTATTCTGTTCTCTGATTTCAATTCCTTTTAGAAGGTTTGAAATATCAGGGATAGTCTGTGAAGGACCCTCGTCCATCTTTCTTTTTCCTTCTTTAATCTTTCTGAGTCTATTTGTATCAATTTCTTGATAGTATTTATCTATGTCTGAGTCTAGTATGTGGTCATACTTATTTTCATACATAGTACGAAATTCTTGTCTCCAACAGTCTTCATGGTAATGAAGTTTGCATGTTATGCATACCATGAATAACTCAAGTGATATCATTGTAAAACAATAATCACAAGTAAAGTCTGCAGGGCTACATTTCATTTCGAATTTACACCTATGGCTTGGATTCGTGTAGCACTGTGGTATTCTAACCATTCTTTCTGGTTGGGAAGGTCGCCATACGTCTGTTAAGCTACAACAGTAAATGGCTTCTTCATAGTCTAGATAAATAGCTTCATATAATGGTTCATTATCATCAATTGTGGTGATAACGAAACATTCTTTGAATTCTTCTTCTTCAGAAGAAGAAGGTTCACTATCTGACTCCGTCGTATATGCACTATATACACTGGCATTGTCATCTATTTCGAAATCTGATAATTCGATATTATAGATGAGGTCTAAGTCTTGTGTGTCAGCTTGGGTAAGCATGACTTCTACAAGTCTAATGCTAGGCTTTATCTCTTTATTCTCTCTCTGAGAACAATTTCTAGCAAAATGTCCAATCTTTCCACACACCCAACATTCATTCTTTGAATTATTGGTTGCTGGTTTTCTGTCTTCGCCTTTTCTATAATTAGGCACTTTCTTTCTAGAGTCTGAATTCTTCTTGAAATATCTCCTTCTAGGAAATAATTTCTTTCTCTTCTTTGGATTTCTAAAGCTAGTCGATTTTCTGAATTTATATTTTTTATTATTGGGGTCTGTATTAATCGTAGCTTTAAAAGTCTGTCTCCAATGTTTCTTTTTATGGTTCTTGGAAGAACTTCTTCCACAGCCCCATTGGATAGGCGCTATGTCTCTTTCGTCTTTGATTGAAGGCATATTTTTAAATGTCTCCTTAATCAAAGCGTCTTGTGCTTTCTCGCGTCTTTTAGCGATGATGTAGTCTTTGGCAAAATTTATTCTTTCACCAAGAGTATCTTCTTTAGTATTATTAACTCCTGGCCACTTTCTATATTCATTAATAAGAAGGTGTCCAATAGCTGGGAGTTTTCTAAAATACTCGTCTTTAAGAGTTGTAGTAAACTCTTTTATCTGATAATACAACGTTTCATAGTTGTTACTATATTCGTTGATTTTGTCTAAACTGCATATACTAAGTAATGATAACTTAGTTTTTGCAACGTCTACTTCTGATTCTTGGGCAAGGTGACTTGCACCAATGAATTCAGCTGTAAAGAGTTGTACATAACCGTTTACAGTTCTCTGATCTCTTGTCTCATTAAATCTTGCTAGTTTAGCTATACTAGCTTCGTCTGTTGCTGTTCTTAAACTATCTAAATAGTTTTTTACAATTCCTTTTAAGGATTGCTCAGCATAACGTCTACATGATTCTGCATCCCAACTTTCGTTAGACGCAAAGCACATGTGCATCTGATCTTGCCATTCTTTTAAGGCATTCTTTCTATCTTGTACATTATCCAAGTTTAGGTAGATACCTACTGGATTAATGGCTACTGAAGCCATATTCTTTGTACTTTAGAAGTCTATGGCTGTCGTGGGTAATCCCTTGACATAGTCTGGTTTAGTTTTAATAATACTGTCACTATAAATAGGAATATTTATAGCAGCAGGAGTCTCAAATAGATTAAACCTGCTTCTAGAGGTTTCACCTATCTTAGCATTGTCTCCTCCTGGGATTGCCGTAGCAACTGGAAACATTTGCTGTTCTTCATCCTTTTCTTTAAGTCTTAATTTTCTTAGGAGCTCCTTTGTGTCCTGAGAATTTCTTAAGACTTTTATAATCTCACTAGATATCATCATATTATATCTAGTTGATTTTCTTCTATCAAGATTCTTTTTGTATGTGTCTCTTTCTTGATCTGTTAGGTCATGTCCCAGGTTTTGGATTCTGGCCTTTTCATACAAAATATCATGATTGTCTATAGAATTTCTGGGTCTATAGTCTGGGGCATGTTGTAATATTCTAGCAGTGCTAGCAGTACTACATTCTCCTTCTGAAGGATCATCCAATGTGGAATCTCCCATGTTTCTAAATCTTGATTCCTCAGTTCTAATGCTCTTTGCTTTGAACTTGGGAGGAGCAAACTGTATATTAATATTGCCTATAATATCATCTTGGGCAATATATAAAGGCTCATTTTGTACAGCCTTTGTCTCTTGGAATTCTGGCAACTGCCAGAGAGTCTTAGCGTGTTCTCTCATAGGTCCAGTATTTCTAATACTGTACGTATTATTAAAGTCTGAAGTATTCGTTCTAACAAGGATCTGTTCATTTACTCTTCCTTGTGGAATACCTGGTTGCATTCCTTCGAATGCTTTCTGGGAAAACTTAACATAGCTTTGATATTCTATGTTAATGTTTGCATCTGGTAACACGCAATCTTCATACCCTGTGGCATATAAGATTAACTTAAAGTGTTTAGCTGTAGGTATAGATACTGTAAATGCCGGAGTGACATTGAAGTATCCTATATTGTCTGACATTTCTAATTGGGCTATTCCAACTAGGCTCTTTTGAAAATCTTTCCATCTTTTGTCAACTAAGCAACAAAGGATGTTAACTCCATTCTGCGGTCTATGCAGTCCTTGGATTCTTGCTTGGAAGAGTCCAAAGGTTAGGAATTGAAAGTTCCTGTCTGTTCCTCTAGATCTTAACCAGTTTGGTTCAAAGATCTGAATTTCTGTATAATTCTTTTCGAGGATATGATTCCTACTACAATATGTCATGTTGTAGCTAGGTGTCTTAGGGATAGCTCCTTCTCGGAACAAGTCTATGTATCTGACTGGAGGAAGCTGTCCATTACTAATGGATTCTTCAGCGTACTTCCAATCCATTTCTCCCCATTCTTTCCATTGTAATGGGTGGGAAATGTTTATTTCTCTCCACCATGTTCTTATGTTGGAGGAAGAGTCTCTTACTCTCTGGATCATCATATTTTGATGTCCAATGCTAGGGGTAGGACTAGCTACTTTCTTAGTCTTGTCTAATCCATCATTTCTAATTCTTCCTGTTGAAAATTCTTCTTTTATTATGATAGATGGAGTCTCTTTGAACTTGCAAATGATTTCTTGCTTTTGTTCAATTTTCTTCTCGATTCTATCTAATGATTCTGAATAAGCATTTTGTCTTTTGATTTGACTAATAAGGGTTTCCTTAAGAGCCAACTGGTCTTTATACAATTTGACATGCAATTCTTCGTTTATAGTCTTTGTATTTTCTTTTAGAGAACTATGTGCTGTAGCAATATATTTTTTTAATTCATGCACATTTATTTTCTCTGAGTCTTGTCTAGAAGCTATCTCTTCTGTAAGTCTAGCATCTAAAGCTTTGAAACTTCTTTCAAGCTTATCGACATACATCAATATATGAGGTGTTCTAAATCTGCTTGACTTGTCTGATTAGGTTTTTCATAAATGGCTTGTATTCCATTCATGATTTCCTTTAACTGTCTTTCTACCTGATCTGAATTTCTTCTACATTCATTTATGGTAGCTTGTTGAGTCTTGAAATGGTTCTCCCATTTTCCGTCTAGATAATATGCTAAGTTTTGTTGAAACTTAACAAAGTCATTATAGAAGGTTCTTAATCCTTCGGTCTTTGCTTGTAAATCATTTCTTAGATTTTGAGCAAATTGATACTCACAATCTTGGGTAGCTGCTATAGCCGTAGAAATGAAGTTTAGTCTATCTAAAATACAGAGTGCTGCTTTGTTAGCACCGCTGATTTCTGATTCGATGAATCTTCGCGAGAATCTTTCATCGCTCATCTTTTCTATTATCTTTCGATAAAAGTCTGATATATCTTGTGGAATAATTCCACCTGGAACTTCCTTCCAGTCTGTATTAACTATTTCCATTTTTATATTTCTAGAATATAGTTGTGTAGTCTGGGTATGATCTTAGATTGCTCAGAGGATAACTTCTTGAGCTCTGTGTCTAATTGGCGAATTTGTTTAGTTAATTCGTCGATCTTAGTTTCTAGAGAAGGATTTTGCTCTTTGCAAATCTTTTTTGTTTCTCTAGTAGTGTTGAGGATTTCTCTCAACGTAGTAACAAAATCCGAGGGGATTTGTTGGTCTAATTCTTTAATTAGTCTAGTATTATTTTTGGTCTGTAAATCCAGAATCTGGATGTCTGTTTTGATCTTTTGGAGATCAAAATGAGTCTGTTGCAAAACTAATAATAAATATTGGTTTTGATCTAATAAGCAATTTATTGCTCCAGCAATAACCTGCTTGCTTTCTGAGTGTTTTAAAGGTATATGTTCTATATGCGAACAACCTTCAGTCTGAGTTGTTAAACACCCTTCTGTTCCGATATGGTGAGTCGGAATCGGTTGGTAGTCTGGATTTGTTCCAAAAATAGAGGCGTAGATGCGAGGGAATATTCCCAAGGGCATCTATGTAAGCAACCTTTATTGTTTGAAGTCTGTGAGGAAAGGAGTTTGTGATAACTCACTACCTCTGATACCAAAAACGGGGGTTTGTCTTTCTTTCTAAATCTGAGGGGTTACAAATTAATTTATAACCAAGTCTAAGGACTAAAGTCTAATTTCTAAAAATGTCTAATAAAGACAAAAAGTCTAAATCACCTTATTTATACAAATAAGTATAAAACTACCTTATTTTTACAAATAAGTTGTAAAAGTGCCTTAGTCATAAAAAGAACTCTATGAAATTATGAACCACTTTCGACAAGAATGAGACATACATACAGCTTTATATATATATATATACATATAAGCACATATGTAGTATAACAAATAAAATATTATAAAAAAGAAGAATATTTTTTTGACTAACGTAATATGGTCTATTCTGTCTCGTCCTCTTCTATCTCTCTCGTCCCTCTCTCTCTCTCTCTCCTTCCCTGCAGCTAGGGTATGTGATGTATGTACGAGGGAAAAGTATAAAAAAAATTCTTCCTTCATCATGTAGGAATCATATAACGCAATACCACCATTTAAGGTGGAATTACATATTACTGTAAGTTGTAAGATAAGAAATTTCAACTGGTTTAGGATTCCCCCTACATATAAAGTCTTGTTTTACGCCAAACACCGAATAGGAAAATATAATCCTATCTCCCTCTGCTATCCGGTGTGACAAACACGCCCTTTTATCTCAAGAATTAATCACCGAATCTATTTTCGTTTATACAAGAAAAACAAAAACAAAAAAGATATTGAAAGCTTTATAATTCTTATTTGTATATTTTTGTATGTTAAAAAGAATTACCACTTGATCAAATTGATGACTTGGACTTAAAATACTTTAAAAACAATTTAAATATTAAGAATTATCAAATATAATATTGCAACACATCAAATATGCCACATATTCTATTGATTTATTAAATATCAACTATGAGAATAACACAAAAAATACTTAAAAGCACAATGATTTTGAGCTAATGGATTAACCTAGCGGTAAAAGTATTCTCCCGATTGAATAGATCAAGCATGATTGTAATTTATAGTAGAAGTAAAATATCATTATTGTCATTGCGCATTTATTCTGGTAAAGTTTTCCTTTTTTGGTAAACATTCTGGTAAACTTTTCAACTCTTGTATATTTTGACTTGAGACGTACAGAAAAGAAACTCGCAACACATATGACCTTAATTACAATCATAAGAAAAGAGTTCATACATAGCATAAATTTCTTTTGATCAAGAACAATCAATAAAACCTTATTAATTCGTCTACAAATTCATTAATATTTTTATCTGAACTTCCGCCTTCATCGATAGCTTTTCGAGCCAAATCTTTCCACTTAAGTGCATTCTCTGTAATCTCCTTTCCCCTCTCTCCCTCCATCACTTCCCTCACGCATTTCTCCAACTCCTCTCTCCCAACAACCCCCTCATCATTGGTCTTAGCCCTAATCCCCATTTGCCACACATCCTCCACATACTTAGCATTCGTGCCTTGATCCGTCCACTGCGGGACCCCTACCATTGCCACGCCCAACCCTATCGCCTCAAGAACCGAATTAAACCCACAATGCGTAACAAAGCACCCCACAGACGCATGCGCAAGTACTACCAGTTGTGGGCACCATTTTACAATCAATCCTTTCTCGATGTCGACCTCTTCAACAAATTTTCTAGGGAGTTTTGATTCTTCTGGATCCCTCACCACCCACAAGAAGTTGAAGTTGGTGTTGTTTAGGCCCCATGCTATTTCTTCAATTTGTTCTGTTTTGACCTCTGCCATGCTACCAAATGACACATAAATGACCGAGGCTCTAGGTTTGTGGTTTAGCCAATTGATGCATGTACTAGAGTTTGGATCGCAGAGGTTAAGCCCATAGTCCTTATCATCCTCTAGTCTTTTGTCTAGGTACATTGATGGAAGTGTTGGACCTATTGTTCTTACCCTCCATAGTTTTGCAAGCCAGTCCACCACCTAGCTAGTGAAAAACATGTACTAGTTCATGAAACGACTTTGTGTTATATATTGTGATAGTCTCTAGTTCACTTTCCTTTATAATTTACAAAAGAAAAAGGACTTTTAATTAGGAAACGACTTTCTTAAAAAAATTAGAAAGAAACAAAATATTTTAACATGGACATATCAAGAGTTCATGAAAGATCAAATTAATTTGTCCAAAAAAAGAAAAAACAACTTTTACACCTTTTACCGTAATCTCAATTATATACGATCTGTACGTTTCTATATTGGAACGCAATTGAAGATCAAATGAATTCAACAACAATGAATTCTTTATCAGATATATCAATTAATTATTTAAGAAATTAATATTCTTAGCATATCAATTGAATCTACATCTGATATATATATCTAATTAATTAAGTAGTTATAGAGAAACACTACACTAATTGGCCAGTTTCATCAATTGGTTACCCTTCCTTACTAGATGCGCGCGAATTCATGTACTATTTATTAATGCATTCAAACGAATAAACGGTTAATAAAATCCGGAAAACTATTTTATTTTATTTTTTTGCCTAATGACCGACTAAAAGGAAGTTAATTTTTTTGATAAAAAATGAAAAAAAATGGATCGGTAAGAATAGCAACGAACAGCACAGCAAAGCACCTACCTCCTTCTCCAACTCATAGAAATTGTTGAAAAACACCCAATCGACCTCCTCAATATTACAAAATTGATTAACCACCATGCCATAAAACCCGGGATACGACCCATAATCATAAACAAACGAAGGCAACTCACATGCCTCTAACACAGGCAACTGCTCGATCTCAACAGTCGACTGTTTAAGCGGCAGTTCAAGCATCCCCTTGTACACGTGATAATAAATACTGTTCACAGCACACGACTGCGTGAAAAACACAGCCCCGACGACCCCGAACTGCTTCGCCACATCAAGGGCCCACGGCAAGAACGCGTCGTATATTAGACAATCCACACGCTGCCCCGACTCATTGAGCTTTTCGAAGAGTTTGGTTAAGGTTTGGGACCCTACGGTGCGGAATATTGATAGGTAGGATTCGGAGCTTTCGGCCTGTGAGTAACCGCCATCATCGTGGCCGTCGGATATGGTTTCGACGTTGATCGGGGAGGTGGAGTCGGTGGTGTGCATGGATTTGGAGAGGAATATGGTGGTGGCATGTGTGGCTTTGATTTTGCCTGTGAAAAGTAGGCGTTTGGTGAATTGGAGGATTGGGTTTATGTGGCCTTGGGCTGGGTATGGGAGGACTAGAACATGGAGTTTGCTGGCTGCAGCCTTTTTGGTTTCCATATTTTCTCACTGCTTGAGGAGCTAGGTTGGAGTGCTTGAATTCAAGGTGGTATTTATTTGTAGGAAAATGTTTTTCTTATTGAGTTGAATTAATTATATGGCCGGGTTGTATCTTGTTAAAGCACGTATATTAATAAGAATATTTCAGAAGATTATTTTAATTATTTCCGTCTAATCAATTGTTAACAATAATAAGTAATTTTTCAATTATTATGTTTGGTACATTTATAATGAATTTATTACTCGGCAGACGTCAACAACAGAAAATAGTCATTAATTAATTTGAAAGTTGAAACGGCTTACAACCGGCATAAATTAAATAAGACAAAAGATATTGAAGGTATACAAAATGCTTTCCGTGGAAATGGACAATATTTTCACCGTAAGCAGCTTCCGCGCAAAATGGAAAAGGTTAGAAATGGGTCATGACTTCAAACTTTATTCTTTACAAATACTTTTTATAATAAAATGCTTTGCATCATTGCTTAATACCTTATTACTTACTAACGTATCACAAATACCCCTAATTTTTAATCTTAGTTTACAAATTAACATAACAAATAATTAATTAAATATTATTTAATTAACATTAACTCAAAATTAATCCAAACAAATATCCTACATCAAAAATAAACAAAATCCCCTTCTCTTCTCCATCTCAACCTTTAACATACCCATTTCATGCTTTTTTTACACGATTGTTTTATATATCTCCACTCACAAACCCAAAAAGAGCCCCCACAAACTAAATCCAATCTAAATTTCCATCACCACCACCACTTCGACCGCAATAACCATTCAGCTCACATGAACCGAGCAAGATTGTACTACACTCGTTGCATTTGGGGCGAAAAAATTAAGCTATACTCAATTTATATGGGCCGAGTGTCAATACCAAAACTTGATGCATTTGAATCCTAAAATTTTTACGCCTTAGTCTATTTTTATATAAAACTTAAAATTCAAAACAAAATTGGTTCAATATCACTTTTACAAACTCGTGTAAAATTTAAAAGAACTAACAAGATACCACCACATATTACATGTCACTTTATATTATTTTTCATATTTTTTTCTTAAATTTTTATGTACATAATTTTATAATCACAATGATCTTGTTTTATAAGTTTTGATTAATAGATTTCAAATATTTAATTTTTATTTAATTCATATTTTGTATTAAAAGTTACGACATTTTAAAGTTTATAAAGAAAACTGAGGAAAGTGATGTTGTAAGGGCCCAAAATATCCCACATCGGTAATATAATGGGAAATTTCTTAATATATATATATATATGGGTGCAATGACCTTAATTTACAACTTAGGCTAACCATTTTGAAAGAGAATTCGGGTATTGGTATATATGTGAATGCAATAATCCTAATTTACAATTGGGTTAGCCATTTTGGAGGTGAACCTAGGTGGTTACAGATAGGGATGTGCAAAAAAAAAAAACAAACCAAACAAGCCTGAACCGAGCTGTTTTTCAAGTTTTGCAGTTCGGTTCGGTTAAGAAATCGGACAACAAAAGTATAAAAGATTCCAAATAATATAAACTTATGACCCAAAGTAATAATTTGGGCTCAAGGTCCAAACTGACAAAAACCGACGAAAACTGAACCGACCCCGCCAATTTTAACTGTTTTGACGGTTCGGTTCAACTGAACTTAGGCATGAAACTGAAAAGTCGGTTCAACTGGCATTTAACCGCTCGGTTCAATTGCACACCCCTAGGTTCATATGTGGCAATGTAAAATAGGGGTGTATCTTACACATCCATTTTACATAAACTCATTTTTACATAGACTGTTGGAGCATTTTCCTTTTTACACAATTTGTAAATTTTATACGATATACATGTACTGCAATGACCTTAATTTATAACTGAAGTTAGTCATTTTGAGGGAGAACTCATATTGTTACTTATGCAAAAAAAAAAAACTCATTTTTACATAAAACTGTTGGAACACTTTCTTTTTTACATAATTTATAAATTTTATACAAAATATAATTTACATTACAGCTAAAAATACTCTTAAGACTCCATATAAAAAATAAAAAAATAATAATAATTACTTTGTGTGAAAAGTTAAAGAATAAATTAATACATCTTATTAGATTAACTCCAAATTGTTCACAGGTCCGTTTGGATTGAAGGGGATGGATGGAAAAGAAATAGTTAATTAGGAAGTGAAAGAATGGAATAGAATGGAAAGGAATGAGTTTAATTTTATTGTTGTTTGGATAGTTAAGGATGGAAAAGAATGGAATGAAAATAAATCTTGTTTGGATAGAAAAAAGAAGAGGAAGAAAAGGAATATGATTTAATATATTATTAACAAAATATGGTTAAATTTGGAATAACACAAAAATATCATTAAAAACTTTTCCTTTCCCTCTCAATCCTCCCAATATTGGAAGGAAACAAAAGAAAAGAATAGAGAGGATTGGCATTCCCTCTCAATCCCTCAGTATCCTTTCCACTCTCTCTTATAAATTTATCCAAACGAGTGAAATGTAATCATTCCTCCTCCTTTACTTTTCCTTCCTCCCCATTTCCTCAATCCAAACAGAACTACTCCTTGTCCTTTGATTGACCTCTGTGTTGTAGCGAAAATATACACATCGCCAAATAAATATGTAAGAATGAATATTAATTTAAAGGTAAACAAAAAGGAGGAGTGACAATGATATACGCATGCATATTTTTGTAGTGTCACACAATTATCAAGCCGCTAATTATACTTATCATAAATAGGTAAGATAAGACCAATACACTAAGTATTAGTAATTAAAAAAATCAATGGCTAACTATTGGGTTGGCCCAATAGCATAAGTTATTTTCAAATTTTTGTGCAGAAAACACAGACATTATTAAATTGTAAATTAAACCAATGCGAATTATTACTGCTAAAACCATCAAATACTTTATGTACGTGTGCGCAATAACAAGAACTTTTTTTTTTTAAAAAAAAAAAAAAAAGAATTAATATTCTTAAAATTCCATAAGTTTTATTATTAAAAAAAAAAAAAAAAAACGGCCTTGGTCCATTACCTATCATTCTACCAAATACTCCCAACAACCTACCACATGCGTAAAAATGATATCAAAGAATGAAAGGAAACACCCAAAACCCAATCTCATCAAAATGGGAACGGTGATGAAATCCTCACCGTTGATGATCTCTAATTAAGCATCCGTTCGACGATTTACCAAAGGTTAATATATTCTTTCAACTTTTATTTTTATTTTCTTTGAACGCTCCAAATTTTGAGTTCAAACTTTACTTTTTATTCATTAATTGTGTTAAAATTTAGAATCGAAAGCTTAGAATTCCTTTGGTTCAAATTTTAGAAAATGAATTGGTATTTTAGATTCCACGAAATCTGCTTTCCTGACATTTAAAAATTCTTGCTAATATTTAGTTAAGACTGAAATAAATTATAATATAGAAATTATTAAATTAAAGTTAGTTATCATATTACAATATATTATTAAATATTACTTTATTATAATGCAAACGTAAACATTTGATTATTTATTAAGAAAATATGGTGATTTTGTCAGACAAGAAAACAGAAAATAGAAAAGGATTTCTGGAATCCTATTCGCTTTCCACCCATTGAATATGAGAATGGATGTAAGGAATTCTCCTAATCTAGGAATCATTGTTTCATTTGAAAAACTCTAACTAAATATTAGAATCTTCTTTAACATATAAGTAAAATGGAGGAAGTCCTCCATATTTCTCTTATTTATTACGGCATTATTATCCACCAACCTCTTTAATATATTGTGGTCCTTCTAGCAATTTCCATCTGCAGGTAGTGCTTAAGTCATTTTCCTTCTACTTTGTATTAATGGTTTTAGGGCCCTGATCTAGCTTATTCTTTTTTTCTTTGTTTACACAGTTGAAGGCAACCATTTACAAAAATAATCGACCTCTCTCTATAATTATTCGAAAGGTAATAATAATTATCTATTTATTTATATGGTTTTTTTATTTTGCAAGTGAGGATTTTTCAGCACTTTCGAATAATGGTTTTTTTTCAAAATTAGAGAACTCGCCCTTTTATGTTATGTAATAGTGTTATTCTTGGATGATGATTGTTTATTTAATATCAGATTCCTTTCATAACTTCATAGGAGTGCTCTAATATGCTGCATATCGTAATCAATCATTCTTTCCCCTCATGATCTTCTCGAAAATTTGATGTTCATAAGTCTATATATGTTTGACTTATCATTTTAGAGGTCTTGCCCATTTGTTTCTACTTTCCTCTTTACACGTTATGGCTTTATCAATTAGCTTTTCTTTTTCTTTTTTTCTCTTCTTACTGAATTAAGGGTTTTTAGCAGATTGCAAATAAGACATTTGGTGACTTTTTTTCCGAAGTTAAACAGGGAATTAACAAAGTACTCATTGAAGCAAAAATAGGCTTAAAGGCTCCAAACATCTATGTTAAAAAATGAAAATTAAACCTGGGAATCACTTTTTCCAAGTTGAAAATAAGTAATTTACACATCGGTATTTAAGAATTTTTTTCTATTCCCACACAATGTTTCCCTAGAACAATCAGAAAGTGGAAAATATAAGAATAAGAACTGTCTTCTGAAGGAAATCAGGGCAGTAATCATGCATCGCATACACTAATTTACGCACTAATCTTAAACCCTAGGATCTATGCTGTTCAATAAAATCGACAGAAGACATACCTTATGTGTGATTTGATGTTACTAAAACGAACCGGATGGATCGAATCCTTCTGTTGTTGTCGTCCTTAGCGTAGAAATTACGACGCCTCTACGGTATGCACACACGAACGGGATGAGATCCTTGCTTGGTGTACTAGCGCCTTCTAGGGTTCTCTCTCTGGCCTCTCTGAGTTTCCTTGACGGCCAAGATGAATAAAGGTTCCCTTTTATAAGAGAACCCTAGTGAGAACCCTAAGCAACAAACGAACTGGGCCCAAGTCCAACTTGGCCCGTTTTAATTCGTTTTGATCCAACTCGTTTTGGTGTGCGACCCTGTAGGTTTTACACTCTTTGGCAGTATAAATAAAAGCCCATTTTATTATACGAATAGTAAGCGGTCTCTAGTAAAACATTACTATTATCCAAAGGGTATAAAGGTCAAAAACGACACAACCTTAAATTGATATTCCAAATATTAACTCCTTTTGTCAATCGATATCTAGATTGAACACAAGACTAGGCAAGTGTCATTCTTGTATAGTTCAATCTTTATTTCTTGATCTCTAAGTATAATTAATCTAAAACAAATGACATCTCATTTGTGCATGGCAAGGTTATTTACTGTTCTTTATTTTCGATCATGATTTTAGTCGTTTAATAACTTGAAGGTCTGTTCTCGTTTAAATTTCGATTAATATCATATTCGGATTTTTAGTATCATGCTAGGTATACGATAATATCGATTAATGGGTTAATCGTTTTCTATAGCATGTTTTCTGTTTTCGTTATAAGTTTGCATATACGATATGTCCTTTTATAATCTGATTAATAGAGATCTGATATGTTGCAAACGTGATTACTGTATGACTGTTATCGACATGTTCATGATTCTGTTAAGTCGTTTTTGATTAGGGTTCATCTTTATGCTGTCATGATTTTATTCCGCAATTATCATGTTTAGCGTTTTCAGAATCGTTCTGTTAGGGTTTACGAAATCTGGTAGACTTGATGAGATCACGGCTATCGGGTTCTTTCATGTTAATTTGATTAAAGAGATAGGGCAGATTAATGTGATTAGTCTAGACGAATCTGTCTAATAAGATCAGACACGTTTTTGGAGAAAATAATTTGAAATCGTTCAAATTTTCCACAGTGGCAGAAGTATGATTCTCTTGCAGGTCATACACCGAGCCCGCTGACCGGTCAGCGGGACCGCCGTCGGGGTGTCCACCCCCCGGACCCCGGTTGGGGCGCTGCCCCAAACCCCGCGGGGGCGTTGCCCCTCGACCCCTAATTGTTTATTTAATAATTGATTAAATTTATTTTCGCATTTATGTGTGTATGCAATATGATGTGTTATGTGATAATACTAACTTGCAGGATTTTAATTTTAGTGATATAGTATGGCCAAACTAAATACGGCCTGCGTGTCGTTTTGTTTTTATTGTAATATATAAATACGGCCTGCGCGTCGTTTTGTGTTTTGCAATGTAATTTTATATTACTAGTCTCTTGTATTAGGCTGTACAATTTTTGTATATTACCTCGCATAGAAGATGGAGGATCCCTCATCACAAGAGAAGGTAGCCAAGTACTTTGGAGTGTCCAAAGCTACAAAGGATGGAGAGCATAGTTAATTAGTAGCCTTATTTCTCTGGCCATACTATATCACATATTTATTGGTTGATGCATGTTTAAATATTATGTTGTATTATTGTGAGACTGCATATTTATGTCCCTAGAACAAAAGAAATTATTTGTGCCTTTCCAACACTGATAACTATTAATTTTATGATTATTATAGAAAACGCCTGCCAAAGCGGGGTTATCTTAAATCATCATAAATTAATAGAATGGAAGTCGGACATCCATAAGTCAGAAAAGTGTTGGTTTGATTTCACAAGGCTGTCAAAACGGTTTTGGGCCTTGAGGCAAAGTGTTGAGAAGCCGAAACATAAGATGTAAAACTCAACAAACCAAGAGTTGCATAGAATGTAATTAACAAATGTTGCTTACCTAATTAACAATGTTTAAGTGAAAAGCCAAAGCTTTCTTAATACCTTGTGTAATACGGATCTTGGACCTACTATGTCCTAATGGGACAATTGCGTGTAAGACATAGTAGGAAATTTTATAATAAGCATTTTAAATGTTTGCATATGTTATTTTGCTGTAGATAGATGACGAACAATAACACAACCGCTTTTTCGTTGCGATCTGTCCTTGAGAAGGAAAAACTAAACACAACCAATTTCCTAGACTGGTTCAGGAATCTGAGAATTGTTCTCAAACAGGAAAGGAAAGATTATGTCCTCGAAAATGCTATTCCTGAAGAACCGGCAGCTAATGCTCCTCGTGCACAGAAAGATGCATATCAGAAGCATCTAAATGATGATTTAGATGTTTCATGTCTCATGCTTGCTAGCATGAATGCTGATCTGCAGAAGCAGTTTGAAAATATGAATGCATTCGACATGGTTAAGGAACTAAAGAGTTTGTTTCAGGAACAAGCTCGAGTAGAACGCTTCGAGACTACTAAGTCTTTGTTTTCATGTAAGCTTACCGAGGGAGGCTCAGTCAGTCCTCATGTACTCAAAATGATTGGGTACATTGATCACCTAGAAAGGTTGGGGACAACCATTAGCCAAGAGTTGGCCACTGATGTCATTCTCCAGTCGCTGCCTGAGTCATATGATGGATTCATTATGAATTTCAATATGCACAGCTTGGAAAGGACATTAACTGAGCTGCATGGGATGCTGAAAACAGCTGAGCAGAACATTGTTAAGAAAGTTAAGAATAATGTTCTGATGGTTCAAAAGGGAAAGGGTTTCAAGAAAGGTGGAAACGGTAAAGGAAAGTCCAATGCCAAAGGCAAAGGTAAAGCTCCAGTTAAGAACTGGAAGAACAAGAAACAAGATTCTGAGCCCAAGCCTAATCCACAAGCTGAAATGATATGTTTTCACTGCAATGAAAAGGGTCATTGGAAGAGAAACTGCAAGAAATACCTTGACGACAAAAAGAAGGGACTAGCCCCTTCGTCTTCAGGTACTTACGTTATAGAAGTAAATGTTACTTCAGCTTCTTCTACTTCTTGGGTATTAGATACTGGTAGTGCATCTCACATTTGTGCAAATGTACAGGGACTCAAAAGGAGTAGGAAGCTGGCTAAAGGAGAAGTGGACCTACGCGTTGGAAATCGAGCAAAAGTTGCCGCTCTAGCTGTAGGAACATTTGAGATTCCTTTGCCCTCAGGATTGATTTTAGAATTAAATAATTGTTACTATGTGCCTGCTTTTAGCAGAAACATTATTTCTATTTCTTTGTTAGACGAAGAAGGTTTTGAATTCAATTTTAAGGACAAACGTTGTTCATTTTCTTTGAATAATATGCAATATGGTATTGGACAATTATTGGATGGTCTTTATATTCTAAATCTTGAAATACCTGTTTATAACGTAAATAATAAAAGAATCAAGTCTGATGATTCGAATCCTACTTATTTATGGCATTGTCGTTTAGGCCATATAAATGAGAAACGCATGTTGAAGCTCCATAAAGATGGTCTTCTAAATTCATTTGATTTCCAATCTTTTGAATGATGTGAATCTTGTTTGTTGGGAAAGATGACTAAAAGCCCTTTCAATGGTAACAATGATAGGGCAAGTGATCTTTTGGCCCTCATTCATACTGATGTATGTGGACCACTAAACACAACTGCCAGAGGAGGATATCAGTACTTCATCACATTTACTGATGATTTCAGTAGATATGGTTATGTTTACTTGATAAAACATAAATCGGAATCTTTTGAAAAGTTCAAGGAATTTCAAAATGAGGTACAAAATCAACTTGGCAAGACTATTAAAGCTCTTCGATCAGATCGAGGAGGAGAATACTTAAGCCAAGAATTCATTGATCATCTTAAGAGTTGTGGAATTGTTTCACAACTTACTCCACCAGGAACACCACAATGGAATGGTGTATCTGAAAGGAGAAATCGAACACTGTTAGACATGGTTCGATCAATGATGAGTCAGACATCTCTTCCAATATCATTTTGGGGATATGCTCTTGAAACCGCAGCGTTCACACTAAACAGATCTCCATCTAAGGCTGTAGAAAAGACACCTTACGAGTTATGGACTGGAAAAGTTCCAAGTCTGTCTTTTCTGAAGATTTGGGGTTGTGACGTTTTCGTCAGACGACTAATCACAACTAAATTAGAACCCAAATCTGACAAATGCTTCTTCGTAGGATATCCTAAGGAAACAAAAGGATATTATTTTTATAATCCAACCGAGAACAAAGTGTTTGTAGCTCGGAATGGAGTTTTCTTAGAAAGAGAATTTCTTTCCAAAGAAAACAGTGGGAGCACAATACATCTAGAAGAAATTCGAGATGATAGTAATCTTAATGAAGAGCCTCAACAAAGTATGCAAATAGTTGCAGAAACTCCTGAAGAAGTTACAGTCTTACGAAGGTCAAGCATGGCCATGCAAATATTAATTACACTTATCAAGGGGCCCAACGATATCTCTCTCAATATACGAGAGTGACAAATCCCATCTTGATCAACCACATACCTCTACATAGTTCATAGTATGCTCGGTCATCATCTTTATAATTACTCGATCAAGAGCAACGTTTGATAATGCCTGACATGCTAATCCCTATGTTGGTAACCATGGCGATCTCAGGTCTAAGGATAATACGATATCACAAATGGGGAACATCACTGATGACATTATGTAACACTCCTCGCAGTGTCCCCAAAGCGGGTCAGTCCAATACCTTGTTCCCTAATAAGTATCAGTATGTTCAGCTTGATATTTCCATATCCATGACTTGTGGAACATAATCATCAGCTGACCCATACACTAATCATTATATCAATGTGATCCTAGGTTATTGACATATGATTAGGGACATCTAAATAATATTATTATAACATTACTAGCATCCCACAATCAAGTCACGTACTTGATGAACTAGTATTAATATATATTATTTACAAGAGAATATAAAGTATAATAAATAAACTTTATAAATAATAATAAGCATAAAATATCCAAGTACAAATCATAATCTATGAATAGTCCTAGGACATATCTCTTTCATCTTCTATATTTGCTATAGAGCTTAATTGTTTCAATTTATGTTTTCATAGATGTTATGAGGTCATAATTTGAATTCATGTTCTTGAAGGAACCAATTGTTTAGCAGTTGGTTAAAACAGAACATATAGTTCAATGTGACGGGTAGTATATATGAAGTTTATAAAGCAAACTAAAAGTGTGTATTATAACATCATATCATGATATTTATGGAACAAGTAGGGATCATAATGAAATCAAGTTGAACATAAGAAATTCTAAAAAACTTTTTTATTGTTAACCCTAAGCTTTCCTATTTTTGATGAGTAGCTATATACTCCTTAAGTCTCTAACTCTATTTCCAAGGACTGTATTTTGCAAAAAAAAATGCATACAAATTCTACTGCCATTGGAGCATGTCAAAGCTAACTTATTTACAAACTTGCAGAAGATCAATAAAACTACTAGCTATTACCTTGATTTTATGTACTAAATAGCTATTACCTTTATTCTAAGATCTAGAAACTGTATGAAAAAAATATGAACAATACAAATTGTTAGTCTATTGCAAACTTAAAAAGGTATTATTTTTTTCCCTTTTCATTCTTTGAGTGAACTAAGATTTTTATCTTCCTTATTTGGTGAATTAGTAGTTTATGTCATACAAATGTGAGATAATCACATCAACTAACTATATCTCCAGTGCAGTTATTTAAACCCTTGAAGTTGTTCAACTTGAAATGTTTGATTGATTAAGGGTACCATTAAAGCAAAGTGTTCATTTGCATCTTCGGCACAATTTAACAGGTAATGTGAAACCACTATGGGTTATTGATATTACTCATTAATTTTCTTTACCTTGGGATTTAGTACACATAGCTAGAAATTGGTGTTTAATTAAAGGTGTGCAACTTAAATTGCATTTTTAATTTAAGGAGAATGAAGTAGTATAAGATGAATTTAAAGTGTACAACTAATCCTCAATGTCCTAGAAAAAAAATAGTTTTGACTTTCCCTTTAGATCCATCTACTTTTAATTAATTTATCATAATTTATACATATAATAGAACTTGGTTTGATTAAGAATTTGTTTCGAATTTGAACACTAAATATAATCTTCACCTCTTTGATAAATGTGTACGGGAAGTCCTACATTTTTTAAGTCTGTGCTTTTCTTTTACCATTTGTGCATTTTGGGTTCCTCTTCACATATAATTATCGAATGAAAATTCAAAGGAAATTAACTATTATATGTTTCAAGAGGAATTTCCATAAAATGTTGTTAATTTTTTCCTTTTAGGATTACATCTTTGCTCTAGATCGATGCTACCTTGTTGCAGAAATGAATGGATCAAAGGAAGTCACAGGTGTAGATTCAGTTCAAATTTTATGCATTTTTTTAATGTAATATATGGAATTTTCTATTGTTCATATATTAATCTTGGAGTCTTTGTTTTTCTTTACTACAGGGTAAAGTTTCACTCTACCTCTGACCATTTTGGCTTATATAATTATTAGTTTGGATTTGGAGAGTTTGCCATGGTACCCCCTTCTCAAGACGACGTGTGCATACTTTTTTGCATGTGCAATAAATTAAAGTGTTAAAGTCATTTTTTGTGGTGATGTTAGAATCACTTCATTATTGCGTACAAACTCTTAAATTTCTTTTTCTCATATTTTCATAAATTTGGAATTTAAGGGATGTTGGAAAATTTTAGCTGTCATCTCCCGTGCATAGCATGGGTTGGTAACTAGTCTTTAGTGAACTGGGACTTTACAATTCTATGAACGAACCAAACAAAACTTTAGGGTCTATTGGGTTTTTTAACCTCTGATGCTAAGCATTGAAGACTGAACCCAGAATGTTAAATACTTAATGCTTAATGAATTTTTTAAAAAAAAATATGTTTGATTTTATTTGTCTTGAATGTTGAATAATTGACATTTTACACTTGTATGCTTATTATTATGATTATATATATATATATATATTAATAATTAATGAATAAAAAAATTAAGTTATCATTGAAATAAAAAAATTGTAGTTAAATTAAAACTAAACATTTAGCACCAACTTGCCTCTTAATGTTGAATGCTGAAGTTTAATTTGGGACAAAAAAATAATTGCAAAAGTAATCTAACACAAAATTGTTCAATTTGTCACACTATTTGCAGGTTTAAGGCCGGGTCTTTCTCGTCCAAATTGTAGATGGAGAAAGAGTTGCTTTGTACACTCGACATTCCATGCACAACTGTTACAATATGGCCTCGTTTGGTTCATGGGAGGAAAGTCAATTTCCTTGTCTTTCTCGTGGAAGTGAAAAACTAAAATTCTTGTCAGGTTTCCTTTTTTGTATTTAGTAAAGTATGAAAAATATTCAAGAAATACCATTTGATTTCTTCTTTGATGTTTGGTTCGTATAGGAAATGAAAGTAAAAATATATCAATATTTCAATAATTCCCTTGTATTTTAAAATAAAAACAACATCATAAAAATTTGGCAATAGCATATTTAGGTAGGGGTATTATTATCCAAAAATTTTTGTAATAAATGCTGGAAAAGCAGAAGGGAAAATCAATCCCATGACTTCTGAGAAGAATGATTTCCCCCTATTTTTCCCTCTATCAAGAAAGTATTTTCGGAATTTGTAGTTACCAAAAAAAAGTAAAGTAATGGCTTGCATTTCCTAAGTACTCAAATTCGCGAACCAAACGAGACCTACATGCATCTTCATCACGAATCATGATGGGCCTTGAAATCGTATAGATATGGATATTTGGTCTCTCTATGACCTTTTTTTTAACACGAAATCTCCCGCTAAATAGATCACTCCTCATAGAGACTTAGTGAACCACTAGGTCAACTCCACAGGATCCCTCTATGACCTGAATATGCAATTTTATTTGTGGTTGCTAAGAGAATCTTCAATCTATATGTTAACTTATATGTTAGTTTTAGATATTTGGCCGGCACTATAATAACCACTCTAATATGCATGTTAGAAGCTTTGCTAATTTACAAAAATACTGCCATATGTTAAATTGTTGAACAAAGTTAACAATCCTTTGGCTAGTCAAGATAATTTTGCTAAGTAATAATGCAATATAAAATACAATGGCTTTTAGCCCATTCAAAAATATCACAATTGAGGTTTTAATATTTTGTAGATGTTTGTTATTTCTAAGGTGCTAATGTGATGGTAGTGAAAGCTAGAGGTAGGGGTGTAAATGGATGTCTAAAAATTCGAATCCGATCCGTATTTGAATTCTAATTTTGTGGATACTTATCCGAATAGATATTAGAAAAAGAGGATTTGGATAATGTTTTTAAATATCCGAGAAAATGAATAAGGATATGGATAACGATAGTATTTAACCTGGATAAACCATATCCGAGATAGATTATCCATATTTGCGAATATCCATTTTACTGGATATCCGTATCCACTATAATTTAGTATATGTTGTGTATATATACATATATATTCTCTCACCCTTAGAAAAATCAGTCATTTTTAGTTTAGTGTTCATAAACTGGCCAAATTCACCAGAGTCTTTTAAACTAAACAAAAAAAAGGTTTAGAAAAGAATAATAATAATAATAATAATAATAATAATAATAATAATAAAGACCTAGGTTGTATTTACAACATATATATGTGACATTTAGAATGAAAGGTTTGAGACCATATCAAATTAATTTAAATGGTAATGATTTTCAATTTGAATTTATTATTTGCATTTATATGGTGGCTATCTTATAATGTAATATGAATCTTATTGGATTATATCATGTCAAAAATTACTATAAAATGTAACCTTTTATTTTTACAAGTTTTGAAATGCTTCGTTTTACTTCTCGAGTTATAACTTGTAAAATATTTCATTTTAATTAATTAATCAAATAGTTAAATATATTTTTAAGATTGTTGTAAATTTTTGCGCTAACAAAATATAGGAGCGGAAGTACAATAAGAGAGAAAAAATATATAATAGTTGTTCAGGAAAGACGTGCTGGCTAGTCTGATATCATGTTTACCCAGTGCCTAACCCTATTCTCCAGATCACCGACATTGCATGTGGATTCTCCGCTCTATAAAGAGATAGTGAATTTTAAACGGTTGAGAATTTCATGTACAAATGACCAACAATCTAAAATTGACCTTTTTTGCATTTTTGCCTCATGCAATAGTGAGGCCAAAGGTAAAATTCTATTATTTAACAACATATCTATAGTTATATAAAAAAAATGGATAGGGTAATTATCCGAATCTGAGGAATCCGATAAGACAAGTGTTGACCTAAGGTCTTAATCTTATTTTGATAATAACAATAAATTAATCATGTGTAATTTAATATCTTTCTTGATATAAGTATACAGTTCATTACTTGAAAAATTCAAGAAAAACATGACAAGGATTAATCTTTCATTATTCGATCATTGGACAAGACAAGGAAGATCAAATCTCTCAATGCAAATCATGAAGCACAAATTATCAAAAGACTATATGAAAAGTTTCAAGGAAAAAGCTTCAAATGAAGATCAATCCGAAGAAACAAATCAAAGCATTCGAAGACTTATTAATTCAGTAATTGAGTGAGTGCTTAAGACTTATGTAAAGTTACTTTATTGATCAACTCCCTATAGCTCAAATGTATTCATGCATATTTTAAAGATTGATTCAAACAAGTTTGAAATTGAATTTATTTGAAAAATATCATTTTACAAAGACCGAGTTTCAAAATAAATTCATATTAATTTTAAATGATCATATTTTAATCTTTAATAAAAATAGGTATCTTAGAAACATATATTTGAGGTTCAAAAATCATTAGAATTGTATTTGGAACTAAATTGTTAAATTGCAAAAATGTTTTTATTTTACATTTAAAATTCGCTCAATTTTCGCACAGTTTTGATCTAACGGTAAGATGGAGGCCTTCCCAAACTCCGATATTTTTGAAATTTTTACAGTAGTTAGACAACATCTCTTATCACTTTTGACTAAAATTTGAGCATGATCCAACAGTCAAATTGGAAGAAATTATCAAAACAAATTTGAATTTGTTGTTAAAACTAGCTGTTGGAAAGTTTGAAAATGCATACCTTTGACCCAAAACCTTTCTTAATCATCCCCAACGGCCATATGGTTTTGCAAGCTATATATATGAGGTCTTAGACATGTTTTAACACACCTTGAATCATTCTAATACTCTATTATTCATATATTCAAATATACAAAGATTCAAGAACACATTTTGATCAATCTTTCATCTTTTGAGCTATATATTTTTGATCAATCTTAATAACTCTAGTGTGAGCTTCATTTGTAATCTTCAAATACACTTGAGAGTTATTGTATTGTTGTGTATCACCACAAACAATTCATTCTTCATTTTAAAAGAGAGTTTGTCTCTTTGTAGAGTAAGAGAGCATATCTTGTGAGAAGTGTAGTGTGTATAACTACATTGTGAGTGTTGCGTGCATAACATTTGTATTGAGGTTTGATCTTCATCCAAAGAAGATTAAATAGTGGAAATTCTCGGAAAACTAACCGAGCGCGGACGTATGGTTTAGGAAACCGAGCCGTGAGGACAAAAAGTCTCGAGCTTCAAATTGGTTTAATCTCTCTAAACTCAAGCTCTCTTTTTATTGCTATATTATTGCTTGTTTTTTAGATTGCTTATTTGCTTATCTTGGGATTAATTATTTAAAATTGATTATTTCTTTCATATTGTTGCTTAGCTAAGTTGGTTTACTTAAATATTTTAAAAACGTTTTAATTTCGTATTAAGTTTTTAAAACCCTATTCACCCCCTAGCTCTAGGGTTATTTTTCGACCAACAACAAGGATAAGAATAGTTAAATCTACTATTCGAATGGGATATGGATAAAGATTTGGATAGCCTATTTAAAAAATGATAAGGATTACGGATAGTGTGGTAGTCAGTCCGTATCCCATCTGTTTACACCCCTAGCTAGAGGCTATTGGTCTAAGAGCTCCTTGAAGTTATATAATTACGGTAGATATTTTAATGTTTATTTTTAGTAAAAGAAATATTTTATCATCTTTTTGAACAATTTTTCACTTGCCCCATTTTTCAACTTTTTGCAAGAGCCATTTAAATAATGCCATGTGTAATTAGTGACTGACTAGTTGAAGAATCATTGGAGTATAAATTTGTGTGTTAGTTAGAGCATTCACAATGGCAAACTTAGGAGTATGGTAAGAAGGGTAAATATATCTTAATTATATGTTAAAATAATGGTATGGTAAAAGATAGATATACTAATTTTTTATGTGATTGTAAGTAAAGGAAAAAAAAGGTGTGTGAGATTGAGAGAGAGAAAAACTCTTCCACGCACACAAATGCATTCACGCTCATTTATGAAATGCTTACAAACTCTTAAACGCATTTTTGAAATGCGTAAAAGTCCCAAACGCATTTCTGAAATGCATAGAAGTCCCAAACACAAATTAGAAATGCGTAATAAAGAACTTAGCCAAAATTAAATCTGCCATAAACTTATCCTACGGAACAGTTATTTTGTCCTACCAATTATCACTACAGCATGGGTGCATAGGACAAATTTACCCTACTTACCCTACATACTTGGACCATTGTGGACGCATGTAGTAAGTAAATAATGTGTAAGTTGGTGAGGAAAAGAGTGAAAACTTGGCACCTTAATTAACAAGTAGAAAAATAGTATCTACGATGGAGATGCACTAAGGTCACAGAGGAATTGCTTCTTTAACACTACGTGCATGCTTACAGGCTTACAGCAATGCACACCATGCTAAAAAAGTAGTACATGATGGTGATAATTTGTTGTGCAACAACCTTTTTTATTTTAGCTTTTCATTTTTATACTTCGTTCTGAAATAGCGAAAGAGTCCCTCAATGAAGCATTTGTACATATCAATGCTAGGCACACAAAAAGTTGGTATTTATTTTGGATTGGTCAACAGTTGTATAATTTTAACTATTTGCAAATAGTCCCTATTCTTACCATTTAAATGTATTTTATGTATTAGCATTTTAGAAAAATCAGTGTAAACTCTCAGAGGTTTAAGATTCTTAGTTCGTAATACACATTGGAATTATATTTAGTGCGTTAATACCTCTTAAATGAGTTGAAAGATATATTTTGTACCCTTAGACTCCGTTTGATAACAAGATAAAAAAAAAAGAAAATAAAAGCACTTAAATTGAATAAGAAGTTGGAAAATAAATTGATTCATATAATGAAATAATCTCCGTCTCATACTTAATTTGAGTAAATGATGTACATCTTTTATAATCTTTTGTAAAAAAAATTTAGTCCTCGACCACAAAAGAAAATTTCTTCATAGAAAAAGTAATAAAGTAAGAAGAGATTTCGCCACATGTCTCAACTTATTTTTCAACATTTCTCAAAAATAAATTATTTTTGATGGTGTCAAAATCTAGAACAGATAATTGACGACCGACCAATCAATGAATAATGGTGAATTAGAGGTTTAATAATATATTGTAACTATGAACAATAATTGTGAACAGTACCACCGTATATGTGAACAGTGGTTGTGAACAGTACCACCGTATATGTGAACAGTGACTGTGAACAGTACCGGCAGAAACTGATTAAAAATGAAGATGAATACGAGACATTTTTTGTTAAGGTAGGTTCCCCCGGTAGCGCTTATGCTAATCCGGCAGTATGTCCTCCTTTTGTGTGTGCTTGCTTTGTATTAGCTCAAAGGCAATCAATTTGGATGATAATACAATCTACCAATCTCTCTCTCTCTCTCTTTCTATAATTTCCTTAATTATATTTATAAGTATAGAATTAGGATTACAAATATTTCAACAGAATAAATAATAAACAGTGTAGGAGAGAGACCATATAAAGATTGGTATTTTTTTGGGGTATGAAAAGAGAGAGTATAAGACCCTCAAAAATTGGCTTGTATTTATATTATCAATGGCTTTATATCTCTTAGGAGAGATGGATGGATATTAGGAGAGAAGGAAGAGATATTTTTTGGTGTCATTTGAATGAATGAATAAGGGGGTATTTATAGGTAAAAAATGAAGGGCAAAAAGGTAAATTTGTGTAATGTATATGATGTGTATGCTTAGGTCACATGTATTCTAGAATGTAGATGATGTGTATGCTTAGGTCACATGTATTCTAGAATGTACATGATGTGTATGCTTAGGTCACATAGGTAAAAATGGTATTTTACTGGAGGTAAAAATAGGATTTTACTAGAGGTAAAAGTGTTGAATTACCTTTGTAGGCCAATGATAAAATTAGTATTTAACCCCATCAATTGTCCCCTATCCTTATCATTTAGCTCGGATGAGCTGATTGGTGAGGATATCCTTCAACCCGGGAGCTAGTAGTAGCTTTGAGCTCTGAAGTTCGTGATGTCTTAAGCTCGAATCCTTCGTAGGTGAACAAGGTCGACAATTCGATACCTGCAAGAGGTCTTTTGCCTGTGTTAGGTCTTTCGCCTGTGTTAGAGGTCTTTTGCCTTTTTAAGAGGTTTTTTGCCTGTGTTAAGTCTTTCGCCTGTGTTAAAGGTCTTTTGCCTTTGAGAGGTCTTTCGCCTGTTTTAGAGGTCTTTTGCCTTTTTTAGAGGTCTTTTGCCTTTGAGAGGTCTTTCGCCTGTGTTAGAGGTCTTTTGCTTTTTTTAGAGGTCTTTTGCCTTTGAGAGGTCTTTCGCCTGTGTTAGAGGTCTTTTGCCTTTTTTAGAGGTCTTTTGCCTTTTTTAGAGGTCTTTCGCCTGTGTTAGAGGTCTTTTGCATTTTTTAGAGGTCTTTTGCCTGTGTTAGAGGTCTTTTGCCTTTGTTAGAGGTCTTTTTTTTTCTTTATGTACTGTCGGAACTGACCTCGTTGGATAAGCTTTTCAATTTCTTCCTTGAGCTTTTAGAAATTATTAGTCTCGTGGCTGTGGTCCTTGTGATACCGACAGTACTGGGTAGAGTCCCTCTTCTTCTCTAGAGTGCTCATCTTCCTAAGCTTAGGCACCTCTCCTGGTTCTAATTGGGCATAGACCTCGCTCAGTGGAGCTGTAAGGGGAGTAAACTTCCGGTGATCTATGTCCTCGCTAGATCTGAACTTTTCGATATTCTTTTTGTTCTTCTTGTTCTCCCTCTCTTGGCCAGAAGAAGGGCTATGTTCCCCCTGGCGCTTGGAAGGGGGCTAGAGAGCAGAAAATCCTGACATGTTGCGTCCTTGGAGTGTCTCTTCCACCCTAATTTGTTTGTTGACCTCGTCCAGGAGCTCAGACATAGTCTTTGGAGCCATTCTAGCTAAGGTCATTAAACAGTAGGGGGAGCTTACTCCGTTCATAAATGCTGCTACGGCTACACCTTCATTAAGATCATCGATCATGAGGCTTTCCTGGTTGAACCGGCAAGCGTACTCTTTCAGGCCTTCGTTTGAACTTTGTTGGATTGTGAAGAGGTGGGTGGAGGTCTTAGACTGCTTTCTAGTCCCCAGGAAATGAGTTACGAATCTCGTACCAAGCTCGTGCGAGCTCTGAATCGAGCCTAGAGATAGGCTGTTGCACCACATCCGAGCTGCCCCCTTGAGAGTTGTGACAAAAGCCCTGCATATGATACCATCTGGGACATTCTGGAGCCCCATCATATTTCTAAATTGCTGCCAATGGTCCATTGGATCGGTTGAGCCATCATATGACTCTAGAGGAGGTAATTTGAATCTATTCGGGACCGCACAGGTCTGGATGTGCGCTGCAAACGGAGATTCAAAATTTCTTACTAGAGTTGCTGCCGAGCTCCCCTAACGTGGCCTATGGTTTTCATCATTTCGGCCAGCTGTGCTTTCATTTCTGATCTGAGCCTCTGCTCTACTTCTTCAATAGAGCTCTTGTTCGAGATCCTATCGAACACGAACCCTCGAGGCTTAGCATTTGTCTTTAGAACTGGTGGAATGGGGGTCGACCTCCTCTGCTCACACTTTGGCTTTGAGCCTCTCATTCAGAGCGTCTTTCTTGAACAACATAAACTTGTGAATTTCTTTTTGGAGACGGGGGAGCTGTAACAGAGAACTCATCATAAGAATCTCCTTGTTCAGAATTGGATTGGTCGGCAACAGACCCACTGGGCCTGCCTCGACTTCTCATATACCTCTCGCGGCGTTCCCCCAACCTTTCAATGGCTGGGATTCGCGCAGGGGCTGGGGGAGCCGGTGTAGAAACAGGGGTCGGAGGTGATCCATCTCTTGAACTGTACGAAGGGGATTCTCTTTGAGCCATCAATCTGTCAATCTGGACCTGGAGAGCAATTTGTTGAGCCACTAAGGCTATCAAGGGGTTTGTTTGGGTGTTTTCTGACTGTGACATAGTGAAAGTATGGTTTTTTTAGAAGCGTGTGACTTTAAGGAAATGTCTTTCCCACAGACGGCGCCAAACTGATGGTGTCAAAATCTAGAACAGATAATTGACGACCGACCAATCAATGAATAATGGTGAATTAGAGGTTTAATAATATATTGTAACTTTGAACAGTGATTGTGAACAGTACCACCGTATATGTGAACAGTTGTTGTAAACAGTACCACCGTATATGTGAACAGTAACTGTGAACAGTACCGGCAGAAACTGATTAAAAATGAAGATGAATACGAGACATTTTTTGTTAAGGGCGGTTCCCCCGGTAGCACTTATGCTAATCCGACAGTACGTCCTCCTTTTGTGTGTGCTTGCTTTGTATTAGCTCAAAGGCAATCAATTTGGATGATAATACAATCTACCAATCTCTCTCTCTTTTTATAATTTCCTTAATTCTATTTATAAGTATAGAATTAGGATTACAAATATTTCAACAGAATAAATAATAAACAGTGTAGGAAAGAGAGCGTATAAGGATTGATATTTTTTTGGGGTATGAAAAGAGAGAGTATAAGACCCTCAAAAATTGGCTTGTATTTATATTGCCAATGGCTTTATATTTCTTAGGAGAGATGGATGGATATTGGGAGAGAAGGAAGAGATGTTTTTTGGTGTCGTTTGAATGAATGAATGAGGGGGATATTTATAGGTAAAAAATGAAGGGCAAAAAGGTAAATTTGTGTAATGTATATGATGTGTATGATTAGGTCACAATGTATTCTAGAATGTAGATGATGTGTAAGCTTAGGTCACATGTATTCTAGAATGTACATGATGTGTATGCTTAGGTCACATAGGTAAAAATGGTATTTTACTGGAGGTAAAAAATAGGATTTTACTGGAGGTAAAAGTGTTGAATTACCTTTGTAGGCCAATGATAAAATTAGTATTTAATCCCATCAATTTTTATTTTCCTTTTTAATGTTATTATCAAATGGATTTTAAGTGCGGAATGTTTATTGTAGCTGTGGGAAAAATAAAATAAAAAAAATTCAAGGCTGGGCTTTCGGAGAAGGTAGTGGGTTTTTTTTAGGGTGAAACTATTGAGGGAGTTTTTGGTGAGAGTAGGGTTGTTTTTAAACTTATTTTAGCAAATGGGGGTAGTTTTTATCTTATTTGGGAAAATAGGGTGAAGCCAAAAAACGCTGGTGGCACGAGCGTTTTTAAAGTAGAATTTTTTTTTTTTTTTTGCTTGCTTGATTTACGTTTAAATTTAGTTTTTTTTTTCATATATTTTCTTTTCTTCTTTATATAATTTAATTGATTTTTTGGATTTTTTGGAATTATAATTTGTATTTCACATTAAAAGCGAGAGGTAAAGTAAAAAAAATCCCAAAAAATATCAGTAAACGGCAACTGTATTAATGCATGTTTCAAACAAAAATTGTGAGAACAAAATTTAGTGCTGACTAAGCATAAATAGATATCAATGTTACATTTTCTTATCTAGGAGAATTTTGTTTTCACATGGTGTAGGATCAGGGGCGGAGGGACGTGAGGAGGGGGGATGGCCCCACGTGGGATCTTTGGACTCTTTGCTAAACATGGAAAGTTCAGGGGGTTGAAGGTGATGTTTGCAGAAGTGTGGAGCGGGATTTGTAATTTGGGAAGAGGATTATTCTGCTGAAGGGAGGGGCGAACAAGTGGTGAACGTGTAACAGGCTGTAAAAGTTTAGGGGTGAATTCCGTAGTTATTGATTGAGGTTCATTTTGAAGCATAAAAACATATTATTTACTTACGACGGTTATGTTTTGTTATTTGGCATGTTTGTTTTTTGTTATAATCATCAAATTAATCCAATTTTCAGTAAAAGATGATCTTATGAATAATTCTTTTATTATATATATATTAAGAAAAATGTTTTTAAAGTTTGTGATTATGAAGATATGATTTAGTATTTTCAAAATACAAAGTCTCGAATGAGAATATTGTAACTAAATATGTGACTTTGATTTTTTATGTATATGATATTAAATATTTTATTATTGACCTTATTACAGTATATGCAAAAAATTCTTAAAAAAAATTTGGCCCCTCCTGAATAAAATTTCTGGCTCCGCCACTGCGTAAGATCACACACCTTTTCTATGCCATGAATACTTTAGGTATATATACAAACCAATCTACAATACGCGCGCATAGGCCACTCACCTTGATTTCGCACATGCAGTTGTGTAGAAAGAGCAGAACCTTGCAAGCCATATTAGTACTTCCTTTTCCCTGTACTCAATAAGAATGCACTTGACGTATAGTTGGAATGTAGGAGGCAAGAGAATCCAATATTCGTGGCATGTAATGGCCAAAGTGAGCTCAAAGCCCTGCAAAATTTTATGATAGAAATCCTTCCCGGGATGGAGAGATAAACAACCAAATATATATGGATGATCTTCAATTGTTACTAATTCTCATGACTAAGAAGTATAAATGACTACATGATTTTACTTGCAAAATTTCAGATTGATAAAATGTCAATATAACCAGAATCCATTATTTAGGACATAGCAAATGAAAAAAACACAAAATTTATCTTTGGCCTTTTGAACTTGCTTCCAATTCATTCATAATGTGATATTAGATTTACCATATTTGATAATACTTGGACTTGGCTTCTTGAATGCGTGAGTGTCTGACATTGATATACATATATATATATATATATATATATACTAGTCATAGTGCACGTGCAATATGACTAATAAATGCATAAATTAAATTATGGTAGTTATATATAAGCTAAGAAACAATTATGGTAGTTATATAATAGCAATAAAATAGGACTTTATGGTCTAAATGCAAAAAATTGTTTGTTAAGAATTACAATAACAAATAAAATTATTAGTGTGGTGAAAGTTTATTATGTGTACGTTGTTGGTGTAAGAATTTTATCTTTGATTTAAAATCTTGATGCGTATATAAAATTTATTAGTAATGTTTTATCTTTGTATTTTATTTGTAATTTAAATGCCATAATTTTAAATGAAAAATTCAAATTTTTATAAAATTTATAACTCCCACATGTTATTCTATTTACCATATTTTATTTATTTCACCGTGCTAGATAGCACGAGTATACCCTACTATAAAATATAATATTTGAAGATAACAAAAAATTAACAACGTTATATTGAAAACAAATTTAATAAAGTTAAAAAAAATAATTAAAAAACAATAGAGAGAACAGCGAACAATGTTATATTGAAATCAAATTTGTACACATCTTCTTAATACATGCTATGCATACATTGGTAATTCAAAAAATTTCATAATATATGAGAATTATTAAAATATAAATGAATTTAAAATACAAATTATAATTCCAAAAAAATCAAACAAATCAATTAAATTATATAAAAAAGAAAAGAAAAGATATGAAAAACAAAACAAAACCAAATTTAAACGAAAATTAAAAAAAAAATTCCTACTTTAAAATCGCTACTGCCAATAGCGATTTTACATTTAAAATCGCCACTGGCAGTGGCCTTTTCAAAAACGGGATTTAAAAAAAAAACATAAATGCCAGTGGCATTTTTATGGTTAAAATTGCCAGTGCCACTGGCGTTTTTTGGCTTCACCCTATTTCCTCAAATAAGATAAAAACGACCTTATTTGTTAAAATAAGTTTAAAAACAACCCTACTCTCACTAAAAACTCTGAGGTGATGGCAGCTCGTCAGTCGATAACCTTTACAGTAAAGTCTGGCTTTTGGAATGCCGAGCTTGAAGGGGATGCCTTGGGTATAATCTTCATGCTAAGTTCATTGTTATATGTTGCATAATTGAAGAAGCCCAATGCTCAGCTCAGAAGTTAAGGAATATTTCCTTTATTTGGACTCTTAGAAACAATACCAAAGTAGCTCATAACTTTGCTAAATTTGCTAGAGTTAGATGATTTTTTGGTTGCCAATTCAAACCAAAAATTTCAGTAACACCAATGTTAGAACATGTAAAACTAGATTGAAAGATGGAATAAATTGTATCTACTATTGAATGAATGAATAAAATACACAAAGGGGGGGGCTCTATTTTATCTGCTGCAAGTGTTGCAGCAGACGATCTAGTTGAGTTTTGTAGTCCCCGTATATACCGAGATGTAGGAAAGGGACAATATTTGACTGTATGCCCAAAACCCTTGCAATAGTTACATTGAACCTGGGAAAGATCTCGAGGTGGTGCTGTTTGGGTATCATAAGGAGGTGGAGGTGTATATGATGGCCGAGGTGGTGTCTGATGAGGGCGTGGTGAAAAGGTATCATTAGGTGGTCGGTAATGTTGTTCTACGGGCGAGGAGCTGTAGCATACGAGGTATTCGAGGCCGGAGGTGCAACAAATACTGAGGAAATATTTGGAGTAATGCCTTTTTGAGTTTCTTCGGTAATTAACACTACCAATGCAGATTCAACAATGGGGAGAGGCTTGCAATGAATAATGAATGCCCGATCGGTTCAAATTCATCCCGTAGTGCCATGAGAAATTGTACAAGCCGCGTTTCTTCACGAAAGGTTTTTCATAAACCTTGGTCTGCTATCCATTGAGGTTTCATGAGTTTTAGTTGATCCCAAAAAACGCATATACTGGAGTGAAAATTGGACACTGATTGGCTTGATTGTTGTTATAGGCCACGTATGTCTTGTTCTAGTTTATACTTCTTGGCAAAGTTGGTTTGAACATATATGTGTGCTAAGAAATCATAAGCTTTCTTTGTTGTATCGCACTTTCCAAATTGAAGACCGATTGATGGAATAATAGTGTTGACAATCCAGGTCAAAATTTTGTTGTTATTGATATCCTAATCAACAAACTTTTCTTCGGTTTCATCAGGGCAAGTTTCTTTGCCATTAACATAATTCCAAAGTCCTTTTCCTTTCAAGAAATTTCAGAACATAATAGACCAGTGACTATCATCCAATTTGATAGTGATAGGAATTTCTGAGGTTTTCATAATGTAAAACGGAACAATTACTGAACAAAAAATTAAGCAAACGGTGTAAGGAACAGTGCACCTGACCTGGTTTTGTTACTTGGAGATTGAATCTGAATAAACAGAGACTATGGTTGCGTCTGGAATGCTTGAAAACCTTGGGAACCGGTCTTAGTTGTCAGAGAATAAATCAAAAATAAGCAAACGGTGAAAGAAATAGTGCAGTTGGTTTGGTTTTGTAACTTAGAGACATAATCTGGAAAAACGGGGACTATGGTTATGTCCGGAACGGTTAAAAACCTAGGGAATCAAATTGAGTTGTCAAAAAACCGACAAAAATAAGCAAAATCGGTTAAAAAAAAAACTTTCGACTAAACCAGTTTAAGAAAACCACTGACTAATGGCGCGTGAGTAACGGTGGTGGAATAGGTCGGAAAGAGGACGTGCATGCAGCGTTGTTTTGGGTTGATTTTTTTTCCGTTGAACTTGTCTTGGGCAGACGATCAACGCGGTATGGTTAGTGATTGGTTTAGGGTAGTATAGCGTAGGATTTGTGTTGGGTTAAGAAATCGAGATTTGAGGGTATTTTTAAGTTGTTTCTAAAATTGAGGCAATGCTATGACTGTGAAAACAAGATTTGTGATGAAAGAGAGGATCGTAAATGCTCTGATACCATGTTAGAACATGTAAAACTAGAGAGAGGGATGGGAGAAATTGTATCTACCATTGAATGAATGAATAAAATGCACAATGGGAGGGCTCTATTTATAAAGCTATATGAGACAAAGAAAAAAGAAATAACTAATCCAACATGGAAAATGAAACTAAAATAAACAGTAAGAAAAAGGAAATAAGAAATAATAATTTAACAACCAAAACGTAAACCGTTTTCGAATCGAGTTTTAATTAGTTATCAAAAATTTGGTTTGGTCTAGGTTTAATTTTGATAAAACTGATATTTTCCAAAATAGCAAAATACTAACAACAGCAGCTGCAGCACAAACTGGCAAATTCAACAACTCAACAAACTCTAAATCTCTAATCCTTCAACAACCACCACCACCATCAACACAGGCAACACTCGATAACAATATATATATATATAATTTAGAAAAAATAGAATTTTTTATTTTTTTTTAGCTGGGGGCGTGGGGGATTGATTCATTCTTTCATCAACAATTATGAGTTTAACAATAATAATAATAACAACCAAAATGATAAAAACAATGATGAAGAAATAAAGAATATATGTTAGGAAAAAGAAAAGCTCAATTAGCAATTAGGGCTTTTTAACTTTCATCAGTGAGGAAAGAGAAAAGCTCATTTTTCACTGGCTAACACCAAAGATTGAGATTAGACTCGTCATTGGCCAATTCTTATAGTTGTAATTTAAAAAATAAGGGTGAAATTAATGCCAAAGCAATTATTTATATTATTAGAGTAATATATAATTTTAGAAGTACACTGTAGGTCGGAAAATACCCTAGAGGGGGGGTGAATAGGGTTTTAAAAACTTAATGCGGAATTAAAACGTTTTTAAAATATTTAAGCAAATCAACTTAGTTAAATAAGTTTATCAAGGAAAACAATCAATTAAACAATCAATCCCAAGAATAAGCAATAATATAAGTAATTTCAATTAATTAATATAACAAATAAATAAAGAGATTGAGTAAGAAAGATTGAACCAATTTGAAGTCGAAGATTTTTTGTCCACACGGTTCGGCTTGTTCCCCCTACTCCGTGCTCGGTTAGTTCCCCGAGAATTTCCACTATAACCGATCTCCTTCCGGGTGAAGATCAAACATCTACAAGTGTATTCTTCTTACACACTCTACAAGTATTGCTACACCACAATACTCTCACAAGATACCCTCTTGCTAACCTATGAGATACAACTCTCACAATTTCACTCAACAAGAATTTACCTTCTTGTCTATCTTATGAGATTTACCTCTCATAAATTGTCTAATACAATTGTTTGGTGACTCACACCAATTAACAATATCTCTCTTGTGTATAACAAAATACAAATGAATCTCACACTAAGAGATATCAAAATTGATCAAAGTATATAGCTCAAAAATGAAAGATTGATCAATTAAATGAATTGAATACTTGAATAACTTTGTATATATGTAAAATGAGTTTGTAGAATGATTCAAGTGTGTTATAACATGTCTAGGACCTCATATTTATAGCTTGCAAAACCATATGGCCGTTGGGGATGATTAAGAGAGGTTTTGGCTCCAAGGTATACATTTTCAAACTTTCTAACAGCTAGTTTTAACAAAAAAATTTAAATTTGTTTTGTTAATTTCTCCCAATTTAATCGTTGGATCATGCTCAAATTTTAGAAAAAATTTCCAGAAGATGTTGTATAACTACTGTAAAAATTTCAAAATGATCGGAGTTCGGGAAGGCCTCCATTTCACCGTTAGATCAAAACTGGGCAAAAATTGAGCGAATTTTATATGTAAAATAAAAATATTTTTGCAATTTAGCAATTTAGTTCCAAATAAAATTATAATGATTTTTGAACCTCAAAGATATGTTTCTAAGATACCTATTTTTATTATAGCTTAAAATATGATCATTTAAAATTAATATGAATTTATTTTGAAACTCGGTTTTTGTAAAATGATGTTTTTCAAATAAATTCAATTTCAAGCTAGTTTGAATCAATCTTTAAAAGATGCAAGAATATGTTTGAGCTATAGGAATTTGATCAATAAAGTATCTTTACATAAAATCTAAGCACTCACTCCATTTAATGATAATTCGAGTCTTCGTGATGCTTGATTTTCTTGTGCGTATCTTTACTTGTTTGATGTTCTTGATCCTTTCTTGGTTTTGATTCTTTGTGAAGCACATGGAGATCATTTGAGTTCATTTCTTGTGAGTGAAAGCATTTGTGGAGCTTTGTGTGAGAGTTTGACTATATCGGTTTAACGTCACACTTGATTGGAAAAGATATCGGCTAATGGCTATCATCATTGGAACAACCGAGTTAAATAACACTATATTAACTTATTGTAATTATCAAAATAAGATTAATTGACTTTAAGGTCAACATACACAATACAACTTTTTTAAGTAGTATCATACTTTGACAAACATAAAATTACTTTGACAATAAAGTTATCCAAAAATAATTATGCAATTAGTTTTGACATCATTAAATTCACTTATATATATACTTTAATATTATGAAAAATCATAAATATCCCAAATTTGTTTCGTGAAGTCTATTCATTAGGCATATATCTATTCATGAGCAATAAATAAGTACACATAAATATTTAATATAAAAACTAACATATCATATGTGACTAAGAGTGTTGTGGCGAACCTGAAAATCAAATGATGTACCGAACCAAATCGATCTAAACCGATCTGTCAAAAATTGAAACAAAAAAAAAAAAAAAAAAAAACAAAGAAACCAAATATGTTTGGTTCAGGTTTAGGGTGTCACAAGGCAAAACCGAACAGAGCCAAACCGAATCATTACATATATAACTCGAAAATAATATTACTTCACTATCTAAAATTTTATGTTCTTAAAATTTACAAGTTTTAATGAGAATCTGACTCTTAGAACTATCATGAATATTGAAGCAATATTATAAGTGTAAGAGTTAAAAAAAAATTTGTCCAAAATAAATAAGAGTAAGTATAGAGTTATTATTTTTTTAACAAAAATAAGTGTTGCCTTACAATTTTGTTTTTTAATATAAAAATTTATATGAAAACCAAATAAAGCCGAATTGAAAAGTCTGATTCAGGTATGGGTTTGGAAGATTTAGAAACCAAAACCAAAGTTTCAAATCCGATTTGGGTTTGGTCTCTTAATTCTAGGTGACTGAAACAGAAAAGCCCCCTCTATATTGGCCAGCATTTATTGGTTAAAAGAACATTAGCACAATTTATTATAACTAATAAATAATTGGCATATTAATATGCCAATATTTTATATCAAATACTTATATCATATATAATATAAATAAATTGTTGTATTTTCATGAGCACTTGCCATGTATCAATAACAAATAAATAATATCTATCCTATATATTCCCTTAATATAATGTGTTTACAAATTCTTCATGTAATCATTCATTCAAAAACTCTTATTCACATGTTTTATAACTTTTCATGTTCTTTGGTATAATTATGCTGCTCATTTACTCTATCAAATTTTTATTAGATCGACGCATCTACGTCTTGCATTTATTAGGGATTTATTTTTTATAATCTCCTTTTAAAATATTTCTAATTATAAAAGGAGTCTATATACAAAGATATATATATATACATAAATGAATACAATTATTTTATCTAAATCAAATTGCTAGAAATATGGTTAAGAAATTGTCCAAAATACGAGGAATATTGTAAATACAAGTAGTTATTAGTTTCTCTTACCTTAACTTTTGTTAGTGATAATTCTAGTATTTCAAGAATAGTTATTAATATTTTTATACCATACTTGTTTTAATTAAAACTGCGTCTTTCGATGTGCGACATGCTATTGTATTCAATGTGTTTAATTGTTTAAAATCTGTCTTCTAAACATTAATTGTTATGACTCTCCTATTTTCTTTAACCCCTCGTTTTATCTTCTTTTCATTATATAATTCTCATTATTCCGTATTTTTCCCTTTTTTCCGCACATGCCAAAATATATAAAATGGCATAGAATGTTATATATTGAACTTAAATTTTACTCTCTCACCAATTAAGATGTGAACCATTCTTTTCCTTTATTTGTGATAATTAATTTACGATTAATAAATATGTATCAACTACTATTCTTTTCACAGTTTAATTTAAAGCCTTTAATTGATACTTATTATTTTAATTAATCCCACTAAATTGTTACATTGTATATGTTTTAATTTGTTATGTATAAATATACATATATATTAATTTTCCCTTTTGTTTATCTACTCTGCTATGGTGTAAGTGTTAGTCATATTGTCGACTTCAAATTTTTGTTGTAAATATGTAAATAAAATTGTATAAATTGTTAGATGTAAAAAGTAGTATTATTGTGCAGTTTTTTCGCTCAAAAGTTTAATAGTTATTGATTCTTCCATGTGCAAACATTGTTCAAATGTTCTCTTTGATGATGGAGATCAACAACTACCATCTAGCTAGCTCTTTTCTATATATGGTGCTCATAAATCATCTCTAATCTTAATATGCTACCTAGAAAAAAGAATTTATTCAATTCATAGTTATTTGTTTCTTCCCCCTCATTTATTTGATTAATAAAAATATATATGTTTCTTTATATTAACATACACAATCATACATCTCAAAAATAAAACTAAAAACATAATTAGCATGTTTTCTTTATCAATTATTTCTTACTCATTTCTTTCTTTGCTTTTTCTTTATCGTATATGGTGGGTGTTGAAAATCAAGGCAGACCATAATTTATTTTATCGTTTATATATTTTAAGAATCGTAATATAAAATTTCACTTTTTTCCTTTTATTTTTTTTTGGCATTTTTACAGATTTTGGATTCCTTTATTTATTTATTATGAGTGGTGATGTTGGCACCCCAAAATCTCTTAAAAACACTCTTACTTTTTATTCGGTCCTTAACAAGCGAATAATACGTTATTCAGTTGTGAAAGATCGAATATAAACTTGTAAAAATTTAAAAAAACTTAAAAATATTTTACTCGGTTGTTAAGAACTTAATATATAGATCTATATTCAGTTTTCAACAATTGAATAATAGATACTTTACTTAGCGAATTAAAACGAAAGTGTTACCGATTATTTTGGAGGGTGCCGTGTCTCTTCTCCGCACTATCATATATACCTTTCTTTTAGACGTTCACTATCAACGCCCGGCAAACCCAACCACTGCCGGCAGCTCAGTCCCACTGCCTTGAACCCTAAAACCCTGTTTTCCGGACCCAATTCCACCGGCGGATCAGCCACACAACCACCCTCCCAAACCCCATCGCTCGCCACTACCCACCTCCTTACAAGTTCTCTCTCTGCGTGAATGTCGGGTATGTATACGAAGGAAATAAAATTATACATATACATTTGATCTGTGTGCTTATATATTATCTATATAACAAGGGTCATTGGTTTTACCATCCTAAAAATGTTTGAGGGATAAAATATTAGGTGGTTGGGATTGCAAGACAACAGGGTAGGTAGCCGATTATGCAGACAAAAAAGATGATGTGGCATTAGGACTGTAAGATGTTTATTCTCATTTTTGTTGCATCAACTTTATGGTCATTATTAACAGTTGCATTGGGGAGCAAATTTTTATTTATTTGTCCATGAATCCTATTTATGGTTGCAGCAGGGATGCTGATAGGAGGTCAAAATGACCCTTCAAATGGTTGTGATAGGATGTTGAGTAATTATAGGGACCTGATTTTGGGACTCAAAAAAGTAATTCAAATGATGTGGCAAGTTATTGGTTGGTTGGTTGGTTGGTTGGTGGAACACATATTCCTGAATAATGCACATGTGCCACTTCATTTGATTCACTTTTGAGTCGTTTTCAAATATATGATCAGGTAGCCGAATGGAATAAATGAATTCATGAGTACCCCAATGTAGTTAGGAAAACGGGTTCTAGAGTTGATTTTGGTAGTTAGTTGGTAGGTTATATTTCACAGGTCCTGAAAAGTTAGAAGATCGATTCTTTGCTAAGTGACCATGTTTCCACATGTTTGGGTTGCGCCAAGTTACATTTGAGCTCTATATGAACTATATGATCAATTTTTGAGTAGTCAGTGATTTTTGTTTACAATGCAAAATTATTGAGTAACTGCCCAACTCTTGCTATTGTAGTTGTTCTCATTATTATTGTTATTATTTAATATGTAAATATTTATGTATGGGTTATTCCTACATTATTGTCTTTCCTTGTGTAGCGGACATGTTGCCTAAATAATGAGCGCTTTTAAATCCGAACGTTAAGAGATTATCTTGGAGTAATGAATGAACCGTTTTTGGAGGTTGGTCAGCATGGGTAAATCCTATTGTACACATTTACTTTCCTTTTTTTTTTACCATGGATGCTTTGCCCTGTGGCTTTTATATAAATTACTTTTGAACTTCTCTATTATTTTCTATGTTGTGATATTCTTCATTATTGTATCTTGAGAATTTCTTCCACGAGAAAAGGAGATATTTGGCAGCGTATCAAACAATTTGAGGAAGTACCTATGACAATATATTTATCAAACAAAAAAGATGGGAAGTTTAGGTCCAACAAGTTATCAATACCCCTATTCCATATTTCCCTTATGCTCTTCTGGGCATCACTTTTAAAGAATTTCAGGTTCAAAAAGCATGTAATTTGTTGTTGTCAAAAAAAGTCTCGCGTAGAAAACTTACAAGAAGGCAGTGAAAGAAAGGTTATGCTCCTCCGTTTCAAAGAAGGTGCAATGCTGCGGGTTTATTTTCAAGAATTTCACTCTGGTTGATATTGGAAATTGGGAGATAGCAAGTTACAAAGCCTATCTCAGCCAACACTGTGTTCTTTCTCTTATTTGTGTTTTAGTCAACCAAGATAATGACTAGAGAATTTTTGTTTGTTGTATAAATAATATGATAGGATCAGATTATATACATCTCCTACAAACTTCGTGCACAAAATAAGTTTTGACTTGGTGTTTTCCTGAAGGACAAAACTTTGTGTGCTCATATGGGCAACGGTAATTGTGACAGCAGATGGAAAACTCCTTGTTGCATTAATTATGATTTAGATCAAGAGAATTTTTATTTATTTATTTTTTTAAAATTGCTGCAGCTTAATGCAAGCATTGTGCTTGATGGGGATAACTAAATATTTTTTTGGAGGAGGAGTTGAACTATGCATGCCTGCATGGTCTCTTGTTGAGCCTATAAGAGAATATCTCTTTTACAATTTCAGTAAATAGTAGGCCCATGCTACAAAGGGAACTATGTTGTTATGACTAGTGGGTTTTGGGGTGTTTGTTCCACTATCTCCATCAGAGGTTTTTGCTTGGCTTGAGTTAAAGACGTCAATTTATATGCGTATATGAAGATATCAAAGGATATCGGTGTTAGGAGAATCTCTTAAATGTGGCTGTAAGTAATATACCTCTAAATAAGGTAAAATATGTTGATTGTCTCATCTAAGTATATTTATCTCCAAGGTTGTGCGCCTTTGCTTTGGGTACAATGCTTGCAATCCCAAGTTAATTATTGACTATTTTGGCATTGTTAATTCGTATTCTCGAGATTTTTATATCATTGAATCATTTTGCAAGCAGAAAATGTTTCTTTTAATTATCATTTTAACACCCCTCTTGTCAGGAATCAAAAATAGTTTGACAATTTTGCATTGACAATCTGTTGCAGTTATTTTGTGAAGCTGTTAAGAGAGAATAAAATTTGGTTGGCACTTGACGTTTGTGATGGTATGACCGATCCATTTTCATTAAACCATGAGTTTCGACCAGCTGTACACTGCTTCGCAATTAGAGCTAAGCATTATTGGAAGCGATTCAATGAATATCAAACAACATTTCTGCTAAACTATATACGAGGACAATACAGATTGGTTTGACAATGATATGTTGGCTGGTATGTCTTTTCAAATTTGATTGGCAACAATTTTCATTGAGCAATTCGTATTGTGTTGGCGTTTGCATGCTGAGATGCATTATGTTGTCATGCTTGCTATTTGGAATTTCATCTTAAGCAAAAAGTTATTGATAATTCCTCTACTAAACTTGGACTAAGCAAGCCCTTAATATATATTTCCTCCCCACTCCACGTATTAAAAAGAGTAACTTAGGCTTATTTTTTCTTACTTACTTGCAAAAGAAATGTTATTTCATCCCAAACAAAACTCTTAGCTCTTTTTTCCAATGTAGCTTAATCTCACATTTGTATCAAAAACTCCAATATAGAAAAAAGTTGAAATTGGTGCTGCTCTTCTTTTCAATCCTTTTCTAATCCTCAGTAATCTCATAATCTAAAACAATTCAACAAGAAGATCTCTTGATCTATCACAACTGAAAAGTTGCTTCCCTATGCTACATAAATAAAAAAAAGTCACCCACATTAGCATACAATTTTGCTGGTACCGCGAAAGTGTAAAAATGAGAATCGATCAATACCATAAAGTTTGTGGAAATGTGAAAAATCTCGTAAGGAAGAGTTATAATGACAATGCATGTTAAGTTTCCTCTAACAAACAATTTTTTTTAACATACTATATTTGCATCAAACAAAGCTTCAAATTCTCTAATGAGGATCTTGGTTACAACATTTTCCAATATCAACCTTCTTGAGATTTTCAATGCCCGCTAACAATGTAAATTCTCTACAAGATACTTTTTCCAAATTGATGCTTCATAATCTTTGTTGGGTGCAAGCTTGTGCTTGTTATTGATATCCTTGGAATTTTGGATTGTTAGAAAGCTTTCCCTCGAGTCCCTTCTTTGCTCGTTGGCTTCTTCTGCGTCTTCAAATTCAGTAGAAATATAAAGCACCTTATGAATTAGGGTTTATGTGAGAAAGAGAGAAATAGGAAGAAGAATGAAAGCTGAGCATGGGTTGTGTCTTATGAAAACACACACCTCACTATTTATATTAGTACTAAAAGACAGGGAAACGCCTTAATTCTAGCCACAGTAAAAAAACTACGAACTCTAACAAGTTCAAGTATGAGGGCAAATTTCTATTCTCAATTTTCCCTCGTAAAATCATGGCATTATGCAGCAATGTTTCGTTAGAAAAACCCACCGAAATTATTCACAAAATGTCTCTAAACCTAACAAATAAATAAATCATGTATTCTTTTTTTTTAATGAAGCTTCATCTATCATGGTAACGATAAGCCAAGTGAAATATTAAGTGATGCAGGAAATTCATCACCACCACTTCCGCAGCTGTATTTACTTTTATCCACAGTATATACCCAACGATTATCGACGGGATGTTTGCCAACAGGAAGAGAAGTAAGTTCCCATGTCTGTTTTTTATACAAAGCATCGATCTCCTCATCCATAGCCAACTTCAATCCAAGGGAAAACCAATGTTCTAAAAATCGCTAGTCAGTCCTAGGTCGGCGAGGCCGAGATTGGAAACTGAGGGATTAATCTGACAAACAATTTTTCACAATAAATATTATTTTAAGTAGTATAAAACTAATAAAACACAAGAAATCATAGTATTATTTCAATTCATTTGGCCCCTGAATTCTCAAATTCCCCTTTGAGATAGTTGCTTTCGGATCCTGAACATGGCCCAGATCTCATATTGATTTATTTGTGGTAATATCTGCAATTTTATAATTGAAGATACTCTTAAATCATGAATATCTTTTTATAGTGATATGTTGCTATGAATGGGATTCTGTTTTTGCTCGTGAAGTTAGTGTTTACATTTCTGGTGCTTTCATTGTGTGAGTACTATCTAGCCAATTCCTTCCTCAATTGCTTACTACTTATATTATGTTGATTGCTATGGTTGGTCTATTTTGTTGACAAAAGTTTTGCCGGCATTTATTGAAATGGAGATTATTTCGAATAAAATGTTAGTGTTTCCTTGCCATATTTTACTTTCAATTAGTGACTGTAAGAAAGAGAGCACAGACAAGAACACGTGAAGAAGGTAAAGTTGATAATTTGATTCTTTTATGGAAGTTGGAATATATATAGCATGTATATATGTATGATATTTTTCTTTTTTTCTTTTTTCTTTTTTTTTTTTGCCAACGAGTTGTAGCTCATATGGTATCACTGCCACTTTTCTCGAGAGTTGGCAGGGTTCAATGTTTGGGATCAGCTAGCATTTCTGTAGCTCAATTACGTTTATTAATTAATATTTACTCTATTCCTTGAATGAATTTATTAAATGATATTCTAACAAGATTCATATCAAATATAAAGTTTGATTAAAAAACCTGAATGTAATGGGATGACTCATATAATGACTCATAGTCGGCAACAATGGAGATATAATATAGTAAATTATGAGAATATCGGAAATTATGAGAATAACACAAATTACAAGAATAACACAGAAATTACGAGAATGGACTAAGTTTTGGCCTATATAAGGAGGTAGCAGACCTTGATCCCAAATCACTAACCCACTCATCAATGCTAACACTGGGCCTAGGGCAACCTGCCCTTATCCCCTTACCATCACCAAACCCTCCAATCCCCAATCCGAACCCCCAACAACCCCTTCATTTTGCAGCCCTCCCCTGCTGGACCTCTTCATCATTTATCCTCTTGGCAACACAGTTTCACTACCATCTTATTGATTATGAATGAGTGATATATATATATATATATTTACACAGTAGGGGTAACCTGTGCAAAAGACACTGTGTAATTACCTCTTACGCACTTTTCATTGCATCCCTTAAAAGGGCATATTTCATCTCCACCCTTGGATCTTTCATTCCTTGTATATATCTTGGATTGAAAGCCTGGCCATTTCTATTCTGGAATAGAGGGAGTGGAGATTTGAGACATATTGTTTTTTTGTTCTAAAAAGATAACATCAACTTTTGACTTCTGACTTTTTGTTTAGATCAGTTGAATCACCATCCTGATCTTGCCTTTTCAGATCTAAAAGCTCAAAGATTTAGATCCAGAGCTTATTTATCTTTTAGTCCTTACACATTTTTTGGATTCAAAATCCATCCTTTTTTTATCTATGGATAGAGGGGGTGGAGATATGAGATAGAGTTTTTCTTTGTATCTATATATGTGTGTGTATAGAAAAATAAAATAAAGGTTGAACTTGTTTGTTTGAATCAATTGATCACAATCATGATCTTGCCTTTTCAGATCTAAAAGCTCAAAGTTTTAGATCTAAAGCATATGCATTTAGATATGTGGATCTATGTATCTATATAGTCTACATCCAGTATCCCTGACCAATTGGACAATTATTTAGGTTGTATATATTTTCACTTGGTCTTCAGGTCCTCAGATGGATTGTTGGTGGAGAGAAATTCAGTTGATTCATCCCGGAGCGTGCATCTGTCTAACTAGAAATGTATATGTGCGCCTCTGAACGGGTCTCTTTATTGTTCATTTACTGTCTCTTGTGTTGCTTTAATTTCTGTTTTATGCTTTCGTTAAACAAGACCTTGTTATCATCAAAAGGAGTTCGTTGTCTCTTCTAATTTTTGCAAAAGCTGGAAATATAAAAAAAATTGAAAAATTGTTTAATTTATGTTTTTAGGTATTAGGTTACCATTTTATGATTTCTGTAAAGATAATATTGTTTCCAAAATTGTAAAATTTGTATTCTTGAAGTAGTAAAACACATATTAGACTTTTTAACATTTGTTACAACAACTAAGACAATCCAGAGTCTCATATTTTTCTTTGTTTTCTTTTTCATAGGTTGCTATATTCACAAGTAATAGGAATTCTCATGAGAGAGAGAGATGTCAAGTTCGTTATTCATTGCATTTCATTTTGTCCCCTCCGTCTCCAGGGTGTCCTCAACCGTAATCCTCTTTCTTCCCTCAATGCTATCAGTGAAAGGATCATACGGTTTTTGGGATCCACTTGCTGGATTTGGCTGTGCTAATGCTATAGCAGGACCCACAGAAACAGGAAGGGCCAATACCAGAATAGCTGTTGGCCGGTTCCAAATGACCGAGTCAACATGGCCGAGAGATTGCTAAGATGCAAGCTCTTCAGCACTTACCATGCTTGGGCTGGTTGTACTCTGGTAGTTCACTTCCAATCTCCTTGTACAACCAACATTAGCTCTGCCACCTAAATTTACGTTGGCTTTGGCCAACCGCATCCGAAGAAGAGATGCTCCAAGAATGAGAAAGCGGGTCAGCAGGACATCCTTCCCAATTCAGCTCCAAATGTCTTGAGGGAGCGGTGTGTACTAGATTTCAGTGAATGGGAGACACCAGTGAAGGGAGCAGGGAGTGGTAGATTTTCAAGTTCCTCTTCCTACTTGTTGAAGAGTTGCAGGTAGAAAGGGGAGTTCCCTCAAGTTAGGGGATAAAAGAAAATTATACATATGTATGTCTCCATTGTTCATTCTTTATCTCATTGTTGTTTAATGTATGGAACTTGATTTAATTAATTAATGAAAGAGCATGTGCGTGTATATATATACTTGAAGCAATGAATGGTATTATAGTAGAAGGCATTGTAGCGAACTTTTGTGATGATTTACCTGAGTCATTGAATATGTGTGCATATATATATATGTGTGTGTGTGTGTTAAATTAGGAAAGAATCTTGTGATGAACTTGCGATATGTGTAGTATCTGATGCTCTGCTCAGAATGCAGTTATTGCTTTCATATTTGACCTGTGTTTTAAATAGCGTGGTGTTGCGCGCCATTGCGTAAATTTTGCCCCTTTCGCTACATAGCATGATTTAGAAAGTGTATGGAACAAATAGCATGGGTTTTATGATGACGTGGTACGCTTTCGATGCTGTGGCGCACAATAGTGTACGATATTCACACTATTTGACAAAAACTGAAACTAGGTCTAATGAGGAGAGAAACGAGTGTAAATGATGGAAGAAGAACAACAAAAACCTATGTTGTTCGTTGTTGCTGTCTCTCTCCTTGTTTGTTCCCAATTAGAAGAAAAACAAAGGAGAAGAAAGGAGGAGGACATGAGATTGAGAGAAACGGCTGCAAAATGAAGCAGAGAAGAGACTTATGAGATGTTTTATATTTAGAGTTTTGTAAATGTTAAAATAACTTGTGCCCTTGGCCGTATGAAACATTTACAATCTTTATCCATTTATAATATCTTTTTATTATTGTAAAGGCCTTTCTATAATATTTATTAGTAATTTAATATCATCTTATTATAAATAAATATTAATAATAATAATAATAATAAAATATATATATATATATTATATAAATAGTAAATGTTGTAATATTAGTAAATATATGTAATTTACTAATATCATCTTATTATAAACTAATAATCCAATATAACTAAAATATATATTATAATTATATGCCCCATACGCTATGCGTATATGTACCGCTAATAAAGTACTGACACCTAACACTATTCATGTTCCAAATAACTTATGCTATTTATTTGAGCTACGCTATGCCGGACCAAAACGCTATGCGTTATATTACCGCTGTTTAAAACACTGACACCTGGACATACCATACGCATGTAAATCGATTTAGAAGGGAGCTGTAGTTGCCTCACTTTATTTAATAACTTTGTGAATCTCAAATCTTGTCTGTGGTTTTTGTTAAGAAAAAATTAGACGCTACTAGTTTTCAAAAAGGATCTTAGGATACAAATGACAAAAGAAAATTGCACAATAAAAATTATTTAGCACAACAATACACCAATCTCACAACACAAGGAATTACGTGGTATTGCCAAATTGTCACTAGTCCACGGAGCGCACCAAATTCACTATATCAAAAGATGAGTGATTTACAAGACTGGTAAGCAAACCTATACATGCATACTGTGTATCTCACAACACTCAATACCAAACACTGCAATTTTTCTCACCCAAAAATTGTTTCTGTTTTTCTCACTCTTAATTTTTGGCTCTTTGCTTTCTCCTCTAATTTTTCTCTCTGCAAAATCCTCTCATATACTATACAATATTTATGCACCAGACTCAATTACTTCAATCTTAGTGCCCTTGTGCATGTATACATATAGGAGCTCAACTGCTTAAAGTATTAATAAAAAAAACCACCGCTTTTGAGCGGCCACCTAAATTGATTTGAGAATTGATCAAATAAGGGGAGCTTTCAATATTCAAAAAAGTCCAGCATGTGATCATCATTATGTTTCCTCACTTTTGACCTTTTTTTTCTTTCCATTTTCTAACAACCTCCTACTTGGAAGAAAAAATAGTATAACCAACTCTATTAATGATTAGTGTGTAATGGTGCGCTCATCTTTGTCTTCAGTCTTGAAGGCTTATTAAAGCTGAGCACAGCTTCAATTTTTCTGTGGTCATAGTCTTGGTTAACATGTCTGCTGGATTTCTGCTGCCATCAATCTTCTCTAGCGTTAAAAAACCATCTTCTATGAGTAATCTGACAAAGTGATACCGTAGTCCTATATGTTTCGTCCCAAAGTGAAATGCCGAATTCTTGGCCAAATGTATTGCACTTTGGCTGTCGCAATACAAAACATTATTTGTTTTTTTAAACTCAACTCTGCCAACAGACCTTGTGATCATATCATCTCTTTACTTGCTTCAGTAATAGCCATGTACTCTGCTTCTGTAGTGGATAATGCAACTATCTTCTGTAATTGTGAAATCCAACTAACTGTAGTAGTACCTAATATAAAGACATAACCAGTAGTGCTTCTTTTGTGATCTATCTCAATAGCAAAATCTGAATCTACAAATCCTTGGAGTCTCAGCTCGATCGCCTCTGATGAAACATAAGCATTTATTGGTGGTACCTTGTAGATATCGCAATATCCACTAAATAGCATCCCAGTGCATCTTGCCAGGATTTGTGATGAACCTACTCACAGCTCTTACTGCATGGGTAATATCTGGTCTCGTGCAAACCATAGCATACATCAGACTTCCAATGGCTGAGGCATATGGTACCTTAGCCATGAAGTTTTATTTTGTATCACTCTCAGGAGACTAGTCCTTGGATAATCGAAAGTGACTAGCCAAGGGTGTGCTAACTAGCTTAGCATCACTCATATTGAACCTCTTTAGAACACGGCCAATAAAGTCAGCTTGAGAAAACTGCAAAACGCCCCTTTGCTTGTCTTTATTGATCCTCATCCCAAGAATTTGCTTTGATGCACCCAAGTCTTTCATGTCGAACTCACTTAATAACCGTTTCTTCAACCTTTTGATTTCATCCATATCTGAACCTGCTACTAACATGTCATCAACATAAAGTAACAAAATGATATAACTAGATTGAAACCTTTTGAAGTAACAACAATGGTCAGCGTTGCACTTGTAATATCCATTCATTTGCATGAACCCATTAAACTTTTTGTATTACTGTCTTGGAGCTTGTTTTAAGCCATACAAATTCTTCTATAATTTACAGACAAGTTTCTCCTTTCCCTTTACTGAGAAATCTTTAGGCTGCTACATGTATATTTCCTTCTCTAGATCACCATGGAGAAAGGCAGTTTTCACATCTAACTGCTCAAAGTGTAAATCTTCTGCTGCAACATTACTCAAAACTGATCGAATAATAATTAGCTTTACAACTGGCGGGAAAATATCAATGTAGTATATTCCTTCTTTATGCTGAAAGCCTTTGACCACCAATCTTGCCTTGTACCTCTTGGAGCCATCATGTTCCTTTTTAACTTGATACACCCATTTGTTATGTAAAGCCTTTTTTTCTTCTGGTAGCTCGGCTAGCTCCCACGTCTTATTCGAGATAGGGGACTTCATCTCGTCCTTCATAGAAAGCTCCCACTTGCTTGCATCCTGTACCTGACATATTTCATCATAGCATTCAGGTTCACCTCCATCAGTAAGTAACAATTAATTCAAATATCTCTTGTTCAATACATGAGGCCGGGAAGATTGCCTTAATGCCGGAATAGGCACTGGAGACTGTGGAGCCTCCGTTTGTTATGTATTATCCTATTGTATTACTTCCTCTGTCTGATAACTTTCTTCTGTCTATTTTGCCTGACTGCTTTCTAGAATATCACCAATATCGGCATATACAGGATTATGCTGCACTAAATTACTTGAATCTGCTGCATCTCTGTCCTTGTACATCACTTTCTCATTGAATATGACATCTCTGATTCTGATAATTATTCGGTTCTTATCATCCCACAATCTATAACCGAAATCATCGTCGTCGTATCCAAGAAAAGTACACTTCTGTGATTTAAGATCCAGCTTGCTTCTAACTTGATCACTGATATGTACATATGCGACACAACTGAATATTTTCAGAAAAGAAAGTTTTATCTATTTGCCACTCTAGACCTTTTCTGGTATTCTGTGCTCCAACGGTACTGATGGTCCTCTGTTGATTAGGTAAGCTGCAACACTGACTACCTCTGCCCAGAATTCCTTAGGTAAGCTTGCCTGTAAACGCATACTTCTGGCTCTCTCAGTCAGTGTTTGGTTCATTCTTTCTGCCACGCCATTCTGTTGCGAGGTCTCTGGAACTGTCCTCTCCAACTTGATTCCATTTATGTAACAGAATCTTTTGAAATCGCCATCTTCATATTCTCCACCATTGTCGGATCTTAACTTTTTGATCCTTATGCTTGTTTCATTCTCCACCATGGCTTTCCATTTCTTGAACACTTCGAACACCTCGAATTTGTGCCTCAAGAAGTAAACCCACACCTTCCTGGAATGGTTGTCAATGAAAGTCACAAAGTATGACTTCATGCCAATGAATGAAACTGGAGCTGGTCCCCATACATCTGTGTGTACTAACTCAAGCTTCTCTTGCTTTAGAGTTCTGCCACCATACTAAAGCTAACTCGATTCTGCTTCCCGTAGATGCAACTTTTACATAGTCAATATTAGTTTACTGAAGCTTTACTAGCTTCCTTTTTGCATGCATGACCTTGAGTCCCTTTTCACTGATATGACCAAGTTTTTGGTGCCATATATTGAGATCGTCTTTGCTTGCGGCAACTGCAATTGACCCACGCACACTTACTGTCATATAGAGAGTACCTAACATACTGCCACGTGTAATTACCATTACACCTTTGGAAACCTTTCACGTATCCCGGCTGAAGGTTATGACATAACCTTTATTTGCTAACTGGCTCACCGAGATTAAATTCTTCCTTAAGTCAGGGATGTGACAGACTCGTTCAACTTCCACACGAACCCATTTAACTTGATATTTACTTCACCCTTGCCGACCACGTCGCATGGCTGATTATTACCAAGATACACCTTTCTATAATTTTCTAATTCGTAACTTGAGAAAAATTCTCTGCTTCAGGTGGCATGAAAAGATGCTCCAGAATCTAACACACACGACTTTGTCTTGCTCTCCATAGAGCATATAAATGCATCTTCTGACTGTTTTGCAACAACGTTTGCTTCAATCCTTTGTTATGTAGGCTTTTCTGGTGCTCGACACTGATTTCTGTAGTGTCCGGTTTTGCCACAATTCCAACACTCAATAACCTTTTTATTATTTTGGTTTTGAGATTTGTTGAATTTTTTTGGAGCCCTTGACTTTAACTTGCCGTTCTTTGATCTATTTATGTCGCCTCCATTTATTCTTGTTGAATTTCTGCCTCTTAATTGAACATTCAATGCTGAGCCGAAAGTGGACAGTTCACCGGAATCTCTTCGGCGAATCTCCTCGTTCATAATCAAATCTCTGATGTCGGTGTATTTGAGTTTTTCTTTCCCGGTAGAATTGTTCACTGACGTTCTCATGGCCTCCCAGTTATTCGGTAGCGATGCTAAAATTATCAAGGCTTGAACTTCATCATCGAACTTAATTTCAAAGGTAGACAACTGGCTGATGATGGTGTTGAAATTATTCAAGTATTATGCCGCTGAAGAATTTTCCGCCATCTTCAAATTAAATAATTTCTTCATCAAATGCACTTTGTTGTTTGCTGATAGCTTTTGATACATGCCAAATAACACTGACATCATGTCAGCGGTAATCTTCGCATTTGCAATATTAAACGCCACGCTTCTTGATAATGACAAACAAATGACTCTTAACACTTACCTGTCAAGTAGTGCCCATTCGTCATCTTTCATATCTTCCAGTTTGGTGCCAAGTAGAAGAAGATGCAGCTTCTTCCTGTACAAATAATCTTCAATTTGCATTCGTCAGAAACCAAAATCTTGGCCGTCGAATTTTTCAATTCATTTTCCTTATTCCGCCATAACTCCCATTAGAACATGAACCTCTGATACCAGTTGTTTGGAAAAAACTAGATGTTACTAGTTTTCAAATAGGATCTTGGGATACAAATGACAAAATAAAATTGCACAATAAAAATGATTTGGCACAACAATACACCAATCTCACAACACAAAGAATTACGTGGTATCGGCAAACTGCCACTAATCCACGGAGTGCACCAAATTCACTATATCAAAATATTAGTGATTTACAAGACTGGTCAGCAGACCTATACACGCACACTGTGTATCTCTCAACACTCAATAACAAACACTTCAATTTTTCTCACCCAAAAATTGTTTCTGTTTTTCTCACTCTTAATTTTTGGCTTTCTGCTTTCTCTCTAATTTTTCTTTCTACAAAATCCTCTCATATATTATACAATATTTATGCACCAGACCCAATCACTTCAATCTTAGTGCCCTCGTGCATGTATATATATTGGAGCTCAACTGCTTAAAGTATTAATAAAAAAAAACCACCGCCTTTGAACAGCCGCTTAAATTAATTTGAGAATTGATCAAATAAGGAGGCCTTTCAATATTTAAAAAAGTCCAGCATGTGATCATCATTATGTTTTTTCACTTTTGACCTTTTTTTTCCATTTTCTAATTGTTTCCAGGTTAGTATGTCTTTGGAGTTGTAACTTTGAAAGTTTATCCTTGTGAATATTATACCATTATCTTACTACAATTGAATACTACAACATTATATGGCTTAGTTTTGCAGTGCTATCTTCCCAAGGCAATTTTAGTGTTTTTTCTAGTAATGTTAGCTGGCTAACCGATGAAATCCTTTAAACGTGTGCATAAAAGTAAAACACATAAATCGCATGTTCAATAATCGAGATTCAAATCTTTATTGCTTGATTGTAGAGCCAAAAACAATGTGTTTTCTAGTGCTATAGTAGTTCTCAGGTGCCCCTATGTAGTAAGGCTTCTGCCAAAATTTGAGTTGCGTTTTTCCAAGAGACTGTTTGGAGTAATGAATGAAGGTATGAGCCTTTTTTGTGATTGGTTGAGCATTGTTTTTTAATTTTTGTATCTGGTAACATAGGAATAATAGCAAAAAACTAAAAATCACGGGGGAGTGCAGTTCCTTTCAAGTCTTCTTATAAAGCTCTGATCACTTATTTTGATCAAGTTTAATGTCTTTGTTATCAAATTGGAATTTGTTGCAAGCTTTCCAAATTTTCCAAATGGTTGCTGCAAATACAATCAACCAAGGCACTCCTCTTTTTCACCTTTCCTTTTGGTCATTGATTAAGAGATGATACATGGTGGACAAATCATAGGATTATCAAGTAAGTGCCAGACCTGGAAAAAATTTTTTGAAGGAACCATTAGAAAGACTTTATTCTATATGGGAATTTACTCCGCGACAAATAAATGTTTTTAGTAACGGTTTTCGAGCCGTTACAAAAATATTCGTCGCAAAAGGCCCTTTTTCTTGTAGTGTTTACCATTAATGGTAGTTGTTAAAAGCATATTGTCATAATAGTCAACATGAACATGCAGTGAGCAGCTTTGTCAACGTATGTATGCATCTATGTCAAGATATGTGTGTAGATTTTGGAGAAATTGGTAAATTTTGGTTAAATTGGAGTCAAATTGGAGTTTTAGGGGTTGATATGGAATAAATAAAAAATTTGTGGCGTCAAAATGAAAATAACATAAAGTATTGAGGTTAATATGGGAATATTAAAAAGTATTAGGATCAATATGGAAATATCAAAAAGTTTTGGGGTCAATAAAGGAATATCAAAAAGTACTAGGGTCAATAAAGAAATATCAGAAAGTACTGAGGTCAATATGAAAATATCAAAAAGTACTGGGGTCAATATGAAAATATCTTAAAGTACTGGGGTCACTGTTGTTGTATTTTTATTTATTTATTTATTATTTTTTTAAGAAAACTGGGTATGGAAGCAGAACAAAATAATGGGATAAATAATGATAGTGGGAGACAAGTTTAAAGTGGAGAAATGATGGATAATCATGAGTTTTCTTTATGTGGTCATAAATGGGACTATGATGAAAGGATTTCTTTGTCTAGAAAAACAAATAGCTTACTTCCAACAACTTGATTTTGGATTTAAAAAGAGGGCGGCAGCCTGGATCTCGCAAAGGCCGGCGATCTAGCTGATGGTGAGGATTGACAAGTCGTCGGTGTTGGTGAGATTGAGGCCTTGTTGTTGCGGCGGTTGAGAAGTGGATGGAGTAACCGGAGCAGGTAGAGAAGTTAATGGAGCTGGAGTAGAAGGCAGAGATGAAGAGGCGGTTGGCGGAGGAGTAGTAGCTGGTGGTGGTGGAGATGAGGAGAATGGAGGCAAAACCGCGACGGTTGGAGAAACAAAGGCTTACAGAGAATGCGAGGTAACAAAGTTTTGATCTGATACCATGTAGAAAACTAAAGAGAGAGATGAAAGAGCATTGTATTATTATTGATTGTATTTTGTACAACATGAGATCTTCTTATTTATAAGACAATGGGTTAGTGAGATTAAAGGGATTGAGAATCAATTGGCCATATTTCTAGGGATTTATGGGTAGAAAATCTACACACATATCTTGACATAGATGCATACATATGTTGACAAAGCTACTCACTGCATGTTCATGTTGACTATTATGACAATATGATTATAATAGGAGTATCCAGTGTATCTTTAATGTGTAGAAAAGAACTGTCGCTTTAACATAGTTGCGGACTGCCCCTATTATCATATTTAATATATTGTCTATTTACTTCATTTTATTGCAGTGGCTAGTAGGTTACTGTTCTACCATCAAAACTGGAGCTTTCTGCTCAGAGTGTTTTGAGGGTCAGTGGATGTGCCGAATGCAAGCAATATTGAAACTCGTGCTTAATATGCAGCTGAATGGTTACCATGTATGCCTTGCAAGAATGCTGCGCACAGTTACCCTGTTTTTTATTTGACTTTGAGAATCACTGTTCTCTTCATCAATTCCCAGGGGTGTGTATATCTTAGGAGTGAAAAAAATAAATCTTATGAAACTTTACCTACTATTTCCCGTAAGTCTCCAAAATACTGGTGATAGCTTTTGCCAACTGAAAATTATTTAGATTTCGGCGTTATCTCTAAAGTTAAAGACTTGCGTGTTCAGGCATTATTCTTGCATTTATTTAACTTTGTGAACATGTACATGTACAGCCGGAAATCTTCCTTGTTGCGTTACTTGAATTACCAAGTCTTGTGTTTTGATGCTTCAGTTATGATCCATTAATTCAACCTCTTACTTCTTCTTGTTGATTTGGTAACTATTCAAGTAGACCGGTTGTATCCTTGACCATTTATTAAATTGAAATTAGTCGAGGAGTAGTTCTTATTACCGCCAGATTTTCTAATGGCATTTTTACTATGGATGCTACCATCTAGTAGCTTTTATACGTACAAAATACTGTAGATGTAAACTACTTGTGGACCCTTACTATTTTGTGTCTCACTTATTATTTAACAAAGAGTAAAATTAATCAAGCACATAAATGAGCTACACAAACAGGAATAGTTGGGTATCGTGTAGACTCTCTAAACAACTATTTATTAAATGGATTTGAAATTGCACTTAGGGGTCTCAGCCTGGGCCCCGCTCTTTTGAAAGGTATCTGATAGTAACACCATGTGAGATAACTTTCTCTTCCTTTTCATCTGGCTATTTCATTTTCTAGGATAAGCTAGTAGACTTGATTTCACTGTAGTTCTCGTCTCTAGTTCAATTAAAAAAGAAAAATTCATGTTTTTGTTTTTACAACTCAAGATATCCAAGCCTTCTAAAGCACATAAGAGCCCTGACGGTTCATTTAGACGCTCTTATCCACAGGGACGGAGGGAGCCCCCACTTGGATTTGAAATTTTTTTCATAGTAGATGTGATAATTTTATATTCTATAGGGGCTTTTTTGTGAAATTCAGACCTATGAGATTTTTTCTTGTAAACATTTTATAACTCTGAGGTTTGATTTATAGTTATTAATAGAGAAAAGTTGATCTTCACACCTTTGACCTCATTAATTATACAAAAAATTGATATTGACCTTTAAAATTTTAAATATTGTATGTTTGCCCCTCAAATAAGATTTTATTATTTAACAATTAAATAGACAATTAAATATTTATACTACCATATATTTTTAGATCAAAAGAACACATAGACATGTTATATTTTGAAATTTATCTTATCTTCTTTCATCCTACTTATTTTTAACTAAATAAAAGGAAGGTATGTGTTTTTTTCTTCAAACTATGAACAACAAAAATCTCCCAAACCTCCTGGTCAAAATGCGTGAAATATATATATATATATATATATATGAAAATATGTGAAAATGTCTTAAAAAACTCTTAACATTGAGAAAGTTTTATAATAAGAGAACGGAAGCGAAGATATTTCAATGTTTTCGAGATAAAAAGTTTCAAAAAAGATTTTCGTAACTTGCATTTTTTATTTATTTATGTATGTAATAGACATTTGATATACAATTTTTATTTTATTTTTGTGTTGTTGCTCCTTGTAATTGAAAAAAAACTTAGTGTTAATCAAGCCCCCACAAAGTTTAAATTCTACCTCCGCCACTGCTTATCCACGCATGCTAGGGCACAATATGGCAGGTGACCCCAAGAGGACCAACTCCATGGGTTTCAAGGTAGCCACAGGAGGATTAGACTCATGTCCTTGAGTACAAGTGGACACCTTTCTTCGTTTCTAGCTTTGTAAAAGAATTTTCTTAGTCCTATCAAGAAAATGTGATTTATCTTCTTTGTCGTTGATTTACAGTTGTAACAAGTATTTACCGCGGATTTTCTGGATATTCTTTATTTTTGGGTTGTGAGCATTTTTGTTTTGGCCATGAAGTAGAGATTTTTCAGTCTAATATGAGAATAGGACTTCATATTCATATGTGAGGTGAAGGAAAGCCCGATTGGCGATTGCTATACATTTGGAAACTCTACCTTGGTATTTTTCAACAAAGGACTACTTAAATTCATGTAAGATACATGTATTCAGTTTCTTTATTGGGGGTGTCAAATTTGAGGCCAAATTGGCTATATTGTCAACTACACAAGGAGATGTTACTGCAATAGCAATGAAGAAAAACAAATTACACCAAGCTTATTAAGCCATACAAGGTGATGTATAGATCGGTGTTTAAGTCAGGAGAAAAGGTAAAACAAGGGAGTTTGAACCGTGAAGCTGAATATTTCAACACTTTTCACCCCATGATTAGTGAGATGCCACATTAATGATCCGTTACCATTTCAATACCTTTTTTGAAGCGTGTTTAACTTTATTGTTATTTCGAGAGTTAACGATTGGATGTAAAGTACTAAAAATTTGTTTGGAAAAGAAGCGGTTGGCACTTTCTGTAAGCGGAAATTAGTCGACATGCATGAAATCTGGCATGGACACTCCGTGGAGATGAACTCTAGTGTACATTTAGTTTTATAAATAGTATATGCTAGAGTTAGTTTTGAAATAGTGTGAGTAATTCATTTATTAGGTTTCTTTTCCCTCTCAATCTTCACCATATTTAAGAGGAAAATATAATAAGGATATTGACGATCCCTCGTGTTCTTTACTTGTCCTTTCCATTCAAACCGGTGATTATTAATCCATATTCTTTTCTTCCCTTCTCACTCATTCGATCGAAACGGATTGAAAGAATAATAATTATTTCCGCCTATTAATGATCCGATAACTCGGCTTCAAAAAAGAATGTTGGCAATATTTTCCTCATATTAATTTTTTTAATAAAAGCAAAAGTGGCACCAATTGAATAAAAGAAAATGATAAACATGAGCATTAAATGCATAGTCTTACCAATTTATTTGACAGGTGCCCTATCAATTTGTATAAAAAAATTATATAAAAATGAGTAGCATTTTATCTAATAATAGTTCAGAAGGGATCTTGTTTGTTTGGTTTGTCTGGTTAATACTCTGCGGGTCTTAAATTACAAATTTATTTAAAATGTCTCGAATTAAAAAATTATTTTTAGTTTTGAAACACAACCAATATAACAGATCTCGAAATAAAAAACAAGTTACTAAATGATTAATTGTGATAAAATTAATTAAATTTTGAAAATGTGAAGGTTATATTTAAATTGTTAATTAGGCGAAAGTGGCAGTTGTTGGGAAACAAAACACTATAAAATAGGGTGAGACTATTTACAACCTTCATTTCTCTCACTAAACTTTCTCATTTAATTTTGAATAGATCTACTTTTAAATACCCTCTTATATCTCACAAACACTATCCTCAATTAACATATTTACTTTAAGGTAAAAAAATTAATCTATCAATTTATCCATGGGTAATAAATTAATCACACACTTTAAAACACCCCCTTATATCTCACTATCTCCCCACTTTGGCCGAATTTATTCCATTTACTCTCCTCACATCAGTAGAGTAAATAGCATATGTTCTCTCCACATGAGGATAGTTTAACTTTAAAATTTTTCAGTGGGTTTAAAAGCCAGCCTCCCCACTTCAGTCAAATTTATTCCATTTACTCTCCCCACATCAGGAGAGTAAATATCATATGTACTTCCCACATCAAGAGAGTTTAAGATTAATTTATTATCTATGGATAAATTAATAGATTAATTTTTTTTAGTTAAGATTAATTATATTTTTAAAGTGTGTGGTTAATTTTAGTTAAAGTTAATTATCAGTTTTGTACCACTTTGACCACTAATCTTTAAAACGAATCATTTAAGCCATCAAACTTTTCAGCGAGTACCATTTAGCCCATTCCGTCCAAATGAAGCGTTAAAAGTGACGGAATGAAGCCACGTGCCTAGCACATGACTTCATTTAAGGGCAAAATGGTCATTTTTTCAATTAAAAAAAAGAGAAAATCATTTGAAAATAATATAGAAAAAGAAAAGAAAAGAGAAGGAAAGGAAAGAAAGCTATTTTCCCTTTCTCCCCAAAAATCAAGGAGATTTGTCTGAGCTCAGATAACTCAATTTCCCTCTCCACAATCGTCTCTTTCTCAACCAAAACCCTAACCCTAGAAATTAAACACCACAGTCAAGCAATGAAGCGCAAGAAATGGTCCGAGCTCAAAGAACAAACCCTCCACACCAAATACTCCAACGTCCTTAATTTCGGTCAAGAATTCATCAGTCCCCTGTTTTGATTCTGCAGAAAGGGCCTTGATGGCAACACAAGTAATAATTTAATATAAACGAAATACACAGGCACGCATATACTTGAGATAAACACTCTAGCTTTGCGTGTATATATTGAAGCAACAACGAAGCTAATTTGTATAATTTAACTGTCATTGAAGCATGAATATATGAAGTTTACAATATAAAAATTCAAACTGAAGGTTGAAGATGGAGGAGAAGAGAAAGGAGGAAGAATTAGAGTGGAAAGAGAGGATGGTGAATATAGAAATCGAACACGAGAAGCAAACGGGTGTTATCGGCTGTGACGAAGGCGGAGGCGGAGGGGAGGGTGTGACGGAGGCGGAGGGTAGGGTGTCGAAGGAGGAGGCAGGGGTGAAGATGAAGAGGAAGAGGTGAAGTTGAGAAAATGACCATTTTGCCCTTAAATAAAGTCATGTGCTAGGCACGTGGCTTCATTCCGTCACTTTTAACGCTTCATTTGGACGGAATTGGCTAAATGGTACTCGCTGAAAAGTTTTATGGCTTAAATGGTTCGTTTTAAAGATTAGTGGGCAAAGTGGTACAAAACTGATAGTTTAGTGGCCAATTGAGCTATTTACTCTATTTTTAATTACATACTTTATATAAATTACTTAAAGTAAATAAGAGGTGTTAGTGATCAAAAAATTATATTTAAGAGGTGTTTGTGAGATGAGATGTGTCATAAAAGAGATGGGCGTTGTAAATAGTCTCCCGGAGTACGAAAGTGAACTTCTGAATTTAAACGACAAAAAAGGATTACTGGATTGAAACAGAGAAGATTAAAGCAGAAGAAGAGACTGAGACTGAGACTAATATTATTATTATTATTATTATGACTTCGATTCTTTCTCTACAGATCGCCATTTTGTTCCTCACATCCTTCTTTATCCTTAGGATTTGCTGTACTGGTGCGATCGAACAAGTTAAACCGCACAAAGAAGAACAAAGAGAGTTCGATTACTTCTTGTTATCTCTCTTATGGCCTCCCACTCAATGTCGCGGAACTCGCAATTGCTGTTCCTCCAATGCTTGTTGCCTAGGGTAACTCTCTCTCTCTCTCTCTCTCTCTCTATACATCATTTATTTTTACTTTTTACTCACAAAAACACACGCAGTATATATATATATATATATGTAAGAGAGATTGAACAATTCTGCATTTCCCGCAAAGTCTGTTCATTTGGTTATTGTAATACGGTTGATTTGGTTTCAATTACGATATTTGTGCTGCCGATAAAAGCTTTTACAGCTCTCGTCTAAAACTACTGAAATGTGAAATGAAATCTCTCTCTCGTGAGTGCTGATACCTAATTTCTTTTGCTTTAGTTTAGTTTGTGAGCTGTTATCTACTGTTAATTGTTGAGTAATTATGTTCTATGTCCATTTGTTTTTTTAGCTTCTGATTGCTGGACACTAAATGTTGAACTTTTAATGTTTAATGCTAAATGGAAGCTCTGAAAAATATGTTTGATTTTGTACAGCTTTCAATGCTGGATAGATAGCATTTTATAAATTTACCCTTATTATTGTTATATATATATTAGTAGCTAAAGAAGCAAACGAATAGCAGCACTATTGAATAAAAATTCTTTAAACTTAAATTAAGCATTCCTAAATGCTGAATTTGAATCTAGTTCGACCTTAAGAGGCATAAACTAAGTTGATTCGTTTAGAGAGAGTGATATATCATGGAGCTAATGAATAGTTCAGCCTTGTATTTCAGCCTTTATTGCTATTATTGAGTAGTGAACTTTGTTGTATGGGCTTACTTCATTTTTCAAGTTTTGTTGTTCTATTTTCTTGGTCCTTTCAAAGGACTTTTATGTAAGCCTTTGGGGCAGGCCTTTGTAGCCCCCACCTATAGGCTAGTGATTTATTAATATATATATATATATATCATGGAGCTAATGAATAGTTACTTGTGCATAAAAAAGAGTTAAGAGTTCAAATTTACATAATTATTGTCTATATTTGACCTGATCGTCAGTATACTGAATATAATCACATTCAGGGGGAAATAAAAATTCAAGTTTCAAAAGTCTGTGATCAAAATTACAACGTCCTGTTGAGTAACCTTATCAAAGAATGGCCACAAACGAAAATCTGTTGTGCAAATTAGCAATTTGGTTAATTGTGTTTGGCATATTGGAAGTTTATAGAGCTGATTCATATTTTTTTGTACCTGCTTGTTTGTTATTATGAGTAGCATGTAAGGTGACATGGTGAATTTTTCATTGACTCAATCCCACTTGTACCCAGCTCTGACTGTGCTAATCTTGATATGAAAAGACCATTGCAATATAAATGCAATGCTCTAACCTCTGAGCTATACGTGTCTTTGTGCGTGTGCGTGTAGGGAGAGAGGGGTCAATTGCTGATGTAGGTATTAGCATACCTCTTCTAGGCTTCTAGCTATTATCAAAAAAGATTCATGAACAAAAATCACTCGGATGGAATTGGTGTTCCTTAATGGTGCTCTGCAAATGCATTAATGGTTTAATGTGTTCATCTTGGGTTATTCACTTCTCTTTGTCATATTCATGTGCTTATATTTTTTCTTTGTTTACACATGTCTTCTTCCGGACTTCGTTTTCATCATTCTCTTAATGTTTTGTGTACTATATTTTTGTATGGCTTCCTTCCTATTCCCTGCAAACTTGACAATAAACTTATGTTCTTTTTGTGATTTTTCGCAGATCAAATTCTCCAACCCAATTCACCATCCGTAAGTCAAGCTCTATATATTTTCAGTTTACTTAAAATAATAAACAACATTTTCCGTTCTTCTTTTATATATAAGATAGAGACTAGTGGAGTCCATTTATCTTTATTGTTAAACTGTGAAGGCTACATGCAGTTTGACCTTTAACTGTTATTTCGTGTGGTAGGAGTTTTGTGATATGTATTGTCAAACCGACAAATCCTTATAGAATATAGTGGCTGTTGAAATATCAAATATGCAGTGCATTCCGTTTATATGGTATCTTCTTATTTTTCCCTGTCACTGCAAAATGTACACTAATTGATGTGGCAGCATTGGATGCCATTCAATCTCACAGCTGGTTGTCTATTGATTTTATTGTGGTATTTCAAAAACAATGTTTCTTGCGTGCAGATGGATTGTGGACAGACTACAATGATGGCACTTGGCCTGAATGTTGTACCAATTCAAAGTTTGAAAAGGCAGAGGTAATTTTATGTTTTCATGGTCTTTTGTTTGTATGTACCTCCTTCACTGGGATGTGAGTTCATGCTTGTGAAGAAACTAACAGATGCAACTCTAGGTTTTGCTTAGCATCTGAAAAGTCAATTCTTTTCAGTATCTTATATGGGGTACATTATTGGTGCTCTCACTCTGATACTTATTCAGATACAGGGTTTAGGGATACAATTTTAAAGTGTCGAAACAGTGAAATGTTTTTCAAAAACAACGAAGCTAACTGAGATTCATTGCATTTTGCTATTTACTAACTGTTTAACTTTAGCAAATGACATTATAATTATATAGGTCATATTAAACTCAGACCCAGCTCAGACACCAGGATTGCTATGTGAATATTTAGGGCCTTCCGTAATTTTTTTTTTTATAAGAAACAGAAACTTCATTGCCACTTCAAAAGAGAAAATACTAGAAAATGAAGGAGGGGGTGGGGTGGGGTGGGGTGGGTGGGGTTTCGGGATGGACAAGGCGTCCCCAACAGGGAACCCAAAGAAACAACCACCCACTAGCAGAAAAAACATAGGGGACTCAAAAGTCAAAACAGAAAATAACCCAAAGATTCCATTGCAACGAACAAAGAAAAAAAACAGACCATCACAAAAGACACTTTTTCTAGCCTCTTAACACCTGGAAAAAAACAGAGAATCAGTAGAAGAAAAAAGGGGCTCAGAAGCAGACTTCAATCCAATTACGCATTATACAATCAACACCCAACCCAGAAAACTCCTTCAATAGGGATGCCCAAAGCGAAGATAGGTATAGCACTCTATCCCAAATTTTCTCCTTCTCAAGTTCCTTATTTTGATACCGCAGTTAAGTAGCTTTTGGAAGACGGCAAGACGTCTACTAGATACATAGCTTATATTTAATAATATGAAGAAACACTTTTTGTTTCTTCGCATTTCCATGTTTTATTTCAAGTTTGTGATTCATTTTAGTAAATAAGAGAAGGATTTTCTGATGCACAGCTGTGATATTACATAAACTTCTAAGGCAAACTTGCTTGAGCAATATGCAGAAACATTTTAGTTTCTTAGCAGTCTCATCAGTCCCATGCTTCAATTGATTGTTATTTATTTATTTTATATTAGTTGCTGCAAATTTGTATTCAGTACAACTACCCAAAATGAAAAAGATTTTGCAAAAGATTGGAAAAATATACAACTTCTACGTTTGGTTGTAACAAGGAGGATTGTGAAATGAAACCAATTGAGAGACGGTGTCTCAGTTATTATGGTGCAATTATTGCCTTCTGCTTTCCCAGTAAAAGTAATTTTTCTTCTGTAATTTTTGTTTTGTATCTGGGCTCACCATGTTTGGTTTATTCAAGCTGCAGGTCTCATGTCTGCTTGATGCCCTTGAGAAGTATTGGCCCTCATACACTTGTGATATGTCCTCAGCTTGCAACAGCGGAAAAGGATTATTTTGGGCTCATGAGGTAGTTACTGATCATGGGGCTTAATTACTAGATTTTTTATACCATTATGTGAAACTAACTGTACCTCCTTATCTTTCTGTCATGGCTGAATGGGGATACGTGCATTGACAGTGGGGTAATCACCTTTCTCTTGTGCTATATTACATGATTTATAATAAACCTGTGGAAAGTCTAAAGTATAGTCTATACATGACATTATAATGGGACTTAAAAGGACTTCTGGGAGTAAATTTGAATTCTAGCTTCCCACTTCAGTAAAGAATATATTTAATTTCTCAGATAGTTAACCACATTAATCTAACTTACACTGTTGATGTTCGCCAGAGATGAAATGCTAGCCTGGTTAGTTATATTAAAGTTTAAACCCCTGCCTCATTCACCTGTTTGATTTATTTTTTTCAGTTTTATGACATGATTAGGAAAGTGCGCCGATGTTTAAGTAATAGGAATGTGTAAGTCAACGATATCATTAATTTTGATTTGTCTGCTGTTTTTAAAATCTCATTTTGCCGAGAAAATAGAGTACAACCACGTGGCTGTACTCTGAAACCCATGGTGGAGGGACACATAGATCCATCACATGGATTTTTCCCCCTGCATGCTAGGTGTGGCACCAACACAGAGCTTCAGCATTGGTCTCAAGTACCACCATGGTTATGACATGCAGTTTGTGATGTGTATATATATTTAGAAAGTTCTACAGATCTAGAATAGTAATAATGATACATTGTACTCTATTTAATCTAATGATTTGCCATTTTCACTTTATTTGCAGAAAAACACGGGACTTGTTCCTCTCCAGTGATTCAAGATGAATACAGTTATTTTTTGACAACCCTCGATCTCTATTTCAGACATAATTTGACGGTAAGGTTTAGGGGCAGTATTCTTACACATGCAATGCTTTTCAGATTAGGCTATTCACGCATAACATTACTACTGCCTATTTGATTGAGTTGTCTCTGTTTCTTTGCATCAAAATTTGGTTGTTTGCATTTTTTCTTATTGACGGCAGTGAGGCTTTGGCAACACAAAATTGGGAAGAGTATTTTAATGGTTCTGTAATAGACTAGGTTGGAGTTTTGTTCTAGTGAGAATAGGTAAGAAGAGATTCTACTGGCTGATGTGTAGGCGTATTTTGCAAGAAGCAACTAATTCAGAGAACCCATAGGGAAAACTCAATTTTGAATGTGAAAGGAATTCATTGTAAGAGTGATTTATCAAATATCTTTGGGCTGCCAGCTATGAAACCATATTATAAGGCTGTGAATGGCTAGATAGGACATAAATTTTGCTAGAATTCAAATATATATATATATATATATATTTAATAGCATTTTTGTTTATGTAAGACTATTTTCCTCTTTTAAGTCCTCTTTACTTTGGTTGGATACTTATATTTGTGCACAAATATAGATTAAAATTACTCTATAGTTTGCTTCAATGTATTGGTACAATACACAGATGTATCTCTGTGTGGATAGCATGCATTACATCTGATCAATCGAAGTGAGGGTAGAGGACCAGGCTACGGAAGATATATTGCTCAATTTTAAAGAATAAAAACTTAAGTGGCATGTAGTACACAATCAAAATGATTCGCAAAAAATGCCACTGAAATGCAACTATGATCTCAACTACTTGGATTTCAACTCTATTTGTACTGCCCCACTATTCATTTTGAGATATTATATTTAAATATTTGACCAATAATTGTTTTGTTCAAATTCAAAACTAGACTGTTTTGAATGAAGCGGGGTACGTTCCTTCAAATTCTGAAAAATATCCTCTAGGAGGCATTGTTTCTGCTATTCAAAATGCTTTCCACGCGACTCCACAATTGGTTTGCTCAGAAGGTGCTGTGGACGAACTCTGGCTGTGCTTCTACAAGGATTTCAAGGTTAGAACTCTCTCTCTCTCTCTCTCTCTCTCTCTCTCTCTCTCTCTCTCTCTCTCTCTGCTAAATTAGAAATTGTTATGTTATTGTGTTATTGGGAACTATATTGGAGAAACCCGAGTCATCAATTCCGTATCCAATGTAGTCTTTGTGGATCTCAAAGGACAATTACCAATTTTCTTGATGCTTTATACACAAAACCTTGTCAGAATCAATAGCCCACCATGTATCTGTGCTGTTTGCTTATAGACAGAACAAACACTGCATCTTTAATGGCCATCATCCTAGATTTTGTCAGATGGAACTGGTTCTTGATTAACCCATGGGGTACGTCAAAAGACTCAAAACTAAGCTTAGGAATTGGAATTGTAGCAAAATTATTTCAAGACGTGGAATTGGTTTTCCAAACACAGGACATTTATGAGATTTCCCTATCATGAAAACTAAATTGCTGAGTTAGAATTTAATCTTTTGAAGCCCCGAGATTGTCTGAATGGATCTAGCAGTCAGAGCTCTTGTCCCCAATACATCAGCTTGCCAGCACACGCACCACCTGTAAGCTTCTCTCTCTCATAGCCATTTTGTTGAAGTTGAGTTAATAAACATCGTAAATTGGAGCTAGGGAGTCTAGAACAAGCAGTATTATGTGTGTCCCATACACAAGTGATTATTATTTTTCTCGCATTTGCCATGCTCCAATGTGGGCGTATGATTTTGTAGGCAAGTTTTTCTGTCACCTTGGTGAAAATGAAACATTTTACAAACTTGTGAGATAGTGAAATATAAGGCCCTACTTTCTATTTCTCCAATTGTTCAGTAGTAATTTTTATTGAAGTAGCAGAATGGCTTTAGAGAAGGCCATTTATAGGTGCATTTAGCCATTTAGCATAATCAACACTATCGAATCCATTGGATTCCAATTTACCCCAAAAAAATTATTGTTGGTAATAACATCCTTGTAAGGTCATGCATGGTTTTAAAATTTGTGTCCTCTGGATTTGCAGGGCTCAAAAGCGAGGGAGACTACAGTTTCATGGTTACCTCATAATGAATCTTTCTGAAATTGTAGTCTCTGGTTAGAGCATTCACAAAGGTTTATATCAGTAGGATAATTGAAATATAACTCGTGTCTACTTAAAAAGTCAAAACAAAAAAGAGTCCGTGGATTCGTGTTTTTCTTTCTGTACTTTTTATACGTAATGGCCAATTGTTATGAATAACAGTATTGTTGAGTTAAATTTATCCTGCATCACTAAACGCTATACCTGAACCAAGAAGTATCATACATTTATACACTATACCAGGGGTGAAGGTATGTAGGGGCAGGGGGGGGCAGCTGCCCCTCCTTGATTTGGGGCAGATTTTCAAAAAAAAAAAATTGGGACTTAGATGCATAAAAATAAACTTGAGGGGGTATAATTGTAAGATGCAGAAACATAAGGAACCATTTGTAAATAGCAAACCTAAAAAAGTAAAAACCTAATTGTTAACCCATTCAACCCAGCAATTTCTCTTCTCATCGCCCAGCTGCTGCTTCATTTCTTTATTCTTTTTTTTTTCCACCATTTTTTCACCGTCACCATCACACCACCGCAGGTCCACTTTCCACAGCTCATTTGCCGGCCACCACTTTTCCATTTCATAGGTATATTTTCAGATCTATTTTTAAAAATTAGAGATTATATTATTTCTTGAATACTTGGATAATAATTAATAATAATTGTGTTTCTTTATTAAGTATTGACTATTAAGTGTACTTATTGAACTATTTATTAATTATTGAATATTTAATGATTGTTTGGTGACATACATTGAACAAGAAATTTTCAATAACATTGACAAGGAGGAAATATTGCAATACTCCCAAAATATGAAAAACCGTATAATGTTATTATAATTTTCATAATTGTTCGCATTTGTTATTTGAATTGTATGAACTATTATTATTAATACTATTATGTTTGCATTCAAATTTTAGTGCTTTAAATATGATTTAGTGTGTATTGATTTTCGACCAAATTTCGCCCCCGTTGACATAATTCTTGGTTTCGCCACTGCACTACACAATGCAGCTCCGCTTAAAAGAACATTCCTTTGTACGAATTTTTTTCATAAAGCATAATAGAGATGATAATGACTAGATTTTTTTTGCCGAAACTAGAAATTAGTGAAATAATCATCTAAAATTTTAGACAAAAATGAACGTATATATCACATTTTCACTAAGCTCACTTTCGATTTGAATTTTTTGATAAGATTTTGTGCAGATGGTCTATTTAAAATAGAGATTATTTCTGCTATATTTCATTAAAAAAATTATTTGTTTATATCTCAAAACCATTCTCTTTAGAGTAGGGCTGTTATAAAATGTGCACTATTGTAAATGCTCTTAGGAAAAAGGAACCGAGGAAAGATAAAATTGCTGAATTTGAAATAAATGCAATATATTTTTTAGTCAAATTATGGTAGTAATCATCTAGTTATTTATGATCTTTATATTAGGTTCTTATTTTTAGGCCTAAATTCAGAGTTTATTTAAAGATTTGGATTTGGCTTATAATACATTATGACCAAAATTTAATCGTATAATCTCTCCCTCTCAAAAAGTTAATCTTAATTGGACATTACTAGTTTAAGAAAGCATTAAGTTCACAATTAATAATTAAGAATATAGTTCATTTTCCTTATCGAATAGTAATAATATACTAAAAAATTGTGCAAATATTTTTTTTAATAATTAAGAATATAGTTCATTTTCCTTATCGAATAGTAATAATATACTAAAAAATTGTACAAAAATTTTTTACAAATAGCTAAAAGATTTAGCTATTTAAAAAAAAAAAATCAGATAAAAAAAAAGCATTTTTTTTGTTTGAATTTTGGTTCATTTTAGAATTTTAAATAGCTAAATTCACACCAAATTCTTTTATAATTTATAATAATTCTAGATGGAAATAAATATCCAACATAAAAAAAAGTTGAATCATAAATTAATGAGACTCAAACTTTTCATGTGAAATTTTTATTTGGAATTCAAGAAACAACCAAAAATCCAAACTAAACGTGCGATAAATCATAAATGTATGATTTTAGTGAGTTATTTTAGGGTGCTAAATGGTCCATATATCTCAACTATTATAAAAACAAGTGTGACTTGACGGTTATGACATTAAATTTAGTGTTTTAATTTTTGACCCTTTTATCATTTTATTCCTGTCTGCCCATTGTAATTTTATGTTCCTAAAATTTACGAGTTTTAGTAAAAATCTAACTCTTTGAGTTATGATAATATTGGAGTTATATTATAAATTTAAGAGTTAATATACTTCATATCCAAAATAAGTAAGAGTAAGTATAAAATAATTATTTTTTTGACTAAAATGAGTATTGCTTTACAATTTATTTTAATATATATATATATATAAACCGAATAAAGCCAAACCAAAAAATTTAGTTTGGGTGTAAATTTGGATGATTTAAACCAAAACTATACTTTTAAATTTAATTTAAATTTGGGTCTCCTAATTATTTTCATGCCGAAACTAAAAACACCGAAACCCATGTAGTCATAATCTAGTCATTATAAATAATGCTTAGAGTAGGGGTGAATTTTTATACCATTATTACCATACCAACTCGTATTATTATCAAAGTGTATTGAATTTTGGTAACGATACCATACCGAAATTGTATAATACAGTATTGGTACTAAAAATCAATATCTCTGGTATACCGTACCACAGCAAAATTTTGGTATGTACCATGATATACCATACCGTACTTACCAATTGTACCATTAATACTAAATAATATTTCATTTAAATTTTAACACCAAATACTAATTATATTACTTATGACTCACCTCACTTGATCACTTTACTTTTATGGTTTCATTTCCATTTTTCACTCAAACAGTATCTGGTCTCTCTCCCTTTCTTCTTCCTCCAGCACATCCACAAATCTAAAAGTGTGAGAGCAATTACCTCCACCAACACCCATACCATATGTAATTGCCATACATGATACGCCCACATCACAGCAGTCGTCAACGCCAATACTATTCGCCATAGTCATTGCCACCGTCTCACAATATCTAATTTCAATCATTTCATTTACCTTTGCTTTTTCTAATTCTACTGAACTTATTTCAATCCGTTTAAGATTAATTATCTCTCTTCCATTCATCATACATTCATATATATCAACTATTTGCTATATTTCTTATTATTTACTTACATTTCTTTCTTTCTTTTTATTCTTTTTTTTTTTGCTATATCTTGCACACTCCTGATAATGAATTAGCAATTTAAATAGCATATTCACGTATCATTCAGCCTCCCTTAATCAATCAAATATTAATCTTATTAAACTTCAAATATCAAATATTTGTCTTAATTTTTTTAGTCATATTAAACTTCAATCATTCGACTTTCAAGTATATGATAGATGTGTGTTTGTTGATTAAAATTTATAATACAACAATATTTTACATGGTTTAGTGTTTTTGGAAAAATCGAATTGCAATAATTTAATTAAAGGTAAGTAAAAATAATTTAATTGTTTTGTTTTAACTAAAAATGTTCATTTTTTACCGTCCACTTTCAGTCTCTTTTTTAGGATTGATTTTTTTGTAATATATCGTACCACACTGTACCATACCAATATTTTGATATATAAAAATTTTAGTATGATAATACACAATATACTTAGTATAATATAATACTGTACTAAATCCACCCCTAACTTAGAGTACTTTAAAACTCAGACTTTTTATAAAAGTATTTATCTATTTTATTACTCTTATAAATAAATATTCCTTTTTATTAAAGAGAAAGATTTTCTTTATATAATAAAAAATGCGCGCACAAGGTGTGTAGTCGGGAATCTAGTTATTATAAATAATAATAGGAAGAATGCGTTACAACTTTTGGCCGACCGATTGAGAGGAAGAGTAAAGCAAAAGAGAGTAATATTACGATGACGACTTGGATTCTCTCTCTACAGATCGCCATTTTATTGTTCGTATCATTCTCTGTCGTTGAGATAAGCTGTACTGGTGCAATCGAACAAGTAAAACCGCACAAAGAAGAGCAGAGAGAGTTCGATTACTTCTTGTTATCTCTCTTATGGCCTGCTACTCAATGTCGCGGTGAAACTCGCCATTGCTGTTCCTCAAATGCTTGTTGCCTACGGTACTTTATATCTCACTTACGCTTTTTACTCACAAAAATACATACACGCATATAAATGTAAGAGAGATTGAATCATTCTGCATTTACCGCCAACTTTATTAAGTCTCTTGTTTTTGTTATTGTAATATTCCGGTTGATTTGGTTTCAATTACTATTTTGGCGCTGCCGATGAAAGCTTTTGGAGCTATACTGCAATATACTGAAATGTAAAATGAGTCTCTTCTCTCCTGAGTGGCGATAGCTAGTGTTAATATTGAGGAAAACGGAAGGATGTACATTTGGAGGGGTAAATAGATAAAAATTTAATCAAAATTTGTGGAGTTGATCTATATGATAGGGAAATAACTTCCACAAAATTTTGTCAAAAAATTCAACCTAAAAGTGAGTATAATAAAAAATTAAATATATGTGCACTTAGGCTCCATTTGATAGCAACATGGAAACTTTTAAGAAAAAAATTTGATTTGCGTGAGAAGTTAGAAAATAAGTTGAGATATGCGGTGAGATTAACTTTTTCCTTTATGGTTTTTCCCATGGAAAAAGTTTCTTTTGGGCTGAGGAAAAAAAATTCACAAAAAATAAAGAAGGATAGAGAACATATGAGCATGAGATGGGAGAGAATCTCACCACATGCCTCAACTTATTTTTCATGTTCTCACCTACATTAGTTGTTTGCTATCAAACCAACCCTTATAGATTGAATTTCTTCTATAAAATTTGGTGGAGGTGATCTACTCATATTAATCATATGTACAAATTTTCATTAAAAAAATTCATCTATCCACCCCTCCAAGTGGCACCCCTTGTTTTTCTTGGCATCCCTTGTTTTTCTTAAAGAGAGGGAACCCTTCTTTCGACCCTGCTGTAACTATTTATATAGAGAGAGAGAGAGATACGTCAATTTCTGATATAGATACAAGCATACCTGTTTTAATTTATTTTTGTCCCCTCAGTATCTACATATCAGTTGTAGCTATATCATAAAAGATTTATAAAAGCAGTAGCTTCACTTGGATGGGTTGGTGTTCGTTAATGCCTTAATGGTTCTTTGCAAATGCATTGAAGTCTTCACCTTAATTATAAAATCAACAATGAGCTTTCCCATATTAATGTCTTAACGTGAAAATCTTTGTGATTCACTTTTGTTTATCATATTCATGTGCTTATTTTCCCTCTTTTGTTGCACCTGTCTTCTTCCGTGCTTTGTTTTCAGCATTCTTTTAGGGCTCATTTGGTTGGAGCTTTTGAGAATTCCCGGAATCCTCAATTCCCTTACATTTAGAATTACTTTGTTTGGTTGGATTTTTAGGCAGGAAATTAAGATTCCAAGGAATAGCGAATTCCTCCATTTTGAGTGTTTAGATTCCCGTGTAATTGGAGGAATAGTTTATTTTCCCCTGGCATCCTCTTTTATTTCTCTGAAAGGACAATCATAACCCCTCATATATAACTCTATGTTATCCCCATCTCAATGGATCAAGATCAAGGATAGTTTTAGGATATTTTAGCAAATTAAAAATTTATTCCATTCCTACTATTGTTTGAGCCAAACATTAGAAAGGAAACATCCATTCCTGGAAAGATGCTTTCCTGGAATATAGGATTCCAATTTCTTTCCCAAATCTCAAACCAAACGAGCCCTTAATGCTTTGTGTAATGAATTTATATATTGCTTCCTTCTTATTGCTGCAAAATTGACAATAAACATTTTTTTCTTTTTTGTGATTTTACCCAGATCGAATACTCCACCTCAATTCACAATTCGTAAGTTGAGCTCTACATGTTTTTCAGTTTGCTTTTAACAAAATAAATAACATTTTCCATTATTCTTCTATGTATAAGAGAGACTAGTGAAGTCAATTTATCTTTGCTTTTGATGATATGTACTGTCAAACCAACAAATCCTCATAATACATGACTGTTCAAATATATCATGCGTTCTCATTCATCTGGTATCTTCATGTTATTTTCTGTCACTGCAAGACGGTACAAACTCATTTTCCAACAGGTTTTGAACCTTGGATATATATGTTTAATGGTGGCATTGGATGCCATTCAATCTCACGGCTGGCGGTCTGTTGATCTGATTATGGTATTTCAAACGTAATGTTTCTTGCGCTGCAGATGGATTGTGGACAAACTACAATGATGACACCTGGCCTGAATGTTGCACCAATTCAAAGTTTGAAAAGAAAGAGGTAATGTTATGTTGCACCAAAAATGTTTCTCACAAATAATATTTTTTTAAAATAAAGAAGCTAATTGAGATTCACTGCATTTTGTTATTTACTAATACTGGCAACTTTAGCCAATGATAGTATAATTACATATGTCATATCAAACTCAGACTCCGCTCAGGCACTAAGATTGCTATTAAGGTGAATGTTTAGGGTATTAACGTGGTTATCCATATTTTGATGATGCAGTTAAGTAGCTTTTGGAGACACCCACTAGATACAGAATTACAGAGCTTAATAATAGGCAGAAACATTTTTGTTTTCTCTGCACTTCCTCGTTTTGTTTCAAGTTTGTGATTCATTTTAGTTACTGAAAAAATAAAACAGGATTTTCATATCCACAGCTCTGGTATTGCATAACTTATGAGGCAAACTTGATCCAGCAATATGCAGAAAAAATGTGGTTTCTTAGTGTCCACATCAGTCCCATGCTTCAATTGAATGTTTATTTTCTATTGGTTACTGCAAATTTGTAGTTCATTATAACTACCAAAAATAAAATTAAAAAGATTGGAAAACATACACAACTACCAACTTTGGTTGCATCGGAGGATTGTGAAATAGAATCAATTAAGAGACTTAAATGTATCAGTTATCCATGGGCCCTTATTGCCTTCCATTTCCCCGGTAAAAGCAACTTTTCTCCTTTTATTTTTTATATTATTTGTAACTGGGCTGACCCATGTTTGGTTTATTCAATTTTCAGATCTTGTGTCTGCTTGATGACCTAAAGAAGTATTGGCCATCATACACTTGTGATATGTACTCAACTTGCAACAGCGGAAAAGGATTATTTTGGGCTCATGAGGTAGTTTAGTGATCATGGAGCTTAATTACTAAAAATATTTATTCCGTTATGTGGAACTAACTGTACCTCCTTATCTTCCTGTCATGGCTGAATGGGGAGAGGTGCATTGACAGTGGGGTAATCATCTTCGACTTGTGCTACATTACATGATATATAGTAAAGCCAACATATATGTTTAGAAAGTTCTACAAATCTAGAATAGTAAATGTAATATTATTTACTGTGATTAATCTTATGATTTCTAATTTACACTTCATTTGCAGAAAAACATGGGACTTGTTCATCTCCAGTGATTCGAGATGAATTCAGTTATTTTTTGACAACCCTCAATCTCTATTTCAAACATAATGTGACGGTAAGATTTGGGGCAGTATTCTTACACGTTCAATGCTTTCAGATTAGGCTATTCACTCATAATATTACTAGTGCCTATTTGATTTAGCTATCTCTGCTTCGCATCAAAGTTTGGTTGTTTGCGTTTTTCTTATTGACGGCGGTTAGGCTTTGGCAACTCTATTGGGAAGAGTATTTTATCAGTTCTGTAATAGACTAGGTTGGACTTTTGTTCCAGCAAGAATAGGTAAGAAGATATTTTTACTGGCTGATGCGCTGGAGTATTTTGAGAGAGGCAACTAATTTGGAGAATCGATACGGAAAACTCAATTTGGAATGTGAAACAAGTCCATCGTAACAGTGAATAATCGAATATCTTTTGGCTTCCAACTACGAAACATATTATAAGGCTGTGGGTGGCTAGGTAGGACACTAATGTTGCTATAACTTAAGTATATATTTAATTGCATTTTTTTTTATATATAAGACTATTTTCTTCTTTTAAGTTCTCATTACTTTTGGTTGGATACTTCTTTGTGAACAAAATGTAAATTAAAATTGCTATATTTTTTGCTTGAATGTATTGGTAGAATACACAGTTGTATCTTAGTGTGGATAGCATGTATCATATCTGAATCATCAAAGCAAGTGTACAGGAGCAGGCTATGGAAGAGCGATTGCTCAATTTGAAAGAGAATAAATTTATGTGACATGTAGTACACAATCAAAAAGATATGCAAAAAAAATGTCACTGAAATACAACTATGATCTCAAGTTCTCAACTATTTGGATCTCAACTTTTTGTTACAGTAAATATATTTTGGACGTTATATTTAAATGGTTGACCAATAGTTGTTTTGTCTAAAATCAAAACCAGAATGTTTTGAACAAAGCAGGGTACATTCCTTCAGATTCTGAAAAATATCCTCTAGGAGGCATTATCTCTGCTATTCAAAATGCTTTCCACGCGACTCCACAGTTGGTTTGCTCAGAAGGTGCTGTGGACGAACTCCGGCTGTGCTTTTACAAGGATTTCAAGGTCAGAATTCTCTCTGTCATGAAATTGTACTATAGGGAACTATATTGAGGAGACCTGAATCAGCAATTCCGTTTCCAATGTAGTGTTTGTGGATCTCAAAGGACATTTACCAATTTTCTTGGTGCATTATACACAAAACCCATGTCAGAATCAATAGCCCACCATGTGTTTTGTTGTTTGCTTATGTAGAGGGAACAAACACTGTGTTTTAATGGCTACCATCCTAGTCTTTGACAGATGGTACTGGTTTTGGAATGAGAATGCTAACGCCCTAGTTTGGGGTTAGAGGGTTTAATAAATATATAAAAATATTAATTAAAAAAAAACGTGGGGGTACGTTTGGGAAACCCAAAACTAAGCTTAGGAATTTGAATTGGAGCAAAACTATTTCAAAGTTTGGAAATTGGTTTTCCAAACATACACTTGACACATTTATGAGATTTCCCTATCATGAAGAAACTTTGGTGCTGATTTTGAAATGTGAATCTTGTACAGCCTCGAGACTGTGTGCATGGGCCTAGCAGTCAAAGTCACATGATTTCATTAGAGAGCTCTTGCCCCCAATATGTCAGCTTGCCAATGCATGCAACACCTGTAAGTCTCTCTCTCTCTCTCCCTCTCTCTCTGCGTGTTTATGTGCATTTAGAGTATGTTCGACGGGACTTCTGAGTTGATAATTGTCTTAAAATGGAACAATTACCTAGAACCAGCAGCATGAAAGATGTCTGACATACAAACTGGTTATTATTTTTCTCACATGTGCCATGCTAGCAATTTTGTTGTGGCCAAGTTTCTTGTTACCTTGGCGAAAGTGAATCATTTTTAAACTTGTCGGAGAGAATATTTTGCTTTCTACAAAGTCAAAATATCTCACCTTCAGCCAGATATAGAGCCCTATTTTTTCTGTTTCCAATTGTTCAGTAGCATTTCTTATTGTAGCAGCAGTATGGCTTAGCGAAGGCTATTTATTAGGTGCATTTACCATTATTGGACACCATAAAGAGTTCATTGGATTATAATTTACCCCACATATATAAATTATCGTTGGTACTATCTTTTCGAGGTTTTGCATGGTTTAAAAACTTGTGTGCTCTCAATTTCAATTTAATTTGCAGGGCTCGAAAACGGGGGAGACTCCGGTTTCATGGTTATCTCATAATGAATCCTTTTGAAACATGGGGTGTGGGCTTTACAAGTTGCTTCTTTGGACCAGCTGTCCTTCGATACAAGCTGGCAATTTGTAAAAACATGTATATTTACAATAAGCAATGTGTGTTGTACTTTCTTCTGGTTTGCGGAATTATGATGTTTGAACTTGTACTACAACCCGTTAATAAAAATTGGTCTCAAATTTAAGTTTGATTTTTATGCTTCTCTTTGCACTATCTGTTATATGTGTATATCTTGTATTACAGTTCAGAGCATCTAATTTGCTTGGCGAGGCTTTGACTTCCCAATGTAGAATTTGTAGTCTCAATGTGCCCCAAGAATGTAGCGTAATTTTTTAGTCAAGTGGACTGATGTAGATGAAAATTATTTTGACAGGTATTTATTGATAATAGCCATCAAAAATTACTTTGTACTCCCTCAATTCCTCCATCGCATAAAGAATTCACATCACTTTTAGAGATATCCCAAATTAAGGCAGTTGCTATTTACACAGTCTTTTACTTGGTAACATTTCACTTTTCATTCGTCCAATGACAAGCGAGTATTGTTTCATGAGGACCAGCTATAAGCTTGAAAATGCCTTAACCCATAAGCAAGGCTGAACGAGTAACATGCACTTTACGCTTCTCATCAGACAAACAAAAAAAATGTTACCGAGTGTTTCGTAGACTGCAAAGAGCATATGCCCAAATTAAATATACAATTTTACTTTGGTACATAATCAATGTATTTGTGCAAACAAAACGAAACCAAACTAACCGAAGCCATCACTTCCAATCAAATTTTGTCAAACAAAATAATCTCCAATGCAAATATAATTGGATCTTATATTACCGTACATTCGTATGCAACTCTAGAAACTTGGTTCTATGCACTCCAAAAATTAGAACAAAAAAAAACATTCGTATGCAACTCTAGAAACTTGGTTCTATGCAGTCCAAAAATTAGAACAAAAAAAATACAATTCTAACCGTGCAAAATTGTTTTACAGAGAAATAATCTGCTAAAACATATGAGCAGGGTTGTCATGCAAAGCTCAATTTCTGACTGCCACGTCATCATGCAAAGCTGCAAGTAATCTATGTTAATCAGCAGAAAGCTTGCTTAATCCAAATCATTCATACGAAGGCCAAGCAATGAAGCAGCATCTCTGTAAAGAAGACCGTTCTGTAAAACCCATAACCAAAGACACTTGCTGAGGTAGCACTTGCAGAGAGGCTGAAGCATGAAACCTAGACCATCACCCTGCGCATCAAAATCAGCATTTATATATACAATCATTTGTGAGGACTAGTAGCTCACTTCAAACACCTGTAGGAAAAGAAAAAATACAAACCCACAGAAAACACGAACACAGAGCCCTCCCACATATGGAAGGACCATTACTAAGCCAAGTGGTTCAGCGTTAGTAAATTTATGCTACTAGTTTGCAATATTGTTTGATTAGGCCTATTGCAAAATCTGTTTTAGCTAAAGCCAAATCCATGTACTTTAAACAAGTACACATATTACAAACCCTCGCAACAAGACTTGCTTTGGGATCAGCCAAAAGTGCTTTGGCATTCGCAAGACAAAGCTCTTTATATGGGGCAAAGAAGATCAATTGATCCTCTTTCTCTTGCCCGATGATCTCTTTCTCATCTATCCTGTAACGACTAATACTAAGTTTAAGGGGTGTAGTATAACTCAATATGCCCAAGAGGGGGCAGCCAGTCGGTGGCATCAATTTATATTAATACCTGTCAATTATTTCAACTGTTTCAAATCATGCCTAAACACCATGTGATCCATAGGTATATCTGCATAGCTTCTCTGATCCTTTGAGAATTTCTTGGTCCTCTAACAAGAAAGTCGCTAATCAAAAGTCGAAATCACCATCAGTACCACATGTCAAAATGGATACAAATGCACCTTCCGTAAATGGCCAATTTCTGAAGAGAGGATGTAAAATTAAAGAGAAGCAAGTGCAGCAGTTAGTTCAAGATAGTGACAGAATTCAAACTGCTACTAAGATTGAGAATTGGCAAAGGAAAGAATCACGTTACCATTGGAGAATCTTCTTGACAACAATTCCATGCCCAAAGAATCAAGATACACCTGTCCACTTGGCAGAAACCCATTTCATCCATGCAGAAAAGCAATGCCTAGACAAGTGTTCTGGTAAATCCACCTACAAAACATAGGATAATTTCCTTTATACTAGCCTACACTTATTACGCTTATATAATACTATTACTACTGTGGGTTTTGGGGGGTGAGAGGGAGGGAGAGTACAAAACAATGCTACCAAATAACTTCAAAATGGGACAATAAATGGAGTGCTTCACCCAAAGGACAGAAAGTATATAAGTGAAGCAAGGTGAAACTAAGGTGCAGCAAAACTAACTTTAAGAATTTTCTACCAATCACCAAAATGGAGGTTATTCTATTTTCAAGCATATCCAATTTAGAGAAAATAAGTGGTATCCTCAAAGTTGAACCTAATTGCAAGTTTCTTGACTTTTTCTAGGTTTGGTATCCCCGCACTCGATTCTGTTTCATACACTTGTTATTTGAGGAACAAAGGGACTCCTAGGACAATAGGTGGTAGTCAAAACCAAAGTGACCTAAGCATCAGGATGGTTGACAAAATTTACAAGAAAATAAGAAATATTAACTCAAACAACTTAATAATCACAAACCTAGAACGAGAAACCCTATCAATCAAAAATATATGGAAAATTTAAAATGAAAAACAGATACAAAAAAATGGTCCAAAACACAAACAAGTTTGAAATATTTAAGCAGAAGATGAAGGTTCATTTAACTTACACTGCTCCATGAAGTAGAATACCCATCAGTAGAAAGCAACCAACTACAAAGCTTGGACTCAGAATCCAACTTGCTATTTGATAAATCAAAACCCAGGAGCTCATTGTCATAGCTATCATCATGATCAAGAGTAGCTCTTCTTCTTCTTCTTCTCTTTCTATGCTTTTCTTTCTTCTTGCGTTTATCTCTGATTGAAGCCCTTTCATCAAAATCGGACCCAGTTTCTTCAGAACAGTGATTATTAGCCAATAATGCATACTTACTAGACTTGCGAAAACCAATTCCATTACTAATAAACAATGATTCCCAAAAGTTAAGAGTATGCTTTTCCTCCGATAATATGTAATGAAGAGCCCAAGACTGCAGCCCCAACAACTTTATCGATTCTAGGGTTTTTGTTATAACACATGTTTGCATTATATAAGCAAATGTACTTGCATGACTTGAGGAAGTGCAAATTTCAGACACAATATCTTTTATTTTCACTTTTTCCTCTTCACTCTCTTCTTCGCATAAAAGCCGCAAAAGTTGGCGTCCTTGACCAATAACCGCATTTAACAGAAGTAACTCATCAAGAGAATCGGAACCGCCGCACTTTGAAAGTACAATCTCAAGCCAAAAAGATGGATTACCAAAATCCCAACCATCCATCTTAGGGTTGAGACACTTGCGGATTAGATCTAGGAAGACACACAAGTCCCTCTCTTCGAGAATTATAAGAAGGTGGTTGCATAGCGATGAGTAAGATTCTTCCATGAGAAACTCATTTATGACGTCCCATATCTCTTTCAAATCCTCTTCGTACATCAAATCCACAAACATGCGAACGAAAAAATCTGTATCCAATACGAAAATCTCACCGTCTTTTAATGACTCGGCAAACTCATTTGATGACCAGAATTCGGGGACATATTCGAGAAAATTTTCAACCGTTCGCTGGACATCCAAATCAAGAAAGTAATGAGGATTTGTAGCAACCATGGCAGGTGATTGGCCATGCTTTCCCTTCCACTCAAGTTCCTCCCAACATATGTCTCGATTCACAAAAGCAAATTGGGATAAAGCCCTAGCCCCTCTTCTATGATTCACATCACCACTACCAGAAAAATTAGAGAACCAGTGCAAGATACATCTAGGATTTCCTGCATTGTCCAACAAGAGGGCACGTTAAGAAATCCTCGAAAAACTCACATCAAATGGAAGGTCTAAACCCACCAACCTTAATGTGCATTAAACAATTCTACAATACATAGGAGAAAAAAGTCCTTGAAAATTGAGATGAGATATATAGCCTAGGACCTAAGTCAGATCTGTGTCCTCTAAAACTAGTACCATGACTGTAAAGTTAAAGTTGTTAAATCTGGAACATAGATTTTAAATTGAACGGTTCAAATTAGCTTCTATTTAATAGAGTCCTCAAAGAGGGATGCACTCCCTCTGCGAGGTCTCATGTGAGTACTTGAACCGTGTAATTAAAAATCAATGTTCTAGATTTCAACTTTACCTCTACAGTCACTGTGCCAACTTTACAGGAGCGGTATCCTAGGACCTAAATGAAGCTAAAACAACCATGTTGGAACTTTTAAACAAACCGTGAAGGAAGGAAGAAAAAACAATAATAGAACTATAAGCACACACGAAATTGACCAACTTACCTCTGAAGAAATTGTCTAGCTTGTAACTTTTCTTGGCTATGATAGACCCAGCTTTCTGCGGCTGCTTCTTAAAGATCATGCGCAAAAGTTGAGCTGCTAGCCCCTGCTTCAGCGGCTTAGACATCAAAAGGTTCACAAACAGCTCACGCTGACAACGAGGAGTGATAGAACTTATGCCTGAAAGAGTGTTGCAAAGCCATAATCGAGCCTCGGACCGACCTCCAGATGACATCAATAATGACCAGACAATAGATTCCAACTTATTCAAGAAAGATACTCTCTCCTTAACTGATTGACCATCCCCGTTGTAGTTCCATGTGGGTTCAGTTAGTGACAATTGAACCATTTTTATGTCTGGAATAGCATCAATTTAATCCAGTCAGAAGTCAGAACACCTAATCCAAACTTATGAAAAGTATGAATTGCCAGAGAAAAGATCATTTCATTCTAATAACAAATTAAACTGTATCAAACTAAATAGCATATTCTCACAGTCCAGTGACTAGTTTTTGAGAAATGAACAAATGCTGCCTAAAACACAAAAATATAGTCTACAGAAAACGGGCCTGTACTCCGTAACCTTCATCTAGTAAGAGAGGGTAGGAGTTGCTGAGTTGGAATCTTAGCTTGGGCCTCTACGTTTTATGCAGATCAACGTGGCTGCAAGCTTTATGAGAAACATTTCTTTCACCAGAGAGAGAGAGAGGGGGAAAATATCATTATAAAGGGGCCGTTTTGGCTTTGAAATGTGTTTAGACGTCAATGGCACATAGGCAGTGTGATTATATTCATGCATTAATTTTGTAAGAAACGTCAGTATTTGTCCCAACAGTATCCGCAATGGCCAGTGTCATAATTCATAATATGAACTTGAAGAACAAAACATTTCAGCATGAGTTTTTCCATCAAAATCTTGTTTACACAAGGAGAATGCCTTCAAGGCTCAAGCTAACTACAGATAGCGAAGATTCTTTGGATATCAACTTTCAAGTAGCCTAAGAAAGCGAGGAATGGAATGACAATTAAAATTCCTTTAACAAAGGAAGGCCATCAGTATTTACACACCAAGTTTTACTTGGTTCCACTCCGTTGCTTAGCTTCGCCTCACTAAAATTTTTACTTACCTACACTGCACAATGAGCACCCCTATTTAATAATACTGTACTCGGCTCCTATGTAGCAAGTGTGTATTTACTCATTCACTGCATACTCACCGAAGGTTTTTTTTTCTTTTGTTTTTTTTTTTTCTGCCCAACGCTTAATCGGTTCATATCTAATGACAGTGTGTGCATCAAGTCCCATAGGAGTCTTGAAGCCTTTTTTTCAGTTTGGAATGGAACCCAACCAATTAAAGCTTTTGACCTTTTGTACAAATAGCAACACTCCAAAGGAAATAAAGCCCAAGTAACCCTAATAGCGACATTAAAATCTTCCATACACTACAACAAGACTCTTTTTTGGACATTCTCATACGACCTATAAACCCTAATTCAATAACCAAGTATAATCAAGTTTCAAATACTAATGCCTTTATTGGATTTAGGGGCAAACCTAATGCCTTTATTGGATTTAGGGGCAAAAACATGTTCTTTTTAAAACCAAAAACAAATCCAATTGCTCGAATGAGTCATTTCATAGGCTTTGTGATGCATTCAATTTTTTTATCTTACATTAATTAATATGTCTATTTCAACCACAATTACGGGACCAGTTTAGGGTTTCAAAGTAAATGACCATAAGCAGTAGTGATTTAATTCAGGGATTACAAACAAAATAGAGCTATACCTCATTCAATAATTTCCAAATTCATATATATAGAGAGAGAGATGAAGCTTACCTTAAATTTAGAGCCGGTGGAAAAGGAGAACGATAAACCAGTTTGCCGCTAGAGTTAATATGACGGGGAGACGAGCCTCAAAGAACCAATTTTTTTTCTTTTTTTCTTTTTCTTTTCGAAACAAATTTTGTTTTTCCTTTTTTCTCTGTTCCGGTGGTCTTTATTTATCCGGGTAGCAGCCGGAGCATATATAATGTTTTCGTAAATACATCGTCACATAAATAATTTATAAACGTTAGGCGATATACGTTTATTTATTTGTTAAAGTTATTAGAGATAATGGGTTACAGGGTCTCGTTTCGTAATATTTTATAACTCTAAGGACGGACTCATATTTAATAAAGAGAAGTAGTACTAATTTAATAATTTGGTTTTACAAAAATGACACTTTTCATAATATTAATTTATTTTAAGGAAAATGATAAGTGTTAATGGACAAACATATCCCTAAAATAAATATCTTATAACCCTTTCCATGAACAGTATCCTCGTTTTGAGTGTGGAGACAACAACACACACAATGAACAAGAAAGAAAGAAAAAAAATTGAGTCTTTACTGAAGGAAGAACCCTTCTTCCATATCTACATTAAAGAAAATATACTTCTTTCTCATTTCTTTTCTCTTTCTCTCTATATTTCCCAATTTTTCATCATTATACCAGTGGTTGATTTAATCTTTCTGGTTTTCCCTGGAGCACCGTTCTTATCTCTCTGTTTTTTGTTTCTTCCGCAAATGTTAATGCACCGTTCTAATCTTTCTGGTTGATTTAATTTTTGGATATGTTGTTCGGAAGACAAAGTTACTATAATTGTGCGAAAAATTAAGACGATCAGAGGTCGTTTTGCTATCAAAATCGATTAATTTCGACAGCCCAGCGGGATTTGAAAAAAAATATGATCGTAACTCTTATTTTATTTTTTTTACGAACCCTATGTCGATCCCTATATATATACCTGAATAAATTAAGTAAATGTTGATCTCATCAATTTTGTTGTTCTCTGTTTTGTAATGATGCTAAAATCATTTTAGCACCTTCTAGTTTGTTGTCCAAGTGGTGTTACATTCTAGTTATTGTTCAGAAAGTGCTAAATGTATTTAGCACCTTCTGGTTGTGGTGCTAAAATGCATTTAGCACCTTCTGGTTGCTGTCCAAGGGGTGCTAAATGCATTTAGCACCTTTTGGTTGTGGTGCTAAATGCATTTAGCACCTTCTGGTTGCTGTTTAGGTTGCTGTCAATGGGTGCTAAATGCATTTAGCACCTTCTGGCTGCTGTTTAGTTGTGGTGCTGTTTAGGTTGCTGTCCAGGGGGTGCTAAATGCATTTAGCACCTTCTGACTGCTGTTTAGGTTGTGGTGCTAAATGCATTTAGCACCTTTCGGTTGCTATCCAGGGAGTGCTAAATGCATTTAGCACCTTTTGGTAGCTGTTCAGGGGTGCTAAATGTATTTAGCACCTTCTGGTTGTGGTGGCTGTTCAGGAGTGCTAAATGCATTTAGCACCTTCTAGTTGTGGTGGCTGTTCAGGGGTGGTGGCTATTCAGGGGTGCTAAATGCATTTAGTACCTTTTGGTTGTGGTGGCTGTTCAAGGGTTGTGGTGGCTGTTTAGGGGTGCTAAATGCATTTAGCACCTTCTGGTGGCTGTCCAGGGGTGCTAAATACATTTAGCACCTTCTAGTTGCTAGATGCATTTAGCACCATGATGTATATAATTGAATGGGGTGTTAAAATAATTTTAGCACCATGAATTTTGTTGTTCTCTATTTTGTATTGGTGCTAAAACAGATTTAGCACCATTGGTACTAAAACAAATCGGCCGTTGTCAATCCAACGCCTCCTTCTTCACCTACTTTGAATCCATCCAAATCTCTCTCTTTTTTATCTCTTTCTTTGTTTCAAGTTTGATCTTAATTAATTAATTAATTTTGTGTCTTTTTCATTCAGTTTATGATGGGTGTGAGCAGCAAGTGTTCTCATACTTCCCATATCACTGAGATCATAATCACCAGCTTCTTCTTCCACAAGCTCATCCAGTACTAATTCGATCAACAAACCCATCCTTCTATCTATCTATTTATCAATATTAAACTTCTCGATCCTCTTCATACCAGCCTACTAATTAAGCTATGCAAGCTTGAATAAACCCTCTTCTCTCTCTCTCTCTTCTCTCTTAATTTCCCTCTGGCGGTTTACAGCGGTGCTGCTTCCAATATGAACACTACTACTCTTTTCCTTCAAAACAAAAGTCTTCCTTAACATTATATCATTGTGATACAAAAAAGAAGAGAGGTTATAAAGAAAGGGTATTAGTGTCTTTTTTGTACAATGTCCTTAATTTACATGGCTAATTTGTAAGTGTCTTATATAATTTTGTTATTATTAGAATGAGCCATTGTGCCCAATTGCCTCAAGTTATTATTGTGTAAAATAAATGTGAATAATATATATTTATTTTATACATCTATATTGTCTTTCTCTCTATTCATCAAGAATTACAAAACACTTCAAAACAAGATTTACTGTGACTACAAAATTATGTTTAAATTTTTTTTATAAAAATCAACTAAATATTCCATTTGTGTGTATTTTACTGGTCTATTCAAATTTTAACGTAGGTGACTATAAAATTATGTTTATTTTTATACAAATTATATACATATTTATTTTGTCTGTCTTTAATTTGTGTAAAACCACTTTACATATAGGATTTTACGCAAAAATTAATGACAACTATTAAAGATGCTTTTAAGATAAGTTTGGCACGTTGGATATAAAGCTCGGATATTATAGAATAAAAATAGGATAGGATGCGATAAAAGTGAACCGAATATGTTATAAAATATAAAATTATCCAATCAAATGTTTGACGTACATGTGCTTGATAGAAAAACTTTTGGAGGCAATGGGTTAAATGGATTTCATTCATAATTATAATCAAATGAAGGATCTTTTTACATTTTCATTTCTAAATGAGGACATTTTTTTTATTTACTTAAAATACCCTTCTTTTATTAATTTTTTTCTAAATTTTAATTTAATCACCACTTGCCATCGCCACCATCCTCCATCCAAAAACTCCAGCAACCACTTGAACTCCGACAACAATTGTCATAGTCCTTACCAGAGCTCTGCGACCACTATCGGATTGTCGAGAGCTCAGCAAAGTTGCAAATATATTTTTTCACTAAACCTGCAATCAACTAATGATACATATTTTTAACACAAATATATTTTTGCAATAAATCTGCAAACAACTAATGATATAGATTTTAGTAAAAATATATTTTTGCACTAAATTTCCAAGCAAATAATAATATGGATTTAATGCAAATATATTTTTGCACTAAATCTGCAAATAACTAATATTATAGATTTTAGTGCAAATATGTTTTTATACCAAATCTATGAACAAATTGAGATCTAAATTTTAGTACAAATTTATTTTTGTACTAAATCCGCAGGTAGGGGTGTTTAAACTTTCTAAAATTTCCAAAATTCGAATCTAATTTTTTTTTGAATTTGGTATGAGATATAATATTTTTGGTTTTCAACTTTTCAAAAGAAAATTGCAAATTTTTCCAAAAGTAAATTATTTAGTGTATAATATTTATATTATTTCTAAATTTCGTGATAATATATTTATATAATGTTTGTAATTTTGTGTTTAATCTTTTAAATATTCTTTCGATCCATCTCGACTTAAGGTAACGCTTAAATTTTAGTACTTTCTAATAGAGAAATCAATAATTTCAACTTAGGATAATTATTTTTTGTTAGAAGATTTAGTACATGGTAAAACTCATATTTTTAATACTAATGCACGAAAGAATACTAACTAGTACGTATATAGTGTTTTGTTGTATAATTGAATTTCTAATAATGATAGTAGCATGTTGTTTGTGGTTTTTAAGGTGGTGGATTACAGCAATATGAATCGTAAAAACAAAAAAATCACAATTCATCAATTATTTTTCAAATAATGTTGAAGTTATGTCAAAATTTTAAGAAATTGGAAAATTCTAAAAATTCTAAACTTCCCATTTTAGAAAAAAAATTGAATTTCCAAAATTTATGAAACTTAGAATTCGAAAGGCATTTAGAATTCAGAAAATTTTGGAAATTTTTTCAAATAAGAATATTCCAATCCGTTCCATCCGATAAACACCCATATTTCCAAGAAATTAAAAAATGTAATTTAAATGCACATCTAATTTTATACTTAATCAACAGCCAATTAAAGATGTAAATGTGAATGCGAATGCAAAATTATCTTTGTAGGTATATAAATTCTTGTTAGACCTTTGGTAACTACCACTAAAGCTCCGGGAGCCCGGATAGTGCTTGGAAAATGCTCTCCAGAGATCGATGACCATTGTCAAATCGTCGATGAGGTCACCAATGTTCCGGTGGGCATTGGTTGCGAAGGTAGTTGCTATGACTTAACAATTATCAATGGCAGTAAAAATATAAAAGATTGTGTTAAGGACCATTTAAAAAAAATGTATCCTTTTAGGCCTCGTTTGATTCGGGTATTAAAAAGTGGGATGAGATTGTTAATAACATTTTTTTTTATAATACATTGTTTGATTCGCACAAATGTGGTGGGATTACTAATACCGGTACTAACTTAATACCACTCTTTGTAGTATAATTTAATACCAGGGGGAGGTGGTATTGTTTATCCAGGATTAAGAAAAATGAAACATATATTTTCAAAAATGCCATTACTACTATAATATTTTCAAAAATGCCACTACTACTACTACTAGTACTACTACTATATTATTATTGTTTTAATTTATTTTATAAGTTTTTTTTTTAAAAAAAAATATTTTTAATTTTTTTTTATTTTTATTATTTTGTTAGTCCAAAATATAATCATGTATACGAGTTACAGAATCAAACATGGTATTAACATCAGCATGAGATATCCCAGTATTAATACCGTATGAATCAAACATGGTATTAGTATTAAATTAATACCAGGATTTATAGTCCAGTACTATTAATACTGGTATTTTTAATACCACTGACCCTAATACTTGAATCAAACGAGGCCTTAATGGATAAAGATTAAAAACTATTAATATGGCTAAAACAAATTGCGAATGAAATCCTCCATCTAATATAAAATAAGAAAGTATACTTTGATTGATATTATTATGAATGAGGTATTTACGGCCTATTTTTTTTATTACAAAGTTAAGTTTGCACAAAATACAATTTTGTGAAGTTAAGTTTGCACTCAACACAATTTGATACAAAGTTAAATTTATACTCCATCAAGGTTTTTATTTTATAACACAATTAATAAACAAATTCTTATTTCAAAATGATATTGATATCTAAACGTTTATTTCTAAAAATTACAATTTGTCCTTTTATCTCATTTTGAAATAAAAGTGATAGGGTAAAATAGTATAGAGTGTGTTTCAAGTGTAGCTAATTGTATATTTTGATTAAGATAAAAGTGATAAGAGTAAAATAGCATAGATTAATGTTGTTGTAATTGTGTGAAAATTTATATAGAAAGCGCGTTTGATTAGTGTATCTACGCTAGATAGCTCAAAATTCTTAAGTGGTCGTTAAACTAGGAGTGTTTTCCGTTTCGATTGGGATAGAAATTAAGGTACTTCAAATCTAAACCAAATATAAAATTTCAGTTTCGATTCAGTTCGGTTTTGGTTTCAGTTTCTAAATCTTCGAAACCCAAACTCGAACCAAACTTTTCGATTCGATTCGGTTTTATTTAGTTTTGACATATATTTTTTTTTCATTTTTTCTAAATCAATTTAACATAACAATGTAATATTGATAATAAAAATGATTTATGTTCAAATTAAAGTCATATATTTTTTAGAAACAAGAAGCAAACATATAGATACTATTTTTTTTATTTAGTTACTATTTTATTTGTACATTTATAAAAATAAAACACATTAAATAAAATGATGAATTATCTTACCATCATGTATGTGATAAAAAAAATATTAGTATTGTGTAGTTAATTCAATAATAAGTAATAAAGGCGCGCTTTAATGACTTTTTTTTAAGATTATCACAATATATAATTAATAAAAAACGTATTCTTATAAAATGTAATTTTTTTTGTATTATAATATAATTAACGTGTATCCTTAGAGTATATATTAACATTTTTTTTTCTTATACATAATTCGATTTAGTTTGGTTTTGAACTAATTTGCCTCAAACCCGAACCAAACTTTTCGATTTCAGTTCGATTTCCTCGTTTTTAATTTTGGTTTTTTTTTCAATTCGGGATTTTATGAATTGGTTCTGATCAATTCGGTCCGTGTAGTCGATTTTTGAATTGACATTAACAACCCGGTCGAAACGTGAAATTCTGTAAATTCCTTGTAAAGCAATCTAATCTCCGCACCCAGACCATTTTCTTTCTCTCTCTCAACTCGTCGATTTTCTCTCAAGTAAGTCTATCTCTATCCCCTCATTTGTGTCATTGTTTGCATTTATATACATCGTTAGATTCTATCTATTTCTTTTCTTGCCACTGATTGTAGTAGTAATCAATAATCAATGTACTACTTTTTCATTTCTTCTGCTATATATGATCGTTGTTTAGGGTTTAATTACTTGGCTCGATAAGGTTGATTTGATAATTGAAAAGGTAAATGTTAATAACCGCAAAAGAATAGAACTAAACCAGAAATCAGTTTAAATCTGCTTCAAGGAACCTGTGTAGCTTCTCCATAAATGATTTTACGCTACACCAATGTGTGGTTTATTGGGTTTATATTTGTGATTAAGGCAATTTCAGAAATGATTCAGGAGTATGCTGATCTATATCATTCTGTGATGGTTGCATAATAATTAAAAGGCTAAATTACCGGTAAGCACAATGTATTTTACCACGTTTTTCACTTATGTCAACTAACTCCATTTTCCATCAAAAGCACCAACTTTTCCAGTTTGTTCACTTAGGTCCAAAACGTAACTTCCGTCACATTCCTCTAGCGGAAGTGTGACGTGGCAGCTGACGTGGCATTTTAATCTCACGTGTATGCTGACGTGGCAAATATCTCCGTTTTCTACGGCCAACTCTATTGATTTCGGCCATCTCCATTTTTTTCTTGTTTTCTTCTTTAATCGTCACCATAGCTCCACATTTTCATCATCTTCACCATAGCTCCATCTTTTCACATCCATTAATTCCGGCCATCTCCATTTTTTCTTGTTTTCTTCTTTAATCACCACTATTACCTCCATTTCTCTCCCCCCTCATCTATCTTCTTCTACACCATACATAACCCTCACCGGACCGCCATGCCGGAAAACCAACACCAAGCTGCCAACATTGCTGTTGTCATCACCGGGGTCAAGTCTTCCTCTCTCAACCATCGGCGGAGATGGCTATTTGATGAAGAGAGAGAATGGATTGGGAAGAAGAATTATTATTATTATTATTAGAATTTGACGGAAGTTACGTTTTGGACCTAAGTAAAAAAAGTTTCACCGGTACTTTTGATGGAAAATGGAATTCGTTGGCATAAGTGAAAAACGTGGTAAAATACGTTGTGCTTATTGGTCATTTAGCCTAATTAGAAGTACTTGGCGCATTTCTGCCTGTTTTCTTGATGCCAATTATCATTGCTTCTTCCTTACTATGCTTGCCTCAAAGGTTTGACTTTAATGTTAATTATAAAGCCGAGGCTGGTATCAAGGCTGATGCAGTGGCGGATTTATGAAGGGGCAAGGTGCCAAGGGTTTGATGCAGACCCCACAAGATTCTGTAAAGACTAAAATTTTAGCACTAATATGTATGGATTAGGCAAAAAATTTGTATACGCACCCCCGAAAAGTATACATATATACAGCCTCCAGCTCACACAGGCATATAGCACTGATCATTGTCCAAATCCTAGATCCATTGAGCAGATGAAGATTGGTCATGTCTTTATCTTTTGTTTATTGATAAATAAGTTGCTGATAATATCTTTTCTCCGTTCATATTGGCAATTTAGGTAGCATTGGTATGTTGTCCGCCATCTGATGCTTATGGGTTACTGTGATGTGTTGAGTTTGTTGTATACGGCTGCTCTTTGGTTTGCCACCTACGCTTTGGTTGCAATTCAAACATTTATTCGCTCATCCCTTTCGTTTTGATAAATGCACTTTGAGGACTGTCATGGGCTATGCACAGCTTGTTATTGGTCCTGCAGGGAGTGGAAAGGTAAATAACAAACATGAAAAAATAAAATTGCCTGCTTAACACTGATGTCATCATAATCATGTAGTTTGTTGATTTGATCATTCACTTGTCTTGGCAATTTGAAGCTGCTTTTTTTTTTCAACTTTCAGTCTACCTATTGCTCTAGTTTGTACCAACATTGTGAAGCTAATCGGAGAACAATTCATATTGTAAACCTAGATCCTGCTGCAGAAAATTTCAATTATCCAGTGGCTGTGGGTAAGTGGAGTGCACCTGTTGTTTTTCATTGATTTTTGCTGACATTTTAAGCAATGGCTATAATATGGCTGCAGACATGAGGGAGCTTATTTGTTTGGATGATGTTATGGAGGAACTTGGGCTTGGTCCAAATGGGGGCCTTATATACTGCACAGAGTATTCTCTACATATTCCTTTTTGTTTTTCCTTTTTTTTTTTAAAAAAGGAGGTCCAAGTCTCTCCCTTTATCTACGAAGTACAAACCAAGAAAACCCCACCACAAACCCCCCTTGGTGAGACTTGAACCTGACATCTCTCCTTGGTCCGAGTGGGTGCCTTACTAGGCTATCCATACCCCTTGCTCCTCTACATATTCTGTTTATAGTTTACAAGGAAGCCAAGAATTGGCCTAGTTTTCTTCTCATTACTGTGTGCAAGTTGTGTGCCCTTGCATCTGAATGATCAGGCAACTCGAAATAATCTCGGATGAGTGGTTAACTGAAGAATTGAATAATATTGCAGATGATGACTATATTGTTTTCGACTGCCCTGTTACGTTGGTTATTTTATAATTTATATATTATTTCCTTTGTTGTTTCATTAAAAACTTAGAAATTGAGGAAAACTAGGCTTAGTAACTTGAGTTCATTTCTAACTAGCTTAATTGTTTTAAAGAGGGGAGACATGATGAATTTATATAACCATTTGTTGGCTACATTGTTGAGTTACTACACCCAGAAGAATTGAAATATTCTTCAATCATGATCTTCACTTTTTTTAAAAAAATTGTCTTGTTAAAGGACCCCTTCTCTCAAGTAAGTATTTTTGTGTTCGTATTAAAAAAAAAAAAAAGGTTCCGATTAAGAGAATTCTATTTTTGGTTTATTTATGTGTTGAATCTGTCCTTCATTAGGCCTTCATATTAGCTATGTAAATTTGTTTATTATTCTCCAAGAAGCAAAAGTTATCTTCATCTTTCTCACAAATTTGTCCACAAATAATGGAATAATAAGGTTAGCTAACATAGGATTTGGTTGGGATGTAACTGTTTGATAATGTTCGTTGTACCAGGTGGATCAGTACAGCATGGTGAGCTTCTTCCCACTGGACTTAAGAAAGGAGGTCTCTCTCTCTCTTGTGCACATATACATGTACATGATTCAACTAGAGTATTGTCACAAATTGACAACTGCATCCAGTATGGAGAAGATGTGAAGGTCGGCGATTTTGATCGAGAGGAAGAATAATGTTGAGTAGAAGAAGCTTTTTATACACATGTTTTTGGATACTCTCTCTGCTTTTTGTGAGCTTTGTTGTTATTGTAGAGACAGGCCCTTGTCAAGCTATATACTCGGGTCAAGGATGAATTTGTGTCTCTGCATTGCAGAGTACCGACAGTATTGGAAACAAAAATTTCTTGGTGGAATGATTCCTAGTCTGGCTGTGTTTGGTTTGTTGAAACCCAATTCAATTGTAAACTTTTTCAATACAATGTTTGGCAGTCGAATCAACTATACTTTTGACGTATGGCTGGCATTGAAATGCGAGGCACAATGTAACAGTAAAACAAGAGTTTTTTCCTTTATTACACTTGGAAACTAATTCCACCTGCAATATTTGTACGAGTAACTAAAACAGCTTTAGCGTTTCCTTTTTACTAAGAAACTAAATCTGCGTCTTTTACATTTTATGCAGATCTATTTTCTTTTTCGTCTTACGAACATTTTCATAAATGTTGAAAGGAAACTCTGGTATATACCATAACAAGGAAAAATGACAAAATAAGACACTCGGGTTGAGATTAGGGCCTAGGGGTGTTTTCGGTTTCGGTCGGGATAGAAACTAAGGTACACTAAACTTAAACCAAATGTAAAAATTCGGTGTATGTTCGGTTTCAGTTTCTAAATTTTCGAAACTCAAACTCGAACCAAACTTTTTGGTTCGGTTTTATTCAGTTTTGACTTTTTTTTTTCTAAATCAATTTAACATTACAATATAATACTAATAGTAATATAAGAATGGCTCATATTTAAATTAAAGTCATAGTTTTTAGAAATAAAAGGCAAACATATAGTTATCAAATTTTCTATTTAATTACTATTTTATTTGTACATAAAACGTATTAAATAAAATGACGAATTATCTTACTATCATGTATGTGATAAAAAAATTCAGTATTCTGTAGTTAATTCAATAATAAGGGTATGTGTTAATAACTTTTTTTTGTAAGATTATCATAATATGTAATTAATAATGAACATATTCTTATAAAACACCATCTTTTGTATTATAGTATAATTAATGTGTGACCTTATGATATATATTAACATTTTCTTATTTTCTTATACACATTCAGTTCGATTTAGTTCATTTTTGAACTAACTTGCCCCAAACCCGAACCAAATTTTTTGGTTTTTTCGTTTTCGGTTTCAGCTTTTTTTTGGGTTCGGAATTTTACATATCGATCAGAAATCGGTTCGATACGTTCGGTCGGTTTTTAGATTAGCCTTTAACACCCCTAGTTGAGATGACAAAAAAACATGTACGACCCACGCCAACTTCCTTATTTTCAATTTTGCCTTCGTTTCACTGATGTTTTTGTAGGCAATAGTGATTTGCAAAACATTAGTTTCTTTCGGAAAAAAACTACAAAATTTTTATTACCAGCATATGAAATATAAACTCGACATGCAACACGCAATTTTTTTAAAATATAAGACACGACACGTGAAAGGAACACGTTCTTAATTAATTAATTATATATACAATAAACATTGTAAATATTTAAAAACTCAATAAAATTAAATTAAATTACATTAATATCTCAAATACTCAAAACATATCACTAAATTATTTCATAATTAAAGTATCAAAAAACATACATAAACAAAATTATTCCATAAAATGATTAAAAAAAACAAAAGAGAAATATAAACAATGACTTGGTTATCTCATTCTTAACAAAAGAAAAATATGGTTGATCTCAACAAGAGTATTAAAGTGTCGGGCCCAACACCTGGCCTCCAAAATAGACTGTCCGTACTTCGTAGTTATCAGATAATCACGCTGCTGTTCAATTTCCTCATAAACCATTCCTCTGCAACATTACAAATACACGCAAAAGGATAGTTCATAACCCTCAAATTGCTACCTACTTTTATCCTCTTTCAGTTCAAGTCGCATACCAAGTATACTGTACAGTCCCCAGAGAAAGGACAAAAAAAGAAAGCACAGTAACAATATAAATAGAAAGGAAAAGGAACAGTAACTTTAGCGCAAAACATTACTCAGTCGCTTCAAAAACCAAACATCCAAACATATAATGTTTAACATCAATACCCAACCGTCTTAAATATATTCTGGCTTAAAGATGACGCTGACACTTCTCATTTCTAATCTAATTAACAACGAATAAGAAAGAAACTGTTTTTAAGGAAAATCAAGTTCAACAAGAAATAGCAACCAAAAGATCTAATTATGCTGATGTTCACTCATCATCTTCATCATCATCCTCCTCGTCATCAGCACCAGCAGCAGAGTTGAGAGCATTTAACCTCTCTATCAACTTAGCCTTTCTTTCCTCATAAGTCAGCTTCTTAAGGTTATACCTGCCAAAACCCACAAATTCAGTATATGATAGCAGCAGCAGAAACAGACTTTATCCCTTTCTAGTTTCTACCCGCCCATAGATGCATAACATGCTCCTAAAACACGAGATTTATCCAATTCAGCTGTTTCAGTATTTATGTGTGCGTGCATATATATTTACAAACCATATTCAATTTTCTTTCTGAAATTCATCTGTGATTAGGGCTAATTCCATTGCATGTACATATAACTTTAGCTGAATTCATTTTAAATTAAGAAATAAGCATTTCAATATATTTTCTCGTTTAATTTCTTAAGAATTATTTTATATTTCAAGGGACTACCAAAACAGGACCTAAAGTCCTACAACAGTTTGACCTTTTTAAATACGTGCATATATGACTACACAGCAGCATAGTTGTGTCGTAGTTAAACCAATTAACACAAATCATATAAGTAATTAATCATAAATTATCACATAGAAAATTCTAACCTCTTGTGTTCTTTTGGAGGTTCCTTCACAATTTTCTTTGGTGTAGGGTCAGCACGTATGGCAGCATGGACCTTCTTGTACATCTCCTCAATGCTATCTGGCTCAATCTCCCTCTTTATGTACTCAGAAAAGTGAGTCTGGTATCTCTCTGGCTCGTCCTCCATTAAAGTCTAAACTCAAGAAAGAAAACTTAACAGGGGAACTATAGAAAAGGCAACAATGGTAAGGGTGCAAATTCAACTTCTATTTTGATCAAATTTATGCCAAGTTCTGCAGAATGATAATACAAATAAAAATCAGGACTCACCCTCATGTATGCAGCAACATGGCCTCCATAGACATACTTGCGATGAACTTCAGCATCAAGTTGCTTGCTCTCTTTGTCAAATCCAGCAAACCTCTTCTCGCTGTGGGGAATGTCAAGTCCTCCATCCAATGCTCCCTGAAACAAAAAGCAAGTGAATTAGAAAAAATTAAAAGATTAGTTTCAAAAAAGGAACAAGAAAGGCCAATAAACAAATGCATTCTGCTCCAAATTCTTCACGCATGGGGAATCACAAAGAATTACTTAAAAATGGGAATGTCCATTTTTTTTAAGCAATCCTTTGACTAAACCCCCTGTTTTTACGTAATTATTTGAGATTTCCCCGCGCGCTAAAGGCAATGATTATGAAAACAGGGAGTTAGTCAAATTCAGCATATTATAAGGCGGGGGCACCGTAGGAAAAGTCCTCAATTTAAATCAGATTTATGAGAAAGGGAATTTTGTTACCTTGAGGGCACCGAAGACACGATTTCCAGTGGTTGTTCTAAGCAGGCCAACGTCCAGGAGAGCACGGAAAGGCCTCCTGCTTTCCGATGGTTCAACAGAGTAATCTTCCCCAGTTGCCTACATGGATACGTAAATAATTACGTATTAATTACCTATTATGGTATCGAAATTAAAATGATTCAATAAACCTAGCGCATGACAATTACCTCAACATTTCCCTCGTACTCCTCGTCCATCTCTAGCTTTTTCAGCACACGGCGAGCCAAAAGAAGTCCCGTGCAGTAAGCTAACGGCAGGGTAGTAACAGTTAGAAATATCCATCTACAAGCGCAAGCTTGAAACTTGAAGTGGTTTAATAAGATTTGCACGTACCAGCAGCGTAATTTGTAAGACCCACTTCCAGCCCATAATGAGGCAATTCATGGGCATACGCAGCAGCCATAACCATGTCACCAGCAATGGAAGCAGATATTATTTGTGCAATTATATCCTTGTTGGTCTAATTACAAGATTAAGGTAATCACAAGTACAAGATCATTATTAAGAACTGAATTGGGACCTTAAACTATAAAAAGCCTGGTTGGGAATCCAATGATTACGATTAAAAAAAAAAAAAGTCCACCTGGATTCTTGGCATCTACCATTTTTTATCATGTACATGCCAATCTATACCTGGAACCATCAACAAATTCATTATGCCCAAAAACACATTTAAGAAAGAGTAGAGGGGAAAATGCGCCCTCCCCAAAACACATACAAAAACACAAGTGGCTTGTTTTCATGCCTAAACTTCAGGTGTAGCACTCGTGACTATGCTTTTCTCACGTCTATGACATGTTAAATTTATAAATCAAAACAATTCACAACCACCAACAATAACAGAAGAACTAAATAGCACCAAATGGATACGAATCGCACAACAAAACGATATTTTGGAGTGTTGTATTTGTTTTTGTCCTGGTTAATCAGGCGAATCCTGGCACGATAGTCTGTCTTGCCCTCTGCATAGTTGAAAGACAAAACCAGAAATTAGTGAGAAGTAACCAGCTAAAGCAATTCATGTCGGAACGTGGAATCAATAAACTCATACCTCTCCTTCTCTTGAATTTAACTTGGTAGCGCTTAAAGTAAGCTCTTGACTTCTGAGACTTGACGAACGGCTGAGAAAAAAAAATATACTGAGTATAAACTTATAGGGGGTGGGCTAGCCGTGGTAAGGCACCCACTCGAATCCAGGAAAGGAACTGAGTTGGAGCCTCCTCTGAGGTGAGGGGGATTTTCCTTATTATTGTATTAAAGGAAAGAAACTACAGACTTTCCCCTTCATAAATAAATTTTTGAAAAAAATAATTAGGAAAATGATAATAGGCCTCAATGAAACTTGCATCAAGCAAATTCAGGTGGTTAGATGAAAACACCAGTCCAACAAATTGCAGCATATTGAACAGAGCTAAGATTGTTCGTACAGAATAGCCATGGTGATAACGTTAGTGAACAGTACTACCAAAACTTTTGTATAAAATATAAATTTTCAATCATTTGCTAAACCAGTTAGTACCAATAGCCAACTCCACAATAGAGGAGTGGTTGACCCAGTTGTAGGCAACCCCTCCACCCTTGACTTGAGGTTAAGGGTTCGACTCATGGGGTGGGAAGATGGGAGGATAGGGTTTTTCTTTATTTGTAGTATTAAGGGAGAGACTTAGACCTCCCTTAATTTATTTATTTAAAAAAAAAAAAACTCCACAATATATACTGCTTGAAATATCGGCCAAAAGCGCTATCAATTTTTAAAAGAGTATCGTCCATCTCAACTCTTGAAAGAGTCTTGCTATCCCAACCATCCATTTTTTGTCCCTAATACATTTTTAGGATTCAAAAACCATTCCTCACTAATTAGATAGATAGATTGATAGATGCATCTATATAATGGGACAATTGCTTTTCTTTCGCGTTTGACTAGCTCACAGACTAGGCTTACTCTCAATTTGCACATTTCAGATGATAATAACACCAGATAAAGTTTTGAAGTATCAAGTTTTACATGATCTAAACTCTCAATCAAATTCACCTATCCTAAAATCAAAGCAAAAATTAAAAAAAAAAAAATCTTCGATTGACTCCTCTGTATGCTCTCTTTCGATTTCTTACTAAACAAACGAGACTGGTATCACTTATACGCAGTAAGGATAATCAAAATGCACAATTTCTGCATAACATTAGCTCAGATCTGTAACTTAAAACACATACGTAACAGATTAATATTCAATATAAACATGATGTGGATGATCTGATTCGAATATCTTACCATTGTTGATGCTCGATGTGCAGCACAAGGATAGAGAGAGGTGAGGCGAGAAGGAAAGAGCTGCTAATGGCGCGCTAAAATACCAAAACCCTAGGGTAGTGAGGGAATGGAAATCGACGGTCAGGATTAATTTTCATCGCAACGCTTGTAAGGACTTTTGGGTGAATTTTAGATACACCCGATGGTGTACGCTGGTATGGTGCCTCCGCGCTAGTGACGAACCACGTGTAATTTCCAGGTGGGGCTTGGGAAAAAATGTAAAAAATTCTCTTAACTCTTCTTAGTTCAAGTTAAAAATACAAAACACATACTCAAATGATTTTTATATGAAATTGTTCTTTACCTTATATAACTACTAGAATGTTCGTGCCCAAATAAAATGATAAATGGATTGGATTTTGACCGAATTATTTTATATTCAATCTCATATGTTAGGGAAAAAAATTCAATTCAATCCAATTCGATAATTCGACTTATTGTTAATAATCAAATCCACATCCGAGTTTGTTAGTTTAGTGGTTATCCAATCTAAAAATTCAATCTAATTTTTTTAAGAAAAAATCTTTTATTTTTAACTATAAGATTTCGTTTGATAGCAACATAAAAAATGAAAAGAAAAATAACTAATTTATGTGACAAGATGAAAAATAAGTTGAGAAATGTGGTGAGATTAACTCTTGATTTTTGCCTTTTTCCATGACAAAATTCTCTTTGGGTGATAATGGAAAACAAATTTTCATAAAATATTAAAGGATGATAGAGGACATATACTCACAAAAATGAGTATGAGATGGAGAGGATCTTATCATTTGCCTAAACTTATTCTCCATCTCCTCACCCAAATTAGTTGTTTTTATTTTCATTTTTCATGTTGCTATCAAACAAAGCCGAAAAGAATAATAAATACTCCACTTTCAACAACAAACAATATAATATAATGAAGAAACTATTCATTTAGATAATGTATTAATAATTCCAAAAAACACATACAAAAAATAACTTAACATTACCCTGGATAATTGATAATAAAATGAGTGCTACAAGCCTTCAACAACAATTCAACTCAACTTAACTTGATATATATATACATACACACACTTAATACATAAGTATACAACTAAGCTATAAAGAGGGATTTTCTCTTTATATCAAATATATATTATATAATATAATATCAAATTGGATTTTTAAAGGATTGGAGACACCTAAATTCATATTTGTTATATTACATTATCGGATTAGCGGATTCAAATTGAAATTTCAAATCCACATCCAATAAGAAAAATGTCTAAATTCGGATCGAATTTGGATCGAAATCCAATCAATTGACAAGTCTATGCATACGATTCTATCAACTTGAATTTATACCGATTTTCGTTCTATAACTCATACCCAAAAACTTATTACAAACTTTACTCGTTAGGGAGATATCTTTGATCATTGAATATCTATATCAAAATTCAATATAAGCACCCATGTAGAAATAACCCAACCTAACTAGTGTAGATTATATTTTGAAATCGCTCATTTCAATATGCATACACCCGAATTGAATGCTAGACCCCGACCCACCCCGTCACATTGTAGTTAAAAGATACTGTAAAGGTATTTAAATAAAAAATGTTATATTTAAATCGGGTAGGGTCAAAAGGTTTGTTGTTTAACTTATATTCATCTTAATCTTATAAAAAAAATCTTAAACCCAACTTATTAGGGGGATTCTAGCCCATAGGATATTTAACGAATTCAATATGCATTAGTTACTAATTAAAAAGAATTTGTCTTAATACGTGCAGGATATTTGTTGTTTTTAAAACTTGAACCCCACTTAAGCTCGCGACTCCCTCATTGCAAATTCTTTCTGTTTGTTGGGAGGCTTTCCCATTTGTTGTACTCCCCATATAATTCAATCGGTACTGACCTTATGTGGATCTTTTGAAAAAAAAATCATGTCCGTTTCGACTATAGCCGCGTTAAGATCTTGCACTACTCGTCTTTTAAGTTTTTTTTTCCCCAATCTTTTAGCCCATCCATAAAGAAGAATAAATAGATTATGTCCGACAAATCAAGAATTTTCTAATGTGAGAGTAGTGAATTTATCAATATACTCTCGAAGAGTACCCATGTGTTTAAACGGCCGCAAACGTCCACGAGCTTCTGCCTCGGTATTCTCATGATAGAATTGCCACTTTAATTCCCTTTTAAAATTATTCAAAGTATCAATTGTGCACGTACCTTGCCTATATTTTCATATTTTCGCCTCCACCACAAGGTTGACATATCTTCATATTTTCGCCTCCACCACAAGGTTACTATGTCAATGAGATATAGTGTGATCGTGCGAATCTTAGGGACATTCGTTACCTCTAAGTATTGATGCACAATCAAAGTTATCGATTTCCCTTGCATTTTTTACGCTGGCGAATGAATTTGACTTTGGGGCTTTGAACATTGGAGCAAGGTGGCTAGTAATTTTTTCACCGACAACTGTGCCCAATTTTCTTTCACCAATAAAGTGTATTTTTTTTCGAATGTCACCCTCTAAGGCATTCACGATCCCCTTTATAGCATCATGGATCGCCACGTTCTTCTGCCTTTAACCCGTTGAGGTATTGGTTTATCTCATAATTGTTCATGAATAAAGCACATCTTATTTCGAAGACCAGCCCCTAAGGCATTCACGGTCCCCTTCATAACGTGATGGATCGTCACGTTATCTGCCTCTAACCCGTCAAGGCATTGGTTGATCTTATCGAGCTGTTAGGCCTTTTCAGACATGGACATCTCTACGCCCAACAAGATGACTCTTTCCTTCGATTTAGATGCATGTCAGCCTGTCCTTCGATTTAGATGCATGTCAGCCCTTCTCCGTGTTGTAGTTTTTCCCTCACCCACATACTTCCTCCGCATTGATGGCGACTTTTGAAGACAACATATTTTATTCCTCACTCACTCGAACCTTTACCCTCTGATACCAAATGTCGCATCTTCTTGTGACACTTAGTACTATTTTAAACCTAATGAGTGGCTAAGTCAGCCTTAAACCCAAGAAAGATAAATGAATTACACACAAGTATGAAAATATACCTTTATTATACTTAAGAATGTTTTACAATTCTTGGATGATTTAATACAAATGAGGTTTATAATTATTTATATGTTTCCACCTCTTCAATGGATAATGGAGATTGAATCTAATTTACGACCTAGATTAAGTATCTAGAATATTATAAGATATTACAAGATTCTTTATTATTTCTATACAATTCTAGAATACTCGTTAACTATATATAATATTTACAATTCTAAAAGCTTCAAAGGGTTTCTCTATCCTCTATATTTATCCATCACTCTCTAGTGTGTTCTGGAACCTTTCACAACACAGTTCATACACTCTCCCTTAGGATCTTCTAAAATATCCTTAAGCTTTCACCTCTAGTTCCTGGCTTTGTCACTGAGATGTGCATGCCAATTCGTTCCAAATTTATATCTCCATCTCCATCATTTATAAACAACAATACCATACAATAAATCAAAACCATCTCCATCAAGATCTTACATCTTAGTTTCGTCCTCTATAAATTTCAAAGGTTTGAGTGCACAAATACCAAGACTTCCACCCAGGGATGGGAATTAGTACAGTAACAACTAAAACCAATTTGAAAAAGGTACCCATTTTTTTGTTTTGTTTTTATTTCAATGTTTCAAAATCGAAATACCGAAAATACCAAAACTTAGAAAACCGAAAAAATACTGAACCAAAAAAAAGGTAAAGTATAGATTAACTTATATTTTATATATTATACGTGCAATATTATTGGTGTTGCTTTATTATGTTCTATAATTTCAAAGTTGATTCCAAAATTTATAGTATTGTTAACATTTATATATATTTTAAAGAGTCACGAGATATGTTATAAAAATATTATTATATACTAATAGCCTAATTCTTAAAACTTGTATCTCATTAGTTAAAGGTTTTGTATATTTTAACACATTTATGTTAATGCAATAATCATAATCCATATGTAAATAGTGAATAATATAATCGTATTCCTTGTCTTTTGGGAAAAAATGTTAAAAATAAAATTATATATATATAAAAAGCAAAATAGTTTAAATACCGAAAATATTTCAAAAATATAATTATCGAAAATTCTAAAAAATCGCATGGTTTGATTTTAGTTTCGTGCTTTCAAAAAGCGAAAATTGAAAATACTAAAAACCGAAAATACTAAATATCATGGTTTTGATACAGGTCAATTACCAAACTAAACTGACCGAAGCTACCCAACTTTAGCCTTTTATGGTGCGATATTGTTCTTCTTCAAAGAATGTACAAAATTTGAGCCAAGAAATAAAAGAATATAAGAGCACTCCGATTCCTCTCACAACATGAAAAAGAACAAGGTTACCCAAATATTCTCAATGCCAAATATAGAAGCAAAGGTATCAAACGATGTTGCACCATTTTTGAGCGCATCTCCGTGAAGAATACGTATTTGATACTGATACGCTGACTTTAACTAATTGGAATATCCGTGCTATTGAGTTAAATGCTCTTAGCTCACAGTAACTAGTAAAGTTATATAATATTATTGCTTTAGAGGAGTAGGTGATGTTTTTAATGATTTATTTTATTCTTAGCTTCAAAACAATAAACATTTTTAAAAGATAAATTTTATATTTTTTGATGGTCGGATCCCCTTGCAATTTGAAATCTTTATTTTTATCCCACACATTCAAATTAAGAGTTAAATTCATTTTAGACGCGTTAAATTTTTTTATGCAATTAATATATTATATTGTACAATATCAAATAAAATTTATTTTATTCCACTGATCAAGGACATCTAATTTTTTAAGCATCTAAATATTAAACAGGGATTTTTGTCTATAAACAAAAAATCTAAAAACTTTGTTTATTTTTCATCAAATATATAAACAGATAATATTTGTTTGAATCTAACTTTAAATGTTCAATTTGCCATTTTAATATGATTTCCGTCATTATTATAATATGGAAAATAGTCCGTGAATTGTAAAATAAGAATAATACGAGAACAAAATTCAATTAAGTTTGTTAATAAAATGGACTCTTAATGTTTCGTTCTAAGTTTACTCAACACATTTTTTATACAAGTTCGACACAGGTCATAATATTACCGCTATCACCTTAGAATACACATAATAAATTTGTAATACAAGCGATAAATTTTACGGACACCACTTTTGACAGGCAACCAAGGTTCAAGAAGTCCAATTTGAACTCCATAAAAGGAGTTGTGAGAGTCGTACGGGTGAACGATCATTAGTTTACTGGGCAAGAAGTTAAAGCTATTGGTGGCCTTATACGCAAAAATATGCCAAAATTTATACAAAAAAATGCGATAAGTGCCATAAACGTATTTGTGGTTCAACTCGAGCACCCTACTCTTCTTCATTGTGTATTGTGTATATATACACACACTAAATATATGTATGCACATATATTATATGTGCATAATATATATATACACACACACATATATATATATATATATGTATATGTGTAGCATGTGTCCATTTTTTTCTAAGAACTAACTCAACGACTTTCTAATTCAAGTGTCAAATGGATAATTTTTTTATGAAACTTGATGGAAATGATTTTGTAAATTTGCTCATGACTTCTTGGTAACTTGAAGTTATCTTAATCATTGAGCTGTATCATTTTTTTGTCTATTTTTTATTTTCTAACACAGATTTTTTTAGCATGCACACGTATTACGTGTGTTTTGTGTCTAGCATATGTATTTACGTTTAAACCACTCTCTTTACATATTTTCAAATATAAATTCACAAATTAGTTAAAAAAATAAATTTAAAATTCTAATAAAATTTAAAATTAAACTAAGGACGGTGTATTATTAAAATCCGTGGAATTTGCTAAATTCATAGATTATTTTAAATCTATATAAAGTCTAACATATTTTAATAAACCCATACAAACTCTAACAATTTTTAAGGAATTGATTCTTTAGCATTTCTATAAATTTTAATAAATTCATTGATTCTTCTAAATATAATAAAAATATCAAAGGATAAATAATAAAATAATTTTGATTACGACTTTAAAGTAATAAGTAAATTATAAATTCGCCATAAATAGTCCGGATCGAGTCTAAAAACCCAATGAATTTATTTTTTTTGCCCTTTATATTCGATTTTTCATCTTTTGAAAAAAAATTATAAAAGGGGAGATAAAAATCAAGAGGGTGACATTTCTATAATTTTGGAAGAAGATGACCAATTTGATAATTAAAACTTTTAAAAAAAAGAGGATGTAGATAAAGTGAATAAAGTAGAGGGATTTAAATAAATTATAGAGATGAAGAAGAAATAACACATATAGGGTTTGAAAAAAAAGTGATTTTTTATAGAGAGAATGGAACGGAAGGTTTAATAAAGTATAAAGATAAAAAGAAATAATACATAAGGTTTGGAAAATAGATGAAAAAGAAATTAATGTGAATTTTTTTGCTTAAAGTGAAGATTAGTTGGTAAATTTGTTATTCATAAAAACACTATCAAATCCATCAAAATATATCAATTTATAAAATCATTCAAAATTTATTGAGTTTTGAATACCCTAAAATTTTAAAAGACTAGTTTTAATCCTAATTGAATATCACAAAATTTTAAAAGATGTTTTTAAATCCTAATTGAATAACACAAGATTTTAAAATATTTTTTAAAATCTCAATCGAATATCCATATACTTTTAAAATTCAAAGTAATCTTATAAAATATAAATTGAATACAACCCCTTAATACCATCCGAACAATAATATTATAATTATATTGTGTAATTCTTAAAATTAAAATTGTATAAATTACAATTCTAAAATCATGTAACTAAATCCCAAAAATTAAAATTATTATTTACTCAAACGGAGCATAATTTCCTTCCTTCCTTCCTTCTGTATTGTTTGAAAGAATAAAATTTCCTCTTATCCCATCACAAAATCTTTTTTATCTTCTCCCCATGTTTGTTACAGAAGAGGTAAAAAAAAAAGCGAGTGAAATGCAGTGCATACTTATCTGTGCACATACATACATACGTACACGCATATATAGGTTTGTTTCACTCTATTTAATTTAAGAAAAACAGAATTTTTTTTTGCACATGTGCAGCTGTATTGCACACAGTTAATAGAAAGCAAGCTAAAAAGAAGAGCGAAAAAGACCTAAGCAGAGAAAAGAAAAGAAAAGAAAAAAACAAAGAAAAGAGAAGATTCTTCTTCTTCTCAACAACAAGTTGCTAAAATAAAACTTCATCAAAAGTGATTTCTTCCCCACAAACTTCCGTACCCATTTTCCCTTTCTCTTTACCCAAATAAAAATTCTTTCTTTAAACACCCAATTTAATTACAAAAAATATTACTCCTTTTTATAGAGCGTGTGGGCGTGTTTGTTGTTTTGGGTTGAATTGATTGATGGCTGCGAGTGCGAACCAGAATAATGGTAATAATCAAGAAGGTTCGAGCAATGGAAATGGCGCCGCTGCTAATAATAATGGAATCTCGGTTCCCGAGAATTCGGTTGTGGGTCCGACGCAGGCTGCTCTCAGGCACAATCCCGGCTTATCGGTCGAATGGACTCCTGATGAACAGGCTCTCTTGGAGGATTTGCTCGCCAAGTATGTCATCTTTCATTCTCTCTCTAGACATACATATTTTTGTGTTTATGCATGTATAATTGTGTGTGAGGGTAAAGAGATATGAGATTTTTGTGTTGTTTTTGGCAGTTTGTTTGCTGAATTGGGATTTGGTTAATCTAGTTTTCTGGATATTTGCTGAGATTTATGTGTGGGCGTGTGTTTGTTTTTAAGAAAATAAAATATTTGTGGGTTTTGTTATTTGAATGTTGAGATTTAGTGTCGAATTTAGGACGAAGCTACTTTCTCTATGCTCCAATTTGATTTATGTATGGCAACCCAATTCCGAGCTTTGGAATTGGTTTTGGAGTAAAAATTAGCCTACCCAATTACGGGGCTTAGAATTGTATACCCTAATTTTTGCTCCAATTCCAATGCTCAGAATTGGGTTGCCAAACATACCACAAACGTAATTCAAAAATTTAATGTAGCTTCTAGATATACCTCCCTCAATCTTCTTTTTTCCCTCATTCTACTAAATTCTGACGAGATAATTGAAGATCGCATAAACTGGGGTTACAAGTTGAAGTGTGTACGTGTATATATATATGCAAACTTTGCTAAAAGTATCTGTATAACTTTATAAGGTATTCATGTTTGGATGTAGATCATTGATTCATCGGTACGAACTGAAAGTTTATTAATCTAACTCACTTCTATGGCTACATTTTGTATTGGAGAAAAGAAAATGACTTGCTAAGTTTCCTCGTACGATTTAATGGCAAAAATTCCTTAATGGATTTTGTTTCAAATTCATAATCATAATCACGCTAAAGTTATAAAGAAAAAAGAGTAGCAAAATATGTAGGGACCAGTACATATTCTACTTTCTGGAGTGCTTTTTAAGAAGAGTCTTGATTTATTGGAAAAGTAATGGCTTCACATATTTTGACTTCCCCTTTAATTAAATTTATAAATGGCTAAGAGTTCTAATTTAGAGAAAAAAGACGAGGAGAAATCCGCAGTTGCTCTTGACTGGCCATTTTTGGTTTAAATTGCATTCTGTATGCGTACAAGTAGAACTATTCTCCATCGCAATTCAAACTGAAAAGGTAAGTTAGTCTTCAACTCAGCTAGGTTTTCTCTTCACCTCGAGGCCAATTATATGCATTATTTTCTTCACTCAGTTTGTTTAGTCTTCTCTCTTGAAATTACTTTCTTGGCCTCAGTGAACATTCTTTATACTGCCTCTTTATACGCTGGCGCATATTAATTGGTCTAGTTTTGCACGGAGTAAAGAATAATTTATTGACTTTGGAGATTGAAAAAGTGTATAATTTGGGCATTTAAAGAAGTTGTTTCCCGTCAACTGGGGAACACGACAACTTTAATTTAAACACAAATGACCTGACCTAATTATCTCGTTCCCACTTTGTCCAATTGTAATATTCTACATGTCTTTTTGCAGATTTGCCTCAGAGTCCAACATAGTGCGTTATGCTAAAATCGCAATGCAGTTGAAAGATAAGACTGTTCGGGACGTGGCACTGCGTTGCAGATGGATGAACGTAATCATCCCCTTCGTTTCTTATCATTTTGTTTTCCATTTGCTACGTTATTAAGTATTACATATTTTGAAGCACATGAAGGAAAAATCTTAGTTAAAAAGTTCAGTTTGTTGAATTCAAGTTGAATATTGTATCTTATGTGCATGATTTTACCATAGCAACGTTGACTAGTGACTGAAGATAATATAGAACTTATTTAAAGACATTGTGTTAAAGTTATTATTTATACCTTAATTAGTTCCTTGCGACAGTTATGATTGAATGTCGATTTACTTTCCAGAAAAAGGAGAATGGCAAGCGAAGGAAAGACGATCATAATTCAGCAAGAAAAAGTAAGGACAAAAAGGTATGGCCTACTAGATTTGCATGCATCTTTTTATTTGCTATTCATGTACATGTCGGAATGAGGGCTCAGCTTGCGCTTTTTTTCTTTTCCTCTTTCAAATATGTGTGATGAATTATAATGTCTGTCGATGAGTCCCATACCTCTCCCTCTCTCTCTCTCGCTGCATGTATAAATATGTGTGTGAGAGCGCGCATGTCAAAATGAGTGCATTGCTCAGCTTGCGCCTTTTGCTTTTCCTCTTTCCAATATGTGTGATGAATCATCACCATGTTTGTCGATGAATCCTACCCCCCCTCTCTCTACATGTATACATATGTGTGTGAGAATGCGCGTGTGCACAAATTTATATGCAGTTTTGTGTGTGTGAAAGCTGCATCTATGCACATTCATATGCAATTTCTATTGAAATAAGTGATACTTTGTGGTTTTGGTTGTTCATGTTATTGGCTTCACAAGATACCATCAGATTACTAATGACTCACTCTCAATAGTTCTGTGAAAAAAATATGTTTTTAGGCTCACATGTCGTTCACTCAATGAATTTTTGTACTTGTTGTGGCCTATGGGGTGGTTGTCCCGTCTTGGTCCAACCCAATAAGATATTGTTCGCTTTGGGCTTGAGGCTGCACTGTGGCCACACGATTTTGCTTTTATCCCAAAAGGCCTTTTACTAGGAACTAGTGACCACTCACACATATCAGTTCACCTCACCTAGGTGATGTGGGACATAATACCCACAGTGTGTTGCCAGCCAGCACATTCCTGTAGACACGATGATTCTTTGCTTGGTTTGATGAATTTGTGTGGAAATGAGGTTTTGGGCCTAATTAATCCTGCTTGGTTTTCCTCTAGGAAAAAGTTGCAGATCCAATGGCGAAATCGACTTCTCATGTTACAAACCGATCCAACGGTCCTCCATATGCTCAGTCAATGGTATCCATGGATAGTGATGATGGCATCTCGTACCAAGGTTGGTGCACATGCTTGTATGTTAATTAGATATGCAACTCAAGTGAATATTGATAATGATAAAGTTAAATGTTAGGCTGATTGAATATACTTGCATTAGATTTCATCGTTTAGACTTTTGATGCTATTGTTGTTTAGAGAATGATAGAAAACCTCCAGCAAGTATGATTGAGATGGAAATATGATTGTAATAAGGGTTTCCGGTCCTTGCCTCAGCGAGTTGACGCATTAACCCTCTAAAGGACGGACTAACCTCAATCTGTCTTGGGCCCATTTATTCACCAGGAAACCATGTAGTCAGGTTTCAAAAATTCAATTGAGATCCAGATTAATGAATTGGGTAGACCGGTTTTGTCACAATCATTTCTTTGATCTCTTTTTTTAGTGATATTTAATGCCTTAAAGTAGATATTAAAAAAAATTTAAATATGATGGTATTATTGAATGAGCCATGCAAAATTTAGCAAAAGACCAATGCTTTTCTTTTTCATGTTTCCTTCTCTTCTCATTTAAAATGAAGTGTTACGTTTGTCACTTGCAGCTATTGGTGGTGCAACTGGGCAGCTACTTGAACAAAATGCTCAAGCATTGGATCAAATTTCTGCAAATTTTTCTTCTTTTAAGGTAAACTATGCAGTTTGGATCCAAATTAATGTATAAACAAACTATTATAGCCATAAACGTTGTTTTAAGTACCTATTTTCCGTTGCACTGTGCTTTTAATTTAAAATAAAGTAGCGTATTTTCAATGTTAATACAAACAACACGGGTAATTATCAAATGGTTGTCCACGTCACTGCAAAATTGTTCATGATGAATCACTCGGACTTTTTTCCAGGTATTAATCGTTTTTGCCCGGAATATGAGAAGAATGACATTGTTTATTTAGAAAGCATCCCATTGAACATTCTACTATCAGAATTATCCCTATTGGTGGACTAATAGCGGCACCTTTTGTTTCTTTTTCTTCTTCCCGTTTGTCTGTCCACAGGTACATGAGAACCTGAACCTATTTTGCCAGGCTCGAAATAACATTCTCACGATCTTGAACGAGTATGTCAGCAGCTCACTGTGCTTTATTTATTACGTTCTTTTGCCTTTAGCATGTATCTAACATTATAATAAAAATTGGATAATTGGATCAACTTTTGATTATTTATTTAGTGGAATTGTTAATGCTAATAATATTTAGTTTCACAACAGTTATTTGTTCTCACGGACAAAAATTGTAGGGCCAATTTTGAGTGGACACAAATTGGTAAGTTAGACTTTTAAAGAAAATATAAAATGTGGGGAGAACATCTGTATCTGAAAAGATTCTGTCTTTTTTTAGCATAGAATTAATGGGATCCACCATATCAGTTATTGAAAAGATTGTTAGTCTAGATTATTGAGGAGGTGGATTTGAGTTTTGGCCAAGGGATTGCTAAAAATTGAGTTATGGTTACTATTTTGTTTGTGCAATTGGAAATGCTTTTATACGGTACATTGCTCTCTGGCATGGGGGAGTTTCTTGGTAGGAAGGAGGAATGCATATATTTACATTTGAGAGAAATACTGATACAATCATTGTAACAATGACATGGGACAACAAATTGAATGATAATCACAAGATCAAAGGTCCAGATCACTTGAATGGCTTTGCATGCAGGGGAATCTGAACCTTGCTTCACAAATCCGACAGTTGATATTAAACCATTAAGCCACGTCATCATTACAACTGTCATCATTGTCATACTGAATTTACTCTTACATTGTGCTTGATCTTTGCATTGTAATATACAAATTTGTTTTCCGTGTATATCCATTTTTGTGTCATCATGCATATATGTTTCATAATGGCGTCATTTATTACTTATGTTCCTAAATTTGCGGCCAATTTCATTGATTACTAAACGACACTCTTGAGATAATTCATTGAGATCCATGCTGATGCGTATAAATTATGATTGCAGCTTGAACGACATGCCGGAGATAATGAAGCAGATGCCACCCCTTCCAGTGAAGCTCAACGATGAACTTGCCAACTCCGTGCTTGGCCCTTCATCCTTGCAGAAGAAATCTTGATCCTCTTTTCCCTCTCGTAGCGCATACCTTTGATTCTGGAACCTCAAGTTGGGATCTTTTGATCTCTGAAAGAAGAAATAAATGGATCATTATCAAGTCAAATAGATTTTCCATTTTGGGAAACAAAAGGAGATTAAAGTTGTGGTTTTTATTTCAGTATTATGTTTTGGTCTTTTTATTGGATGTAGGAGTAGTTTGCTTAGAATGTGAATACTTCTAGTTTGTGTAGGATGGGGTCTTGTTTCGTCTGTAAATTAATTTAAGGATAAGCAAATAAGTACATGTTTTTTGTTTCGGTTTCAGTTTCAGTAAGTGACATTACATTACATTTTTATTTCTTTATTTATTTATTTGTTTTTCGTTCTGTATAAGAATTTTTTGAAACAACCACCAGATAAATGATCGCTTCGGAAAATTATTTAGTGGTTGTTTCAACCATTAATAGTGCCAATACTGCGAGAATCGCTTCTGCTTTCTTTTTCTCATAGGCATAAAATGTTTCCCTTGCGAGATTGTTTCTTGTTTGCGTATCGATTCTCAGATCAATGACCATCTTCAACTCCCAGAAGGACGACTTCGATTAATTGAAAAAGGTAATTTCACTGTACTATTTCAGATTTTATTCAGATACATACTAATGTGTAAGTACTGTATAGATCGGAGGAGGTGATTCATCCGGAGAATGCTATTGGAATCTTTACTACATAAGCGCCAGGTTCCTTTTTTTGGTCTCCCACTCATGGGCAGATCCAAGGGGACATAGTGAGCTTTGGTCCATGAAATGTTTTTGAAAAACCCATTAGCACTTTAATAAAAAAAAAGAGTTACGGTTCGTTTGATTACAAGCATAGAACTTACATGAAAAGAAAATAAGTTCTAAGTAATTGAATTGCCTAGATTTGAGTTGCATGGAAAATGCCAATTAAATGTGTTTGATTGTCTTAATTTTTTACCCAAAAAATATTGTACTTTTCCATCTTTTGGTGTTAGATAGCCATTATTTTTGTGGAAATTGTAATTTTTTCTGACTTTTGTTGTTTGATATCTATTGTTTTTCATGGAACTTGTACATTTTCTACATGGAATTTGAGATATATTTTTTAAAAAATGTGTTTTTTATTTCATTTGAGATTGAAGTCGTATAAAAAAAATGTGAAGCAAGCTAGAAGTTTCCATAGAATTAGCACACTAAAAAAAATGTGATTTGGAATATAAAAAATACTAGTATAGGTGTAATCACATAAATATAAGGTGCCAGCTGCTCCTTTATGGTGTAGATGATGTCATTGGTGGTTTTTTGCTTACATACATAGCTTTTTTTTTTATTTTCTTGGATCATAAAAAAGGCGATTAATTCGGTAATTTATACTCATAGTGTATTTGCACCTGAATGTAAATAATTTAAAATAAAAACCATAAAGCATTGCAAAATAATTTAGCTCAAAAGAATCACTACAAAGCAATGTACGTGCAATCTCAAATTCAAATGATCATTAATTTGATTTTCAGAATTTGGTAGTTCCATAGTTGATTTTACGTGGCTACCAATAAAATTATACTTCAAAAATAAGACTATTATTTTACAAAAACATCTAAAAAAAATGAATTAGTTCATTGAAAAACAAATTTTTTTTGAACAATTACTTCATTAAAAAACAATTCACAAAACAAGTTAACAAAATTGCCAATTTCTTTATAATTTCTAAAGATAGCTTGCAAAACTGTTTCTCACGCATAAATAAACAATCTACTCTAGCCAATATTAATGGGGCTGGCCACTAATATTATTATGTCTCGATATTTGTGCATATTTGCCATGTAAAATAAAAACAACCCCCCCCCCCCCCCCCAAAAAAAAAGTTTTCAAGGTTTTGGTGGAAAATGAGTGTTGACCTAATGTCTTAATCTTATTTTGATAATAACAATAAATCAATCATGTGTAATTTAACATGTTTCTTGATATAAGTATACAGTTCATTTACTTGAAAAATTCAAGAAAAACATGACAATGATCAATCTTTCACTATTCGATCATTGGACAAGACAATAAAAACATAACAATGATTACTTTTTCACTATTCAATCATTGGACAAGACAATGAAGATCAAATCTCTCAATGCAAATAATGAAAGCACGAAAGAATCAAAAGACTATATGAAAAGCTTCAAGGAAAAAGCTTCAAATGAAGATCAATCCGAAGAAACAAATCAAAGCATTCGAAGACTCATTAATTTAGTAATTGAGTGAGTACTTAAAATTTATGTAAAGTTACTTTATTGATCAAATTCTTATAGCTCAAACGTATTAATGCATATTTTAAAGATTGATTCAAACAGGCTTGAAATTAAATTTATTTGAAAAACATCATTTTACAAAAACCGAGTTTCAAAATAAATTCATATTAATTTTAAATGATCATATTTTAAGCTCTAATAAAAATAGGTATCTTAGCAACATATCTTTGAGGTTCAGAAATCATTAGAATTGTATTTGGAACTAAATTGTTAAATTGCAAAAAAAAAAAAAATCTTTTACATTTAAAATTCGCTCAATTTTCGCACAGTTTTGATCTAATGGTAAGATGGAGGCCTTCCCTGACTCCGATCATTTTGAAATTTTTACAGTAGTTAGAAAAAATCTCCTAGCACTTTTGACTAAAATTTGAGCATGATCCAACGGTCAAATTGAGAGAAATTAACAAAACAAATTTGAATTTTTTGTCAAAACTAGCTGTTGGAAAGTTTGAAAATGTATACCTTTGACCCAAAACCTTTCTTAATCATCCCCAACGTCCATATGGTTTTGCAAGCTATAAATATGAGGTCCCATACATGTTTTTAACACACCTTGAATCATTCTAATACTCTATTATTCATATACTCAAATATACAGAAGATTCAAGAACACATTTTGATCAATCTTTCATCTTTTGAGCTATATATTTTTGATCAATCTTGATAACTCTAGTGTGAACTTCATTTGTAATCTTCAAATACACTTGAGAGTTATTGTATTGGTGTGTATCACCACAAACAATTCATTATTCATTTCAAAAGAGAGTTTGTCTCTTTGTAGAGCAAGAAAGCATATCTTGTGAGAAGTGTAGTAGATATAACTACATTGTGAGTGTTGTGTGCATAGCAACATTTGTATTGAGGTTTGATCTTCACCCGAAAAAGATTGAATAGTGAAAATTCTCGGAAAACTAACCGAGCGCGGACGTATGGTTGAAGAAACCGAACCGTGAGGACAAAAAGTCTCGAGCTTCAAATTGGTTCAATCTTTCTAAACTCAAACTCTCTTTCTATTGCTATATTATTGCTTGTATTTTAAGATTACTTATTTACTTCTCTTGAGATTAATTACTTGAAATTTATTATTTTCTTGATATTGTTGCTTAGCTAAGTTGCTTTACTTAAATATTTTAAAAAAGTTTTAATTTCGCATTAAGTTTTTAAAACCCTATTCACCCCCCCTCTATGGTTGTTTTTCGACCAACAATGAGCTCATCATTATTAAAGATGAAATTTGACCACCAAGAAAATTTTGGCAATCAAACATATCAAAAATGGCAATTTTGGTGGAAAATCCCTATTTTTCCTAGAAAATAATGGCAATCAAACACACCCTTAGTATAAGACCAATCTTTTGCTGAGTTTTAACTCACCCCTTGAAAAAAAATTGGGACCACCCTTGCTCCCACTAATTCTTGCACGCAGAGTCCGAGTCTCCAACTGTCCACAAAAAAATTTGCACTTACGGGAACCTTTTGCAATAGGTTATGACCCATATGTATCATTATGACATAAGTTTAAATCTGTCATCACTCTTCTACCACTTTTGTTTTTTTTCAAGCCACACTCTTCTACTACTTGAATATGTGGTATAAAAAAATATATTATATTATATGGTATATTTAAAAAACAAAAAGGAAAAAAAAACTCATATTCACCCATTTGGGGAAAAGAACAAAACAAACCCTAAAGTTTATAGTTGCTTGCAATTTTGCCCCTAATGTTCTAATTTTGGCAATTTACCCCTGAGGCAAACAGCTGTCATAGAACGCTGATGTATCGATCCGATTGTTGATACGACAGCTGACATGGCGTGCCATGTCAGCATTCTCTCTTCAACATTTTTTCAAAAATTTAAAATATAATAATTTTTAATACAAATTCCAATAAAAGATATATATTTGAAATCTACTCATTAAGATGAATAAAACGAGATCCATTAGGATTGTAAAATTATGAAAAGAAGTTCGAAAAAAATGAGGGCTTTTAATATATATATTGGCCAAATTACATATTCAAATAAAAAATTATAGAAATAATTTTTGACAGGCCCCTATAATAATTATAGTAATGCAACGGGATATATTGCTTCTTTTTTTTCTTTATATACTACTATAGCATTTGTATTTTTTGGACAATTTTGACTTAGGTACTCCCATAATAAGCAAAATTAGACTTAAGTACTCTTTTGTTTTAAAATTAGACTTTGGTACAAATTCCGTCAATCTCCCATCATAATTGACAGACACGTGATTATCACGTGTCTTTAACTAACCCATCCCAACTTAACTCATTTAAAAAAAAGAAGAAGAAATAAAGTCACAAATACCTCCGAGCTCCTACCACCGATCTTTACCACCTCCATCCATCTTCAACACTGCATCCACCTTCGATCTTCACCCTCCATCCATCACCAACACCACCTCCACATCGGAACCACAAACCCACCGCTCATCGAAAAAGATTCGTCGTCCCCTCCTTCCAACAAACCAACCCCAATGGAAAATTCTCAAACATTGAAACCCCCGACCTCAATCTCTCTCTACATGTATACATCTGTATCTGTATATATATATATATAAATCTATGGGTATATATATATGTGTGTGTGTGAGAGAGAGAGATAGACTATCTATCAATGGTGGGGATGGCGATGGTTTGGGGAAGACGAAGGCCACGATGGTGGAACCACAAACCTGTTGTTCTTTCTTTCTCTCTATGTCGGAACCATAAACCCACCGCTCATCGGAAAATTTTCACCGTCCCCTCCCTCCAACAAACCCACCCCCGTCGGAAAAGCCCTAAACCATGAAAACCCCCAACCTTAATCTATCTCTACATACACATACATATATGCGTATGTATATATATATATATATGTATATATCTTTATATGAATAAATTTATGGTGGATTTATTAAATATGTGGAAGATTTAATATGTGGAGGTGATGTTGATGATGGATGGAGGCCGGTGGTCAGAGGTATGTTGGGTGAAGGGTCTGTGCTCAGTGGTGACTTTTTTGATAATTTTTTTTTAAAATGTTAACTATGGTTAGATTTGGTGGGTTAAAGACACATGAAAATCACGTGTCTATTAATTATGACAGGAGATTGATGGAATTTGTACTAAAGTCTAATTTTAAAACAAAAGAGTACCTAAATCTAATTTCGCCCATTATAAAAGTACCTAAGTGTAAATTGGCCTATTTTTTTCTTATCTTCTCCTTTAATTTTTAGGTTTATTGACTTGACCCCTTATGCTAATAGTCATTTTTAAGAAAATCCCTAAAATAATTTTAATTAGACATAACCCTCTAAATCTTGACTTCGTTTCCATTCTATTAATTTTTAAAAATTTTGGACCAAAATATCCCTCATCTTCATCTTTATTGAAACCAACCTTAAAAAAAAGCCTACCTTAAAAAAAAGCCTACCTTCAAATCTAATAACAGTGGCCACTCCTCCCCTATCATCACCACCTGCGCCTCTTTTATCTCCACCACCGATGCCAGACCATCACCTTCAACACTCTTCACGCCGTCGGCAATCTCCTTTTTCCCCACCCCAAGCTTTCTCCCTCATCTCGACCACCATCCTCTACCCCCTCATCTCTCTAAAACCAACCCTATTTCCCTCTTATCCCCAATAACAACCACCTCAAATTAAATCTAGTAAACAACATCCCCTTGACTGATTTCCCTCAAACGAAATTAATAAACTAAATTCAAACATATCGACGCAAAATCAAAACGAAATGGAAAACCTGAATTAAAAAGAGCTAAAATTTCTGGGCTGCAGATTTTCTGGCAAGATCTATGCTCGATCTTCTAGCCAAATCTGGATCAAAAATTCATAAGCCGAAAATACCAAAAACAAAGCTACCAGATTCCAGTGAATCGAGAAGTATCGTAACAGAGAGAGAGACATAGGGGAGGGAATGAGAAGATGTGGCAGTGGTGGATTATGCAAAAGGTCGAGAGAAGAGCCTCATTTATAATTATTATGATGTGTAGTCCACGGTGGCGCCACATCAATTACTACGTCAACAATCAGATGGACACATCAGCGTTCCATGACGGCCGTTTGCCTCATGGGTAACATTGCAGTGGAATATCTACTTTAAGGGAAGGATTGCCAAAATTAAAACATTAGGGGCAAAATTGCAAGCAACTATAAACTTCAAGTTTTATTTTGTTGTTTTCCCACCCATTGGTTAGAAATGTACCATACGCTTGTTCCTATCTTTTCCTAAATCCATATATAATATAGAGTTTGAACCTCACACTTTAAAATTTTACTTTTTAAAAATTACAATAAAATTAATTCTCAAAGATGAACTTAAGCTTCTTTTTTTTATATAAAATTAAGGGGGATCTAAGTATCTCCTTTAATCTTACAAATAAAGAAAAAAAAAATCTCTGAGTCGAACCCTTGACCTTAAGACAAGGGTGAGGTTGCCTACCTCTAAACTTAAGCTTAACCCTTCACACTTTCAGAAATTAAAGTAAAAAGAAGGGATTTGAATGCAGGACCTCAAATTTGACGAACATGTATTATTATTAAGAATTATTCTGTACTATATACTAGTTCTAGTATATAGCAAATTACATTACATTAAGGTGATGAAAGTTTCAATAAATTTGTGATTTAGTTTAAGGAAAAAAGGAATGAAAGATGAAAATTGGATCATAGATTAAAACAAATTGTGATTCAATACGCTATATTAGTGGTACACTCGTGTCAAAAACAATAAAAATATAATGTATCTGACATGTATTTATATCTTTTAAAAACTCGTCCCAAAAATTTAGTAAAAATAATGGTCTAAGGGAATGTTTGAATGCCCCTTCCCCTATGAAATCTAAATTTTTATGCATTCAAATTTGAGAGTTGAATTTTGTTGTTTGTTTAGTGTTCATATTCAGAACTTAAATATGAATTTTGGTCTTAATTTTTCAGATGTAATATTACCTCTGAACTTTAATTAACCCTTTGAATGAGTAGTGCAATCTCTAAACTACCCCTTACTATTCCTCTTCACCTTCCTTGTCCTCTGTCCACCAGCACTATTTCCGGTCGCTACGGTGGAGACCGTTAAGGTCTTGCCTAAATGTGATTATAAGGAAATTCCACGCCCATCAAAGACCCTAATGTTGTGCTTCACTTATGGAAAAATAAACATGTTGAATCTTGAATATATACAAACACATACAAATTTCAATCATAGAGTAGACGCGTGAATCACGGATATAATGCGAAATAAGGTGAAGATAGAGTTTTTAGAGTGGTTGAAAAAGGGTTGTACATGAATAGCAGAAGCATAGACTGCAATTGGTAAAAAAAACTGGGGCGAAATAGTCTAAACAACATATTTTGTAAATATTCATATATCCTATTTAGATGAAAAACAAACAAATTTTTCGGATTTAATTTTCAAACTTCATAATCAGTTTTTAGTGTTCAGATTTAACATTCAAATTCAAACAACAAATCAAACACACTCTAAAAAGTCTTCTTTCTTTCTTTTTTTCTTTTTTTTTTTTTTTTTTATTATTATTATTATTATATGTACTATATTATAAAGTCAAGCCTTATTTTAACTACCTTTTGAAACTGTGTCAAATTATGTTAAATTCCAAAAATACCCTCAATTACATTAATACTAGGGTAAAAAACACTAAACCCCCTCAAACTATCACTTTTTGACACTAACCCCCTCACCATCTTCTAAAAGTGATAATAAACCTCTCTAAACTATTAGATATTATCACTTAACTCCCAAAATTATATAAATGCCTTTGTACAAAGTTGGGTAAAAAATACTAAACTCCCTCAAACTATCACTTTTTGGCACTAAAACCCCCATAAACTATCACAACTTGACACTTTACCCCCTAATTTATAAAAGTTGACACTAAACCCCCATAAATTATTAGTCGTTATCACTTAACCCCCAAAAAAACATATGTACCCTTGTACAAATGTTTAAAATAGAAAAAATAAAACAAAAAAATTGATCAATCTCTCTCTTAATCTTTCCATCCATTAAATTTATATATACATCGTTTAATCTTTCCATCCATTAAATCTAATAACTCTAATTTATTTATTTTTTTATCATCTTCTAAAAGTAATATTAAACCCCCCCTGATCTGTTAAAACACTAACACAATGGTTGTCATGTGCCTTCCATGTGGGCACCAATAGACAAAAATATACCAATCTATCCAATTAAACATAAATTTTCTGAATTATCTCACCTATTTTATAAAACACTCACCATGTAGTTGAACATAAAAGAGGATTAACAGGGTTTTTTATAAAATAAATTAGGGTAATTCAAAAAAATTATGTTTAAATGGATAAATTAGTGTATTTTTATCCTTTGGTACTCACATGGAAGGCACATGACAATCATTTCGTTATTATTTTAGCAGATTTATCAACTTTAGGGATTAAGTGCCAGTAACAGTTAGATTAGGGGGGGGTTTAATGTCACTTTTAGAAGATGGGGGGTTTAGTGCCAAAAAGTGATAGTTTTAGGGGGTTTAGTGTTTTTTACCCGACTTTGTATAAGGCCATTTATGTAATTTTTGGGGTTAAGTGATAACATCTAATATTTAAGGGGGTTTAGTGTCACTTTTAAAAGATATGGGGTTTAGTGCCAAAAAATAATAGTTTGAGAGGGTTTAATATTTTTCACCCATACTATATATATAGTTTACATTTGAATTACTTCAAAGGTAAAATGATACCTACCAATTTTCTCACTCCCAAAATCACAATCACATTTGTCTCCCACTATCTCTCAATCTCCTTCATAACTCAATTATTTCCTTTCATTTTCATTTTTATTTTTAACTTAATTGAATGAGTAAAATATTACCATCTCCATATCTCATTCTTACTCTTTCAATTTTATTTTTAATTTTTCTCATTAATAGTTGATTACTTTATGTTTACAAAATTTTAAAAAATATTTTATTTAATCACATCACTTTTTTATATTTTAAATGTTAATGGTTATATATGATATTAATTTACATATATATATAGACAAAGGGAGAGAGTGTTTATTTATGTTTGTGTAAAGAGTGGAAATAGAGAGAGAGAGAGAGAGAGAGAGAGAAATTGTATGTCTATTTACATTTCCATAAAAGAAGCAAATAAACAGAGAGACAGAGGTGGAGCCATGGAGAGGCGAGGTGGGGCCATGGACCGTTTTAAAATTTTTGCATAGTATGGGGGCTTATTCGAGGTAGTGTGAAAAGTTGGGGGTCATGCAATGTAATAAAAGTAAAACTTGTGAGTGGGGGAGGAGGGGGTTTTGTGTAAGATGCTGTGTAAGTTTGGGGGCAGCATGCGTGATTATGGTTGAGGACCAAGGGCCATTCATTTTAATCTTATTCCCCCAAAAAAATTTTATTTTTTTTATTTTATTTTTAATATTAAGATTTAAGTGTTTTAATGTTTATTTGTTTTTTAAATTGTTAATATATTTATTTGTTGGTTATTATTTATTAATATTTATTTGTTCCTTAGATTGTTAATTATTAATATTAATGTTGATATTTGCTTTTAGGTGTTTATTAATATTTTTTTTGTTAGTTATTATTTATTAATGTTGATTTTTTTATTATATTGTTTAATATTGATAATAAATTTTGTTATTGAGGTTGATTTGCTTATTAGATTGTTATTTGATAAGTTAATATTGAGATTAATATATTTATTTTTTGGTTATTGTGGTTGATTCAATATTAGCTTAGAAAATTCCTGAAATTTTTTTTTTTGCCCCACTTGAAAAAAATTCCTGGCTCCGCCACTGCAGAGAGATAGAGAGTGGAGATAACTTCCTCCTTATGTAAGGAAATTAACCTACTTATTATTCAACTTAATCTTATTAACTAAAAATGTCAAAAATAAAAGATTAACTCCTTCTTAAACACAACTAATTAAATAAACAAAATAAAAATCCTACCTTAATTTAAAAGACTCCTGGATGAACAATAATATTGATTATTTATATTATATATAAAAAATTGAACTTATCATTTCTAACACCAAATGAGAAGGTTTTCAATTAATTCAAATCATCTTATAAACAAAGTAAAGATATATAAGAACACGATGAATTTAGAATTTTATTTATATCTTCCCTCTTTAGTTTTATTTATTTTTCTCAATATTTGATTAGTTTGTTTTTACAAAAATAAATAAATTTGGTTTTACAAAAAAAATTAATTTGGTTTAATCTTATCACATTATTACTTTGAATTTAAAATGTCGTTCAATCTTCTCACTATTTCAAGTATAGATAATTGTTTCATTGTCTCATTATTTCATTCTTCTTCTCACCTGACTTATTTGTGATAGTTCTTGTAAAATCCAAAAAAAACAAAAAATAATTACCCCAAAAGAGGTGAAAAGAGATAAATGAAGGAATGATACGCGTCAAACAAATGCAAAAGAAAGGGATAGATGTCTACTGCATATGAGTGATGGCGTTGGTTTTGGCCAACATTTATCCAATGGTATTGATCGGTGAAACCCAAAGTGGTACTATATAAGGGACAAAATTTGGATTACAAAGGCACACATTAGAAATTAGTCAAAAGTAAGAAAGAGAGATAATTGCTATTGTGAAAGAGGTAAAATGTCTTGGCTTATATATATATATATTATAATAATAATAATAATAATAATAATAATAATAATAATAATAATAATAATATATTAATACACACGAATGTTGCATATATCTATTAATAAATCAGGTCAGTCCTAATATGCTAGAACTCTCCTAACTTATGTTCCCAACTGGTGGTTCGGATTTAATTTAAGCATTTATGTTTTAATCCGATAACTTAGAATTGTGATGGCGTACTGGTAATTACAATGATAATTATGACTACATATTTATTTTATTAGTAGATATGACGTATTTGAAGCCTTTACAAATTCTTCTGTTATATCTTTATCCGTTAATTATAACAATAACTGTGTATTTAATTAATTTATTATTAAATATTGCAATCTTTCAAATTTACTCAAATTCTTGATTGTTTTATTAACAAATAAATAAATAATGATTTAATTTATCATTATAATTGAAAGCTGAGATCTAATTTTCTAATTGTAATACTAAATAATACATAATTTTTTATCTCTTTACTTCACTGTAGTAGTAGTAGTAGTAGTAGTATAAATATTATCATATAATCTATTAATAATCAGGTCAATCCTAATATAGTATGACCCTTTTATATTTATGTTTTCAATTGGTGGCTCAAATTTAATGTGGATGTTTATCTTTCAATCCAACATCTCAGGATTATTAAGGCATGTTAGGAATATTGATGATAATAATAGGTATTTAGTTAATTAACTATATTAAATATTTAAATAGTTTTAAACCTATGAAAATTATAATTGTATCTCTATAGCCATTAAATATTTATTTGTAAATTAGAGTTTTTTTATATCTCCAATATATTCCAAATTATTTAGCATGTAAATTATTTATATAATAGCATCTCCAGTACAACTATATATTCCTATTTTGTTTAATTATAAATTATACCTTTTCTATATTTTTAGCATCCCCATATTATTTAACATGTAGATTATATATAAAAAAAAATATGTTGAGTAATAATAGTGCATATTTATATCTTATTTGCACTGTCATGTCAGCTTTCTCTCTTTCCAACTTTTTTTTAAACTTCAAAATATAATAAATTTTAATTTAACAATATTTAAAGTTCATTTTTCTAGGGACATTGATTTATTTATTATTTTGTTTTTTAAAGCTTACAAATTGTATATACAAAAATAGATTAATATTATTGTGAAAGCAAAAAGAATTATGTTAAAGAAATTTATCTTCTTTAAGCATAATTAATAAACTATAAATTTGATTACTTTAAAAAACCCTATAAATTTGGTTCGATAACAAATAAAACTATCTTAGTAATAGCAATTAGGATTTAGGATGACAAAATATCAATCTCAATAAGTTTTTGACCAACCATGACCCTAAAGTCTGATATTTTTTATTTTTTTAATTGTGGTAAGTATGGGTACATTCTAAACATAAATAGGATTTAGGTTATATCCATCTTAGGTTCATGTAAATATAGTATGTTGAACTAAAAAAACTCATATATCAAGTGAATGAAAGCCATCTTTTTAGAGCCTTGACGATACCCTTGATGTCCAAAAATACATAATAATATTGCGTCCCCTACCATTATTAAATACTATTAGGCATGTATGAGTAATTTTTACTATCAATATAAATTATTTATTAATATTTTAACATTTAGTTATATTAAATTCAATGTAAGTTTCGATTGTTCAAAATTATTTATAAGTTCTCAAATTTAATTCTATTTTTCTTATTATAAATAGTAAAAATTATTTTTCTGAATGTAAGACTTTTAATTTTTAACACCCCTTTATTTCTAAAAAACAAATACAAAGGGCATCATATTATATATACATTAACAACTTCATTTTTAATCATTAAAAAAATTAGAACTCGCGAACTTATTTATTTATCTCTCAAGATTAAAGTAGTGATATTTACAATATCAATTTGTTTGATAAGAAAATATAATTAATTCTAAGAAAGGATAAAAAATAAAAAGTTAATTGTAGATGATAAGGGCCTATCCAAAACTTAGAGCATATCAGGTATTATATTTATTATTTTTTAAAAAATAAAATAATAATATTTTTTTTTCTGTAACGACCCAAAATATCTCACATCGATAGTATAATGAAAAGTTCCTTAGTATATATGTGGGTGTAATAAACCTAACTTATAACTTGGGTTAGCCATTTTGATAGATAACCCAAATTGTTATATATGGTATCACATCGGATTTATGATTACTATCACGTGACGTGTGAATATTGTGGGTTGGGTCTGTGCCCGGCCTGAAGAGGAAGTCAGAGATTTAACGAAGGGAGATTGTAACGACTCAAAATATCTCACATCGGTAGTGTCATGAGAAGTCCCTTAGTATATATGTAGATGTAATGAACCTAACTTACAATTTGAGATAGCAATTACGGGCGGAACCCTGAACTACAACCTACCACATGACGTGCTGATATTGTGGGTAGGATTTGTGTTGTTGATGGCGAGCCGAAATAACTGGATGCGGATAGCTAACATGGAGAGATTGTAACGACTCAAAAATAACCCACATCAATAGTATAAGGGGAAAATCTTTGGTATATATGTGTGAATAATGACCCTAAATCACAACTTAGGTTAGCTATTTTGGGAGAGAACCCGGGTGGTTACATATGGTATGAGAATGAACCTAGGACCACTATCACGTGAGGTGTTGATATTGTCGGTCGGGTTTATACAGCTAACGGAAAGCCTTTGTGTGTGTGTGAGAACCCGCGCTCTCGACGCCCAGCCCTTGCGATAGCGATTCCTCCTTTTTTTTCGGTTTTTATTTTAAAAAACGGTTCATTCTATTATAAGAAAAAAAAGTGACGATTTGCAAAGAAATCAGAGTCGCCAGTTTGTTTTACTAAACAAACAAAAGTCTGTGTAAAAGATGAATATTTACAAATTAAACGACCTCTTAAACACAATTAATGAGAAACCAATTGATTCAAAGGGTTCGGGGATTAAGTTACGAATCGAGAAGGTGTTAGGCACCTCAATTCGCCCTTTCAATCTCTAAGTAGGATATGCATGAAATTATAATCCAACATTTGCATGTTAATTGATGTTATTACGTATCGGTTCATAGTTTTAAGAAAAATGGGATTTTGGGATAGGGATGAAAACCATGTGCTTCTTATTTCGCCCTTCGATTTTAGAAATAAGTGTGCGTGTGATTTGAAAGATGATTTTGATAATGATAGGTAGCAAAACAAGTGTTTTTGAAAAGATTTAAGACTTTTTGGAAACTAATTCGATTTAGAATCGGATATCGGGCAATTCTCGAGATTCGTTCGTCAATAGTGTACCACAGTTTAATTAGTTAAATCGGTATTGACGAATCCAGTACTCTCATATTAGATATTTAGGTAAGCACTGCGATTTATAGATTAAATCAGATACAAACGTTTATTGATTCCTTCGTAAATCGAGACTAATAAAACTGGAATTTTATAAAATTAAATGATAAATATATGTTTAAAATGGTTTACAGCTAGTTTTATTCCTTGGGTTTTGAAAACATGGTTTAAATATGAAATATAGACTGATTTTGAGATAAACAACAATTTTTACATGTAATTGATCAATTATAATTGATAAAATGAGACAGATAAAAAAATTAAAGCCGAATTAAGAATAAAAAATACCTAAGAGCCTCGAAAATAGTAGAATACTATTTTATGGCACTGTTCCCGAAGTCTCAGAGCTGATTGATGCTCTAAATAGGGCCAGTACAGGTGTATTTATAACTGTAGAATGATTAATGGGCCAGGCTGGAAGTGTGTGTCCACGGACAAGGGGTGTGTCATTTTCCTGATTTACACGCACAATGATTTTTTCATAATTTCGATCAAAATAAACATCGGATTAATCTTATTTTTTAACATGTTATTATCCATGCTAAGACATGCTTACTGTCCAAATTTCAAAATTTTTGGACATCGGGAAGGCATCCGTTTGATTTTCCAAGCCGAATTTTTGATTTTTTCAATTCCCAGATATCCGACCGTCAAATCGAGCTGATTTTTTAATATTTATTCCCTATCTACTGATCAAATTTGAGCTCATTTGGACTTCGGGAATGTTGTCTTTTGATTACCCGAAGTAGACTCAGTTTTTTGAATTCCCGGACATTCGACCATAGGATTAAGCTTATTTTTTAGTATGTTTCTCCTTGTGGCAATGTCTAATAAACCTTAAAGTTTGAGGATGATCATAAATGAGGAACTCTCCTTTCACAAGTTTTCAGGAGTTTTAACGGTTTTCGATTCCAGTGGCTTTCGGTAATTCTCGTAACTTCTCATCCAGGTGTCCTTTTGGCTTTCTTCTTTGACCTGTATCACATGTATATGTATGTATTCATCTAGAAATACTTATGCATGCATGTGTGCTCATTTTCTTAGAGTTTGGGATTCTTGCGGGGGTCGCAAAATGAGGCGTTCACAGACCCTCTCGGCCTGGGTTCTTTGTGAAACAAAGAAACAAGGACGATAATAAGAACGCATCATTTTGCGGCACTCGCATAAATCAAATGATATTTTGAAAACAATGTTATGCGAATGATATCGTGATGTGCTGTTTATTTCCTCTTGGGAAGGATGGTTGATTTGGGACATGCCCCGTGATGTACTATAACCTTGTTTTTCTGTACTCCCTCTAGCTGGGGAGGTTTTATCAATGATATTGATTGGGTGTTGAGCTGATGTACTCCCATCGGTAGGGACGGTTCTATCAACAATTATGTGATGTTGAGCTGATGTACTCCCATCGGTAGGGTCGGTTCTGTCAACGATTTGATAAGGACGTTGAGTTGATGTACTCCCATCGGTAGGGATGGTTCTGTCAACGATTTGATTGGGGTGTTGAGCTGATGTATTCCCATCGGTAGGGACAATTCTGTCAATAATTTGATTGGGTGTTGAGCTGATGTACTCCCATCGGTAGGGACGGTTATGTCAATAATTTGATTGGGGGATTGAGCTGATATACTCCCATCGGTAGAGACAGTTTTGTCAACAATTTGATTGGGAGTTGAGCTGATGTACTCTCATCGGTAGGGATGGTTCTGTCAATAATTTGATTCTTATTTGGTTCTTTTAAAGGGGTGAGGGTAGATGGTCTATTAGGGACATTGCTTTGGGTTTGAGAGGCTAGGGCAGATGGTCTGTTGGGAATGACTGATGATCTGCTGAAGACACTACTTTGGTGTTGGTGATTTAGGATAAAGGTTGCTGGAGAAATGAGAATTGATGGTCTGCTGGGGACACGAGGATTCCTACTGGTTAGGATAAAGGCTGAAGGTTGATGATTTGTTGGGGATATGATGATTGGTGGTCTGTTGAGAATATGATGAATCCTATTGGTTAAGATAAAGGCTGAGAGTTAGTGATCTGCTGGGATATGATGATGCGGGGCTGAGATGTGGGTGATTGATGATATGTTGAGGTGACGAAATTTGATGATTTGCTGAGGGGGTGAGAGTCTCTAAGCAGAATAGAGAGATGAGAGAGAAAGTTCTGGTGTGATACCTTTTTTGAAAAAATAATAATTTTTGGTTGGCTTCTTTTTTTCTTGAGAAAAGACTGAGTTACGTTCTCTCAATTCTCGAACCTCGTGCATGATTTTTGGACTTTGCTTCTTGCTTTGCTTTCATGGCATTTTTCTCGTGTCACCAGGGTATGATTCTACTTATTGTTTTCTAACTTCGTGAGAGAAGAATTTTTGTGCCTGCATCATTTTTTGTTTTTTGATGCCCTTATTCCTCCTTGATTATTTGAAAGCTTTTTGATACAGCTTACTTGTTTATTTTCTTTTGCATGGTCAACATCCTTCCTCACCCAAGACATAGCCCTGGGCCTTTTGGCCTAGCTGTCACTCTTGGTGTGGTTCTCGCCGCCATTTTCTCCCTTTTTTTTGTTTTTGTTTTTTCAATATTCTTTTTTTTGGCACTGTGGGATTTACCCTCTTTTCTACTCTTTCAATTTTTTCTTGTACCTACTTTGTTTCCCTCACTTTGTCAGGTTTTCTGAGTATCATCATCCTTGCGACTTGAGAATGTTTGCTTTGAAAGTTTACATTTGACATCATCATGTTGTGTTTGTGATTTTCTGTCCGAGAACCTTTGTGAGCGTATCTTGAAAACTTCTTGGGCGAAAAGAAGCTAGGCCAAAAGTCTTTTTATGGGGCTTGTTCCCTATGTTTTGCTAAATTTTCTCATTCCAATCTTTCTATCTATCTTTCTCTGATATCATTTCAAATGGGACTTCTTTGGTTTTAGAAAGGGCTTGAGATTGCCAATAGAAAGGGCTTTGAATTCGTGCATGTGGAAAGGGCTTGGGTTAGTGCCTATAAAAAGGGCTTGGATTGGTGCCTATAGAAAAGGCTTTTGAAATGGTGTCTATAAAAAGGGCTTGGGATTTGCCTGTTAAAAGGGTTTATGAAGTAATTTGCCTCTCTGGGAGAATTTGTGATGTGATTCGACTCTCTGGGAAGACATGCGAAGTGATTTGCCTCTCTAGGAGACTTTGCGAAGTGATTCGCCTCTCTGGAAGACTTTGTGAAGTTGTGAGAATCCGCAAATGCGACCCTCGGGTCTCGTTCCCGTTGTTGGGTGTCTGAAACGTCGGAACGGATTCCGTCGTTCCTTTTGCTGGAGTATCTTGGTTGATGGTTCACATCAGGTGTTCCTATGTTTTATTTCTAGATGCAAGAAGGTTCGTTCAGAGTCACTAGTACGTTTTACGAGAAAACGGACAAAGACTTATAACCCTATATCTCTCATAATTACACCAAAGTACCCTCGGGTTTTGGAAAATTACATAATTTACCCATATAACCTTATAACTCTCATAATTACACCAAAGTACCCTCAGGTTTGGAAAATTACATAATTTTACCTTTATAACCCTATATCTCTCATAATTACACCAAAGTACCCTCAGGTTCGAAAAATTACATAATTTTACCTTTATAACCCTATATCTCTCATAATTACACCAAAGTACCCTCAGGTTTGGAAAATTACATAATTTTACCTTTATAACCCTATATCTCTCATAATTACACCAAAGTACCTTCAGGTTTGGAAAATTACATAATTTTACCTTTATAACCCTATATCTCTCATAATTACACCAAAGTACCCTCAGGTTTTGGAAAATTACATAATTTTACCCTTATAACCCTATATCTCTCATAATTACACCAAAGTACCCTCGGATTTTGGAAAATTACATAATTTTACCTTTATAACCCTATATCTCTCATAATTACACCAAAATACCCTCAGGTTTTGAAAAATTACATAATTTTACCCTTATAACCCTATATCTCTCATAATTACACCAAAGTACCCTCAGGTTTTAGAAAATTACATAATTTTACCCTCATAACCCTATATTTATATATACATCTCTCTTTGTTGTCTGTAGTGGGTTGGCTGAGGTTGGGGTTCTCCCAACACTATTTCTCTGGAGTGGCGACAGGCACCGGCCCCTGTCTAGGAGTTGGTTCTTGCGACTCCTTTTGCCTCTCTCTTTGACGCCCTCCCGGAGCGGGTATCTAGGGCGGCTGTGTTGGTGTCGGCTCTGGCCTGTCACTGGTGGGACACCACTCACACCTTCCACTGGAGCTGGGGGGAGATGAGGATGACCTCCCTCGACTTATTTGCTTTGACTGGGATTCCTTCAGGGGGTCCCTATACAGATCGATGTCCCCTTGCGTCTGACGACAGAGGGCATTGTTGGTGCACTAGGATGGTTCCCGGAGCGACGGAGTTCCGGTGATACGATTCCTCGGGTTGTCTTAGTTACGCGGCTAGCTACAAAGAGAGCTCGATTAGTTGCTTCAGGGGTGCCAATGACCCGTCAGGAGGCGCACCAGTATGCCCGTGTTCTTCTTTTGCTGACGTTCCATGATCTGTTCGAGGCCCGTGTGGGGGACACAGCCCATCTCTGGTGGCTGCCCTATCTCCGGGATTTCAGCATCATGTTCGACTACAATTGGGGTGGTTTTATTCTTGTCGTCCTTTACGATGCTATGGACCAGGTTTCTCGCCACTTAGCCCTGAACCTTAAGAGCTTTTCTTTACTGTGGGAGGTATATACTTTTGTTTCCTTATCTTTGCTTCAGTCCCTTTATTTTTTTATCATCTGTTGTTGCTGATATTCTTTATGTCTTTTCTTCAGAGTTGGTTCATGGCTTATACCCGCCTGGGTCGCGCCCAGGTGGATCTCATCGTTGAGAACGAGAATTAGTTTCCCTTTCTCCGCTGATTCATCGCGGGGAACTACAGGGCTCCCTATGTATACCGGACTCGGGAGACCGGAACTGCTGCCGTCCACAACCTGTTGGAGGAGCAGGTAAATATCTTAGTATTCTTTCTTTTAAAGCAGATAAATAGTAAATGTAATGCAAATAACTGAAATAAAATATTATTTTTGTTCAGATTGAGTGGGCCCCCTGGAGTGATCTGGGCCTCCACTTCGGATATGGCCGTACTCTGACTGCCTCGAGGATCAGGCGGCTTATCAGGGATGAGTACGGCATCCACTTCTACTTGGGCGAGATAGTTATTCGCCAGCATACACCGGCGCAGTGGCCTAGAGTTCCTTCATTCCCTCCAATTCTGATGAGGCGGACGAGCGAGATTGATCCGGTGACGGTGCAGGCGTTGGTTAACGGGCTCGATTTCCAGCCGTTCACCGAGAAGGGGAATTATGTTGTCTTTGCTGCCCGCTACTTTATGAGGGAGCCGAAGGGGACTCGGGGACGGGTCTTCTATGAGAGATACTGGGCGTTGGGAGGCGATCCCAACTATATACGAGGGCAGACTCATTTGTCCAAGACGGTCCCTAGTCATCTGCCTCCTGTCCCTGATCAGAGGGACAACATCCTAGACTCTGATGATGATGACCCTGAGGGAGAAAGGGACGTCCCTGCTGCTGCTGAGGGTGGTGATGACAGGCCTGAGGGAGGTGATGATGGACCCGAGGGCGGTGAGGGAGGTGGGGCAGCGGCTGTTCCGGAGCAGCCTCCTCAGACGACACCTATGGAGGAGAAGCGTGTTGAGGGTTTCGAGTTCCCTACCGGTCCGTCTGTATCTCCGGGGGCTGTTTTTTAGGCTGCTGAGGGAGGGGCAGCAGATTTTTCGGAGCGATCCTGGGAGCCTACGGACTTTGGGGTCAACTATGAGCAGTTTGGGCGGACCCCTCCTGCTGCTGTGAGTACTCCTTCTAGCGGGGTCCCGCCTCTACGAGCGACTGCTATTGCGGATCCTCCGGGCGTTCGTACTTATGCCACCTTGACTCCGCTTCCGTCAGCTGCTATGGGCCCTCTGGCCCGATCTCCAGGTCTCGGGGGTTCTTCTTCCCGGCCTCCTCTGTTCCCGATCCGCGAGGAGGGTGGATCCACTTCAGTTGATGTACCGGCGGGTCTATCTGTTCCTCTGGTTGACATCCCATCCCTTCCTTGGGACATTACGTATGTTGGTGCCGGTCTTCGCCGCTACACCGTGCCTGAGTATCCTTTACCCGAGGATACTTTTGACTACCTGGGCGACCGCGTGGGTGACGAGGTATGTCTCTTCTATTCTGTCTTCTGCTTTTCTTTTATATCTATTTATCTTTAAAGTGTGCTAACTCCATTTCTTATGTTTTTTTTGCAGCGGGTGAGTGTTCGTGCAGCTGATCTGAGAGCTCTCCATGCCCAGTACCTCTACAACTGGAACCTCCTCCAGTTCGTTGGTCAGGACCCCATGGCATACATGCGCGATTACCAGAGGGCGATCGATGTATCTCTTCGGGTGGACGACCCTCTGTCCTCTTCTCGTGCGCGGACCGAGTCTCGAAGGAGGAGTAGCCGGACCTCTAGGTGTTCACGGTCCTCAGTGATTCGCCCCACGGCACTGGTCCAGTCGACGGGGCCTTCTCAGGCAGCAATTCTTTCTCACCCGGATGTTCCAGTTAGGGCCAGCAATATTTGACCCGACACGCTAACTCGACATGGAGTTAGCGGGTTCGGGTCAAGCATAAATGGGTTCGGGTCAATTTTGGGTCAGACACGCTTAACTCGTAAACTAAACGGGTCGTGTTCGGGTTAACTCGCTAACTCGAAATTGACCCGCAATTAACACGATTATTATTTTTATTTTCTTTTAAAGCTATATATATATATTATTTTGCCAACTTTCTTGAACAATTATATTCTTATTTGGAGTATTGGTAGTAGATGATAGTTATTATGTTTTTAATGATGGATAAAGTACTAATTTTTTATGTTTATGCTTCGGTGATGGAATGCTATATATTTTGACTCTAGATTATTAATATTGAATTTTGGTATTAGGTGATACTCATTATTACTTATTAAAAATTTAAAACTATTATAAAACAAGTTAATTTTTTTTACATGAGACTTAATTGTCATTATAATCTTAAAAGGTTAATCGTGTCGTGTCGAGTTACAGATTTAACATGACCTATTTATTAAACGGGTTAGTCGAGTTGTGTCGTGTAACTTGTAAAATAAATAGGTCGTGTTCGAGTTAATATAAATGACACGATTAGTTAAACGGGTCGTGTTCGGATTGACACTAATACTGTAATATTTGTGTGTTGACACGACCCGAACACGACACGCGAACCTGAATTGCCTGCCCTAGTTCCAATGGTCGATCCTACGCCGGAGGAGGGCTCTGGTGATAGTGGTAGCGTGTCGAAACGCGCTAGGATAGATTAGTTTTCTTTTCCTGCATTTAGTTAGCTCAGACAGACATGTATTTATTTTTAGACGCTTAGACAAATATTTTAGTTTTGAAAACTGTTCTTTTTATTGGATTTATGAAAAATCTTTATTTGTGTCTGATGATATACTTTTATTCTCTATCTGTGAAAGGTATATTTATATGAATTAGTATTTTTAGGTGTCATACCTTGTAGTGTAGTGATACTTAGGGTTCCTGCAAAAGAACAAAGTGAGAACAAGAATGCATTCAGAAGTGATTCTTTTGGCAAAAATGACTCTCATGTGTAAGAAAAGCAAAAATAGGGTGACAACAAAGGGGATTGTCGCGCGACAATCCCTCCTGGATATGGGTTTGTCGCGCGACAAACAGGTACAGGACACTCTCTTTTTTTTTTGCTATAGATACACCCAAAACACGCATTTCTTATCGTACAAATTCTGATTTTTCTTATGTTGAAACCCGAGACGCTCTGATATCTTCTGAGAATGGTTTGAACTTTGGTGCTTTTAGCCCTTTAGCGGGCTGGTGCCATCGTCTTGTAGATTTTTTCTTTTTGCGAGGCGCTTTGTATTTCTGGAACCATGCGAACCATCTTTTCCGTTTTGGGCTAGATGAGCTTTGCCCGACTTATGAAGAGTTTTTCTGGCTATTGCGTTCTGACGTTCGTCTCCCAATGGCCGTCCCCATAGATGAAATAGGTCCTCGAGACATACTGATTGCTCTGTTAGCCATTCCCCAAGTGGCTTGTGATGGTTTTATTATCGACGGGCTTTTTGATCTCCACAAAATGGTAAGGTTTTTCCATCGTTATGAGGACAAGCTTCTTATAGCGTGGGGCGTACTGCGACAGCCTTGATTTATCTTGTTTCTGATATGCTACTGGTGACGGGCTCTTCCTGTGTCGATCCGACTATTCTGAGTTTGATTTACCATACTAGGAATGGGGAGTCTATAGTGCCCATCGTTCTTGCAGAGACCCTGAATGGCCTAGACGATCTTCAGAGAGGGGTCTCACCCTTCTTCAGGGGAAGTCCACGCTTGCTATACATGTAGCTGTTGGAGCGTTTCCGATCGGTGGGTTTTAACGGGATTCGTCTTGACAACCCGACGCACTTCTTTCGTCGTCCCCTCTTTGGTGCTTTGACTATGTCTTCCTTTGATTGGACGGTGTGGTTTTCGGAGAATTTTTGAGCCATTTGGTGGAATATTCCTTGGTGGAAACTGAGGGCGATGGTGCTTAGTACCGGGGGTCAGAATTACGTTTGACTCCGTGGGCTCTGGTTTACTTCCTTTTATCTCCCAAGACGTCTTCTTCGGCAGTTCAATATTCCTCAGGACATTCTCCTCGGCCTGAACAACTTCTCGTCTGAGTCTAAGTTTGTGACCCAGCATGTTTCTTTATCGGTGGAGAGAATGTGGCGTGCTCGATTGACTCGTCAGTTCAATTATGCCCGTTTTGGTATTTCCAGGCCCCTCCGTGTTGACATCATCCGTTCTCGTTGGGGGTTTCTGGAAGGAGAGCTGATTAATGATCCCTTCCAAATGGAGTGGTTCCGGTTTATGGATTCTGAGCCTACAAAAGATAGCATTGTTTTTGCATACCAGATCTTGGATGAGGCTCGAGTTGATTTGGCTACTAAGGACCCTGCTTGGCCAACCCCTAGGGATTAGGTTTTTTCGTATATTGTATCTCATTTATAATTTTCGATGTTCTGAACCACCTTAATAATAAACAAGAGACTCTTTATGAGAAATTAAATTTCTTTACAATGTTTGAACCGGGCCTGAAGTCACTTCTCAGGTTGCATACGTTCCCCTTTTTTATTTTACAAAGAACAAAAATTTGAGTTGGGGCTCAGGTTTACGTAGTTCTTATCTATTCATGTTACATGTATTGATAATACTTCTTCAATCGATCCATGTTGACTGGTGAATGCAGTAACTGTCCGTCTAAGTCGGCGAGTATAGCGGCACCCCCTGTATCGATCTCTTTGACAATGTATGGCCCTGTCCACTTCTGCCCGAACTTTTCCCTTGGGTCTCTGGCCGGTTCTCAAATTTCTTTCAACACGATGTCGTTCTTATTGATACCTCGTGTCTTTACTTTTTGGTTAAATGCTCGAGCGATTCTCTTCTGATACTTAGAGTAGATTTGGCATTTGTGACAACAGCGTACGTGTTTAACGCAGTCGTTCTGTAGGGTAGACCAGTAATATCCTTACCTGATGATTTTGCAGGCAAGTGTATGACCGCTCATATGAGGTCCGCAATCACCCCCATGTATCTGATCCATCATCTTAACAGATTCTTCTTCAGTGAGACATTAGAGATGGGTCCCGTCGTAATTTCTCTTATACAGCCTTTCGGCACAAAGTATGAACCATGATGCTAATCTTCTAAATGCGACCCGCGTTCTCTTGTCCGTTTGCTCGAGATACCGGTAATTCTTCAACAGGTTCCAGATGTAGTAAAACCAAGTGGTTGAGTCCCCATTCTCTTCATTCTCTACCTCAAGGGCCATGCAGTGTGCTGGTCATGATCTTCTTTGCACTGTAAGAGTTATCTCTTCCATCCTCTCCGGGATATCGATCATAGATGCCAGGGTTGCTAGTGCGTCAGCAAAGCTGTTTTGTGACCTGGGGACATAGTAAAACTCTGAATGCTCAAACCTTCCCGCGACATCCTCTAGTCGGGTAAGGTAAGGGACTAATTTTTTATCTCTGATCTTCCATTCCTTCAGAACTTGGTGGACCACTAATGTTGAATCTCCGTATACCTGTATTCTCTTTATACCCCTTTGGAGTGCGATTTCTATCCCGATTATACAGGCTTCATATTCGGCCATGTTGTTGGTGTAGAAGAAGTCTAGACGATACAATACCGGGGAGTGGATTTGGCTGGAGAGATTAACAGGATGCCTATCCCGTTCCCGTTCCCGTTTCGGTTGGCGACCCTGTTAAAGTATAATTTCCAATCTTCATCGATCTCAACATTCATAATAGTTTCGTCTGGGAATTTGGCTTCTTCTAGCATATCCCCCAATATTGGATTGTGGGCCAGGTAATCAGCTATAATCTTGCCTTTGACTGTCTTCTGGGTCATGTAGGTGATGTCGAATTCGGAGAGCAAGAATAACCATTTTGCCATACGGTTCGAGAGAGCTGATTTCTCGAAGAGCTATTTCAGCGGATCTATGCGTGATGCCAGGATGACCGGAAAAACTAACATGCAATGCCGTAGTTTTTGTGTTACCCAGATGAGAGCGGTACATAATTTCTCCAACGGCGTGTAGTTTATCTCAAATGGGGACAGTTTCTTGATGATGTAATAGATGGCCTGTTCTTTTTGTGTATCGGTCATATGTTGGGCAAGCATGGCTCCTGCAGCTGAATCGATGACGGTCAAGTATAGAATTAGTGGCAGTCCGATCTGTGGCGGGGCTAACACTGAGGGTTTGGAGAGGTAGTCTTTTATTCTATCAAAAGCTTCCTAGCACTGATCGTCCCATTCTCCTGGTGAAGACTTTCTCATGAGTTTGAAGATAGGTTCGCAAGTCTGAGTAAACTGAGAGATGAACCTGCTAATGTACTACAAATTACCCAAAAATCCCCAGACTTCCTTCTCTGTACGAGGCTCGGGCATGTCTCGGATAGCTCAAACTTTGACAGGGTCTACCTCGATTCCCTTTTTACTGATGACATAGCCTAGGAGCTTTCCTTTGGTTACCCCAAACACGCATTTCTGCGGATTGAGTCTCATCTGATACTGGCGGAGCCGGTTAAAAAAGGCTCGCAAGGCTGGTTCATGGCATTCCCTCTCTTTTGACTTGATTATCATGTCGTCCACATACACCTCTACTTCTTTGTGAATCATGTCGTGGAAGATAGCTGTTGCTGCCCTCTGATATGTTGCTCCGGCATTCTTCAGCCCGAATGGCATAACGGTGTAACAGTATGTCCCCCACGGTGTGATAAATGATGTTTTCTCTTGGTGATTCGGGTGCATCTTGATCTGATTATACCCGACGAAACTGTTTACAAACGACTTCAAAGCATGGTTAGCGGTATTATCTACTATCAAATCGATGTTGGGTAATGGGAAATCGTCTTTCGGGCAGGCTTTATTGAGATCTCGGTAATCTACGCACATGCGGACTTTTCTATTTGCTTTTGGGACGGGAACAATGTTGGCTAACCATGAAAGGTACTCGATCACTCGTAAGAACCCCACACTCAGTTGTTTTATCACTTCTTCTTTCACTTTCAGGGACCATTCAGGCGTAAGCTTTCTTAACTTCTGTTTGACGGGTCTAATCTCCGGCTTGGTGTGTATTTCGTGCATGACTATCTGGCTGTTCAAACCTGGCATATCTGTATAGGACCAGGCAAAGACATCCACGTACTCATTCATAGTTTGTGTGAATTCGTCTTTTTCTGTCTCGCTTAGACTTGCCCCAATACGGACCTCTTTCCTTTCTTCTTCCGTCCCGAGATTAATTAAAAGAGTGTCTCCCTCCTCACTCTGTATATGCTGCTCCTCTCGTTCAGGGTGTTCGTTTAGTCTTTCCATCTCCACATAAGTAATTACAGAATCAAAACTAAAAGGATAACGCAAAACAGAGTCTTCTTCATTAATAATAGTGCTTATAGGTACAAGTTTAAAAAGTAAATCTAAGAGCGACTCCTCCCTAGTCTTACCTCCACTCTTATCTCTCACCCTTACAATTTCACTCTTTTCCCCCTTTTTTCTGGTAATTCGGATCAACGTGTATCAAATGTACAGGGTCATCTCTTGGTACGTCATCCCCTAGAGCCATGATGTCGAAGAGATCTCCGATCATTTCTTCCTCTTCATCGTCCTTGTCTTCATTTTCTTCTCTCGGCCTGATCGTCAACTTGGTAGAGAAGTTGTGTATAATATTTTCCTTGAGATAGAGGTCCTCTTCATAGAAGATTTCCCATCCTGGAAGGTTATCTCCGTCGCTGTTTCTCCAAGGCTCCTGAAAGCCGCAAAAGGGGAAGTCTTATCCTTCTTTGACGAAAAACCCATTCAGAGAGCTAAAACTTGGATACTGATGCCCTCAACCCTTTTTCTCTTGGTTGTCTTCTTCAGTGTGCCGGTACCCCAACCCTTCTCTTTCATGCCTCGTCACTGGTTCTAAGGCCTGAAATAATCCTAGCTGTCCCATTCCCAGACTGGCCCCAGGTAAGTATTTCATTATTCTCAGCATATTTGTGATCTTGGTGCTGAGACCGGGGATATTATCAGGGGGTAGATACTCGATTCTCTGGGTGGTGTGAGCTTGTACTTGAGGCTCGTAAGAAAAGCCTCCCAGCCGTGTGCTCTGGCTCCCGATGCCTAGAACAGGTAATTCTAGATATGCCAAAGTCCTCTCAGGATCTCCTTAAATGGTGATTATATTCCCTTTGAATGGTATCTTGATCTTCTGGTGTAAGGAGGAGGGGAGTGCTCCTATGTCATGTAGCCATGCCCTTCCCAACAAGAGGTTGCAACTAGAGGGAATGTCTATGATTTGGAAGTCGGCTGGAAAGTTTCCGGGACCGACCATGAGATCTAGCTTTAGGGAACCCAGAACGGCCCTTCTGGTGTTGTCATAGGCTCTAACGGTCACAGCTGATGGAGAAAGTTCTGAGTCTAAGATACCCAGACATTTGGCGGTTTTCAAAGGGCAGACATTTATAGTTGACCCGTTGTCGATGAAGACCTGCGGCAGGATTTTCCCTCGGGTTCAAACAGTAATATGGAGGGCCAGACTGTGTTTCTTCCCTAATGGAGATAAGTCTTCATCCCGAAAATGACAGACTCCTTTGGACTGTAAGGGACCCGATCATGTTTGGCAATTGTTCGGGCGTAGAGTCTGGTGATATGACGGCCTCATCTAGGAGTTTGATGAAGGCGGTCCTGTGAGGTTTGGAGGCGACCAAGAGGCCCCAAATGGTGATGTGTGCCTGGGTTTTCTTCAACTGTTCCAGTACTCGATTGTCTCATATTTCCTTAGGAGGTGGTGATTTCTCGGTATCCATTGGGGGTGGCTGGTATGCCCTTCCTGAACGGGTAATTTGTTGTATCCAAAGGGATGCTGGGTCTGACCCCTCTAAGGCTTCCGATGACTCTGATTTTGCCGACCAACTGAAAGTTTTGGGGAGGTTTCTGTCATACAGATTGTCTCTTTGGGAAGGCCTCGGTGCTTCCATGGTTGTTTCTTCTTATCCTGGGTCCATCATATCCCAGATTTTCCAGGATTAGTTTTGATTGTGAGCGGTTGTGGGATCCCCTGATTGGCCTTTCTTAACCCATGCCCGGGTAGGAAGTTCATTTTAGCCATCCATTGATCGATTATCAAATTTAGGCCTGGGGCCACTTGAGCCTTTGTTGGCAGCACAATTAGTGAGTTGTAGGCTGGGTCACCCCGGATGAGTCCCACGGGATCAAAACTTTCTTCATCAGTGGTTAAGGCATTAATTCCCGCAGGTGGAGCATGGTTAGGAAGGGGGTTGTTGGTAACATTGGGCCTGCCAGGTGCGGGGATGGTTCCGGCTTTAATGAGGTCCTGGATACAATGGCGAAGAGCCAAGCATCGTTCTGTGTCATGGCCCATTGTTTGATGGTATGCACAGTTCTCATTCATTCTCTAGGTGCTGGGAATAGGGTTTGGTGGGGGGCGCGGGTTGAGTAGAGCGATCAGTCCTGCCTTTCGGAGTAGTTCCAGGCTTTTAACCAGGGTAGTGAGAAGGGTGCAGAAGTTTCTCCTTTTCTTGGCCTCGGTGCCTTAAGAATCTCCTTGTGCAAGCCAACTCATCGGAGGGGCTTGTTGTGACGGTTGGAAAGGGGTTTTGTTGATAGGGGTATGAGATTAGTTAATTCACGGCTGGAGTGGCTGTCTTTCTCCCAGTGTATGAGGCTTTCTTGGTATCAGTCTCTGCCTTCTTGGCCAATTTTTCCTCTACTTGGGACCCCATACTCAACAGGGCTCTGAAGTGTGGGAAAGCATGCTTTCCCATGCAACTCAGTACAGCTATGGTGAAATTCTTCTGTATGATCTCCAACTGTTCTTCTTCATCGGGCCGTTTGGACATTTGGGAGGCCATCTCTCTCCAGCGTGTGACGAAATCGCTGAAGCTTTCTTTCTCGCCTTGCTTGGCCATTTCCAGGTGTTTACGGGTAATTTCCAAATCCTCATTGGACCCGTATTTGGTTATGAAGTCCTTAACGATATCTTCCCAAGTCTTTGTGTGGTGTCTTTCTAAATTGAAAAACCATCTCAGGGCGGCCCCCGTGAGAGTCATGTGAAAGGCTTAAGCAAACTCCGGCTCTCCACAACCGGACACTTGCATGGATCTGATGTAGGATTGAAGATGAGTTTTCGGGGGCGTGGTTCCTGTAAATTTGGTGATGGAAGGGAGTTTGAATCCCTGAGGTAGTCTTGCTTATGGGTAGAAGGAGAAGGCATTCATATCTGTGATCTCGTCTACCCTTTTTATCAGAGAAATCCCTCTTTGCAAAACCTTCATCTGCTCTTTCAGTTTCTTCATTTCTTCACTTTCTCTTGACACCTCATCGGGCTGTTCCTGAACTATAACCGATTCTGCATACACTGCCCGAAGTCGGTTGATGTCTGGGTACTCATTAGGAGGGGCTACCGGGGCCGGTGGTGGAATAAGTCTTGCGGGGACTTGTGGCCATGGCTGGTATTGGGGATCAAGGCCTTGCTGAGGTTGTGGCCAGATGATGGATGGCTCTTGTTGTTGGTAAGTGGGGCTTGAATCCGAGGGCCATTGATTTTGATTGTTGGGATCGGTCTGAACGGGACCGGGTGGGGTAGGACCCGTTTGTGGTGTATTGGTTCCTTGAACTGAGGGAAGTACTTGCGATGACTGCCTTTGATCTCGATTCGGTGGTAGTCGTTCAAACCCCAGTGGTGTGGCCCGTCCGGCTGACAACTCTTCTACTCGGACTCGGGTATTATGTTGCTCGTTTGTGAGGCTTGCTAGATTCATGCTGACGGTCATCAACAAATGGTGCATCTCGACTAAAGTTGGCTGAACTGCAGACGCCTTGGCTAGGTTCTAATATGTCTCTTGATTCTCGCGCCCATCGGCCATTTCTGGTGTGCTTGGTCTTACTAGTCTTCCGGTATGATCTCGACCGGACCAACCTTCCAGACTGTCGTTGTTTATGGCTATAGACGAAACCACGTGGTGAAGATGAAGGAAGACTACGATGCGACTCAATTTTTGCCAAAAAAAACACTAAAAATTATCGAGAAAAGACTCGGATTTTAAAAAGGTGTTGTAAAGTAAGTCGTAGGGTGGTACATCCCCTACGGCTGTTTGACAAGTGTTTTAGCCGACTCGATCTTATATGCAGCGCAAGTGCACGAACGGTTAAGGCTTCAGGCTCCCTCCTATTTGCAAGACCTTGCGATATACCCGAGGGGCGGGTATGTGCAAGAGCCTTTTGATATACTTCCCGGGTACGTGAGTGTTCTCGTCACTCGATATTCCTCGAGGGCGTACTTGGCCAAGGATAGTGGAAGTAAATGCTTTCGGTTTATGTCGGCCCAAGCAAGCCAACTCCCTACTCACTTATAATACTTCCGAGGGTTTGGGGTAAATTCACACTCGTAGAACCAATGCATGATTTTGTGAAAGTGTGTGCAAAGTTCGAAAGGTTGATTTCACAGATATCATTATCTTCATTACGTATTTTTGAAAAAATCTCATTTTTAGAAAAAGGTTTCTTCTCAATCAATTAACACAATTAGGGAAAACAGTAAAAGCAGATATTCAACAAATAAACAAAAGTTCACATATAAGAGTCTAGTTTTCTAAAGTGTCCCCAGCGGAGTCGCCACTGTGAGAATTCGCAAATGCGACCCCCGGGTCTCGTTTCCGTTGTTGGGCGTCTGAAACGTCGGAACAGATTCCGTCGTTCTTTTTGCTGGAGTATCTTGGTTGATGGTTCACATCAGGTGTTCCTATGTTTTATTTCTAGATGCAAGAAGGTTCGTTTAGAGTCGCTAGTACGTTTTACGAGAAAACGGACAAAAGAGGTTGTGTAAGAGGAAAGGCTACAGTTAAGCCTTTCTTTACACGTTTGTCTACGAAACCAGGATTCTATAGGGTTTGGAAACTATATTACGGTTTGGGAAGGTGTTAAGCACCCATTCCACCCTTTCGGTCTCTAGTGGTCTTTTATATGTTTATTCTATGTTAAAAAACTTTGATGCTTTTACTGACAGTCTACTACTTTCTAAGTGAAAAACCTTAATTTTCGAAAACAGGGAAATGGATGAAAACCTATGTGTCCCGAGATCCAATGTTTAGTTTTAGGAAAGATAAATATAAGTGACAAGAGTTGTTTTTACTTTAGAGGGAGTTTTACCGTGTTATTTCTCAGATAACAATGATTTTTCTCGGATTTTGACTTGTTTCGGAAGAAAGTATTGGATCTTGTATCAGAACTAATTCAATATGGAATTGAAACTCTTGAGGGGAGTTCTACCAGACATATCATAATCCATGAAACGGATAGGATATACCGAGTTTTTAATTCCTAAGTAAGTTTTACTGGTCCGGGTTTTGAAAACAGAATTTTATCCGAATTATAATGTACTTACTCTTCTGGTTTTATAAATGATTTTATCAGGGTCTTTTGTTTTGAAAACGGTAGACTATTTGTAACTTGGCAATAAGTTTGTTCAAATAAAATGTGGACAAAACAACATAAATAAAACAAGTATGCAGATATTTAATGTCAAATACTAGAAGAGACTTTCTTTACCTTCCCGACAAGAATAATAATAAGAAAGGAAATATAATACGGCGGAGAGATTTCTGGCGATAATAATCTTTTCCTTCTTCAGATATTTTTGAGAATTCGATTCCAGATACGGGACACGTCAAGTGTCGTGAATAGATTCGATAATTCTTCAGAAATAAGATGAGAATCGAGAATGCTTGATGAAAGACTAGAAAATCAGATATAAGCGAATAATTCTTCAATCCCAAGTTGCTCCCCCTTGCTGCCCTTGAGGGTATTGGCTTATTTATAGTGGTGGGAAGAGTATGCGCGTGACACTTCCCCAAAATGGGCATATGTCGCGCGACAATATGTCCAATGTCGCGCGACAATATGTCCAATGTCGCGCGACAAACGGCTGAAATGATGTTTCTGACGGACTGATTTGTCAGAGAGTGGATGATCGGGGTCAGAGGGGTTTGTCGTGCGACAAAGGAGTGATTGTCGCGCGTTATACTGATATGTCGTCCGACAATCATACTTAAAAATAGGTTTGTTGGCCAACAAACCCTTCCGGGATAGTTTCGGGTGCTCGGGTAGGTCCCGGACTCCAAAAATAGTAGTTCTCGAAAATCGTTAGGGTTCTTGCGGGGGTCACGGATCGGGGTGTTTACAGAAATGATTCGCCTGTCTGGGAGACTTTGTGAAGTGATTTACCTCTCTGGGGGGACATGCGAAGTGATCCGCCTCTCTGGGAGACTTTGTGAAATGATTTACCTCTCTGGGAGGACATGTGAAGTGATTCGCCTCTCTGGGAGGACATGTGAAGTGGTTTATCTCTCTGGGAGGACATACGAAGTGATTTACCTCTTTAGGAGACTTTGTGAAGTGATTCGCCTCACTGGAAAACTTTATGAAGTGATTTACCTCTCTAGGAGAACAAATGAAGTGATTCGCCTCTCTAAGAGACTTTGTGAAATGATTTACCTCTATGGGAGGACATGTGGAGTGATTCACCTTTCTGGGAGACTTTGTGAAATAATTTACCTATCTGGGAGGACATGCGAAGTGATTCACCTCTCTGGGAGGACATGCAAAGTAATTTACCTATCTAGGAGGATATACGAAGTGATTTGCCTCTCTGGGAGACTTTGGGAAGTGATCCGCCTCTCTATGAGACTTTTTGAATTGATTTACCTCTCTGGAAGGATATGCGAAGTGATTCGTCTCTCTGGGAGACTTTGTGAAATGATTTACCTCTCTGGGAGGACGTGTGAAGTGATTCGCCTCTCTGGAAGATTTTGTGAAATGATTTACCTTTTTGGGAGGACATGCGAAGTGATTTGCCTCTCTGGGAGACTTGCGAAGTGATTCGCCTCTCTGAGAGACTTTGGGAAGTGATTCGCCTCTATAGGAGACTTTGTGAAGTGATTTATCTCTTTGGGAGGATGCGAAGTGATTCGCCTCTCTGTGAGACTTTGTGAAGTGATTCACCTCTCTAGGAGGACATACGAAGTGATTCACCTTTCTGGGAGGCTTTGCAGAGTGATTCGCCTCTCTGTGAAACTTTATGAATTGATTTACCTCTCTGAGAGGGCTTGTGATCTTATCTTAATGATCGGGAGTGCCTTGATTGGCATTGCGATGGCGGTGTGACTAATCCTCGAAATATACACCGGTATGCGATGGTGAAACCTGTCTGGTAGGTCATGGAGCCTGGTGCTTATCTCTGCTTGGGCCGGTGCACGTTACACTTATGCAAGTGTTCATGTGTATACACTATGCAAATGCTCATGCATGCTTTCCTAAATTTCAAGCATTTGCATACTTCTTAAATCATTGCACCATCGTTTTAAAAACTTGGTTTTGAAGATGTTATGAATCTTGAGTTGCCTGATTTATAAAGTATGTTACTCTACTTAAAATTATCTAAGTGCAGATGTATGCATGCAAGACCGACCATTTTCAGATAACATAGCAACACTAAAAAGGCAAATATTGATTTTTGGTCAAATAGTGAGTGAGTGGAAGGTGATATCTGTAATAGGAGAAATGGCGTGCTTCCGTCTTGGAATTTAGTTGATCCAGCGTCATGCTTCTGTTTTGATAAGTTGCTATCTCCTTCTTGATTCTTGAGCTTGTCAGAACCCATGCGCGTTGCTGGTTTTGCTTATACCCTCAGTCTCAGAAGAATTCCTGATGTTCTGCATTTTCGTGAGTGGGTGTGAGCTGGCTTGATCTTTGAGTGAGGCAGGGCATTCAGTTGGTAAACCGATTGATTTTGTTGACTTGATTTTTTTGAGGCAGGGCATTCAATGGTTATATGATTCCACTTTCTTGTAGTGCAGCTAGAGTCTTACTTAATGAGGCTGGAAGGCGAACAAAACGTCGACCCTTAGTTTTTCTAGTATTCCGAGTTTGATTAAGTAACCCTTGGCTAGGTGCAAACCCCTGCTCTCGTGGGTATTGAAAATTAGTTCGTTGGTAAGGACTCGAATTCTGATTGGACCACACTTGATTAACAGTAGAAGTAGATTTCTTGTATTGAGACGAGGCTTTTTTAACCTCGTCGGCTCTTGTAAGCTCTTCTTCGGTTTCGTTGGCCACGTGCATCAAAGCCTTGTATTTCTCAAAATATTGTCGCCCCATGCCACCCCTGATATCAGGCTAAAAATTCTTGACAATTAACCCCAGCTGTTCTTCTTCAGAGATCCGATCAATCATCTGCGATGCCAGTTTCCTCCAGCGCGTGATAGATTTCACCTTTGTGAATCATGTAGAGGATCCATATGAGGAGACTAGGGTTTGAAAGCATCAGATTGCGATTTGGTTAGATTTTTTAATTCTCGCTGGGCTGCGAAAATTGATTGTTTTTGCCATCGAAACGACTTCTGATCGTCCTGATTTTTTGCAAAATAATAATAAATTTGCATTCCGAACGACATATCCAAAAATCAGCTCGATCAACGGTGCGATCAAAAGTTATGATTGATTTACGACTGTAGTACCGAAAACCTAAAGATCTTTTATCGTATTCCTTCCGCCATCAAATCTTGCACCGAGTGTGGGCTACGTTATCTCCAAGATTTTCTCCTCTCTCAATAGAACAAACCCTAACTCATTATAATTATTGTTATAATAAGAAGAGACAAGGCCGGCGTATATATAAGGCTACGATAGGGACCTTAAGGAGAAATAAATGTTTGAGGCTTCCTATGAAAAGTTGGAATCCTAATTCCACTATGAATTAGTTCCTTTCATAAATTATAATTCGCACCACTAAAGAATTATAATTGCACTCATGTCCTTATCTCAAAATTTAATTTCGAGCTTGTTGTTATTAAATACTTATTATTCTCCCCACGTTAAGATTACAGATAACCGTTGTTTAAATTAAATTACTGACAATTAAATTTAAATGACTTCTTAATCAATGAGCCTACCACTTAACTTATTTGACATGTCGGATTAACATAATCCACCTGCAGGGTTTGACATTAGCAAAACTTATAAGTTTCTCAATGAGCTATCATCAATCCCTATACCAGGACGTGGATTCCGTTAATAATTAATATTCAACATACATATAGTGTCGTCATCCAATTCACGAAGATTATTGATCCATAAATGAATCTCACTATTAATGAGTCAAAACGACAAACACTACATATATATGTCTATTAATTATTTCAAGATTAAGAGCATAAGTAATCATAATAACCATGGGATTTTAAATTGTTTTATATAGTCAGTATAAAAATAATTAACCCAAAGCAGTCCTATACAATACACACGAAGTGTACTAGCACAACGAGTTAAAACTATATCGTTTCTTATAGTTAAGATAAACTACTAAAACTTGTGATACAATCCTACCGATAGGTGTCCAATTCCATATAAGGCCGTGAACCATTAAATTTATATTCCACAAGAACCGATGATATGATCTTCTGTGTATAAGCTATACTCCACACACCAAATCATCTACTATATGGAATAAGAGACACACACATGCACAATATTTAAATAAATAATATAATGCAACCATTGTCTATAAAGATTCTCATTAAAATAGCAAAATCGAGTTTATAACATATCCAAACCAACAACAAAATTATGACTTTTAGCATATCACTCCAACAATCTCCTACTTAGACTCAAAGCCATATAACTATGCATCTCACTCCCATTTCCTCAACGTGAACACTCGATGTATTTTCCCTTCTTATGAATCCTCAGCTCTTTAGAGTTCGCAACTGTTTCACTATTATTAAAATAAAGTGAAAAAGCTGATTACACTGAAAGTACCACATTTGGATTCATATGGAAGTTCTTGAGCCAAACTGCTGCCTCAGCTGCTTCTAAAGTAGTCATATATTCAGCTTTCATGGTGGAGTCAGCAATGCATGACTGCTTGACACCCCTCCAACCAATGACTCCATCCTCTTAGAGTAAACACATAACCTAAAGTTGACTTTCTGGAATCCTAACATTTGACTAAAACTTATGGTCTGTGTATCCAACAGGTACGACTGTTTGCCTGGTAAACTAACATAAAATTTCGAGTCCTTTTAAGATACTTAAGTATATGTTTTACCGCAGTTCAGTATTCTTTCCCTGAATTAGACTGATATCTGCTAACCATATCAACAGTAAAGCAGATGTCTGATCTAGTACACAATATAGCATACATGAGGCTTCCTACTGCCGAAGCATAAGGAACTGCCCTTATCATCTCTATCTCATCATGTGTCTTATGACACTGTTCTTGGATAGAGTGATTCCAATCCTAAAAGGGATAAACCCTTTCTTAGAATCCTGTATATTAAATCTGGCAAGAATTGTATCGATAGAAGTACCTTGCGAAAAGCCCAACATCCTATTTTTCGATCTCGCATAAGCTTAATACTAAGGTTGTGACTGACTTTTTTCAAGTCCTTCATATCAAGCTGACTTGATAACCATACCCCCACTAAAGATAATATTTACATCTCGTTTCCAATAAGTAAGATATTATCCACATATAATACTTAGAATACCACCGCGCTTCCGTTGCGCCTTTTGTACACACAAGACTCATCTGAATATTGATCAAAACCAAAAGATTTGATTGCATGATCAAATCAGATGTTCCAAGATCTAGACACTTGCTTAGCCCATAAATGGGCTTCTTGAGCTTGCACAACATATGCTCTTGGCCCTTTATTATGAATCCTTCTGGTTGTATCACATAGATGCTTTTATCAAGACTTCTATTAAGGAAATCTGTCTTGACATCCACTTGCCAAATCTCGTAATCAAGATGAGCCGCAATAGATAAGAGAATTTGAATAGACTTTGGCATGGCTACCGGCGAAAAGGTTTCATCATAATTGATCCCCTTCTTTTTGAGTGAACCTTTTTAGCAACAAGCCTTGATTTAAGCCCGTCTAATCATCTCTATCTCTTATATACCCACTTGCATCTGATAAGTTTTATCCTTTCGGGTGGTTTTACAAGCTTCTAAACTTTGTTAGAGTGCATGGACTCCATTTTAGATTTCATAACCCTTTGCCTTTTTCTGTATCTTGAAGTACTTCATTGTAGTTAAAAAAGGGTTCGTTTCTTGTTCATCGGGGACCTTGTCGTAAAACCTCCCAAGAATATAAAATGACCAGGTTGACAAACAACCCTCCCACTATAACAAGGCACTACTTATGTTTGTGTACATTATGCAAATATTGAACTTACTAACTCACTATCCACATTTTGTGCTGGTTCAAGAACCCACGTATTAATGATTTGTTCAAGATGTGCACAAGTATCGGCAATCCTCCCACTACGACGAGGTAATGGAATGTCGATATTTATTTATTGTGGTATTTCCTCTTGTACTAAAGGTATAGACGAATTGTACCCTATTTTTCTCTTCTCTCATTTCCACTACAACAACATTACTCATGGGCTTATGGTCCATGATATAATCATCTCCTAAGAATCTGAAATTTATGACAATAACCTTACATTCTCGAGGATTATAAAATAAACCACCATTGATTCCTTTTGGATACGCAATAAAGAAACACACTTCTGTTCTTGATTTCAACTAATCTGCATTACCTTTCAACACGTGTGTTGGACTACCTCATAACCGAATATGCCGCAAACTGGGCTTACGTCGAGTCTATAATTTTATGGGTGTAGTAGGTACTGACTTTGACGGTACCAAGTTCAGAATATATCTAGCTATTTCTAAAGCATATCCTCAAAAATAATCAGGTAGGTCTGAATAACTCATCATAGATCTTACCATTTCTATAAGAGTCTTATTTCTTCTTTCTTCTACACCATCATACTGTGGCATCCCTAGTGCAGACTCCGTTTATGCCTTGAATTCTTTGAATTTTTCAAAGACTTTAGACTTACGTCGTATTAAGTAAATGTATCTATACTTTAAATAATCATCTACAAATGTGATGAAATACTCAAAGCCTCCTCTAGTCTGGACATTCATGTGACCATACAAATCAGAGTGAACCAATTTTAACTGTTCTTTAGCGCCGTAGCCTTTTTCCGAGAATGATCTCTTAGTCATTTTACCTTCTAAACAGGATTCACAAACTAGAAGTGCCTCCACTTCTAATGAACCTAATGGTCCATTTTCGACCAGTTTTTGAATTCTTTTTAGATTAATATGACCAAGGTGTAAGTGCCAAAAATATATTTGGTTAATTTTGAAGGTTCTTTTCTCTTAATTGGTAAACTATTAATGCTATTCAATTCATTCAGTTGTAGTACTGACAAGTCAGGATTATTAATGTAAAGATCAATCACTAATGTATGATGCGCCAAAGAATTGGTATAATTTATTATGTTAATTTATATTTGAAGAGCATATATTATTATTAATATTAGTATTTTTAATGGTTTTTCAGGTGTTAGTAAAGAATTTGGAAAAGATTGAGAAAATAGAGAAATTAAAGCCTGTGAAGACACCTAAAAGTGCTCAATACTTTCAGATGCATAACGTTTTACTTAGAATTCCAAATAATGCGATTCTTGAGCCTAAATTGAAGAGAATTTCGAGAGCTACAACTTTGTAGTTCAGCACTTTTTCTAATTCAGCCATCTCGGGGTCCGAAATTGCGACGCAAGATGCAGCAACGTAAATGGGCGAAAATTCAAATGTATTCAAATAAATGGGCCAAGCCCATTCAACAGCCAGCCCAATTGCATTTAATTAGTTAGCAGTCCACTAGCCTTGCAAAGCCCAAAGATCCATAAATCAAGCCTAAGCCCATTCAAAAACAATTCCTAATTAAAAGAGGATAGCTTCAATTATATAAAGGGGACAATTCTTAGAGTAACACACTGCCGATATTCTTTTCTTTCTTTTTCCTTTATTTATTTTTTAGTTTAGTTTAGTTTTGTGGAAGATTTTGAAGACTTTCAAGATTTGGAATTTATATTTATTTTTCAATTTAATTAATGCCAAGTAAGTTTTCTTTCAATCTTATTTATTATTATTTAATTTTTATTATGCTAGCGTAAATTTGTCCTAGGGTTAGGATGAGTATATTTAATTGATTCCCTTGCACGTATTCATGCCAATTAACTCTACCAATTTAATGCTTTAATATTAAATACAATTTTTCCTATTGGATGCTTATTTTAATTGATACAAAATAAAGTTGGATTCTCATTATTTTTTGTTGGATTCACCTTATGATTTGTTAAGAGCGGATATAGGGTGTGTTTTGACGGATATAGTGAGTGTTTTGATTTTATACATTAGTTTGGCTGTGGAAGAATTACAATTAGATTTTATAAATTAGTTGGACTTCATTGATTTTATTTTCCGCATCTAATAGAGTCGAGAGACCAAAAATTAGTGTGAGATAAGAGTAGAGTTTATGCGCATGAATACTTAGGAAGATGATATTAAATATATAACTCCAAAACCCTAGTCAATTAATTCATTAATTTTATTATCTTGCTTAGTAGTATTTAATTTAGTTCTATTAATTTAATTTACTTGCTTTACTTTATTTTGTTTAATTTGATTTATTTAGTTAGTTTGATTCTCATCAATTATTCTTGGCTAGATTAGGGATTAATGAAAGATTAACAAGACAAAATTTAAAACATACTGTTTGAGTCTCTGTGGGATCGACCTCGCTTATACGCTATATTATAAATTGATTCGTGCGCTTGCGAGTATTAAAATTTATCACAACAATGTACCAGAACAAACAAACTATTTATTTTTTCTAATGATAACTGATTTATCATTAAAATAAACAAAATATTTGTCCTCAACCAATCTATAAATAGAAATCAAATTGCTTTTAATGGAAGATACATATAGACATTCCTTAATCATTAATATCCTATTCTGACTAAACTAAAGACAAATATCTTATAATGCAACTGTTGCCACATTCGTAGCTGCCCATGTGTAAATTTTCTCTATTTTTTAAATTGTCTGATTTCCTGGAACTCTTGCAAAGTATTACAGACATGATTAGTGGCTCCCGAATCTACACACCAGGTACTGGTAGGTCGGATCACTAAACAAGATACAACAACAGATAGATGAAATTTACATATGTTGTTATAACAGTTTAGGAAACTGGGACAATCTTTCTTCAAATACACTTTCTACTGACAGTGAAAACACTAGCCCATAGGCTTTTTCACACCTCCTAAAGGTTTAGCGACTGCTGCACGCACTGTTCCTTGTGGGACTACAGCTTATGCATTCTTCTTATTCCTTTCTTGCTTTCGGGTATAGAAGTTGAAGCTTTCTCAGCCACTAGAGTACTAGCCAGCTTACCAAGGAGTTCCTCAGCTGCTTGAAATTCTTTAAGAAGTTCCAACAATGAATAAATCTTATTCATGTTGTAATTCTGTCGAAATCCCTTAAATAAGTCCAGCAGCGACTGGAGAACGATATGGACCTGAGTTTTTTCATCGATTTCAGCTCTAAAAATCTCTTAGTTCATTCAGAAGACCGATCATCTTCAAAACAAGATCCTTAACTCGGGTTCCTTCAGTAATAATCGTGTTCATGAGGCCTTTCATCGAAACCTACCTTGCGTCATGATCCTGATCCCCAAAAATATCTTTGAGGTTCATCATTATATCGTAGGCGGTGGCAAAAGACTAATGCTAATGTTGTAGCACATTTGACAAAAATGCCTGAATGTAAAACCACGCCATGTCATTAGCCTTTTTTCACCTCCGGCAAGCCTGAGTTTCCCCATCGGTCGCCCCCTGAGCACAAACTTATACTCTTTAACAGTAAGCACAATGTTCAAATTCCCTTTTTCAGTCAATATAATTAGGTCCAATCAATTTGTTTTAGTTAAGAATAATTAAAAGTGGATCAAAAGAGTTTGTCATTTTAAAACTTGAGAATCACATACAAATTATGATGGACAATAATAACTTTGAACACATATTTTAAGTATGGTAACCTCTACCATTTCAAAAAGGGTTCGCCAGCAGCCTAAGACTTTGAACAATATGCCCCGTTAGTGTGGTCGTCTATTATTCATTATTTTTTAAATAGATGTAAACCTATTAAATTTTACTATCTAGACAATGCCTTATTGTCAAGCAATACATACTATCTAAACAATCCTCTAGTGTCAAGTAAAATTTAAATAGCCGACTTCCTTTAGTCCTAAAAATAATAGTAGAGATTCAGTTAGAGAGCATACTATTATTTATATTTAAGTGTATACCATCATTTAGTTTAGTTCAATGATTCTGCAATTTATTCTTTTCAATATAGAGGTGAGCACGAAAACCCACACACAAAATAAATCACATCATTTAAAATTATCAGTCAGTGAAATTTGTATAATAATTCCGCAATCTATTCTTTCCGATATGGAGGTGAGCACTATAACACACAAGAAGAATAAATTACATCATCTACAAATCAATGATGAAGACCGTGAGATTTTTATGTGAAAAAATTCCTCACCCACTTAGTATTTAAAACATTATTTTCTAAGGGTTTATATTAAATTCTAGTCAACTAAAATACAAGGGTATGAAATATAAAAGACATGTGCAATAAAATTATTTTGCTGCTTTTCTTTTTTAAAAAAACTTATATTTTTCAATTACGCAAAATTTATATTTATATACCCTTTTTTAATTTGACAAGAAGTAAACATAAAATAAAAGGTGATTTAGGTATGGTAATGTATCCATGTTGTCGAAAATTATAAGGAAACCTAATAAAAGATTATTGATCCATAAATGAATTTCACTCTTAATGAGTCAAAACAACGAATACTACATATATATATATATATCTATTAATTATTTCAAGATTAAGAGCATAAGTAATCATAATAACCATAGAATTTTAAATTATTTTATATAGTTAGTATAAAAATAATTAACCCAAACTGGTCATATTCAATACACACAAAGGCCTCGTTTGATTCGGGTATTAAAAAGTGGGATGAGATTATTAATACCATTTTATTTATAATACCTTGTTTTATTTGCACAAATGTGCTAGGATTACAAATACCGGTACTAATTTAATACCACTATTTGTGCTATAATTTAATACTAGGGAGAGGTGGTATTGTTTATCCAGGATTAAGAAAAATGAACCATATATTTTCAAAAATGCCATTACTATTATAATTTTTCAAAAATGCCACTACCACTACTACTATTATATTATTATTATTTTAAATTTTTTTTAAAAAAAAATATAGGATTTCTTGGTAAAGGTGGTTTGCAGAAATTAAAGTGACTTGAGGATTCGTAACTTTCAGCAAAAGATAGGACATAATGAAATAATCTTGATGAATAGAAAATTAAAATTATATTTTCCAATAGATCGATGATCAAATTCAACCTCTGATACCAAAGGGGAAGCAGTTCAAGAAGATTAGCGAAAATATAAGAAGAGTGCGCGGATATCACAATAATTATAAAATATAATTAAAGAAATTGTTTACTTTGAAACAATTACAAAACAAATTACAAATTATAAATAAAATTGTTTACTTTGAAACATAATAGAACTTACAAATTGTATAAGTGAAAGATCAACTTCGTGAAGAGCTTCTGAACAAACTTACAATATGCCTTTTGCGGTGCCAAAAAGCATGAGGTAAATCAGAACAAACTTCTTTTACAAGCATATCATTAAATTCTTAATTTTAGCTTGCAATTTTGGATCTTGCAATTGTTCTTCAATCTTCTTATATTTAATTTCTTCTTTAGAAATTTTAATTGATTTGATTTATTATTTAGTATATTTAGATTTTTTGAGATTGATTGTTCTTTTATCATTCTCAAATTTCTCTCTTTAGGTTGCGTAGTAAATTTAAAGGTAACTTTGTGCCCTAAATGTTTGGTTGTTAATCCTTTACTTGAGGTATTAAATGGATATAATAGATATATAAATGGTAATCCTAGAATTACTTTATCTGTCATATTTCTTATTAAGACAAAGGATGTTTTATAACATACGCCATCTTGGTAGATATGTACTTTGGGTAATTTATATTTCATTTCCATCTAACTACCATTAGCAGAACTTAGTCTTTCACTTGTTTTTTGGCAATACATTGTTGGAACTAATCCTTCTTGAATACAATTTAGATCTGCACCAGTATCTAATCGGGCAGGAAGTTCCAGAACAAATGTTTTATTTATAATTATGGTAACATTTATGTGCCATTTTTGGATGGTTATATCTTTTAATCTATTTAAGGAATAATTTTGAACTTCAATATCCAAATCCTCCTTTTCTGTACAACTAGCTTCTTTGTCACTATTATCTTTTACTGATTCTTCTTCATCATCGTCACTAGAGGAGGAAGAATTATGAATTTGTAAATCTGATTTATTAATTTCATCAATTTTTTTGATCATTTCTTACCTAAGTTCAGGAATTTCTTTCTTTAACTTAGAGATTTCTTTTTTCAGATTATTAACTTCTAAATTGAGTTCCGGAAATGTTACTTCTTTAACTGGATTTTTAAACCTTTCAAGTGTTTTATTAATACTAAAAATAGGTTTTTCTTTATTTTTGAGCATTTTTTCTGCTTTAGATTATGTTGTTAATAATTTTTCTAATTTATTCATGTATTGGGTTTTTAAGTGTGGGTCTGATATTTTTTTATTTTCTAAAAAAAAAAATTTATTTATTTTTTAAAAATTAAATTTTCTTTTTTAAAACTTTTTTTTTACAAATTCTTTTTTAAATTTTTTTTTACAATTTTTTTTTAAAAAAAATTTAATTTTTTTTTTTTATTTTGTTAGTCCAAAATATAATCCCGTATACGAGTTACATAACCAAACATGGTATTAACATCAGCATGAGATATCCCAGTATTAATACTGCATAAATCAAACAGGGTATTAGTATTAAATTAATACCAGGATTAATAGTCCAGTACTATTAATACTGGTATTATTAATCCCACTAATCCTAATACCTGAATCAAACGAGGCCAAAGTGTACTAGCACAACGAGTTAAAACTATATCATTTTCTGTAGTTAAGATAAACTACCAAAACTTGTGCTACAATCCTATCGATGGGTGTTCAATTCCATCTAAGAATGTGAACCATTAAACTTATACTCCACAAGAATCGATGATATGATCTTCTATGTGTAAGCTATACCCTACACACCAAATCATCTACTATATGAAATAAAAGACACACACATGCACAATATTTAAATAAAAAATATAATACAACCATTGCTCATAAAGATTCTCATTAAAATAGCAAAATCAAGTTTATAACATATCCAAACTAACAAGAAAATTATGACTTTTAGTATATCACTCTAACAATCTTCCACTTAGATTCAAAGCAATGCAGCTATGCATCTCACTCTCATTCTCTCAACGTGGACACTCTATGTGTTTTCCCTTCTTATGAATCATCGGCTCTTTTAACTTCGCAACTGTTTCACTATTATCAAAATAAAATGAAATAGCTTATAACACTGAAGGTGCCACATCTAGATTGATATGGAAGTTCCTGAGCCAAACCGCTGCCTTAGCTGCTTCTAAAGCAGCCACATATTCAGCTTTCATGGTAAAGTCACCAATGCATGACTACTTGATACTCCTCCAACCAATGACTCCACCTCTTAGAGTAAACACATAACTTGAAATTAACTTTCTGGAATCCTAACTTCTAACTAAAAATCCTTGTCTGTGTATCCAACAGGTACTAGACTGTTTGCCTGGTAAACCAACATAAAATCTTGAGTCCTTTAAGGTACTTAAGTATATGTTTTACCGAATTTCAGTGTTCTTTTCATAGATTAGACTGATATCTGCTAACCATACCAACGGTAAAGCAAATGTCTGGTCTAGTACACAATATAGCATACATAAGGCTTCCCACTGCCGAAGCATAAGGACTCCCCTCATCCTCTCTATCTCATCATGTGTCTTATGACATTGATCTTGGATAGAGTGATTCCATACGTAAAAAGGGAAAAACCCTTTTCTTGGAATCTTGTATACTAACTCTGGCAATAATTGTATCGACGTAAGTATTTTGGATTAGCCCAACATCCTATTTTTTCGATCACGCATAAGCTTAATACCAAGGATATGACTTGCTTCTCCTAAGCCCTTCATATCGAACTGACTTTTTAACCATGCCCTCACTGAAGATAATATTCACATATCGCTTCCAATAAATAAGATATTATCCACATACAATACCTAGAATACCACCGCGCTTCGGCTGCGCCTTTGGTACACATATGCTCATCCGAACATTGGTCAAAATCAAAATATTTAATTGCAAGGTCAAAAAAGATGTTCCAAGATATAGACACTTGCTTAAGCCCATAAATGGGTTTCTTGAGCTTGCACAACATGTGCTCTTGGCCCTTTGCTATGAGTCATTCTGGTTGCATCATATAGATGCTTTTATCAAGACTTCTATTAACGAAACCTGTCTTAACATCCATTTGCCAATTCTCGTAATCAAGTTGAGCTGCAATAGATAAGAGAATCCGAATAGATTTTGGCATGGCTACCAGCGAAAAGGTTTCCTCATAATCGATCCCCTTCTTTTTGAGTGAACACTTTTAGCAACAAGCCTTGCCTTAAGCCCGTCTGATCCTCAGTCTCTTATATACCCACTTACATCCGATAGGTTTTATCCCTTCGGGTAGTTTTACAAGATCCCAGACTTTGTTAGAGTACATCGTTTTAGATTTCATAACCGTTTGCCATTTTCTGTATCTTTATCTTGAAGAACTTTATTGTAGTTAAAAAGGGTTCGTTTCTTATTTATCAGGGACCTTGTCATAAGACTCTCCTAAGAACATAAAACGACTAGGTTAACGAACTACCCTCCCATTATGACGACGCACTACTTGTGTTTGTGTACATTGTGCAAATATTGAACTTACTAACTCACTATCCACACGTTGTGCTGGTTCAAAAAACTACGTATTAGTGATTTGTTCAAGACGTGCATAAGTATCGGCAATCCTCCCACCACGATGAGGTAATGAAATGTCGATATCCATTTAATGTGGTATTTTCTCTTGTACTAAAGGTATTTCCACATGTTAACAACATTTGGTGTTGGTGGGCCTTGGTGCAGTAGGGGGATGGGTAAGATATTTTGCTAAGGCGGGATGTTTTACTAAGCTGGAGGAATTGGTTGGCCTCGACCTTAGTTATGAGCGGGGTTAACGTTTGGTGGATTTGGTTCGGCAGGTGCTCGAGTGGCTAGTAAGGTGTCGAGACGAGTCTAGGTGGCTCTCTGCAGGTTGGCCATGGTGTTCATAGATTGGGCCATACCTTGTATCATTTGGTACCGTTGTTCTGGAGATAGGGCTTCGGGGTTAATGGGTAAAATGGGACCGGGCGGCGGATCCGCTGCATGGTGTTAACCCTCAGTATCATTACCCCCTCCTTCATTAACCTCGACCTGGTAATTGTGGTATTCAAGAGCACGTCGTGGTGGCATTATGAGAGGTGAGTCCGGACTAGTAAGTTTACTTGTACGATCCCTACCAGCCCAATCGGCCAGTGTGTTTCGGTATGAAAACATGAGAGTGGTGAAAACTTGGGAGAAAGAAATAGGGGATTGACTGAAAAAAATAATATTTGCCATGGGTTACACAATTCTGGAAAAAATATGACTCGACGGGAAAATAAAATCGAAAATCACTTTTCGGTGTTTAGACGAAAACAGACCGACATCAACAACTTGAGAGCCCCTTGGACAGGTTTAGAGTAGGAATATACATTCCTGGGGTGCCCTTATGACTTTCCAATTTTGAAAATTATTTTCGAAAAACTTGTTTTTGAAAAATGACTCATTTTTTGGAAAACATTTTTGAAAATCGAGAAGTTCTCTCCTCTTAAAGTTGATTTTTCATGGAAATAGTGACAGAAAAATTCTCACTAATGATTGTTAGTGAGGAATTTCTATGGGCGGGGTTAGATAGCCACTGGCCGTACTTGCCAAACCAAGACTTGGTATATATGACAAGGCCTTGTGTTTACTAATCTCACGACTAATGGTCAAGAAAACATGCAAAAATTCAAGTGTACTTGGTTGACGCATCCTATACGCAACCGTGACTTAATGGGTAAAGTTTAGGCTCCCTCTTATTTGGCTAGGTCTTGCTATATACCCCAAGGGCGAGTACGTGCAAGGACCTTTTGATATATGTCCCGGGTACATGAGTGTTCTCGATACTCGATATACCTCAATTGATACTTGGACAAGGAGAGTGAAAATAAGAGTTTTCGGTTTATGTTGACCCAGACGAGCCAACTCCCAACTCACTAAGCAGTATTTTCGGGTTAAATCGGGTAATTTCACACTCGTGATAATGCATGATGATAGTGCGTGCGTGCAAAATAACAATTATGGAGGTGTATTATGATGAGCGCTTTAAGATTTTTTTCGAGTACTTTCAAATTCTATTTATAAAAAGATTTTTCTCAAACAATAATTAACAAGCGAAAGGGAATCAGGATATCCACCTAGATCACATCTATGTTGTCCTAAAACTAAGGTCGAATATGAAAACATGCAAACATAAACGATTATCCACGTATATTCTACTTTTGTTTAGAGTCTAATCCTTTTAAAAAAAATCCCCAGCGAAGTCGCCACTGTGAGAACCCACGTTCCCGACGCCCGGCCCTCGTGGCGGTGATTCCTCCGGGTTTTTTCGGTTTTAAATTTGGAAAATGGTTCGTTTTATTATAAGGAAAAATGTAACGATTTGCAAAGGAATCAGAATCGTCAGTTTGTTTTACTAAACAAACCAAAGTCTGTGTAAAAGAGAAATATTTACGAATTAAACGACCTCTTAAATACAATTAATGCGAAACCAGTTGATTCAAAGGGTTCGGGGATTAAGTTACGAATCGGAAAAGTGTTAGGCATCCCAATTCGCCCTTTCGATCTCTAAGTAGGATATGCGTGAAATTATAATCAAACATTTGCATGTTACTTGATGTTATTACGTATCGGTCCAAAACTGGATTTTGGGGTAGGGATGAAAACCATGTGCTTCTTATTTCGCTCTTCGATTTTAGAAATAAGTGTGTATGTCTGATTTGAAAGATGATTTTGATAATGATAGGCAGCAAAACAAGTGTTTTTGAAAAGATTTAGGCTTTTTGGAAACTAATTCGATTTAGAATCGAATATTCGGTAATCCTCGAGATTCGTTCGTCAATAGTATACCACAGTTTAATAAGTTAAACCAGCATTGACGAATTCAGTACTCTCATATTAGATATTTAGGTAAAAACCGCAATTTATAGATTAAATCAGATACAAACGTGTATTATTTTTTCGTAAATCGGGACTGATAAAACTAAAATTTTATAAAATTAAATAATAAAAATATGTTTAAAATGGTTTACAGCTCGTTTTATGCCTTCGGTGACTGATTTTGAAATAAACAACAATTTTTACATGTAGTTGATCAATTATAATTGACAAAATGAGACAGATAAAAAAATTAAGCCGAATTAAGAATAAAAAATACCTAAGAGCCTCGAAAATAGTTGAATACTATTTTATGGCACTGTTCCCGAAGTTCCAGAGCTGATTGATGCTCCAAATAGGGCCAGTGCAGGTGTATTTATAGCTTTAGAATGATTAATGGGCCGGATTGAAAGTGTGTTTCCGTGGACAAGGGGTGTGTCTGTGTCCGCGGACAAGCCCCTAATTTACACGCGCAATGATTTTTTCGCAATTCCGGCCAAAATAAATATCAGATTAATTTGATTTTTTAACATGTTATTACCATGCTAAGACCTGCCTACTGTCCAAATTTCAGAATTTTTGGTCCTCGGGAAGGCCTCCGTTTGATTTTCCAAGCCGAATTCCCGGTTTTTCCAATTCCCGAAGATCCGACCATCGAATCAAGCTGATTTTTTAATATGTTGTCCCCAATAACATTTTTGAACACTCCACAAAATTTCACGATTTTATAAAATCAGAAAGTACCAAAATGAAAAATCGGCTAGGAGGGGTTTGTCCGTAGACAAGGGGTGTGTCTGTATCCGCGGACAAGCCCCTGATTAACACGTGCAATAGTTTTTTGCCAATTTTGGCCAAAATAATCATCCGATTAATCTGATTTTTTAACATGTTTCTACCCATGATATACCCTGTCTATTGACCAAATTTGAGCTCATTTGGACTTCGGGAAGGTCGTCTTTTGATTACCCGAAGTAGACTCTCGGTTTTTTGAATTTTCGGAGATCCGACCGTCGGATTAAGCTGATTTTTTATTATGTTTATCCTTATGGAAATGTCTAATAATCCTCAAAGTTTGAGGATGATCAGAAATGAGAAACTCTCATTTCACATGTTTTCAGGAGTTTTGACGATTTTCGGTTCCGATGGCTTTCGGTAATTCTCATAACTTCTCATCCGGGTGTCATTTTGGCTTCCTTCTTTGACCTGTATCACATGTATATGGTATGTATGCATCTAAAAATTCTTTTGCATGCATGTGTGCTCATTTTCTTAGAGTTCAGAATTCTTACAGGGGTCGCAAAATGAGGTATTCACAGTATGACCCTAACCTGACAAGAACGACAGGAATTTAATGGGCGAAGATTGTGACAACCTAAAATATCCCACATCGATAATGTAATGGGAAAGTCCGTGATATATATTGGTATATATGTGGGTGCAATGAACCTGATTTATAACTTAAGTTAGCCATTTTAGGGGAGAACCTGGATGGTTACATTTTTTCTGAAAACTAATTATAATTTTGAAATATTATGTTAATCTAAATATAAGAATATCAATTTAAACTTATCTAAATGTAAACATATTAATTTAAACTTACTTGATTATTGTTTTGGTATACGTTTATTCTATATGTGATTAATAATTTCTAAATTTTAAAAATCCAAAAGGTACTAATGGAAATATATAAATAGATTATGTTAGAATTAATTTTAGGGGATCAATAGTTGAGTTTAGGGTTTTATCAAATTCGATATATCTAAAAATATGATAAAACTAAACTTGACTAAAAGTATATTATTTTTAAAAAAAATCTACCAAGTTTACTATACTATACGTATAAATATCAACTCAATATTTCCCTTCTTACCAGTTGTAATTATATTATATCACAAGAGTATTTTAAAGAAAAATGTTATATTTCAATAGAGTTGAGACAAATGGATAGAATTTACGTAAACTCGAACTTAAGCCATTTAGCACCCATACTTTTATAGATTATAAAATAAAAAAGAAAGAGTCCCCCCTATATTGGGGTTTGCTTAGTCAAAAACCCGTCGAATTAGGCCATTTTCCATCCCTAATTAGAACGGAAGTGCAATTAGTCAGATTTAATTTACTCTACCATTATTTGAACAATATACATACAATCATATTTTTAAAATTTGGTTAAGATTAAAAATTAAAATTAGTGCCGTATAGGAAAATTTAATTCCTTTTATTCAAATTAAAAGTATACTACTACTTTTTTAGGATAATGTTAAAATTAATTTCTTTGAAAAATAACAAAATTGGAATAATAACTCTTAATATGAGATATTTTTTTAAAAATTACGAGTAATTATAGATATAAAAAAAGTAGTAATAAATATAATTTTAGATAGCGTGACCAATTACATATAGGCACAATTGAATCATGCCATAGGCACAGACATTGACTAGTATATATATATATATAATGACATGTACTTTTAGTACAAAAAGTACATATTATGTCCTTGCACATGTAAATTATAATTACGAAATAGTATAGTTACTTAATTCAATAAATGGTATTTTAATGGTTTAATTATAAAGTAAGTAATAATAAATTAGAACTTCGTTAAGCTTCTATTTGTCTGTATTAATTTTTAGGATCAAGAATTTTGTATCAAGGAAAATTTTAAGTGCAAGAAGGTGAGTAGTATATATTCTCTATTTTACGGCTTTAAATAAATATTATTGTGTACATTTATAATTCAACTATTTATTTTGATTGCAATGATATCTTTAAAGACGATATATTTTTATTGAAAAACCAGGATCGAGATGTAGAACTGAAATAAATAAAACTTAAACCTTTATTGAAGTTGAACAAGATTACAGAGAAGAAGAAAGGATTACTGAGAAGAGAACAGCGGAGAAGAAAGAAGAAAAAGAAAACAAAAACAAGACACATCCCTCTGTCGGCAAACATGACTTAAATAGAGGGAAAAGATAAAGCAAACAGTAAAAGTGCACAGTACAATACACAGTAAAAGCTAACAGTAAACTTAAAATTATTACACACGGTGTTTTAAACAGTACAAAGCAATAATTAATTGCTGACTCTTGGTTGCGTGTGCTCTTGTGTTGCAGTCGTTCGGCCAAGAATCTCTTGCTTTAATAAAGCTGTCGGGTGTCCATAATTAACCCTTGAATTTTACTCCACTTGATTTTTTCCTTTGTCTTTCTTGGCAGGTGGAGTGGTTGAGTCCTCATAAAGACTAGCGAGCCATCTACCCATGTGTGTTGTCATATCTTCATTAGGCTCGGCAAAATTATCATCGTTATCAATATCCACCAGTTGATTACTTGGTTCAGATTTTATTTCAGACTTTGAGTCTTGGGATACTGACATGAAATCTTCATCCATATCCAATTGAGAGGCCAAATTTTGCAGAATCTTCGCTTTAAGCTCTTTAATAGGAGTATTGGGGAATTTCTCTTTAAGAGAAGCCAAAGAAGGAGTTTTAAACTCAGATTTTTCAATAACTTGCTTCTTTAAGAAAGCATCATCATCCGCAGATTTTTTATTGAATTCAAGAAATTCAAACAAGTCTTTTTTAATTTGGACTATAAGATTCGTAGTGTCAAACTTTTGCCACCACTTATAATAATAGTCACGGACTAATAAATATAAACCATTACTACGAGTAGTAGTATTATAATTCCACTGAAATATCCATGGAATATGGTATTTTGTAAAGAAGTGTAATAATTCAAAATTAGAAATAGGATGTTGCTCCTTAATAAGAAGTTTTGGATGATTTTTGCTATAAGCAATAAATAACTCATATAAGTCATTTGGGAGAATATCTTCTTCAGGGCCATTAAGAATAAACCACTGAAAGAACCAATGGGGAAGAGATTCTAAATAAGAATCATCATTTTTAATGCTGTAAATACGGAAAAACCAAGTATGAGAATTGTATTGGTTTTGGTATAAAAATGCTTTCTTCCAAGCATCAATATAATCCCAATAATTATAAGCTCGGGGATCTGCTCTATTATCGGAGTAATTAGTCCTTAACAATTGTTCTTTATTAGGATTTAATCCCCATTCTTCAATACTAATAACTCCTTTAATAAAGGCTTTGCTGAAGGCAATTTATGGGTTAAATGAACCCACATTCCTGTTCATATGTGTAAATACTACACTCTTAGTGTCTTTTAAAATAGCTTCATAATATTCTCGACGTTTCCCATTAATAAGAGGAAACTCTAAATTGTTTTCGAAATATCTTTGGGCAATAGTCCCAGGATTCATCGCATATCTTTGATCACCTTTTTGTAAATAAAGAACGAAATCTTGTTGTGACTTTTTTAAAGCCACCTGTACCTCCTCTTTAAGAGCTTCTTTGAACGTCCCAGGGGACGGTGGTTTAACCTGAGAAGAAGAAGGTTGGGGTTTAATCCCAGATGAACCAATATTTCGAGCAGGAGATCTGGGGGGACCTCCTCGACCTATGTTCCCTCTATAAGAGGAAGAGGAACCTGTTGAAGGCCTCATAAGGCCTTTCCCTGCAAAAATTCTCTAGTTAAAAAATCAGGAAGGGAATTTAATTCTCTTTTTATAAATTCTATTTTAAAATCAAATACTGATAAAATAGCTTGCCATCTCGCAAAAATTTGTTTTGAAGCAATATTTTTAACATCTTTTTCAAGCACTTCTTTAGCTGCTTGACAATCAATACGCAGAAGAAATTGTTGATTTAATAAATCTTCTTGGAAGTCAGATATACATTCAACTACAGATAAAATTTCTTTCTTAATAGTAGAATAATTTTTCTGTGCATCATTCCATTTACCAGAAGTAAATCTAGATAAGAATTCTTTATCAAAGTTTTCAAATCTTTGTTTTAATATACCTCCATAACCTATATCAGAAGCATCTGTTTCAACAATTTTAAAAGAATAAGGAGAAATGAGTGCAAGGCACGGTAATTGTTTTACTTTAGATTTAATCGTTCTAACGGCTTTAGTATGTCTATCAGACCAGGGAACATGATTTTTCCTAAGCCTTTCATACAAGGGAATATAATCAGTAGCGAAATTCTTATAATAATCACGAATATAATTTAAAGATCCAAGAAATCTTTGTAATTGTGTCTTATCACGAATTTCATCAGGAAATTTTTCTGCAAACTCAATAGCTCTATTAATTGGAATAATACTCCCCTTAGTAATTTCATGACCTAAGAACCTAATTTTAGTTTGGAAAATACTCATTTTTTTAGCTAATACTACTAGACCAGCATTTTTTTATAACTTTAATAAAAATTTGTATGTGTTTAATCTGCTGATCAATACTATTGGAAAAAATGAGAATATCATCAATATAAACAATAGAAAAAGTACTATAAGGAGTAAAAATATCATTCATAATGTTCTGAAATTCTGAAGGGGCATTTTTAAGCCCAAATGACATAACATTCCATTCAAAATGTCCAAACGGGACAGTAAATGCAGTTTTATACCTGTCAATTTCAGCAATTTGGATTTGCCAATATCCAGATTTTAAATCGAATTTAGAGAAAATAGTAGCAGCCTGTAGACGGGCTAATAAATCCTTCTTGTTAGGAAGAGGATATCTAATCCATTTTAAGACTTTGTTTAAAGGTTTATAGTTAATAACTAATCTAGGAGCACCACGCTCAATTTCAGATGCCTTATTAACATAGAACGCAGTACAACTCCAAGGAGAATAACTTTTCCTAATAAGTTTTTTCTCTATAAAAGAAGAAATCTCACTTTTACAGTGTTCTAAAAGAATAGAATTCATCTGTGCAGGTCTAGCTTTAGTAGTTATATTATTTTCATCAAAATCTTCTTCATAAGAAAGAGGAACAATATGTTTCTTTCTATCCCAAAAAGCAGTAGGAATATCACTACAAATTTCTCTGATAATTTGTTCCTGTAAATTCTTAATAGACAATTTATTTTTATAATTATTAAGTTGAAGATTAATGTTCATAATCTTTAAATCCTCATGCAAATAGTTAAGATGTTTTTCTTTAAAAACAAGTTTATCCTTGACCTCATTAACTTCTTTAATACGAGGTTTAGTAATAAATTTAAACAAAATTTCTCTATTATCAAATTGTGTAACGAGTCCTCTTTCATCTTTAGTAAAAGGTTCTATAAGATTTAGAAAATGAGTACCTAATATAATACGCTGGGAAATTAAAATAAAAGTACTCTTTATGCACATACCATCATTGGCAGGTATTGCTAAGCGGTTATCAGATTTTAATAAATATTGCATCCTAATAAATATTACTTGGCATAACTCTTAATATGAGATATTTTTTTAAAAATTACGAGTAATTATAGATATAAAAAAAGTAGTAATAGATATAATTTTAGATAGCGTGACCAATTACATATAGGCACAATTGAATCATGCCATAGGCACAGACATTGACTAGTATATATATATATAATGACATGTACTTTTAGTACAAAAAGTACATATTATGTCCTTGCACATGTAAATTATAATTACGAAATAGTATAGTTACTTAATTCAATAAATGGTATTTTAATGGTTTAATTATAAAGTAAGTAATAATAAATTAGAACTTCGTTAAGCTTCTATTTGTCTGTATTAATTTTTAGGATCAAGAATTTTGTATCAAGGAAAATTTTAAGTGCAAGAAGGTGAGTAGTATATATTCTCTATTTTACGGCTTTAAATAAATATTATTGTGTACATTTATAATTCAACTATTTATTTTGATTGCAATGATATCTTTAAAGATGATATATTTTTATTGAAAAACCACTTCTATGATTTGACATGTACCATCGCCGGGATAATTGGGTAGCGTGCCGAACACCAACATTGTTCTGAACTAGTTTATTATTGGCCAATCTTTTGATTGGAAAGTGGATTATTGGTCAATGGGGGTTATTAGTTAACCTTAGAAGTGGGTTATCATACTAGAAATTATTTTAATATTTATGATAATGTGATAATTTATTCTGAAATGTCTGTTAAATTTATATTTAATGATCTAATGATACTTTACTAACTCTTGAAATAGAAAATGAGTATTCTCACGGGGCTTGTGAAGCTCACCTTTATCATAATTATTTTTTCAGAGAACCCGTAAGATGGTGCATAATTTAAGCTATGGAGATAAATAAAAATAAATAATAAATAAAGTATTATTATATTCGGGGGTTATGGAGGTTTCAATAAACATGTAATAGAAAAAAATCATGTACTAAGGTTATTGATGAAATAAATATATCATATTTTCATTTTTGGAATGTTATTAGACATATTTTTTGTCCATATTGCATAAGAATTCTTTACTTTTAGATTTGTGTTGCTACAGTTCTAAATGCATGCATTTACATTTTGTGGAAAAAGAGGAAGCAAGTTAAACACAAGAAAAAATAACATCAGTAAGTTCAAAATATATTACCTATAGTTTTAGTAATAAACACATTTCACATGAAAAAATATTTATGTCTTTTATAATAAAATGTATCGTTGAGATTAAAGAACTCGATAAATAAAAAAATAATATTATTTTAAAAAATGAATAGCAAATATTTGAGATAATACTAATTGCTAAGTTGTAACATTTTATATTATAAATATTTGAGAGGAGCTTTTAGACTTTGGCCATTTATGATAATGCATATTCAGTCTTTATGCCATCTTTTAAAATAAAATTAGAGTTTAACTATCATTTTGTAACTTCCGTCAAGTAACCGATGAGTAGGGTAATTTTTGAACAACTTTGCCCTTGTGGTTAAAGTCTAATATTGAGATATAAATAGTGGCTAAAAATTAAATTGGACCACAATTTGTAATTTTCAAATATATAATTGTTGCACAATTTGTTCCTTATTTAAGATCATCCAAATATCAGAAATAGAGCAACATTATCCCATAAAACTTATACACCATTCAAAAATCAAAAGCAATAATTTGTATTTAAGATAACATAGTTGATAATTACATTACAAGAGTTCCGAAAAAAATCATCACTTGGTACTTCACTACATAAGATGCCATATATAGCATACATTAAAAAATAAAAAAATCACTTAAGCATAAAGTTCAACATGTGCATAAGCTTAACCTTGGTAATGAGAATTACGAGAAATAGGCAGCTTTCTAATGATATTGTTTACTTGGGAGGAAGAGAATTTTAGGTAGGTATATTACCGAGGTTCTTTTTTTTATTCAATTAGAGAAGATTGAAATCAGTCAAATCCAACATCTAATTGGATGTAATTAAATTGGATTGATATGGTGTGTTAGATATTGGATATAGAATTCTAAAACCGACATCATATCAAATTGGATGCATATGGTCTAAAAACTACCATATTGGATCGGATGCCTACCTCTAAAAAATATTAGGTACTCTTGATCGAAGCACCACAAGACAATATTTTAAACTTTATAGTTGAGTGTCAAATAGGCACATTGTAACATATTGTATTTAAGTTAATGTTAATTATGTTGTATTAAACTAATATTGTGTGGAATTTTTAATTATATAAACTTTTTTGTCCATAATTTGGAGAAAAGTTCATTCCAAAAATTGTAGATCTCTGAATTATCTTTCTAGGCATATAAAAATCATCTCAATCAGAGTTTCGAATTAGAAGTTATGGCCAAAACAAGAATAGGGTAGCAGGGCAAAAAGTTTACATGCAGACCGGTATTGAGGTATTAGCATACCAATCTGACGTTTAAGTTTAGGGTAAAAGCTTTGCCTCGGTATGCAGTTTTTGGAATACCGGTCCAGCGTATAAAAATTGGGAGAAATTTATGCTGTAGACTGGTACTCCATTTTCAACATACCAGTCTCCCATTTGAAACAGTGCATCGACTTAGCTCGTTTTTAAGTGCGTTTTGCCTACTTTTCACCTATTTCGACCCAAAATTTCTTCACACTCCTAGAAGGTTCTAGAGAAAGAAATAGGTAGCTTTCTTAGCAGGTTTTTACACGCTTTTCACCCCCAATCCAAGATTTGAGCTCTAAATCAACTAAACCATCCTCTTATTCACTATTCATCGTCTTCCTCCTTAGGATTTCTTTGGAAGGAGCTAGGATCCTTATATTTCCTTATTCTTTATCGCTAATACACTTAAGGTAGGGGTTCTTTTGTTTCCAAAACTCGATAAAATAATTTTATAGCTTGATAATCGTTATGTTTGACTTGTTTTGGTTTGAAAATTCATGTGTAAGGAAACCTATGATGTTGTATGACTATTATGGTTATATTTGCATGGTTTGAGGCGAGATATGCCATATACACTTGCTGTAAAGTGTTATTTGAACTTTATAAGGTATCTCTTGGTGGTGTGAATGTTGTTTGTTGATAAAGTGAGTTTATTGATGGTTTATACACACCAATGGATATAGAATGGGATTTATTGGATTGGATATGGCATAAATTGCTTTTTGTATCATAAACTAACATGTTTTTCATACTACACATATCAGTATTGTGTCAACCAAACGCTTGGATAATTCTTGGCATATTTGGATTATTTTTATGGCCTATCACATTAGGCGTATATCTTTTATTGATGATGATGGAAGCTCATTGTGATCATTATATTGTTCTGAATATGATATGATCTTGATATGGATCCGATTAGGGTTCTATTGTGGCCTTTCGATGGTGAAGGGATTATGTATTAATTTGTGCATGCCGGTATGAAAATAAGTAGGGCTTGTCGGCCTGGTACCCTTGTGTTGAAAATCCCTAAATCTCCGGGGGCAGCAAAGTGTCGGCTGTCTAAAGCTAGCGGTGAGTAGTCCGAAAATCTAGATAACGGTAAGGCACTGATGATTCTGCTATCATGATATTATTGGTGGACAGGTGGTCCGACTCGGTTATGATTTCATGATATTCTCTGAGGCCGATGGGCCAATTTATAACCACTATCGGATTATTCTCTCTGGCGATCAGGCCTATGTTATACTCTGGTTTAGTATTGATGCATTATGGCTACGTGGTTTTAAGGTTGACACAAATGAGGTAACCTTCATTGGTATGGGCATGCATTGTTTAGTGAATATATGGTTCTAAATTGAAATGTGTTTTAAATGTAATATCCCTGTTATTATCACCCCTACTGAGCGTATAGCTCACCCCATTTCTTTAAAATAATCCAGGTACTAATAGTCTATTATCAGCAGGGATACAGAGGAACCCGGGATGAAATAGAAGCTCTGATACGAGAACCATTTTTAGGATACATGTGTTTTTTCTTGGGAAGCCACAGCTAACCCGAATATTTTATATCTTTTTGGACACTTACATGCCTAAATTTTGTATAACTGACGCCTACCTGTAAAATCTATATATGTGTATACATGTTCTTACACTTCATGTTTAGATACACGTAACATGCACGTGGTATTAACTTCATTTACACATATTATAGACCATCTAGGATGGGTTAGTGATACTCCTGGTCTTAATTACGGTGTTATCCTGTAGATTAAGGCGGGGGTGTTACACATATTATATAAGATAAAGCAATCACAAACTTCATTTTTCAATTGCATTTGATGGTAATGACACTAATATATGATAGGAGATCAGATGATGCAACATGAGATAAGGATGGATTGGTACCAAGGGTTGAAAAAATCTTAGAGAATTGAAAAAGCAATACCACCATTATACTGCTAACAATTCAACATTGTAGCACAAATGTTGAACTTTATGCTTAAGTGATACCGTTTTTTTCCTTTTTTTTAACTTGTGCTATATATGGCATCTTATGTAGTTCAGCACAAAGTGTTTTTTTTTTTGAAACTCTTGTTATGTAAGTATCAATTATGTTATCTTAAGTACAAATGATTGATTTTGATTTTTGATGGAGTACAAGTTCTATGGGATGGTATTGCTCTATTTCTTGTATTTTGATGATCTTAAATAGGGAACAAGTTGTTCAATAATTATATATTTAGAAATTACAAATTATGGTATAATTTAATTTTTAGCCACTATTTATATATCAATATTAGACTTTAGCTACAAGGGCAACGATATCCAAAAATTACCCTACTTAACAGTTTCTTGACAGAAGTTACAGAATGATGGCTAAACTATAACTTTATTTAAAAGATGGCTAAAGACTAAATATATATTATCAAAGATGACCAAAGTCTAAAAGCCCTTATTTGAGATAAATAACAAATCTTGTATTATGTTAGTTAACTCTTAACATGCATCACATAAGCATAGTGTGTACATGTGATCTAATAAGTATAAAAAGCAGACTGTCCTTTATCACTAATCTAATCAAAATATGTATATTATATCTTCCATAATAATATTATAGAGGAAGTAATACCCCCTATCTCTTATTAATTGCTATAATAATTAAGGCTGGGAAAATAAAACCAGGAACCGGAGAACCGGTTCGGTTTGGTTCTTCAAAATTTGTTAATTTTTTTTAACGGTTCGATTCTTGTCATTTGCTAACGGTTCTTAATATAATTTATTTTCAATAACCGTTAAGGAACCGTTATTGAACTTTTCATTCTAAGCTCTATTCTAATGCTTAAGAATTGAACCGATAGAACCATTAGAACCGTTATTTCTTTTCAATAATCATTAATATTTTGATTTTTCTCTTGTTAACGGTTAACCAATAAACCAGAAGAACCGAATAACCGTTAATATTTTGGTTTTTCTTTTATTAACGGTTAACCGATAAACTAGAGGAACCGAACCATTAGAACTGGTTCGGTTCTTAAATGGTTCTTCACTTTTTTATACTTAGAACCGAACCGTTATAATTTAATGGTTCGGTTAACGGTTCTTTGAAAATTGGCTAGGAACCGAACCGATTCCAGCCCTAATAATAATTGCCGCAGTAATAACACACTTAATACCAGAAGAAGTGATACATTTTAGCTTATTAATCGTTATACTAATTACCCTAATAATCTACATTATTTATTATAATTATATCATACCATATACTCATACTTATAATAGTATTACAGATAAAGTAATACCCATCTCTTATTAATTGCTATAATAATTGTCCTAATAATCTACATTATTTATTATAATAATAATAATATATATATATATATATATATGTTATCATATACTATTATATGATTACAAAGGAAGTAATACCCTATCTCTTACTAATTACTACAATAATTACCGTAATAATAACACACTTAATACCATCTTTCTTATTAATTGTCCTAATAATTTATATTATTTATTATAATATTATTATTATTATTATCTATCTAATATATATGGTCATGTTCACGTGTGCCTTAAGGGCACATGTTAAGTACCAATTTTTAAAAATAATTAACTCCTGGCATGCATTAAATATGACACAGATTCTCATACAATATTTTATTATTTTCATTTATAGTATCTTTAACATGTAACATAACGGCACATGTTATCATTTTTCATATATTATAATAGTAATATTATAATAGTAAAATGGAGAAAATACTTTCATTAATGATTTTATATATACTATTTATATATTACATTACATTTATATTATGTACTATAATAGTAAAATGAACAAAGTACCTCCATTAATTATATCATTTGTTATATTAATTAATTAATTTATCTATGCTATCTAGCTATTACATTATATTATATTACACAATAATACCTTATTAGGAAAAGCTATTCCCCTTGGAGTTGTATAGCCTTTTATGTCAATAAGGCTTCTGAAATTGAAAGAGGTGCTCCCAGATTAGTTATTAACTACAAACCTTTAAATAAAGTTTTAAAATGGATTAGACATCCTCTTCCCAACAAAAAAGATTTATTAGCTCGTTTACAAGCTGCTACTATATTTTCCAAATTTGATTTAAAATCCGGTTATTGGCATATTCAGATTACTGAAAGTGATAAATATAAAACTGCTTTCACTGTCCCTTTTGGACATTATGAATGGAATGTTATGCCATTTGGACTTAAAAATGCCCCTTCTGAGTTTCAAAATATAATGAATGATATTTTCACTCCCTATAGTACATTTTCGATTGTTTATATTGATGATATTCTTATCTTCTCTAATAATATTGATCAGCATATTAAGCATATTCAGATTTTTATAAAAATCATAAAAAACACTGGTTTAGTGGTCTCGGCTAAAAAGATGAGTATTTTCCAAACTAAAATACGATTTTTAGGCCATGAAATTACTAAGGGAAGTATTATCCAGACCCTCTTCGGCTTCCCATTCTGAGAGCCAAAGATTTTATACACTAGCTCCTACTTTTAGTTCTAGTATTCCTATCCCTAGAGACCCCCAGGCAGCAGGAGTTTCTGGTACTAAAGATGATGATTTACAATTCAAGGGAGTTATTAATTCTCAACAAAATATTCCTCATAGTGTTTATTTTAAACCTTCAAAAAATGAACCTGATACCATTTCAGAATTGGGTTTTGCTATGAAACAAATTACGACTATCACTAAAAGTGAATTTTCTTATAAACGAACTGATTGTAATACAGAATTTATGCAAGAAAAATATTCTGATTTTAGAAAATGATTTTTTGCAGAATTTTTTGAGGAACAAAAGATATTTTTTAAAACTAAATTCTATGAGCATATTGACGAAAATGAGGAAGTTATTCCTTTTGTCACTTGGTTTTATAGTAATTACGAAAAAGATTATCCTAATATTTGTACTATTGATAGTTTTTACAAAACTTGGAAAACTGTTTCTGGAAATTTGGTTCAGTCTCTATATCCTCCTACTGAAGCCCTTAAGATAGAGGTAGGGGAGAATCAAACCTTAGAAACTAATACTTTTACATCCAATATTAGGTTAGTTTCGCCTCATATAGGGCCTGATGATCTTAATAAGGTCATTAAGCAGAACAATTATACTAACTTGCATATACAAACCATGGCGAGTCAATTAACTCGCATTGAGGAAACCTTAGAAAATGTTAAAGCTTTAGAAGAAAAAAAGCCCGCCTCTGTTATAGAAAAACCCAAGGTATAAACCTCTTATATTAAACCAACTATATAAATCACTGAAGAGTTTAAAAACAATGATAAAAATAAAGAAATAGTTGAAGCCCTTACTGATAAGTTAGAAAAACTTCGTTTATTCAACGGAAAACAGATTCTTCCTATTTCCCAAACTGAGGATGTCTCTGAGTATGAGACTGATTTCTCCGATATCACTCAATTTAAAAATGAGTTACTTGCCATGGAAGGAGATCTTAATAAGATAACTTTTGGGAAAAATCATATGGCTACTCAAATGGCCCCTACTAGGACTTATTACCACCGTCTTACTCCTCAAGATATGATAAAAGATTTGCTCTTAACCCCGGGACTATTGCCCAAAGGTATTTCGAAAACAAAATAGAATTTTCGTTTATTAGTGGAAAAACTAGAGATTATTACGAGGCTATTCTTATTGACACTGAAAGTGTACAATTTACTCACATGAACAGAAATATGGGATCCCGTAATCTATAAATTGCTTTTAGTAAGGCATTCATTAAAGGAATAGTTAATATTGAGGAGTGGGGACTAAATCCCAATAAAGAACAAACTTTAAGGAATTATTACTCCGATTCAAGAACAGCACCCATTACGTATAATTATTGGGATTATATTGATGCCTGGAAGAAGGCATTTCTATACCAAAACCAGTATAACACTCACACATGGTTCTTTCGTATAGACGGCCTTAAAGGTGAAGGGTTGGATAATAACTTAAAATCTCTTCCTCATTGGTTTTTCCAATGGTTCATTCTTAATGGGTCAGAGGAGGATGTTCTTCCAAACGAATTATATGAACTATTTATTGCTTATAGCAAAAATAATCGTAGGTTACTTATTAAAGAACAATACCCTATTAAGAATTTTGAATTATTACACTTTTTTACTAATTATCATATTCCCTGGATTTTTCAGTGGAATTTTAATACCACTACCCGTAACAACAGTTTATTTCTTCTAGTCCGTGACTATTATTATAAATGGTGGCAAAAATTTGAAACCACTGAGCTTATAGCTCAAATAAAAAAGGATCTTTTTGAATTTCTTGAATTCAATAAACAGGCCGAAACTGATGAAGCTTTCTTAAAGAAATAAAATATTGAAAAAGCTGAGTTTAAAACTCCTTCTCTTGCTTCTCTTAAAGAGAAATTTCCTAATACTCCAATTAAAGAGCTTAAAGCTAAAATCCTCCAAAGTTTAGCCTCTCAGTTAGATATGGACGAAGATATTATGTCTATGTCTCAGGATTCAAAATCTGAAGTAAAGTCAGTAAAATCTGAGTCAAATAATCAGCTCATTAATATTGAAGAAGATGAAGATTTTGCTGAGCCAAATGAAGACATGACTACCCATATAGGAAGATGGCTCGCCCGTCTGTATGAAGACACCAGTACTCTACCTACCAAAGAAGACAAGGGAAAGAAACAGATGGAGTAATTACTAAGCAAAAATATTATAATGAGATTCCAACTACTTTATTAAATTAAAGCTGAAAACTTTATTAAAGTTAGTGGCTTTGTTCAAACGCCTGCAATCGCGCCTCTCACGCGCATCCAGCACACGATAGCAAGGACCCACTCAGCAATTATTTATGCTTTTTGTAAAGTTAAAGTTACTGTTTACTTTAATTATTATGTAATACTGTTTGTAACCATTGTGTGATACTATTCGGTTGCTTTTCATTTTCTTTAAATAGGAGCCTCTGTCCTAGAAGAAGGCATCTTTGTTTTTTGTTTGTTTTTCCTTTCCCTTGGAAAGTTTCTCCCTCTGTTGTATTTCTTTTCCTTCTCTGTTTGTATTATTAGCTTGAATTAAATAAAAGTTTATGTTCTGCTGAGGGTTAAATCTTTTATAAATTCTATTTTAAAACAAAAACTGATAATATAGTCTGCCATCTAGCAAATATTTGTTTTGAAGGAATATTTTTAACATTTTTTTCAAGCACATCTTTAGCGGCTTGACAATCAATACGTAAAAGAAACTCTTGATTTAATAAATCTTATTGGAAGTCAGAAATACATTCAACAACCGATAATATCTCCTTTTTAATAGTGGAATAATTTTTCTGGGCATCATTCCACTTTCCAGAAGTAAATCTAGATAAGATTTCTTTATCAGAGTCTTTAAACTTCTGTTTAAGAATACCACCATAACCAATATTTGAAACATCAGTCTCAACAATTTTAAAAGAATAAGGTGAGACAAGTGTTAAACAAGGAAGTTATTTAACTTTAGATTTAATAATTTTAACTGCTTTAGTATGTTTGTCAGACCAATGAGGTGGATTTTTTCTTAACCTCTCATATAAAGGAATGCAATCTGTGGCCAGATTTTGATAATAATCACGAATATAATTTAGAGATCCCAAAAATCTTTGTAACTGAGTTTTATCTCTAATTTCATTTGGGAATTTATCAGCAAATTCAATAACTCTATTAATAGGGATAATACTTCCCTTAGTAATTTCATGGCCTAAAAATCGTATTTTAGTTTGGAAAATACTCATCTTTTTAGCCGAGACCACTAAACCAGCGTTTTTTATGATTTTTATAAAAATCTAAATATGCTTAATATGCTGATCAATATTATTAGAGAAGATAAGAATATCATCAATATAAACAATCGAAAATGTACTATAGGGAGTGAAAATATCATTCATTGTATTTTGAAACTCAGAAGGGGCATTTTTAAGTCCAAATGGCATAACATTCCATTCATAATGTCCAAAAGGGACAGTGAAAGCAGTTTTATATTTATCACTTTCAGTAATCTGAATCTGCCAATAACCGGATTTTAAATCAAATTTGGAAAATATAGTAGCAGCTTGTAAACGAGCTAATAAATCTTTTTTGTTGGGAAGAGGATATCTAATCCATTTTAAAACTTTATTTAAATGTTTGTAGTTAATAACTAATCTGGGAGCACATCTTTCAATTTCAGAAGCCTTGTTGACATAAAAGGATGTACAGCTCCAAGGGGAATAACTTTTCCTAATAAGGTTTTTCTCTATAAGAGAAGAAATTTCTGTTTTGCAATATTCTAATAAAACATAATTCATTTGAGCAGGTCTAGCCTTAGTAGAAATATTTTTCTCATCAAAATCTTCCTCATAAGGAAGGGGAACAATATGTTTCTTTCTGTCCCAAAAAGCAGTAGGGATACCACTACAAATTTCACGAATGATTTTTTCCTGTAAATTTTTAATAGAGAGTTTTTTTTAGGAGCATTGATCTGAAGATTTATATTCATAATTTTGAAATCTTCTTGTAAATAGTTTAAATGTTTTTCTTTAAAAACAAGTTTATCTTTAATCTCATTAACTTCTTTAATCTGAGGTTCGGTGATAAATCGAAAAATAATTTCTTGATCTTGAAATTTAGTGACAACTCCCTCGGCAGTTTTTGTAAATGGTTCTATAAGACTCAAAAAGGGAGTACCTAATATAATTCGTTGGGATAAATCTTTAATCAAATACTAGAGTAGGAAAAGAAATATGCATATACCGTCATGCTTATTTTAAGTTTTATACATGAAAATTTCAACCATTTTATTTTGTTTAACTTTTATAATAGCTTATTTGGATATCTTTGTGTTCATGTAATCTTGGTAGTTTTTGTAAATGTTTTAACCAAAGAAAAACAGTCTATTTTAGATCTTATAGATCAATTTGAAGATAACAATGTTAAGCGTAAACTTATAGAACAATACTTGGCTACATTCAAAACTGAGAAAAGTATTTTACCTAGTACGGAGCCATATTCGTTGCATAATATCCTTGAAAGCTTTTATAAAACTCCTGATAAAGAAGTTACTATTTTTGATATAAAAACTGAAATTAATAGTTTAAAAACTGAAATCAAAGATGTTAAACTACGTCTTTCTATGTATAAAATCTTTGGCTCTCAGAATGGGAAGCCGAAGAGGGTCTTCTGGAGGAGGTTGATAACCTAGCAATTTTATTATTATAAAACCTAACAATAACATCTCCATCATCAAATTGAAGAATTTCCTCAATTTTCTTGTTTTCAACATAATAGTAATATTATAATAGTAAAATGGAGAAAATACTTTCATTAATGATATCATTTATTATATTAATTAATTAATTAATTTATATATACTATTTATATATTACATTACATTACATTTATATTATATACTATCATAGTAAAATGAACGAAGTACCTCCATTAATTATATCATTTGTTATATTAATTAATTAATTTATCTATGCTATCTAGCTATTCCATTATATTATATTACACAATAATATAATGGAGGAAGTTTATCCATTTAATATATCATTAATATGTATTAAAGGTACTTATTTCATTAATATTTATTAATTGTATATATTTTATTAACTTATATATATATATTATAAGTGTTTTTTCAAGAAAAATATAATTTTAGTTTGCTAAATTTGTATTACATGATGCACAAGTTATTTACATTTTAGTGTATTTCATGCACCACCATTAACTGCTTCCTTAAATAATATATGGTTCTCTTACTAATATTTGTAAGACCTTTTTATATATATTTTAATATGTCCAATCAATATTCTTATTTTGTTTCTATTCTTATTTTCACTGTTATTGCGTTTTTTGTACATTATTATTTTTTTATTTTCAACAAAGAATAATCCAAGCAAAAATTCAATAATAAAGTTAGTAAATACAAACTGACAAAGATGATAGTAAAGTGCGATATAAAATTGTATATCTTACTATGATTTTTAGATCCCTTTATTATATTGAACATTAATTGGATTTCTAGATCAACAGTAGTATTTGTTATATTGATTTTTGGCCCCACATTTAATTACACGCAAAATTGAAAGGTCTAATGTAATTTATTTATCATTCAAGGTGTCATATGATTATCTCTATGCACAATAAATCTAGTAAGCAAATAGTATGAAATCTTTTTGCATAAATAATTCTTCTCAAGGAACTTGTGTTTTATTTATTTATTTCTTTTTTCTATATCGCGTCGTTTACATTTTTTATCAAATATTCACACGAATCAAATTATACAATTGAAGTAGATTTTTATTTTCTATACTATAAATAAATTTGTAAATGTAAATCGCCTGCCTCATGCATCACACAGGTTATAATATAATAATAAATAATAGTGCAATGGAGGAAATGTAATAATAGTAATAAATAACAGTAGAATCTATACTATATATACATATATTATCTACTACAACTAAAGTAAAATGCTCCCCATTTGAACATGAATGTGTCACGTGTCAAAAGGAAGTTCCTCCATTAATACATAATTAATATTTTTTTAATCTAATTATATTTATCTAATATAATGTAAGTATTTAACTCCGAATCAAATAAGTTCCTCCATTAATACATATTTAATACTTTTTTAATCTAATGCTATCTATATACTATTAGGGCGCGTTTGATTGCAAATATGGAATTTGCATGAAAATTAAATAAGTTATAGGTTATTGAATTGCCTAAAATTACGTTGCATGAAAAATGTCAATCAAATGTATTTGATTGTCTAAATTTTCTACTCGGAAAATATGGCATTTTTAATGTAGAAAAAATTATTGGTCTTATTTTTTTTTACATAATTTTATAGTCACGATGGATCTTGTTTAATTGATTTTGATTAGTAGATTTTAAATATTAATTTTTTTATTAATTTTTTTTAATTTTTAATTTTTTATTTTAAGTTATGGCAGTTTTAATGTAGAACATGGGTAAAGTTTTGTCTTGAAATTTGTGCAACGTAGCCTATAAAATAAAAACCAACCCCCCTAATGAAGAAAATGTTTTAAAGGCTTTAGTGGAAAACAACCTCATGATTGCCAAAAGATGGAATTTGACCACCTAAAAAATTTTGGCAATCAAACACAATAACCATAAATATAACATTGCACGTCTCCAGAAAAAGTTAGTACTAATCCCGATCAAAACAATTTAAAATCTACAACGGTTGATCATCAGTATCAATTCTCTATAACATAACAACTATTTATAAGGTGCTAAAACATATTCAACACCATTTTTGTCCAAAGCAACTAATCATATGGTGTTAAAACAGTTTTAGCACAAATTGTTCAACACTAGAATGGTGCTAAAAAGATCTTAGTACAGCATGTGAAAACATACAATTAAACTATTCAACACTAAAATGGTGCTAAAAAGGTTTTAGTACAACAAGTGAAAACATATAACTAAACTGAAGGTGCTAAACAATTTTAGCAACCCATTAAATTTTACACATCAAGGTGCTAAAACATATTTAGCACATTTTTTATCCAAAATAACTAATCACATGGTGCTAAAACAGTTTTAGTTTAAATTGTCCAACACTAAAATGGTGCTAAAAAGATTTTAGCACCACATTTGAACACATATAACTAAATTGAAGGTACTAAATAGTTTTAGCACTCCGTCAAATTCTACACATCAAGGTGTTTAAACATATTTAGCACTATTTTTATTCAAAGTAACTAATCACATGGTGCTGAAACAATTTTAGCGCTATAATTGAACACATGTAACTAAATTAAAGGTGCTAAACAATTTTATCACCCTATCCAATTTTACACATCAATGTACTAAAACATATTTAGCATAATTTTTGTGCAAAGTAACTAATCATATAGTGCTAAAACTGTTTTTGCACAAATTGTCTAACACTAAAATTGTGCTAAAAAAGTTTTAACACCACAGGTGAATACATATTACTAAACTGAAGGTGTTAAACAATTTTAGCACCCCATCCAATTATACACATTAAGGTGTTAAAATATATTTAGCACAATTTTTGTCAAAAGTAACTAATCACAACATGGTATTAAAACAGTTTTATCACCAATTGTCCAACACTAAAATGGTGTCATATCTTTGATTCAGGGTTCATAAAAATAAAGAGTTGTGATCAGTTTTTTTTAAATCTCACTGGGCTGTCGAAATTGGTCTATTTCGATAACAAAACGACATTTAATCATTTTGATGTTTCACATAATTATTGTAACTTTGTCTTTCCGAATAAGATATCCAAAAATCAGCTCAATCAAACGGTTCGATCAAAAGTTATATTTGTTTTACAAAAGCACTTGCCGAAAAAAAAGATGAGAACGACGCTTTTCTCGACGATACAATCAGAAAGTCGGATGGGGTTGGGGGTAGAAGAGGAGAGATCGTTGGGGAGGAGGTTCGAGAAAAAGGTGGTGGACATATTTAGCACTAATAAAGTTAAAATTGGCATAATATAACTGTTTGGGGTTGAGAGAGAGAGACGGGAACGAGTGAGCGAGAGAGGAGAGCACTATTTAAGGTATTTTTGTCGATAACATTTATCATTTTTTTTAAATAAGTTAATATTATGAAAAGTGCTTTTATTGTAAAACAAAATTATGAAATTAGTACTACTTCCCTTTATTAAATATGAGTCCGTCCTTAGAGTTATAAAACATTATAGATCGAGGTCCTATAACCCATTATTTCTTTTTAATATTTCTTTTTTCTTTTTTAAAATATTTTTTTAAACATAAACTACGTTATTTTTTATTTTTTTAGCAAAAATGTATCAATTTACTTGCGTTATTTTAAACATTCAATTCTTTTATTATTTATGCCTAAAAATATATATATTTTTTATTTAAATTAATTCTTTTAAATAATAATTTAAATATTGTCCCGATAGTTAAACTAGTATATATATATATTTTAGCAATAACGCGCCAAGGTTTGGTTTAAGTAGGGTTTGATAAAATATCTGAAAAATGAAAATTGAAACTAAAAACCGAATTGAAAAAATTGTTTGTTTACTTCTGAAAATTGTATCTGAAAAAATATTATTTGTTTAAATATAATATATCTAAAAATTGATTTTTTTTAATAAAACAATTTTGACATTATTAATGTATTTAGATCACATGATTAAGGGTATAATGAGGGTAAAATAAATATTTTATAATAAAAAAAATTAAGTAATAAATTTGCTGCTTAAAATCTACGATACAAATTTTTAAATTTAAGTAACAAATTATTTAATCTTTTTTTTTAATAAATAAAAAGGGTGGTGATATTGGCACCACCAAAATCTCTTGAAAACACTCCCACTTTTTATTGGGTCCTTAACAACCGAATAATGTATATATTATTCAGTTGTAAAGGACTGAATATAAACTTGCAAAAATCTGAAAAAACTTGCAAATGTCTTACTCGGTTGTCAAGAACCGAATATATAAACCTATATTCGGTCCTCAACAACAAATAATAGACATTTTACTCAATTACAAATGACCGAATTAAAATAAAAATATTACCAAATATTTTTAGGACCGCCAACATCACCGTCCAATAAAAAACCTTTCATAATAAATAAATTTAAATTTTTTAAATTTAAGTTGGCTAAACAAATATCGAGGAGGACAGAGAATCTATGTAATTGTAACCACTTGGGTGAGGACCCTAGACCGGCATTAACTGAGAACCCTCTGTATCAGTACAGGAAGAGAGAGCCTGGGAATCCATTTTTGCCTGAAAGCTCCTCCCTCATAATTTTGTACATGTAGAAATAAGCCCATACTTGCATACTCTTATCTGATCTGATTCAAACAAACCTCCCTAAAAAAAAGTTTGTAGATAGAGAGAGAGAGATGGCGGAGGTGTTGATGTGCAGGTCATCTGAGCCGACGCCGGAGGAAGAGAAACTGACGATAAGGGACATTGCAATGGCTGCGGAATCTCAAACCAAAGAAGGAGATACCTTTTATTTAATCACTCAAAGGTACTTCTTCACCTAATTATCTCTCATGTTTATATGGAGATCTGTTGATAACGATGGTAGATGGCCTTTTTGTTTTTGTTCTGATAGGGAAATGATTATTTAGGTTTTTGTGCTACTGTTTGGTTAGAGTTGATAGTAGAAGTTGAAATTAGGGTTTTAGTGGATGGCAATAGGTTTAGATGAGTATGGGAGATGAATTTCAGGTGTATGACCTTCTTTTCGTTTTTCATTTCTAGAATCATTGTGAATGGATTGAGGCTCTGCATTCACTTTTATCTGTTATTAGGGTTCTCCGGTTAAAATTAAAATTTTTCTTTGCATATACTTTGCGAGATTTTCCGTTCTTTAGCTGTGAGATGTTTATCTATGATCTCTAATTCTCTATCTCAAAAGGACAAGAAGAAAAAGAAAGAAATGGCTAGACAAGAACTGATAACCCTTTGGAATCAGATATTTGTTAGCCATTTCCACACTTGCCCAAAAGAAGATGGCTGCGCAACAACATTTGATAACCCGGTGAAAACAAGCTATTTGCTGGTCATCTACACATTCATATGCCTTATTGTCTCACTATTATTCCCCTCACCACAAAAAAAAGCAAAGAGCAAAAAAGCCCCTTGGAGCAATATATGTTACCATATAATCATTGCATGAAAAATTTTCCTCTGCTTATCCGTAAATTGGAACTACAGAAAATCACTGTAATTGATCCTTAAAAAGCAATTTCTTAGGTTATATTCATATTGGCTGAAGGATTATAGCGTGGATTCCCCAATTTGTAAGCTATGGAACACGTCTAGCTTGGCAGCTTAGTTCTGAATATCCCATTCATGCAATATATTTACCTAGCTGAACTAAGCTTGAGTAGAAATTTAACTTGTCCATAAACCAAAAACTATCATAAAAAACTCTTGGTCGGCGAGCTAGCAATACCTATTTACGGGTAGGTGAAATGTGAAGTTGTAAATTTAATGTTTAGTAATGTTTTATATTTATTTTAGGTAGACGTAAAACATCTTGCCCCATATTATTGAAACATGATTTTTTCTTGGGGGTTCTTCATGTTCTAATCACTAGAACTCTGAAACCCTTTCAAAACAAATTAAAATGTGGTAACTTTTAGTACTAAGTATTTCCGTCTGATGTCGTTTATCACGTAATTTTATTGAGCCTAATATGTCCCAAAGCCTGATTTTTACAGGTCCCAAGTCTTTCTATCAACTAAAACGCTGAAGAGTTGTGGATAAAATATTGCACCAGTTCAGATCTCCATACATACGTAGAATTCCTTATATGAGTGACCTAGAAAACCTAACTAAGAAGCTCTATCATTTTCTCTTCCTTCCTTTCTTTTTTTTTTTTTAAATTTTTTTAAAATTTTTTTTTAATGGATCCACAACAATAACACTTAAAAGTTTGGTGAAATCATGGTGTAAAAATCCAGTCACTCAAATAGTGGAGTCATTTCTTTGCCAAACACATAAGAGGTGGTTCCATACGTGCAAGCAACCTAAATTTGATCATGCTTGGTTTACTGGACAAGAAAGCAATCCTTCACATCGGCGAAAAGGTTTTATATAGCCGCCCTTATAATGAGCATACTCTCCATCTCAATAGATTTTTTTTTTTGATGAGAAACATGCTTATATAGATAGAAAAATCAAGTACAAGCAAAGGAGAACTGGAAATGGATGAGGAATCCATCTCAATCGATATTAATTGGTTAGTTTACTTTACCATGATTCTACCAATTATATTATAGCTTGTTCCAAAATCCCTGTCTAGGGCTGATTAGGCCTCGCTTAGGTGCTCACCTATTTTGGTGGGATGCCAATTGGCAGGACTAATACTGTTTCACTCCTTTTTGTTTTAAAATTATTTCTTTTTGTGTTTGATTTATGAGAAATATTCATACAACAAACTCTTAATGTCCTTTTTAGAAGTAAAGTTAGATTTTTGTAATATTATTGTAAATAAACAAAAAAATTGTCCGCCTAGCCTAGCCTAGCCTAGCCATTATCCTTGCCTATGCTCTATAGGCATGAGGACCCCCCTACCGCTCAACTATTGGTTAGCGCTTTTTAGAACATTGATTGTTTTGGAAGTATTATGGGAGTAAAATAACAATTTTATGAATTTTTTTTTTGTTTTGTTTTGTTCTTTTTTTTTTTTTGGTGGTGGTGGTGGGTTGGGGGGGTTGGGTTTAGCCTCGAAGGCCATCTACTACAACGTCGGTGGAATCTATTCCATCCCTCTCCCTCCCTCTTCCTTTTTCCCCTTGGGATAACTTGGGGATCTTGGCCTCTTAGGCCTCGTTTGGTTCACGGATTTTAGTACTCAGGAAAGGAAAGTCGTTCCTTTCCTTTGTTTGGTAAGCACAAATTCCGGAAACACTTTCCCGAGAGAGGGGAAAGTAGGGGGTAAAACCATTCCTCCCAAAACACATGGGATTGATTTTCCCATGTGATTTTCCAAGCATTTATTACACAAATTTTAGACAATAATACTCTTTCCTAAATACTTTCCATGGTTTACCAAACACAAGAAAGGAAATTTGACAGGAAATTTACTTTCCCACCTCCATGGGAAAGATAAGGGAATCGATTTCCTTTCCGTGAACCAAACGAGGCCTTAGAGCACCTGACCAGGGGTGGATCCAGGATTTCTTTCTGGGGTGGGCTAAACCAGTATAAATTTCTTAAATGAACTCTTAAAGTTTCTTTATAATTTTAAATAAATAAATATTTAAAAATAACTCTAATTTAACCTAAGTTAAAGCAAACTTTTTAACAGAAATACACCTACCTACTTGTTACATGGAGAGGGTAGAGAAACGAGGGTGAGTTTTATTATTGTGAATGTGGGTCCCAAATATGGAGAGGGGGAATTGGTTAAATGTGTCTTGTCAGAACCAACTCAACCAAGAGAGAGCTCATGCTGTGTTATTCATGAGTTCTAAGAGGGCTGGCCGGGGTAGGGTGGGCTTTGGGTGAGATTAGGCGGGGCTAGATTAATTAAAAATTCCATTTTTTATTTGACTAGTCACCAGTAGGTATTTTATTTTTCTGGACTGGCTGGAGCCTGCTCGTCCCAGCCTTAAGTTCGCCTCTGCACCTGACTAGTCTCAACGGTACTTTTAGAAGGTAAAACACAGTAAACTGGTTTCAGCATCTTCCTGGGATTTATTTCCACCTCCCAAGTTTCTGCAAGTGAAAATAGAGCTCAGTTGTTAGATTTGAACTGCTTTCTCTAGCTTTGGAGAGATCCATTTTTTTTATTTGAAACAACATAGATTTTTTCCATAAAGAGCCTACACTACTTGTACCTAGACTAGAACCCCTTTTCTATATATATCATCCTAATAATTCAATACAGGAAGCTGGCTATTAGGCTTACAATTTTCAACGTGTCATGTTGATTATTTATGTAATGTTGGGAAGATCATGTGCCATTGTTCTTATTTATTTTTTGGTGAAACTATGTATTTTTCATGTCTTTTTCATTCCTTGTGGTTGTTGGCAGATGGTGGCAAGATTGGCTCGAGTATGTGAACCAAAACCAGGCAACTTGTACAAACGATGGATCTTCTTTTGAGCATAATGATTTGGTTGGTTCAAGTACTACAAAGAAGCCTTCCGGTATTGATAATTCTGATTTAATCTATGAAGCAGCATTTGAAGCATCCACTACGGGTGTTGAGCTCCACGACACCTTAGTAGAAGGCACTGATTATATATTGCTTCCACAAGAAGTTTGGAATCAATTATATGCATGGTGAGTTAGATTCAAAAATTCCATGAGGATTCCCTTCATTCCATTTTGCTTCGTTTAATTAGGGATATAGATACATGAGTTTGTTTTTTATTTTCCCTGTATTCCATTAGATTTGAACTTCTTTTGAGAAGGAACTATATAGTCATAAATATGTATGCAACTTAGGATTTAGCAAAGCACCGGATACGCAGGATTATCACTTCAAACGTCTTCATGCACGGCCTTCAAACCTCAATAAGAAATTGAAAATCAGGAAATAACTTTCCAGGAAAGGGGAACCCTAATGTATCATATATGATATGCCGTTGTTTATGGCAACTTCACTTCCCCAACCATGAATAGTTTATAAAGGTTTAAAACGCGAAGTTTAGACAAGAGGTAAGAAAAGAAAAAAGGATAGATAGAAGCCTAGGTAATCACACTCTTAGACTCCGTTTGATAGCAACATGGAGAAGGAAAATAAAGACACTTGATTTGTTAAGAAGTTGGAAATAAGTTGAGGCATGTGTTAAGATGTTTTCCATTTCATGCTCATTTTATGAGTAGATATCCTCCATCCTTCATAATTTTTTGTGGAAAATTTTTCTTCCTCAACTACCAAAGAAAATTTCTCCATGGAAAAAGTCACCAAGTAAGAAGACATCTCACCACATGTCTCAACTTATTTTCCAACTTCTCACAAAAATCAACTGTTTTTATTTTCCTTTTCCATGTTGTTATCAAACTAACCCTTATATGCAAACACACAGAAAGTTTATTTTGGAGAAGATATGCATCACACATTAGGATAATTATATTTATATTTTGTCTTAAAGTTACCCACTTCATTGCTCAAATAATGAAATTTCATCACTGTCTACCTAAACAAGACCAAGGTCAAAATCCTACCATTGTAGCCAACTTCATCCTTTAATGTAAAACTCATGGCCAACGCAAAAGTAGGCACATGCATCATTTTTCTAAATAAATTTGGACGGTAACTTTATTTGAGTTTTGCATGCTAGGTCTTATTTGCTTCAAAAGTGCTGTTTTGATAGGGTTGTAAGATACTGTTTGAAATTGCAGCATTCTTGGAAGGCCTCTTATAAGTATGTCTAAATGAAGAATTGAGGAATCAATGTTAGTTTTTGTTGGGTTTAGGTATGGAGGGGGTCCTACATTGGCACGAAAAGTAATAAATTCTGGTCTCTCTCAAACAGAATTGTCTGTAGAGGTGTATCCGCTGCGCCTTCAACTACATCTGATGCCTAAAGGCGACCAATCTGCTATAAGAATAAGCAAAAAGGTATGATAATAGACATGGTGACTAAAAAAATTCATACTTAATAGACATGGTTACCCAAAAATTCTCATATTTTAGTACATACTGAACATAAACTAATTTAAAGATTAAATCTGTCTGGACAGGAAAGGATTGGAGAACTTCACAGAAAAGCTTGCGAAATTTTTGATCTGAATTCAGATCAAGTAAAGGCATCTTGCTTTATATAGTGTGTATATATATATATTCTATTTTCACTCTGTTTTACTTAAAATGATTTTAATTTCTCATATTTAATTTTTTCTGAATCAGGTGTGCGTTTGGGACTACTTCAGCCATCGAAAACATGCTTTGATGAATGACATGGATAAGACACTCGATGATGCGAACATACAGATGGATCAGGATGTAGGCGTCTTTATTTTGCGCCACTTTTTGAACTTTTATAAATATTCTGTCTGCTGTAAAAAATGAGCTGAGCATCTGAAAAGTTATCTTTAGATTTGATGTGCTTTCATCTTGATCAACTGCAAATACAGGATTGGTTATAGGCACACGAAATTCCATTTCTAAATATATATCATTTTGATGTTTGATATTATATTCACCACATTCTGTTATAACCTATGATTACTGTTGATTCCTATTGTTGCTATCCATTATTACCCGGGCGTCTATTATTTTCTAGATTCAAATTCTACACCTTGAAGAAGCATATCCTTCCTCAACATTCTTTTAGTTTGTCCTGCTAGTATTTTGGCTATAAGATAGATCTCTTACTTTGGAAGCTACAAGTTTCTGTTTTTTCGTTCACTCCAGTATTAGATATCAATCTCTTTTTCATTCTGATATATGAAAACAATCACAATAATGTTATGAACATACGTTACATACCTGCTCCTTGCATTAACACAGTTGACATATATGTCAGATGCCCTGTTTCTAGGTTTTGACTATTGGCACTTTTTAAAAAGCTTGCCAACTTTATGTTCATAACCCATTTTATATAATGTGGGTAAATTTTTTTTTTTTGGGAGTTATTATTACCAGATATTCATTTTTAATATTCTCTTTTATTTGGTTATGCAATTACTCGAAACAGATTCTGGTGGAGGTCACCGAAAACACTCATGGTTGTGGGAGTTTGGTTCATGAGAACGGATCTGCAGAGAATGAATCGGTGTTGGCTCTTGTAGTAGAGCCTTGTAAGGCAAGCCTTTCTACTGCAGGAGGTTTGGCTGCAAGCAAGGGTTTGTCTAGAAATGGCAATTCAGAGTTGTCACAGTTGCAAACTGGAACTTCTTCGGTTACAGAGCTGAATAATAAGACGCATGGGACTAGTGGTGTTAGTACGAGGGGGTCTTCTGCTGGCTTGACAGGGTTGTTGAACCTTGGAAACACATGCTTTATGAATAGTGCGATACAGTGCCTTGTTCATACGCCTGAGTTTGCTAGATACTTTCAAGAAGATTACCATCAAGAGATAAACTGGCATAACCCTTTGGGCATGGTTGTAAGTTTCAAACTTTAGTATTGAAGTGAAAATATTTGTTCTATCTACTGAACATTTCTTCTGAACCATTTCTTCGTTCAAGCTTTTGTTAGGTAAAAAAAATAATATTCTTTTGAATCTATGGTTCTTCATTTTATACCATTACAAGATCTTTCTTACAATTTTAGCTCTGGAAATCTTCCCTAATATGCTTACGTTCCCATTGTTCTTATAATTTGGAATTCTCCCAGCAAGAAGAAGATCCAATGAATGCCCATAGCCTTCTGTTCTTTCATGGAGTATTTAAAATGCTACATGTTAGGTGTTTTGATAAACATTTGCATCATGTTGTATTGTTTATTCAATTGCATGTCAGCATACTGTGGAATTGATTTGAAACTGTTATTATGCAGGGTGAGCTAGCCCTAGCATTTGGTGACTTACTTCGAAAGTTGTGGGCACCGGGACGAACTCCTGTTGCTCCTCGGGCATTTAAAGCAAAGCTTGCTCGCTTTGCACCTCAATTTAGTGGATATAATCAACATGATTCTCAGGTTTTGTCCATTGCTTCAAGTTTTCATACAATCAGATTCATAGGTAATTAATGCTGTTAATAAGCTAAATAGTCCATTTTGTGGTCAGGAACTCCTTGCATTTCTGTTAGATGGGCTTCATGAAGATCTGAACCGGGTCAAGCACAAACCTTACATAAAATCCAGAGATGCAGATGGCCGACCCGATGAAGAAGTTGCTGACGAGTACTGGGCGAATCACATTGCTCGTAATGATTCCATAATTGTGGATGTGTGCCAAGTGAGTATAGTCTTTAAAGTGCTATAGTATCATCTTCTCAAAAGAAAGAGGAAACAGAATAAAAGGAAAGAAAAAAAAAAGGATGCCTGTTGTGATCTTGTACAATTGAACTTTAGTTGTATGCTATACAAATTAAATTATTTTTAGGTGGAGGAATGTTCGGATGCTTGATGTGTTGTTTTTTATTCATTTGATAATTTGCTAAAGCTTTGATCTTTCTGCCAATTATCTTGGGTGAATTAATCTTCATCCGCTTATTGGCAGTGCCTCATGATATGCTCGTGTCCACAAAATAAGTTTTTTCTACTTATGTGCAAACATTATATATTTATAATTTCCTAACTCGATTGGAAACAAAGCTCCTTTTAATCTAGCCTCTTCAAATGTAGGGGCATCTATATGTATGCAATTATGCATCTATATGCATGAATATTCCAACTCTGTGCTGCGTAATTTAAGGTTTCAGTAGTATTTTTGATTTAATTTCTGACCTAGCTTCCGTGGGTCAATATTGGTGGAAAAATTAAGCAGAAGAGTGTGATATCCAGGAGACCTTCTCGTGTTCCATACTGGACTGTTGTGGCTACAAAAGTCTCATTTCTAATAATAGGCTACAAAAAAGTGTGATATACCAAAATCAACCTTTTGTTACACTCCGACTATTGTGGCTAACTGCTAAATTACTCTTGAAACTTGATAAACAAAGCGTATTCATGAAAGTTCTGAGTTTTCCTTCAAATTTTTCGACTCTCAAACTTGGACTCTTAATTTGAGATGGAGGGAGTATTGATGTGCACTCTGAAATAACTTTAGTTTCAGTTGAGTGAGCAATTTCTTATCTTGGTTTAAAAGGTTTTCCTGATTCAGTAATCAGTATCCAGTTACGTTACACGATGTTTATGTTTCTTGAATTCACATAAACTGCTCCACTGATGTCTTGCAATTTTTATCACACTAAACTCTAGTTGTCTATATATTTAACATATTTTCTTTATCTCTTATTTTGTGCATAAAGCTGCTTGATCTTGCAACCATAGTATTTTCTGCTGAATTTGTGCGTGTGCCATTTGACAGGGTCAATACAAGTCGACTTTAGTTTGTCCTGTATGTAATAAAATCTCCGTCACATTTGATCCCTTCATGTATCTTTCCTTGCCACTTCAGTCCACCAACACTCGTACAATGACGGTAACAGTTTTCACTTGCGATGGAAGTGCACTCCCAGCTGCTTGCACTGTAACTGTTCCAAAGCAGGGGCGTTGTAGGGATTTGATACAAGCACTTAGTAATGCTTGTTCATTAAAGCATAATGAGAAGCTTTTGCTCACAGAGGTGAAAAACCATTCCCCTACCCACTCCCATTCCCCCTCCTCCCCCCCCAACCCTGCCCCGCTCTGGGGGAAATTATGTGTGCTTTTTGATGAGATTAAAGTTATTCAAATGCAATGTTTGCAGATAAGGAGCCACTTGATTCATCGTTTCTTGGAAGATCCTTTAATGTCATTGTCATCCATCAAAGACGATGACCATCTTACGGCCTATAAGATTCCAAAGTTTGTGAAAAATTCCAAATTTCTTCAGCTGATTCACCGTCGTGAAGAACAGTAAGTATTTTGACCATACTCAATATACTAATGGTTGAGGACTGCTAAATTGTAGTCCATTTTCCTGTTTCAGTAGGCATCATGCCAAATTACCCCTTACACTCTTTTCAAATAGATGTATATATTGGCTTTCCCTTGCGTTAAACTCACTATAGGAATTGCTTTGTGTTTCTGGTGAGATTTTCTTGAAAAGGTTCTTGCTACATTTTAGGATTGCCTAAGACCCCCTTTTTTGACTTCCTGTTCATTTGAATTTTGTACTGGTTTTATCACATCTAGAAGTGTTTAGAGTCAACTGTGTCAAATGTTGAGTTTGGGGACTTAAATTGGTATGCTGGCCTTTGATAGTTTTTTGTATCAAGGTTTGTTCAATTTTTTCCTCTTTGTTTGCTATCTATTTTCTATTGATTGCATCTTTTAGGGAAACCGGAAATTCCCAGAGAACTATGGGGTGGAAGCCTTATGGAACACCTCTTGTTTCACCTATCTCGTGTGATGATGCTATTACAAGAGGCGATATACAGTTGATAGTTCACACAATGCTCTCTCCAATGCTACGAACTGAAAATCTTCGACATCCCGATGTATCTGATACTAACACATTATCAGAAGTTTCCGACCTGGACCCCAAATTAGTGGATTCAACACAGAAGAAGTCTGGCAGCACTAAACTGACAGCCTTGCCAAAGCTACCTCTGCAGTTGGTTGATGAGAACAATGCATGCATTGATCTATCGGTTGGAGAACAGAAGGCTGTTAAGTTCTCCTCATCATCAAAGTCAATACTAGTGTTTGTTGATTGGTCACAAAAGCTTTTGGGGAATTACGACACCCATTACCTGGAAAACTTACCAGAAGTTCTCAAGTATGGGCCTGTGGCTAAAAGAGCTCGTACGGAACCTCTCTCATTGTACACTTGCTTGGAAGCTTTTCTACGTGAAGAGCCATTGGTACCTGAAGATATGTGGTTAGTTTCTCTTCTTTGCTCAATCACTCTGGAGGCATAATCAAATATATATATATATATTTGGTATAACAATGTATGTTATAGTGTTGATAGTTGATTCACATTTAGGAAGCAGGACATGCTGCTGGATGTGAAGTACACGTGTTAGACACTTTTGGGACACTGCGTAGGCCACAACTTGACAACTTAACAGACACACCATGTAGCCTGACATGGCATATTGGATGTGTTTGACAATTTTAAGTAGTCAGAAATGTGAGGGACACTTTATGGGTCCAGACCAAAGACAAATCTGGACAAACGTAGGACGTAAATATGCTTTTTAAAGTACATAATATATGCATAAAGTTGTTCTTTTTGATTGCGTGTTTGGGTTGTTTTATTGGATTTGGTATTGGTGTGATGCCTTAGATGGATTAAAAGCCTATTGACTTGTCCACATGTTTATATATAGATATTCTATCTATATATTAAGCTTATGATTTATTTTAGACACAGTACATTATGATTTGCCAATATGTGTCTGTGATGAAGGTATTGTCCTCGATGCAAGGAGCGAAGGCAAGCAAGTAAGAAACTGGATCTATGGAGGCTACCTGAAGTGCTTGTGATCCATCTAAAGAGGTTCTCATACAGCAGGTCACTGAAGCATAAGCTAGAGACTTTCGTCAACTTCCCTATTCATGATTTCAATTTGACAAATTATGTAGCAAACAAGAGCAACACCCGGCATCAACTATACGAACTCTATGCCTTAACCAATCACTTCGGTGGCATGGGAAGTGGGCACTACACTGCTCATATTAAGGTGAGCTCAAGTCTTCTTAACTTTCTTTTTGGGATTTTTTGACTTTGCCCCATATTTTTGATGCAAAATTAAACATACCCCCCTGTTTTTAGAATCAGTAAACTTTGCCCCCCCTGCATGGAAGGAAATCTCAAAGAATTACGTAAAAATGTGGGGGCAATGTCAAATCTGTTTAACGTAATATTTTGACTTGACACCCTGTTTTTATGTAATTCTTTGAGATTCCCCCCACGTGCAAGGGCCAAAATCTAATTATGAAAACGGGGGAAAAAGAGAAGAGGGGGGATAATTCTATTTTTGCATATAAACTAGGGGCAAAGGCAAAAAAGCCCTTCCTTTTCAGATTAGAACCATGCAGATCTTAGATGGAAAAGGAGGGGGATCTAAAATAAGTAATATTAATTTAATAGTTTTGCATGACTTTGCAGCTTCTGGACGAGCATAGGTGGTACAATTTTGATGACAGCCACATCTCACCCATTAATGAAGAAGATGTAAAGTCGGCCTCGGCCTATGTACTATTTTATCGGAGGGTGAAAACTGATGATGCCACTGTGAGCAATGGAGCACAATCATCTGCAGGTCACACCAACTTTTCCTCTCAAAAGTAAATCACTAGAGAAATGTATAGTTCACAAACCAGAAAGAGTGAACTCCTGTTTGTGCGTACACTAATTTATATTGCTCTTGTGAAATATTTAAAAGTACAAGAGTTGTTGAAGAATGAACAGTTATCTTACTAGAGTAATACTATACTGTCTTATTGTACTACATTGTGGAACCACAAGAAATAAGCATATTTGTGGGGTTTTCCCACTGGGTAGCAAGTTTGTGTGTTTTGTTTTGCAATTCGGTACTTGCAGAAAAGCTAGTTTGGATAGAAAACAGTTGTATCCCTAACCTCTTTACTATATATGAATCTAAAGCTGGCAATCGATCAGGCCGGGTCCTGTTGTACTCGTGTTTTGCCTATGTTGACCCATTTTGTAGTTGCATATACTCAAGTTTGTGTTTTGCATGTACATGTGATTCATTTGCTTAAACGTCTCTGATGGATTAACCAGTTAATAACCCGATCCCATAAAGCCTAAACTCGCTTGCATCCCTGAACTTTGCATCATGCTTGTTACTCTGGCCAGTGCTAAAACTTGCTGGCCTTGTAGAAATTCTGTTTCTTTATTGTTTAGTTGCACTTTTTTTCCCCAGTTATTGTACAAATATTGCTTTAGTGCCGGTGACCATTATTGGGATTATTGTAAATACCATATAACATGACAGGTTGAACCTTTATCTTATATATTTCAACTTCACTTTTTTATTTATGTTTCATTTTTCTTCATTTGCTAACAACAGCACAAGCATTGAAAGGAAAAAAGGCTCCTAATTGATTCTTCTTTCTCCCTGTCTATATTACTTCAAGGATTTCTCGATGTCAATAACGAAGCGATACTTCACATCCCTCTTTATTAGGCGCTCGAGTGCTTTGTTTATATATTGAATTGGCATGATTTCAATCCCTGGGTATATTTTGCTAGCAGCACAAAACTCCAACATTTCTTGGGTTTCCTTTATACCGCCCGTTGCACTCCCTGAAATAGACTTCATACCCCTAATAAGACTTATTGGACTGAGTTTGACACTTGGCGCGCCAACCAAGACAAGGGTCCCACCAGTCTTCAACAGTGACATGTATGGATCGAAAGCGTGGTCCCCTGATGCAGTGTCGATTATGAAATTGAGAGAATTAGAAGCGGCCTGCAAAAAAAAAGGTCAGTTATTTTAAATTCCGTCACTGATAAGCATGTGTTTAAATGTTGGTTAATGTAAATAGTGCCTTTTTGTTACCATCATTTGCTGTTCATCTGTTGAGACGATGAATTTATCTGCTCCAAGTTTATTTAGTGCTTCATCTTTCTTATATATGCTGGTACTGAAAACTGTTATGCTCAACCCGAATGCCTTCCCGAACTTAACTGCCATGTGACCAAGTCCTCCTAGCCCAATGACCCCAAGAGATATCCCGGGCTGGTTCATCTTATGGCGAATCATCGGACTATAAACGGTGATTCCAGCGCATAACAATGGTGCTGCAAACTCTGGAGGGTACCCATCTGGTATTCTAAAGCAGTACCTGTATAGTACTATAGCTTATAAATGATTTATCTATTAAATTTATATAGTTTTGGAGGGTTCATGAGCTTATTAAATTTATCTCACAAACTTTCTCAGATGAGCCTCTAAAAACAATTTAGGAGCCAAACTAGAATAGCTTATTTCATTTTAGAGGCCTGAATTTTTACCTTTGATCAACGACGTAGTAACTAGAATATCCACCTTTAGTGATGGTACCATCCACATCAACGAGTTGAAAGTACGGACTACTCCTTTAGTGCAATGAACTTCTTGCGAAATATTGCAATACTCGCAGTCTCTGCATGAATTCAGATATGTACCCACCCCAACATGGTCACCGACTTTAAAGCCATCTACATTGGAACCTACCTCCTTCACAATCCCAACTATCTCGTGTCTGATTACATTGAGACAGATCAGTTTGTGGAGTATATATAATTATATATATATGAAATAATGTGTCTATGGCCGGCAATTCTTAATCAATCCAACACAAATACGACATAAAGTTACTATGCTTTTGTATTGTGTAGAAAAAATGCGAGAAAAGAACATTTTACCCAGGGACTAGAGGATACTTGGAATCTCCAAGTCTGTTTCTTGTCCAAACTACATCGGCATAACAAACTCCACAGTGGGTGATCTTTAGATACACATCATCACTTCCAACGCCCCTGTATCCATCATGTATTGACCATAAGCACAGAGAGAGAGAGAGAGAGAGAGAGAGAGAGTCCATGTATTGACCATAAGCAGAGAGAGGTGCTTTCCTACCTACGTGTGAAACTGTAAGGTGATAGATGTCCAGATTCATCCCTGGCTGCCCATCCAATGCATTCCTCCATTGTTTCTGACATAATTTCCTGCGTGCACCCAACCCTACCATTAATTTGTAAATTAGCCTTGCGTTGTCATAAAATAAAAGCACATTTTAGAGTAGTTTACTTCAGCCCCCAGAGAAGAAACCATATTTTTTGAGTGTAAACGTAAATGGATTAACTTTTTCATGGAACTTGGCGGATCTTTATAATGAGAAGATTGTCTTCACCAAGTTTCACTGAAAAATTCCATTAGAAAGCTGGTGTAATGAAAAATTGATATATATATATATATATCACTTTCGGCCATTGAAATTTTAGATTACCATCTTACCGACATATAAACCAAACCTTTTAATGAAATTTTAGAAAATCTTTTGATGTTCAACTTTACCAAATTTCAGAGAAATTCTTATATTTATTCCTCAAAATGGTCATTTTTTCTTTGAAAAATGACTGTTTTCTTTAGAGGAAGCCATCTTTTACTACTAAATCTTACATATGCATATATGTGTGCGCGTATGCATACGGATATACGTTTAACTCACGCTAGAAGAAGTTGATGAAAATGACCGCAAAGTAATGTAGAGGAAGGGAGATTGAAGATGGAGATCGACTTTCCCTTTCTGGGTGAAGTGACTTGCCTTTTATAGTTCTTATGGATAGGTTAATCTGACGTGAGCAGTGACATCTTTTTACTATATTCTGTTTTTAATCGGGTGTGACTCTAGCTCAACATAATTTTTAAAGAGCTAAGCGATAATGAGCCTCTTACCTTCGCTGGAGTAGGTTGGAGTAGGTTTTGAGTTGTGCTAATAGTCGCCTTAGTCAGATTTTTTTTTTCCAATGGTGTCTTTAGAACAAATTATTAGAAAGCCCGTTAATCAGGTTATATTAATCAGGTTATATGAATCGGTCTTGAGATTGTTCATGTTTGGCTTAAATTATTTTAAACATACTAAAACTTGAGTTCGACTCAAAGTAAAACTTACATTTTATGTCCAAACCCAATTCATAATTTGATACGGGTTTTGAGCTTAAATTCGTGTCAGTCCATATAAGATTTATATACATGGTCTAAAAGTTTGCAAAGCACAAGTATTTACTAATAAGTATTTGTAAACCACAATATCGTATATAATATTTTTACATCATTTAAATTTTAAAATATCATCACATAAATTTTTAACAAGAACTTAATATATTGTTAAATGACTAAGTAAAAGTGGTGTGATGCATAGAGATGGGATTTAAACTTGTATAAAAGTGGATATCTATAATTATAACACACTAATATAACTTGATACAAGCGGGCTGAGTCTACTTCAGGCTTAGCACTGAAGTTCAAGGTCGACTCAAAATTTAATTTGGGCTTAAAATTTTGTTTACACATGGCTTGGCTTAAACTCAATTAAAATTTGGCCCACAATTTAGCGGGCCGAACGAGCAAGCTCCGGGATTGCTTAGCCTAATTGACAATCCTAATTATTATGTATTTGTGCTTTGTCAAGGCACTCTAGTTATTACTGAACATCAAATGCATTGTACTTCAATTTTTCTATTAAAATTGACTTCACTTGATCCCGCTTATTGGTTTTTGTGAATTTTAGTGGGTCAATTATATATTGTACTTCATAAAATTTTGTTATACTATATATATATAGTAGTGAAATGGTAGATACTTTTCACTATAGGGTATGGCGGATACTTCTTTAAATTAACACATTTTTAGGATTCGAGCCGGTGATTAAACATTTTAATTATGTTTTGCATAATTATTAAAAAGACTAATTGTTCAATTTGAGATTTTTTTTCATAACTGAAACTACTCATTTTGGATTTTTTAAGTAATATAGATTAGTCACCATGGTGTGTCCATGTAGATCGTAATAAGTAATTGGACACCATTATTTATCACAAATTAATAAGAATATCAAGTGATTATCATATTAATCATCATATATAGAGTTAATATAACAATATCTGATGAATCATTGCTCTTAAATACAATAAAAAATTATGAATTTAAAGAGATATCTACCATAATCTATTGTAAAAATTACCTACCATTTCACCACTATATATATATGCCTTTTATACATTTTAAATTAAGTGGGGTTAACCTATATCACCTAGGTCCGCCCATGGTGCCACAACATGGTTGGACAATTTACTTCCCTCCCATCGACTATTGTTCCTAGGGGTGTTCAGAAACTGAATGGGACTGATTGGACCAAAAATAGGAGTTTTTTTTTTAATTATTTTTTTTATATATATATACAACGGTCCGGTACGGTCTAAACTTTAGTAAACCGAAGCGGTCCAGTTTGGTCTTGCCAATATTTTCTCTTAAAAAATCAGATCGAATCGAATATATATTTATATATATATTCATTTTAAATAAAAGGATATATTATAAATATTTATATAATTTTATATATCCTTATTTTTTCTCTCCCCTCTCCCTCTCGTCAGTCTTAGACATGCTTGTGTAAATTGATGGCAAGTTTTAGATCGAGGCTTTTAGGGGCTTTTGAGCTTACTGAAGAAAGCAAATGCATTTGGGTAAGTTTATATAAGTTTATTCTGTCCTTATTTAATATTCGGTAGTTTTTTTCATATTATCAGCATGCTTGGTTTGCATTTATTTAAGTAGCACCTAATCTTGTTAAATAATCATAACCTTTTCCGTTCGGTTCCGAGGGAATTTTTTATTGTGATTTATGTCATTGTTTAAAATTATCTAAAAAGTCCAAAAAAACCTTAGGCTCATTATCAAAGCCTAGACCGATTGGACCGACCGAAACTAGACCGTTTAAAATGGTTTGGTCTTGGTTTAATCTTCGGTCAAGTCCGGTCCAAAAAAATAAAGGACCAACTTCAACGGTCCAGTTTGTCTTGTAGGTCAACGGTCCAATCAACTAGACCGTGAACATCCCTAATTGTTCCGGATGAACCAAAACAAAAGGCTACTAGGTTTGGGTCAAACTCATTGTGGCTATTTCGGCAGTGTTAATGTTTGCCCATTCATTTATTGTTGTGTATAGGTGTGATGCTATATCGGGTTCGTGTTGTAGTTGCTTAAAGTTTTAGAACGAATAAAGTCGAGTAAAAGTAGCGGGTTGTTCAAGCATGGCTATATATAATGAACTAAACTACTTGAGATTGCCTGATTGATAAATCAATCCAGTATATATAAACATCTTTTGACACTAGTTAAGTCGGCTGAACATAATAATACAATATTATCAAATTAACCTACTTGAGTTAGACTAATCTCTAACAATATTGTTTCAATTATTAAGTTACGCTGCCTCGTTGTACATGTTATGCCCCTTGACAATGAACAAGAAACTCACAATTCAACTAAGATCAAATATTTAGATATTCATGTTGGGCCACTTGACGATGCTATTTGAACAACTTTTTAAAATGTTTTTGTATCGTTTCTCCACCTAGTTTTTAATCTCCCGGGCCTTGTTTGGTTCACGGATTTGAACACTCAGAAAAGGAAAGTCTTTCTTTTCCTTTTTTTTGGTAAGCTCAAATTTTGCAAATACTTTCTTGACAGGGGGGAAAGTAGGGGGTAAAGTTATTCCTCTCAAAATCTATGGGATTGATTCTTTCTTGTGATTTCTTAGCATTTATTACAAAATTTTTGGACAACAATACCCTTACTTAAATAGTTTCCAAGCTTTACCAAATACAAGAAAGGAAATTTGACAGGAACGTTAGTTTCCCACCTCCATGGGAAAGACAAGAAAATTGAATTCCCTTCCCTGAATCAAACGAGGTCTAGTCTAATAAATATGGGGGCATTTTCCCTCTTTACTTTTGAAGCATTTCATTTGGTAATGTATAAAAAAATTAAATATGAATTCTTAATTTAGTAGGGAAGGAGTAACGGATAAAATAAGAGTGTTTGGATGTTTAAAATTAAGATGTCTGGTTTATGCTTTGAAGCATAATATCCAAGTGTTACATTGGTAAAATAAGTTTTATTCCTGAAGGGGATTATTTTACCACTTCTTATTAGATGTTTAAAATTGAGAGTCTAATTTAAGGTTTGATGCATAATCGAAATCTTGCGCTGGTAAAAATAAATTATTGTTGAAGGAGATTATTTTATCAGAATTATTAAGGATGATGATATTAATATTCCACAAAAGTAGTCTAACACTTTAAAATTATCTTTAATTAAATCTCAAAGTCTATTTCTTAAGTTGCTTTTTGTATGTGCTGAAAATTAAAAATTTCAGTTCTCTTCAGCTATTTTAGCCCACCCCGCCCCAACTTAATAGTCCAGACTAGCCCAATATTCATTTGCATTTTTGGTGCATACACTTTCTCTCTTTTTTTATATAATATATATTCTCTCCCCTCCCCTCCCCTCTCTTTTCTTAATTTTTTTTTCCAAATACATACTTCCTCTCTTATTATATTCGGTAAAATATCTTAAGATCATATGATAGGGGGTTTAAATGAAGCAATAAAGATGTGTTATATTTATACCCAAGTTCATGGTTCCAATCTTGGAAAAAGAGGTATTTTAATTAATAGGCACATTAAAAATGACCCTTGGATATATATTGATTTTTTTTTTGTTTAATAATTAAGAGAAAAGGGATGATAGTAATTCCAGTGTTAAATGAGATCAGCACTTAGCCTCAACTAATAAATTATATATATATATGGAAAATTTCAAGTAAGGACCAGACTTTACGGATTGGTCCTTTTTATATATATATATATATATTATTCCAAAGTTAATCCTATATAAATAAATCATTTAGTATTACTAGGGTATATAATAATTAGAAAAGAGACAGAAGACATTCTTTTTTTATTCCATTCCTATTAATCTACACCTTTTCTTTTCATTCCCTCCTCTCCTCTCGATTTAACAGAGTGAAAAATAACTTCTTCTGAGACTTTGTCTACGTTTAGTCCGCCCCTTGAAAGATTTCCTAGTCCACCCCTAACTCCATCAACTATCCCAACTACTCTCTTCAGAAATAATCCCTAGTTTTTATAGTCCAAAAAAATTAAATTGTCTTGTTTTTAGCCCAGTTCGTTTTGGTAATTTATTTTTAACCCAAAAGTTTGGATAATTATGAATTTTATTTCTGATTAATGTTTTTAATATTTTTAATATTTTTAACTAGTTTTTATAATTTTCCACATTTTTGAGTCTTTTTTTTTCAAATCTTTTATCTTCCTGTAATTTAGGCTTGCTAAATTATTCAAATTTAAATGATTTATCCTTTTTTTAAATTCAAACTCAATCAAAATTTATAATTTGAATTCCCAAAATAAATGCTACAAACTAGGAAGATAATAAATCTTTTAAGTATGCACTAGATATATTATGATACATTTCATATAGTCTGATAGCCATATTACGTTTTTAATACCAATAAATAAGTGATAAAGTGGAATAGTGCACCTTGTAATACGATTGTTGTCACTCTAAAATATTGCTTCTTGAAAGATATGGATGAAAACTCTTGCACATAGCAATTTATTTTATTTAAATGAATATTTAAGTAACATAATTTTCATGGTAATTAAATTAAAGGAGATGTTAAGGAAGGCATAATATGCATATTTATCATAAACATATTATAAGTATACATTAATCGAGTTATAATATATCTCTAGGTGAAGTGAATTTTAGACGTAAGAAATATTGAAAAGTTTTCTCTAGAAAAATCATGTATGTAAAAAAGTATTATGTCAAAACTCATGCATATTGAAGGCAGACATAATATGAATGAGGTACAATTACGATAAATAAGAATAAAAGTGGATCTTACAATATTTCTAACAATGATTGGAACATGTTGCTAGTCTTCTGACAAGCGGCTTTAATAGACATATACCATCCATAATATATTTATAACAATTAATTAAGATAAATATATATTGGCTAACATTTTAGACCCTTAGAATGGGCCAGACAATGGATCAATAAATTAAGCAACTGCCAAAAGCTTCTATCGTGAATTTTTTTTAACCATTCCTGAAGGTCTTTCTGTATACATATGAACAAGATAGCATTTATTTAATTCGGTTCGATTTAATTTGGGTCAATTGGGACTGGTTTTGCAGTTTTTTAGCGCACCCCTAAATACAACTACTTAAGCCCCCGTTCAACAGGAGTCGTCATATTACACTGTTATTTTGAGCTTCTGGACGAGCATAGGTGGTGCAATTTTGATGACAGCCACATCTCACTCATTAATGAAGAAGTTGTAAAGTTGGCGTCGGCCTGCGTGCTATTTTTACCAGGGTGGTGGTGAAAACTGATGATGCCACTGTGGTGTGAGCAATGGAGCACAATCGTCCGCAGGTCGCAACAGCTTTTCCTCTCAAAACTAAATAACTAGAGGAGGAGTTTTTTTTTTTTTAAATTAAGGGAGGTCTTAGTCTCTCCCTTAATCCTACATCCTACAAATAAAGAAAAACCCTCCCCTCCCACCCCATGAGTCGAACCCTTGACCTCAAGGCAAGGGTGGAGGTTGCTTACCACTGGGCCAACCCCTCTCCTCAACTAGAGGAGGAGTTTGTGTGCACACTAATTTTATATTGCTCTTGTAAAATGTTAGAAATATTAGGCTAACCATGTATTATTAAAGTGTAAAGCATTAGCATCATTAGCATTATTATTTTCCTTTTTCCTTTTCCATGTTTTCCTCCATGTCTCCCTCCTTATCGCCTCCATGTTTTCCTCCATGCTTTAGGCCATGTTTTCCTCCATGCTTTAGGCCATGTTGTTCTTGCTCCTTCTTTATCTTGTATATATATATAGGGCATTTCTCCATTGTTATTAATCTAAGATTTAATGAGATCAACAATTCTTTACTTCTCTCTTTAGTTTTCTACATAAAATATTTAAAAGTACAAGAGTTATTTATGCATCATTTTTCTTCATTTGCTAACAGCACAAGCATTGAAAGGAAAAAAAAAAAAAGCAGCAGCTCGTAATGGATTCTTCTTCTTTCTCCGTCTATATTACTTCAAGGATTTCTCGATGTCAATAACGAATCGATATTTCACATCCTTCTTCATTAGGCACTCGAGCGCTTCGTTTATATATTGAATTATAATGACTTCAATCTCTGGGTATAATTTGCTAGCAGCACAAAATTACATCCAGCATTTCGTGTACGTCCTTCAATTGCACTCCCAGAAATAGACTTCATACCCATAAGAAGAGAAGACTTATTGGACTGATGGAGTTTGATTTCACTCGGCACGCCAGCCAAGACGACAAGGGTCCCACCAGTCTTCCACGGTGACATATACGGATCAAAAGTGTGGTCCCTTGATTCATTTCAGTGTCGATTATGAAATTGAGAGAATTAGATCAGTCAATCACTGATAATCATGTGTTTAAATTTTGGTTAATGTAAATAGATGCCTTTTTATTACCCTCATTTGCTGTTCATCCGTTGAGACAACAAATTTATCTGCTCCGAGTTTATAACTCACACTTTTAATCAAAGTGTCATCCATTTGCCTTCTAATTTGTTAGTCAAATGTGGGGGTGATTTTCCCTCTTTACTTTTGAAACATTTAATTTGGTACGTATATCAAAAAAATAAAATTATTGTCAAAGGAGTTTATTTTACCGCTTGAATTATGAACCAAGGTTAATTATTAATCTTACAATTCATTTGGATAGATTTATGAGAGAGAGTAGAGATGAAATGGAGATAATGGGAGGAAATGTCAATCTCGTCTATTCTTTTATTTTGTTTCCTTCGAATATGGGGAGGGGGGGGGGGGGGGGGATTCACCTTATTCCAAATTTAATCATAATTTGTTAACAATATATTAAATCACATTCACTTCATTTCTTTTTTTCTTTCTATCCAAACAAGATTAATTTTCATTCCATTCTTTTCCGTCCTTAGTTTTTCAAACAATAATAAAATTAAGCTCATTCATTTCCTTTCTATTCCATTTCTTCTCCTCCTAATTAACCATTCCATTTCCATCCCCCCCCCCCCCCCTTCAATCCAAACGGGTTGTTAGGCTTTTTTTGGAAAATAAAATAAAATTATAACATGGTTTTTTGAAGTTGTTTTATATATATATTAAAAAAAAATTGGTTCCCCTCAGTTTTTATAGCCCAGCCCATCCAAACTTAATAATCCAGACTAGCTCACCGCTCATTTCATTTTGGAAGTTTTGAACATAAATTCTTTTTTCATTTGTTTTTTATATGTGTTATTGTGCGGTAATATTGAATACATCCAAGTAATTGAACATGAAAGGGAGGGAGATGGCTCGAATTCATGACTCTGGGGTTGGTTTCTAACCCCTTTATCACTTCGAAAGTAATTTGGGTAAATTCTTTATCAATACTTGCAATAAATCCAAGGTAGAGATTTTAAATGGCCAAGCTTTCAAAAGGCTCATTCAAGACTTACTCCAACAATGAGTCGACATAAAATAAGAGCTTTCATCTTTTGCCTCCTTTTTATTTGTTTCGAGTAAAATATCGATCAATTCCGATTCTTTCTTTTTCTCTTGATTCTTTTTCAATCGAGATGGATAGATCCATGGAGCTATGACACTCAAGCTACGCATAGATTATTAGATTTTTTAGACTAAATTACCCTTTAGTATAAGCATGGATATTTAGGGTTATAATTAATAAAAATTCCTACCTTACAAATCAACAGAAAAACAAACTTATATATATATAGTAACGGAAAATTTCACATGCGGACCGGTCCGTACGGACCGGGACCTTTAGCGACGCTTTTCCATCGCTAATAACATATCCCCAATGTATTCGCGACGAAAAACCGTCGCTAAAGGTCCCAGTCCGTAAGGACCGGTCCGTATGTGAAACGCTCTGTATATAGTAATTAATCTTACGATACAAATCAACCGAAAAACAAGGAGAGGCTTCTTGGATAGATTTTAAACTTCTTGAAAAATCTAGATCAAAGAACTTCAAACTACAGTCGTTACTATGTTCTCTTTACATGTAATAAAAATATATTGTCTCCTATTCGAAGGAAATAAATATTTGTTGTTAATGGTGAATTTCACAATAAATATTCATTATCAAAGATAGTGCTGTTGTGTAGCGAAATTTTGAATTAGTGAAAAATCACATTTTTCACTAAATTTCAACTAGTTTGTTTAGTGAATTGTTCCTAATATACTCCTAGATCTATCAAGCCAGTCTTCACATGATCAATATCAATATTTCACTGCATGAAGTTTGTTTTTTTAAAAAAAACTTTTGTTCTTCCTTTTTTTCTTTGAATATTCATTGTCAAAGAGAAAATATCACTCCAATTTTTATTTACTTTCCTTGTAATTTTAAAAATAAGTTTTGCGTTAAAATATTATGTAGAGCACACAAGCCCTTCAACTCCGATTGAATCCTTAGACCCCATATCACGAATTCGTTGATAGTACTTCTCCACCGACCTCCATCACTCCGACAACGGTAATATAACTCCGGCGAACCCTTCTCTTGCGCGTTCTCTGTTTTATCGCCCAAAAATCAAAATGGTTTGTAGTGGAATAATTTTAGACTAGACCCAATTATTATTTACTATCAGGGAAAAAAACCCAGGTGAATTTGATCTACACATTCGGTGACAAAGCAGTGGGAGAATAAAATAGAAAATGATTCCTCACACAGAATGAGTTTTGTATTGAAAAACTCAATCCCCATCTGCTTCCTTGTATAATTGGATCCCAACCCTCCATGTTGTGTTCCGGTGTAATTATAAAGTATTGCAAGAGTATTAAAGATAAAATATATTATATTCCGGATGGAGTTGGTTAAATGAGTTTCCCGACCCATTCAAACGGAGTAGGTTAAAAATTCATCAGGACAGACCATTTTGCCATTCCTAACACCTAGCGGCGGAGCTAGAATTTTGACTAAGTAGGAAAGAAATCTAAAGCATACATGGGCTTTAAAATTTTAATGCAAACATAACAGTATTAACCCTTAGGGTGTAGTGTAAATGGCCAAGGGAAGTGGCCTTGGGGGCCTTCTAGCAACACGTACTGGAGGTGGACATCTTGTGAAAGCGCGAGTCCTGATTCAAATACTAGCCAGGTCTTGGGGCAAGTTTGTCGGGTTGTGGTTTGCACGACTGGTTCAGGTCCAAAGGGCCTGGGGCCAGAGTTGTTCCTTGTTACCAAAAAAAAAGGGAATAAGAAAAAACATAATACTATTAGTAATAATAGTTCATAAAACTCAAATAGCAAATGCGAAGAATTAGGATAAATTAAAATAAAATTATACAGTTTTTTATATTTTGGAAGTATTGCAACATTTCCTCTTTTTCAATTTTATTGAAAATTTCTTATTCAATGTATGTCACCAAACAATCATTCATAAATTCATCTTTCATTTGATTGCGTAGTACACCCTTGATGATATTCATTGCTAAGAAAACTCGTTAAACACTTGTCTTTGCAACTACCAATAGTGAGGCCAACTTGATAAGCAAATACAACAATGAATAACCATTATGCTTGTCGGTTTCAACCATTTTTTGAACAAGCTCCCTTGTGTATATATATTTTTCAAAAAATACTCTATACATAATTAAAAAAAATTAAAACTAAGTAGGGGCGCTCTCCCCCTACATGGCTCCTCCAGTGCTAACACCCCCCTCTCTCCCTCCTTCCCCTGTGTGTGCTACTTCTCTCTTTTTTTTCCACTACATACTTTATCTCTTCTTTTATTAATACTAGAGTCAGTATGTTCAATATGTTCGCATTACAGTACCTAGTAATTCTTGATATCATGTATACATTCGTAAAACAAAAAAATAAATATAGTGTTTGGTCAAGAAGTATGACTTGTGTTTAATATGTTTAAGATTATTATGAGTTTGAATACTTTTTCAAATATTATTTTATTGTAATTTTTAAAATTTAAAAGGTATTTTAAATATTTTTTATGCACACCATAAATTTCTGCTCACGCATAATTAATAGTTTAAGAATGCATGTAATTTTATATTCAGTAGGCAAAGAATTAAAGATGTGTTTACCTTTATACCCAATTTCTTAATTCGTATCTTGGGAAAGAGGTATTTTAGTAACTTAATAGGCATACTAAAGGTGGCCCCTGAATATCGAAGTTTTTGTTCAATTTGTTAATACGCACTCTCATTTTTCTTTTTAACTTTAAATTTTTATTAATTTTCAATAATACTTTAGGTTCCTTACTTTTAATTTAGATGTCAACTAGCTAGGTGTCACGGGGTAATTTTCTCGACCCAGCGCGGCGCCCCCACCCCGACTCCTCCGGGTCCGGGCCAGCCTAACCCCAGCGACAACACGCAGCAGAATATGCACAAGACACCGAACAAACCCTTACGTACCTGTATAGATTCCCGAAACCCATTAGCACCGCACACAAAGGGTTGCATCGCCTTGCCTCCTGATGTTAGGCCTCTCACGCATTGGGGTCTGACATTCTCCCCCACTCAAATCTGCAACGCTCTCGTTGCAGGCTCTGACCTTGTGACTCCTAGCACAATACTCGCACCACCTCCCTAGGCGAACTCCACTCGCACGGGTTACTTCCTTCACCCGTGTGATGCTTTCTTGCTCCCCACCAAAGTCATAATGTGTACCCTTCACCTTTTCTCCGCGATTCACCACCATCCGGTTCTTCCCGTTCCACTAGAGAAAACCGTGCATCGCTAGTCGCTTGATAGCCTGATTCCCCAACCAAGCTCTGATACCAGTTGTCACGGGGTAATTTTCTCGACCCCGCGTGGCGCCCAGCACCCTGACTCCTCCGAGTCCGGGCCAGCCTAACCCCAGCGGTAACACATAGCGGAACATGCACAAGACACCGAACAAACCCTTACGTACCTGCATAGATTCCTGAAACCCATTAGCACCGCACACAAAGGGTTGCATCGCCTTGCCTCCTTGTGTTAGGCCTCTCACACATTGGGGTTTGACACTAGGCTACATCAGAGCATTTATAATGATAAATTTAGCAGTATAATAAGTAAAGTATATTTATCCTATATTTACTTTAAGAATAGATTCATACGCCAAAAAAAATCCCTTTTCTAAAACCAAACGCATAAGAAAATCCCGTCCAGCACGAAAAGCAAATCTAAAATGCGTCCAAAAATTAACGAGCTAACACATTACTTTTTTTGTGTTATAAGGGTAACGGATTACTGAAATGCGTTCTATGTATCTTCTACACTTAATGGTACATTTAACCATGCCTAGCTTTTGTGCTTCACACACACATAAGATTATAGTGCACAAGAGAGAAAATCCCACGCATATTAGTTGTGCATTTAACTCTTTGCACGCGTTTTATTAATGCATCCAATGTTGTGCTAAGATACCGCTAGAACAAGCCTTAGCACAAGCGTAGGATCGACCGGACAATTATGCGTACAATAATTACAGAAACAAGCACCAATGGTATTCAAGTAATATGATAAGCAAGAGATGAAAGAAGAAAACAATTAACCAAGCACACAAGCAATTAGGTGGTGTCGGCAAAACCGCCACTAATCCACCGGGTGATAGCTATTATTGATGAGACCAATTCTGAGTACAACGCACAAAACAAACCCTAGCCACCAATTAGAGCTCTCAATATTATCTCTCAAATAAACTCTCTAATCTAGCTAGTAAACAATATAACACAACTCATGAATAAACCCTATGACAAGGGGTCTATTTATAGAGTATAAATCCTATGGTCTAAGATTGCACAAAGTCAAATCTTACTACAAATTGGATAATACAAATTCAATTAGGATTTGGACAATACAAAGCCAATGAAGAATTGGACAATATAAAACCTAATAGGAATAGAATTCCTATACAGAGCGAGGTTTATTTCTTGGGATAATTGTGTCATAATTAGATATGTCTATTGGTGGTGCATCGGAAGGGAGTGCCAAGGCGGCAGATATACCACCTTTGAAGGGGGCGTCTGCTCCTAAGGTGACGGCTGCGGTCAAATTAGATATAGAGAGATTTGACGGGAAGAAGACGGATTTTGCGATGTGGCAGTGTCAGATGTCCGACATTCTTGTCCAACAAAGTTTGCACAGAGCATTGTTCGAGAATAAAGCTAAGCCCAATGAGTGGTCCGACGCCGATTGGGCTGAGCACGATAGGCAGGCATGTAGTACAATTCGTTTACACCTTGCTCCAAACGTGATGTACTATGTGATGCGTGAAACATCTGCCTCGGTAATTTGGAAGAAGCTCGAGGATCAGTATATGACGAATAGTATCGAGAATCGTCTGTACTTGAAGAAGAAGCTATTACGGTACGAATTTTTGAGGGGTACATCCATGAACGATCATCTCGACGGGTTCAACAAGATAATCTCATATTTACAGGGATTAGACGTCGAGATTGATGATGAGGACAAGGCGATTTTGCTTCTTAATTCGCTCTTGGAATCCCACATGTAAGCATTTCATAATGCACAGTATTTACAATTCTATTAAGCACTTAAACCACACCCTTAATAATAGATTACAATATTTAAGGAAATAAGTAATTAGACATATAGACTTACTTGAATTAGCCATAATCTAGTATGTTGTCAAGTATACTGCAAGGTGATCTTCTACTCTCATGATTTCAAAATGTCATAGGCTTTCAATAGGACAAGCATACATAATTTTTAACATGTTAATCTGAAAGGAGAGACCAAGTATATATATATATATGATAAAGATATTATGAGACTTTTTATTTAAGTGATGATTAATTAGGATAACTGATTTAGACAACAGTTATCATACAGTTTCTCAAGGCTGGCAGTTACCTTCTTAATAAGAGAGGCAGTTGTGAAGCAACATGTATAATTTAACCACCACACTTATTCATGGGAAGGAAAAGGTGACCTACGATTTGGTATCGTCTGCCGTATTGGCTAATGAAAAACGCTTGAAGGAGAGAGGAAAATCCAACTCAGATGTGCTATTCATTAGGGGGAGAAACGATGAGAAGAAGCGGGAAAACCGGGGAAAGTAGCGGTCGAAATCTCGGGGACCGACTGACAAGAGTAAGATAATTTGTCACAAGTGCAAGAAACTTGGACACGTGCGTCGGGAGTGTCCAAATAGAATCAATGACAGTGGAGAGAATAAAGGTGCGGTGGAGAACGCGAACGCGAACGCGGTAAAGGCACCAAAAGATGAGAACTTTGAGAGTATGTTGGTTGTGACTTCTCGGGTTAGCTCTTCGAGCGAGTGGATCTTGGATAGTGGGTGCTCGTATCACATGTGCCCAAACCGGGAATTGTTTCATACCTTCACCGAGGTTGACTGAAGCAAGGTTTTAATGGGTAACGACCATGCGTGTAAAACGATGGGAATTGGTACGATCCGACTAAAGATGCACTACGGGATAATACGTACTCTTCGTGATGTCCGGTATGTTCCTGATCTGAAGAAAAAATCGATCTCTTTAGGGGTTCTTGATTCCAATGGGCATCGTGTAATACTCGAGGGTGAAAATTTAAAAGTTCTCTCCGGGACTATGGTTGTGATGCGAGGAAAGAATGAGGGGAATCTCTATTTTCTTTAAGAAAGTACAATGACTGGCTTTGCTTCGGTTACTATTGAAGAGACTGACACGACGAGATTATGGCATATGCGATTGGGTCATTCTGGGAAGAAGGCTATGATAGTGTTGAGTAAGCAAGGGCTACTTGAGGGTGCGAAAAGCTGCAAACTAGAGTTTTGTGAGCATTGTGTGCTTGGAAAACAAACTCGGGTAAAGTTTGGGACAGCGGTACATTGCACGAAAGGAGCACTTGATTATGCGCATACGGATGTCTAGGGGCCGACAAAGACTCAATCCTTGGATGGAAATCATTACTTTGTGACTTTTGTTGATGATTACTCAAGGAGAACTTGGGTCTATCTCATGAAGCATAAGGACCAGGTTTTTGATATGTTCTTAAAGTGGAAGGCAATGGTTGAAAATCAGATTGGTAGAAAAGTTAAAGTGCTCAGGTCAGACAACGGCGATGAGTACACTTGTGATCATTTTAAGGATTTTTGCCAACGAAAAGGTATCATTCGCCACTTCATGATCAAAGGTACACCTCAATAGAACGGAATAGCGGAGAGGATGAATCGTACGCTCTTTAAAAAGGTGCGGTGTATGCTTTCTAACGCCAAATTAGATAAGTGATTTTGGGCTGAAGCCTTATCCTACGCTACGTTCTTGATTAATCGTTTGTCATGCTCGGGAGTGAAATACAAAACACCTATGGAGGTGTGGACCGGATCTCATGCTAGTTACGACAATATTCACATTTTTGGCTGTCCGGCTTATTATCATGTTTGTGATGAGAAAATTGACCCTAGGGCTCGTAAGGTAATATTTTTAGGTTCTTGTGATGGGGTTAAAGGTTATAAATTGTGGTGTCTTCAAAGTAAGAAAGATTGTGATTAGTAGGAATGTGACATTTGACGAGGCGTCTATGCTCAAGACGACCTTGTCGATAAACGGTGATTCTCCAATTTCAGTTGAAAAAGAAAACAAGGCGAGCGAGATAGCGGTGGAAATAGAAGTGACTACTCCAGTTAATACTCGGGTTACGGATTCGGTGAAGGAGTCTAACAAGGAAAAGATAACTCTCGGTGAGGATTCGGGTTAACAATAAACAATACCGTCTTTGGCTAATGGAAGGGAGCCTAGGGCTCGACGTGCACCGGTTCGATATGGGTATGAAGACATGGTGGCATACGCATTAGTAGGTTACGGAGATGAGCCGACTTCGTATCGGAAAGTTATGGATTTTAGCGAGAATGCGAATTGAAAAGCGGCTATGGAAGATGAGATGGAGTCTCTCCGAAAAAATCGAACTTGGGAACTATTCGATTTGCCGAAGAGGAAGAAACCTATCGGGTGCAAGTGGGTTTTCACTAAGAAAGACGGGGTTTTAGGGTCCGGTGTTTGTTTCAAGGCAATGTTGGTAGCCAAGGGTTATGCGTAAAGGAAGGGGTGGATTATAATGAAGTGTTCTCTCCGGTTGTGAAGCACACCTCGATTCGAGCATTGTTGGCTATGGTAGCGCAATTTGATCTCGAACTTGAACAACTCGATGTCAAAACTGCGTTTTTGCATGGGGACCTAGAGGAAGAGATTTATATCTCTCAGCCGGAAGGATTCAAAATTCTTGGTAAAGAAAATAGTGTGTGCAAACTTCAAAAGTCATTGTACGGATTGAAGCAGTCCCCGCGTCAATGGTACAAGAAGTTTGACACGTTCATGATCGCGCAGAAGTTTACTCGGAGCGAATTTGATCATTGTGTTTACTTCAAAACGCTTGAATCTGGCAATTTCATCTATTTACTTCTATACGTTGATGATATGCTCATTGCTTCCCGGAGCTTGGTGGAGATCGACGTATTGAAAGCTCAGTTAAGCAAGGAGTTTGAGATGAAAGATTTGGGTGGAGAGCGGAAAATTTTAGAGATGGAGATCGTAGGAGATAGGAAGAGGGGACGATTGTGTCTTACACAAAGTCAATACCTTGAAAAAGTGGTTGCTCTATTCGGGATGGAAAACTCAAAGCCGGTGAGTGTCCCGTTAGCACCGCACTTCAAACTATCGGCAACGATGGCTCCTAGCTCCGAGGAAGAGGTAGAGTATATGGCTCAAGTTCCTTATGCAAGTGCGGTTGGGAGTTTGATGTATGCCATGGTATGCACTCGACCGGACATTGCCAAGCCGTGAGCATTTTTAGTAGGTATATGGTGAACCCTGGAAAACCGCATTGGCAAGTTGTTAAGTGGGTTCTACAATATCTGCGGGGTACAATGGACAAAGGGTTGGTATTTGAAAAATCTAGAATGTCAACTATTGAGGGTTTTGTGGATTCGGACTACGCTGGCGACCTAGACAAACGGAGATCGACTACGGGTTATGTCTTTACATTGGGTAGCGGTTCGTTGAGTTGGAGGTCGATGATTCAAAGTGTGGTAGCGTTGTTTACCACGAAGGCATAATATATTGCAGTAACGGAGGCGGTCAAGGAGGCCATATGGCTTCGTGATTTAATTAGGGATCTTGGTTTGAAGCCGAAAAAAGTGGTGGTGCACTGTGACAGTCAGAGTGCAATTCACTTGGCGAAGAATCAAGTTCATAATGGAAGAACCAAGCATATTGATGTCCGATATCACTTCATTCGGGAAATTATTGAAAACGGTGTTGTAAATCTGGTTAAGATAGACACCAAAGATAATCTGGCAGATATGTTGACAAAGGTTGTCCCGTTGGCCAAATTTGAGCATTGCTCGACGTTGGTCAATATCCTTCAGTGTTGATGCCCCTTGGGGGCGGTGGTCCTAAAGGACCAGCGAGGGTGATAGTGTCTTATTCGATGATTTGATCATGGTGGAGTGCATTGAGGTCTTGTGTAACATCGCCAAGGTGAAGAATTGAAGATTTGGCTCTGTATAGGAATTCTATTCCTATTAGGTTTTATATTGTCCAATTCTTAATTGGTTTTGTATTGTCCAAATCCTAATTGGATTTGTATTATCCAATTTGTAGTAGGATTTGGCTTTGTGCAATCCTAGACTATAGGATTTATACTCTATAAATAGACCCCTTGTCATAGGGTTTATTCATGAGTTGTGTTATATTGTTTACTAGCTAGATTAGAGAGTATATTTGAGAGATAATATTGAGAGCTCTAATTGGTGGCTAGGGTTTGTTTTGTGCGTTGTACTCAGAATTGGTCTCATCAATAATAGCTATCACCCGGTGGATTAGTGGCGGTTTTGCCGACACCACTTAATTGCTTGTGTGCTTGGTTGGTTGTTTTCTTCTTTCATCTCTTGCTTATCATATTACTTGAATACCATTGGTGCTTGTTTCTGTAATTATTGTACGCATAATTGTCCGGTCGGTCCTACGCTTGTGCTAAGGCTTCTTCTAGCGGTATCTTAGCACAACAATTTCCTACGCATTAGTCTTCTCCGTTTGACACCTTAACGTAATTCAATTGTACATTTTACATTATATGCATTTCAGTTATGTGTATGGTAAGAAACTTAACATAACCTACATCTACCATACACATGTCTTACAATATAGCATTTTACCATATTAAGACACTGTTACATGTGTGCGATACATTTACCCTACCTATTTAGACCATCTGCAATGTGTAAGGTAAAATGGTAAGAAAATTTACAATTTTAACAATTCTCTCTTCGCAGTGCGTATGGGGTAAAAGATACCTCACTCCTCTCGCGATGGACTGTACGTCGTGCCCATGTGTCACGGGGCGTCCTTTGATGGCACAAAGGAGGCCGCGTGAACGACCGTGCTAACCGATAGCACGGTTGAGTGTGATCGAATTTTGTTAACAATCGACGAGCAACATGCAACAACAGTAATTTGAAAGAGAGCGTGAGCACAAATTGAGATTACTTCATTGCAAGAAAATTAGATTACATGGAAAGCTATTACAGTTCGAAAGAAAGTAAGAGCTTGAAAGCAAGTGCTAAACAACGTGCACTGGTAGGCAACTCGGGTGTGAGGCAGATAGTCTTATCCCCACATATAACCACTTAATGAAAATACCAGAGTGGTAGCAGTGCACGTTGGGTCTTACAAGTTACAAGAAAACAATTACAAAGGAAATGGAATACAATTACAAAGGAAATTCCTAGATCTAATTACATGGAAACAACAATATTTACATAAGGGAAACCTAAACAGAATAATAAAACTAGGTGCCGTGCTGCGCTCGGGCGCGTGCACGGTGCTGATGAAGCGGGGCAATCGATCATTGCCTATCGGGCCGTGCTGCGCTCGGGCGCATGCACGGTGCTGATGAAGTGTAGAAGTCGGTCACGGGTTGTGTTGGAAGGCACCCCGTGACATCCTCCCCCACTAGAGCTGTTGACGTCCTCGGCAACTGGTTGAGGTATGATGTGATCTGGTCCTGGAAAGCGGATAGGTCTGATGCTCTTTCCCAAGTGTTCTCTTCTGGGTTTCTTCCTGCCCATTTGACAAGGAACTCTTGGTGTTGTTTGCGAGAAGCTGTAACAACTCGATCGGCCAGGATGGCTTCCACTGACTGCTTCCCTTCTGCTCTCTGCTTTAGCCCTGGACGACTAGACTCTCCTCGGGATGGATCGGTTGTGTCAGCAAAGTACGGTTTTAGCATGCTGACATGAAATACTGGGTGAACCTTCAGCCAGCTAGGGGGTTCAATCCGATAAGCCACTTTCCCAATTTTCTTCACAATCCTAAGCGGCCCCTCATATTTTTTGCAGAAGGCGTGGGTCTCGACCCCTCAAGAACTTCCTATCTTGTGGAAGAAGCTTCACCATTACGAGATCTCCTACTTGGAACTCTAACGGTCGCCTTTTCTGATCTGCATACTTCTTCATTCGATGGGTGGCCTTCTCTAGGTGCGAACGAGCCAACTCAATATTTTGCTTCCATTCTTCTGAGAAGTTACGGGCTCTAGGAGATTTGGAAATTGGCATCGAGTTAGCGGTGTGAGGAAGGATGGGTTGTTGGCCGATAACGATTTCGAAGGCGCTCTTGCCCGTCCCAGAGTTTTTCTGGGCGTTGAAGCACAATTGAGCCACATCCAATAATTTGACCCAATTTCGTTGTGTTGCACTAGCGAAATGGCGCAGATATTCCTCAAGCATCGCGTTGTATCTTTCAGTTTGTCCATCGGATTGAGGGTGGTAACTGGAACTCATACACAGCTTGGAGCCGAGAACCTTGAAAAGTTCCTTCCAAAAATTTCCCGTGAATCGTGAGTCCCTGTCACTAACTATGCTCCGAGGAATCCCCCAATACTTAACCACATACTTGAAGAATAGTTGTGCAGTCTCCTCGCCCGATGTGTTCTTTGGAACTGCGATAAAAGTGGCGTACTTCGAAAAACGATCAACGACTACAAGGATAGTTGTCAAGTCCCCCACTTTGGGTAAATCTGATATGAAATCGAGCGAAATGCTCTCCCAAGGTCGTTCCGGGATAGGTAGAGGTTCCAGTAACCCTGCAGGCTGTCTCCGCTCAATTTTGTCTTGTTGGCAAATCAGGCAAGTTCTAACATAGCTCTCCACATCATCTTCCATTTGGGGCCAGTAGTACCCTTGCTTAAGGAGGGCCAACGTCCTTTCTTGACCAGGGTGTCCCGCCCATAAGGTATCATGGCATTCTCGAATCAGGGTGCGCCTCAACTCCCCTACTCGAGGAACAAAAACTCGATTTCCCTTTGTCGAGATGAACCCGTTGTCCAACCAAAACTGCCGTGTCTTCCCCTTCTTGATCATCTCTAATAGTTGGGCAGAAACAGGATCTTGCGGTAGCGCGTTCTTGATTTTGCTTCGAATTTCGGTAGACACTTGACTGTCGATTCGAAGAATGGCATTAAGGAACGCGTTAGCCTGTTCGTTGAACTCCACCCTGCGACTCAAAGCATCTGCTACTTGATTGGTCGACCCCGCCTTATACTCCATCCAAAAATTGAATTCAGCTAGTAACTCCTGCCACCTTGCTTGTTTAGAACTCAATTTTGGTTGACTAAGGAAATGGCTGACCGCAGTATTATCTGTTTTCACAAGAAATCGAGAACCGAGAAGGTAGTGTCGCCATAACCTCAGACAATGGACCACTGCGAGTAACTCCTTCTCGTGAGCAGAGTACTTCCTCTCGGTTTCATTGAGCTTACGACTTTCGTATGCTACCGGGTGGCTCTCCTGCATTAAGACTCCTCCGAGGGCAAAATCCGATGCATCAGTGTGCACTTCAAACGGCTTGGTCACATCCGGTAGAGCAAGAACCGGGTCTTCAGACATAGCCTTCTTCAAAGCATCGAAGGCAGCTTGGCACCCTGTCGACCATTTCCAAACTTTTGCCTTCTTTAGCAGTTCCGTCAGGGGCAATGCGATACTGGAGTAGTCTTTCACGAACTTTCTGTAGTAATTCGCCAGTCCCAGAAAAGAACGGAGTTCCGACACATTGGTGGGCGCTTGCCATTCCTGAATAACCTTGACCTTAGTCGGATCCATTTGCACTCTCCCTTGTTCAATGATGTGGCCAAGAAACTTGATACGCTTTTGCGCAAAAGAGCACTTCGACAACTTGATATACAACTCATGTTTTCGAAGTCTCTCAAATACCTTCTTCAGGTGCTCTTCATGTTCTTCCATGTTTTCGCTGTACACAACGATATCATCGAGATAAACAACGACAAAATCATCCAAGTAGTCCCTAAGAACCTGATTCATTAAGGTGCTGAAAGTGGCTGGAGCATTGGTTAGCCCAAATGGCATAACAAGGAATTCATAAGCCCCGTATCTGGTGACGCATGTGGTTTTTCCCTCATCTCCTGCCGCAATGCGAACTTGCCAATACCCGGATCTGAGATCGAGCTTAGTGAAAACTTTTGCCCGGCTGAGTTGGTCAAAGCAATCAGCTACAAGAGGGATCGGGTAGTTATTCCGAATGGTTACCTTGTTAAGAGCTCGGTAGTCGACACACATTCTCAAGGAGCCATCTTGTTTCTTTTGAAAGAGAACTGGGGCCCCGTACGGCGATTTGGCTGGCTGCACTAAACCTGCATCCAATAATTCCTTTAGCTGTTTTCGAAGTTCTGCCAGCTCGGGCTGGGACATCCGATAAGCTGCGCGAACTGGAGGCTTAGCACCCGGCACTAGTTCAATCTGGTGGTCCACTTCTCTACATGGAGGTAGCTTCTTCGGAAGGTTGTCGGGCATTATATCTTCGAACTCGGTTAACACCCGTCGAATGGATTTCGGTAACGGTCCAGAAGTCTCCTGAATTTCATCCCACTTCAGTGCAGCCACAAAAGTAGGATTGTCGTGCTTCAGTCCCTTCTTCAGTTGAATTGCCGATAAAAACTTCCCACTGCTTGACGGGGTCGTCACCGGGATAATGCATGGATTCTTGCCGAGCATCATGAGGCTATTCGTGCTGGGCATGACGCTAGCCTTAGTTTCCCTTAAGAATTCTAACCCCAGGATAACCTTGAAGTCGTCCATCACCACAACCGAGAAGTTAGTTCTCCCTTCGTAAGGACCCACTTTTACTAGCACAGATTTCGCCATTCCGGCGACAGGTTGAGCGGCTGAGTTGATGGCCTTCACGCGACCTACTCCTTTTTCTAAGATAAGGCCTAACCGTTCAACTTCGGTGCTCGCCAGGTAGTTATGCGTTGCGCCTGTGTCCACCATGGCCTGAATCGGCTTTCCGTTGATCTTGATATCAACATACATCAGACCATTTCTTTGAGGACTCTTCTCCACACCTGCTTTCCCTTTTTGTCGGGGATCTTCTTCAACCATTACTGCGTTGTAAGAGTGAATGAACTGCCCCTGATAGGCACCCAATGATGCTCCTTCATATTCCTCAGTTTCTTCTTCAAACTCGGCGTGGTCATTTTGCTGAGTCCGATAAGATTGCCCCGAGGCGGCTGGGGCTTTCGGAAGCATGCCACCACCTCTAGCAACGAGAGCACTCAGAAGTTGCTTGTCAGGGCAGTTGGCCATGAAGTGAGCACCGTGACACAAGTAGCATGTTCCGGGGCTCAAGGGCTTTTTCCCATTATTGCCGGTTTGGGAGTTGCCTGTGAACTTGTTCCCATTTTTGTAATTATTTTGCTGGGTAAACGGCCTGGTGGGTGTGTTGCCTCTCCAATCAGGTCTGGCAGGAGAATTCGGTTTTCTCTCCCCCGCATTCTTCGTCTGCCCACTTCTTGGAACATTTGATTTGGGACCGGTGGTGTAATCTTGCAGGCTTTCAGCAGCTGATATGGCTTGAGTTAACGTCTTCACTTGCCTACGATTTAACTCCGTTTTGGCCCACGGTTGTAACCCGATCATGAAGAAGAACAATCTATCAGCATCATTCATATCGTGGATGTCTAACATGATGGTGGTGAACGCATTGACGTACTCCTTGATGCTCCCTGAGTGCTTCGTTTGAAGGAGTTCTTGTCGTGCGTTGTGGGAGGTGTTTTCGGGAAGGAATCGATCACGTAGCTCCTTTTTCATATCCTCCCAAGTGCTAATCTCGCACTCCCCAGCTTGAACCTCATTGTACTTGTTCCGCCACCATAATTTGGCATCCCCAGACAAGTACATGGACGCGGAGGATATCTTTGTTTCCTCCTCGTCCACCTTTGTTGCCCGAAAATATTGTTCCATGTCGAAAACAAAATTTTCTAATTCCCTAGCATCACGAACACCAGTGAATGCTTTGGGTTCGGGCACTTTCATCTTTGTACGCTCCCCACCTCCAACTGGTGAGTTAGCGACCGCCATTGACAATATAGTCAATTTCTGGGTGAGTTGATCGATTTCAGTTCTCATCTCATCCATCATCTCCCCATAGTGATCCCCTGGTGGGTTTCCCTGAAGATTTTGGAGGCCTTCCTCCAAATCTTGCACACGATCGATAAGTGCGGGCGAGCTGCCCGATGCATCCCCTGCTGGCATACTTTGGATGCGTAACTCCAAACTTTGCACCCGATCGACGAGAGAGGGCGATCCGCCCATTTTCTCCAATAGAGAGCCAACATTTCTTTCGAGTTGTTCGATTCTCTGTCCATTGGTTCCCATTGTAACGTAACAGGATACCTAACTGTGATTCACAAGGCAGCAATCGAACACAATCCCTCTGATACCAACTGTCACGGGGCGTCCTTTGATGGCACAAAGGAGGCCGCGTGAACGACCGTGCTAACCGATAGCACGGTTGAGTGTGATCGAATTTTGTTAACAATCGACGAGCAACATGCAACAACAGTAATTTGAAAGAGAGCGTGAGCACAAATTGAGATTACTTCATTGCAAGAAAATTAGATTACATGGAAAGCTATTACAGTTCGAAAGAAAGTAAGAGCTTGAAAGCAAGTGCTAAACAACGTGCACTGGTAGGCAACTCGGGTGTGAGGCAGATAGTCTTATCCCCACATATAACCACTTAATGAAAATACCAGAGTGGTAGCAGTGCACGTTGGGTCTTACAAGTTACAAGAAAACAATTACAAAGGAAATGGAATACAATTACAAAGGAAATTCCTAGATCTAATTACATGGAAACAACAATATTTACATAAGGGAAACCTAAACAGAATAATAAAACTAGGTGCCGTGCTGCGCTCGGGCGCGTGCACGGTGCTAATGAAGCGGGGCAATCGATCATTGCCTATCGGGCCGTGCTGCGCTCGGGCGCATGCACGGTGCTGATGAAGTGTAGAAGTCGGTCACGGGTTGTGTTGGAAGGTAAAATGGTAAGAAAATTTACAATTTTAACAATTCTCTCTTCGCAGTGCGTATGGGGTAAAAGATACCTCACTCCTCTCGCGATGGACTGTACGTCGTGCCCATGCCCTGTCAGCGTAGCTCACGATGTTCAGAACATCGCGCGGTGATGACTGTACATCACGCGATGTTCAGAACATCGCGCGGGTCATTGTCAGGTGATGACTGTACATCACGCGATGTTCAGAACATCGCGCGGGTACGTGTCAGTGGCTTGCGGCATTCAGTCCATCGCGGGTCAGAAATGTTTGTCGCCCTCCAATTTTACCATTTCTCTACCATTTTAGCAACCCATTTTAACCAATACCATTCGCGCTGTACGTTAAAAAAAGGCAAATTTGCAAATTAAGCAAGTGCACTGGAGATGGTCTTAGACCATTACAGATGATATATTGGGATGAGTTTTTTTAATGAAGAGAAAAGGGAATAATGCTTCGATCATCAACAATCCCGACTGCTCTCTTCAGAAGTGATCTGTTTTGTTTTATATATTAGTATCATATATATATATATATATATAATACTGGCGAGTGGCAAGATTAACAAATGGAGCTTATTTCATGACAATTATTTTATAATAATTGTAGTACTCTTGGAAACCATCCTATTAATAACATATTATTCTATTCAAAACTAAAGGTCAACTACTCTCATCTAACACATTTACACTGAAGAATATGATGATGATGATGATGACATTTCATTGTATTCATCACCCACCATTTTTCCCTCTTTATCCTAGAGAGAGAGATGAAAGAACCTTTAGTATTTATTGCTCTGTTTTGCTTCTCTGTTTTATGTTCTCATGTGAATTCACAAGCTGCAGATTCATGTAGTTCCAATCTAAACAACCTCAATGTTCAGCTCCCATTTGATGCATCTTCGTTCACCTGCCAAACTGTATGGGCTTCTCAAAGTTTCATCCTCAGAGTAAGTTCATCATTATTAAACACATCCATATATATATGTATATACTGATATCAATTTCATTCATGCAAATACGTAGCGCTGTCAATTTTAGAAACAATACAACATGTTGGCATAAAATGAAACGAAATTGGCACGAAATATCATGTTTCTACCAAATTTGTGCCTTTGGTATTATTAGTGTTTAGGAGGCAAAAAAACTACTAATCATGTTAGTTAGTTTTGTCTAAATAGTCAGTACTTTGTGTATTATTGGGTTAGTATCAACATTTTTATTGTACCACAATCAGTGTATTGTTCCACAAGCACAATTTAGCAGTGGGTTGTTCAAATTTAGTCCAACAAAATCATACATACACATAAAACTATTCTCAAACGACCTTATAATCGTCGCATAACTTAACTAGTCTTGAACTAATTTTCTAACATGGCAAAATTATATAGACCGGCCGGAAATGAAAAGGCTTTGAAATTTTATCAGAAAAATTAGAACTCAGGAACTCAGACCTTTTTGAATGTCATCCACGTTTGTAAATTTAAAACTTGCGGTCCTCTATAGTAGATAACCTTGTTATAAGTTTAAGACCTTTTCGAATGTCATCCACGTTTATAAATTTGTTTGAAACTAGTGGTCCTTTATAGTAGACAATCTTCCGTGAATCGCATCTTTCAAATTTCACAATCGTTGACTATGTATCTTAAAGTTTTGATTTGGATCCCGAAAGCCTAATTTTGTCGCTAAATGCACCACCTATCTGTGATGAACTCTTTGTGTAGATAGAGTGATAATTTCATTTTCTGTTTATACAAATCGTACAGTAGTATATGTTTTTTGATGTTGATATTAATATGTGGAATAATTGTGTCAGTATTCACAAACAGCACCAAATGTATGGAGCTTTGTTCTCTCAGCCCCCAATACAAACGCTTACATAGGGATAGGGTTTTCGCCGAACGGAAAGATGGTCGGATCGAGTGCGATTGTCGGTTGGATCACCGCCGACGGATCCACGACGATGAAGAGGTATTTACTCCGAGGGCAATCGCCTAATTTGGTGGTGCCTGATCAAGGAAACCTCCAAATTTTGGGGAATTCGTCTTCGATCGTGCTTGAATCGTCGAGTATATATATGGCCTTTCAGTTGAATACTGACCGGCCGGAGAGAAGGCTTCTGTACGCCGTCGGCCCTGCTGGGAGGCTGCCGGTGGGGCCGGGATTTGCCCTGACGGAGCACGACCAGAAGGTGTCTACCACTTTGAATTATGCCTCAGGTGACAATTTTGGTCATAATACTATTCAAAATTCATTTTAAATCATACACAGTTGATATTGTTTATTTATCTTTAAGATTAAAAAAATCCTTATTATATAAATTAACAAAGTCGTAACTTATATTAAAAATACTATTCACATTGACAAATGCATTTCAATCTCCACTGTACAAATTTTCAAGTGATAATTTAAAAATTTTTGTACGCACTTTTAGTTTACTCATTTTACAAATAAGTCATAAAATTTAGAAAAATTGACATTTTCATACAGGACGGACGGACGGGCAGGTGCATTTATTATCGAGTAAAAAGTTGGTGTGAAATAGAAATATGAAGAATAAACAATTAATTTGATCATGTGATATATGGTTGATTGCTATTATATATCCTTTTGCAATTTCACCTACCAAGAGTGGTCCATCACAACTAAACTCTTTTTAGAATACTAAAAGTATATCTATTATATTGTAAGTGGAGTTGGTTGCTTTTTTAACTTCTATTTTTTTTTAGAATTTTTTTGAAGTGTTTGACTTTGAAAGAAACATTTAAGAATGTGTTTGCTTATTATAATTTTTTATGAAAAATAGAGATTTTTCACCCAAGTTATTACTTTTGGTGTGTTTGATTGCCAAAATTTTTTAGGTAGTCAAATTATATTTTTGGCACTCACGAGCTTGTTTTCCACCAAAACCTTGAAAACATTTTCCTTTTCTACATTAAAAATGCCACAACTTAAAATAAAAAATTTAAAATACACTAATCAAGATCAATTAAACAAAGTCCATCATGACTGTAGAATTATATAAAAAAAAATAAGACTAATAATTTTTTTTTACATTAAAAATGCCATATTTTTCGGGTAGAAAATTAAAGCAATCGAACACATTTAATTGGTATTTTTCATGCAACTCAATTTTAGGCAATTTAATTACTTAAAATTTATTTTCTTTCTATACAAATTCAATGTTGACAGTCAAACGCACCATAAATAAAATATAAATGGAGGGCTTCAAGTCCTATTCAAAGAGGGTGAGTGATTATGTAAAAGTACACATGGTTTAGAAAGTAGTTGAAAAAGTATACAAGAAGGTTTGCTTAGTAAGAAGAAATATCCTTTTTCTTTCTAATGGAAATTTTGGTGCTGTCTTGTTACATACATACAGAAAGGAGAAACAAACGATCATAGATTTACGCTCGTTTGATAATATAGAAAAAAATAATAATTTTATTTGATTTTATGTAAAATGTTAGAAAATAAATTAAGGTATGTGATGAAATACTCTACAATTCTCATTTTTATTCTCATTTTTACGAGTAGATGTCATCCATATTTTATTATTTGTTTTAGAAAAAATTTCTTTCTCAGCCACAAAGGAAATTTTTTTTATGAAAAAAGTCACAAAGTAATAAAAATTTTAGAAAATATCTCATCTTATTTTTCAACTTCTCACAAAACTCAACTATTTTTATTTTAACTTCTATATTGTTATCAATCTGACCATCAGTGCTCAATCTTGAGAGAAAGGTGAAAGAAACAATCACATATTAATTGTTCAATCTTTAGAGAAACGTGAAGGAAAAAATCAAACAAAGACTCCTTAGAATTGAACCGTGATGGGTTGAACATGAAATCAACAAATTTGTTAACTAATCTGTATCCTTGGTATCCTTGGTCTCTAATTTACGATGTTTTAATTTATGATAATACAGCGCTTTCATTTCATTATTATATTGATATACAGTCCACAATAATTTTGTGATTATTTTAAAAAGAAATCAATCCCTCCACGCTATCATTTCAAATCTAGTTTATATACAACTTGTCCAAATTATATATTACCCTCGCCTATGTTTTAAATAATAGACAACTTGATATATATATATATATTTTCTTTCTAATTATTGAAAACACATATTTTAGCTTCTTTGTTTTTGTAATAAGGAATTCTTACGTTCGATCTACGTAAATGTGATTATCGAGTAATTTGTTTTATTGTAGTAATTGTGAATCATGTTCTATAAAAAGAAATATGTTGTGAAATTATCGCTTGTATAAAAAACACAGACAAAGATTTTGTTAATTTATATACTTTGAATTTCAGATTTGTGGTAACATTATTACAACTAATCGATCAGTGGTTATACATAATATATATATATCATGCTTTTATATTTTTTGGGACAGGTCAAAGTCAAACCCAGAGTACACATTCAAAATTGAGGAAGAGCCATGGGATATTGAACATGGTGGGGTGGGGTATTTTAATACCAATTGGAGCAATGGTTGCTCGTTATATGAAGCATTGGGATCCAATGTGGTTTTATTCACATACTATTGTCCAAACAATAGGTTTTCTCCTTGGATTCTCGGGCATAATTTGTGGATTAGTTTTAAATAATCTCCTCAAAGCAAATGTTGACAAACACCGAGGCCTTGGTATCTTCATTCTTGTTCTTGGCTGTCTCCAGGTTTGCCATCTCTCTGTTATAAATTGAAAGTTCTAATATTTTTTCTTTTAGCAAGTCTTTAACTAGAGTTTTATTTTCAAAATAAGGTATAAGTTAACATGATATAGCAAAGTCACATTTAACTTGTAGGGGCAAAAAACTAAGCAGAGTATAGTCGTTGGGGTAAATTTTGGCTCAGCCCAACAAAAAGATGCACGCTAATTATATATGAAATAATTTTTTTAACTTATCATGGCCTCCCTACTTAAACTCACCGGTCCATGAAATCCTACATCCGCCCCTAAATATGCTACAGATATATACTTCGGTATTTTCACATTGTTAACTCTACCACGAATTTTCTAGGATATACATAAAGAGAGGTAGATTGTTTCTCTTCATTTTGAAACATGTACATAGATATATGTCATTGTATTTGTTTCCGTTACAAATGAATCGATAACTTCAGATATAGTAGCTCTTTTATCGACAATGAATCATAAAAAAGACGCTCGCGCTCCTTTATATACCTAGAGCTAAATGAAGTCATTTGTCTCTCTTATATTTTGTAGGTGATAGCATTTTTGGCACGTCCAAATAAGGATTCCAAAGCTAGGAAATACTGGAATTGGTACCATTTCACTGTGGGTAGGGTTTTGATATTTTTGGCAGCTATAAATATATTCTATGGGATCCACTTGGGGAATGCTGGCAGCGGATGGAATGTGGGTTTTGGAATAGCTCTTGCAATCTTGTTCATTGTTTCCGTTATTCTAGAGATAAGGATGTGGATGAGAAAATAACTCTAATTTTCATACTTTTTTTGTTTGGCTTCATGCACCTTTTTAATTCTTGTTGTCATATATTGTTGATAAATTTGTTTAATTACTTTTTGCGTAATATGAGTTCCGGTCTTTAGCTCAATTGGTTGAAAAAAGTATGAGTTCACACATATATAGCACAAAACTTTATATGTAATATCTTTCGCTCAAGTGAATGGATGCGGCAAGTGGTAAAAGACACCACTCGAAAGTTCCATTATTTGTAAGCGCAGCATTTCCCCTTCCGCCCTTTTGAGCATTACAAAAGTAGTAAAAAAAATAAAAAAAATAGTTAAGGGCTACAGCAGAAATTCTACAAAAGTTGGAAAATTCACTCTAATTTTTTTAAAATTTTATTTTCTAGGCAATTGCACGATTCTCGATACAACTCTTCAATGCAAATCGAACTTTACTCTATATGACCAACCTTCAAATTTCAAAAGCTCACTTAACAGATAAAAAAAACCCTTTATCTTTATTAAGTCAAAAGTATAAGCAACTCTCCATCTTGTCTCTATTTTTCCTTCATCTCAAATACCTCTAAGCAGAAAGATTAACGCTGTGTTCGTCGTGTAGATGAGAAATGATAATTTTATTCTATATCATATTTGATATTGGTTGAAATTGAAAGATAGAATATTAAGGTGGATTATTTATCGTACAAATTTTTATTTTTTATAATATCCAATCTTCTATTTGACGCGCATGCTTATATGTAACTCGAGTTGATTTGACAAACTTAGTTTTGATTGGGCCGAAAGGGTTTTTGTATATGGCCCTGAATTTTAAATTTCATGAACTTGCACTTTCTAATTTAAACTACTGTTGCACCAATTCAACTGCATAAGCCCCCCGTTCAATAGCAGTCGAGCATATTGTACTAAGAACATATATCAAATCAAATTCACTGTTATTTGGAGAATCCGACCTATTCAGATTTTAGCAATTCCTTGATTAGTAATTAAATTTAACTCATTATCCAAAAAAAATAAAAACTCATTAATAATTAATTCTAATCACCCTTTTATGTTGGAAAATATGGTCTGAAAGAGAGAACACCGGTAGTTAGAAAATTGATTATTAGATTTCAAGGCTCGAAAAGTTCGATTCTTTTAGACAATAATTTGGCAAGTACATAGTAGGTTTTGGAATATTGCCGTCAAGATTTAATGAAACTTATAACCTAATTGTTGGTCTCGGGTTATGTACGCCCTGTACCAACCACTTAGAACACTTTAATTATAAGGCTAATAATGCCAATAGAAGAAAAAAGAAATATGTAGTCAAGTGATTTTTGGGATGAAACAAAATTAATGGTTTACCTCTCTATTTATAGCCTTTAGTGGAGTTGGTTCATAAAGAGCCACACCCATTCATTCATGAATGGTTGTACCTTTTGGTACATGAATAGTTGTACCATTTAGTATATGAATAATCACACCCTTTGGTACATGAATAGTGACACATTTTCATGAAGAGACAAATGGCTTATAAATTTGAATTATATCCGTTTAATCATTCAAGTAGATACTAACGGTTATAGTGTTCCAATCTTTAACATATATTATTATATATGTTAGTTCTCCATATTTATTTAATGGGAACCAAAATAAATAATTTATTAATATATTTTTATATTGAAAATATCCAACAATCCCCACCAATTTTTAAAATAAAATAATAATATATTTTAAAGGAAAAACTTAAAAGAGTACAAACGGATTATAAGGCATCATCGTAGAAATCAGTGCATAAATGATAAGTATCTTTTGGACTTGAACTTGTCACTTGGTGCATACAATTCAAAGCTTAATCAAGGCAGTAAGATGAACGAATCTTGAACCTAGAGCCCTTAGAGATTAGCCGGAATCTTCGCACATACTAACTTCTGAGGTAGAGTGTTCTAAATGCTTTGCACGCTAATGGCCATGTGCATATATAAATCCTGATCTCGTGAGTAACTCTTGGAAACGGTCTTGTTTTCCTAGGAAGCGGCCTAACTTCTATTACCCACAAGGTAAATTTACTGAATGATCCTGCAAGTCAATCTTTTCAATTTATTAAGGACTTAATTCAACCTCGTACATGCAGAAAACACCACTAGAATAAGAAATGGGGTAATTAAAATTTTCTAGTGTTTTCATGATCACATATTTAACTTGTTAGTAACACATTGAACTTTGTCTATAATTTCAAGACATAATTTGGGTTCCCATCAAACGTGATCGACGTCTTTCACAGACCTTAGCCCTATTCTTTTAGATGACTTAGAGATCATCTCATTGCCTAATCCTTTTGTTAAAGGATCTGCCAAATTTTTTTTGACTCTATGTAGTTAACCGTAATTACTTCAAATTTGAGTAATTGCCTAATTAATTGATGTCATAAACTAACATGTCTAGATTAACCATTATAAGTTTTATTCTCAACCCTGTAAATAGTTGCCTTGTTGTCACAATTTATCATGACTGCGGCAATGGCTTTATCCAAAGAGGAATATTTACTAAAAGATTTCTAAGCAATTCGGCCTCTTTACTTGCATTCGCTAATGCAATCAATTTTGATAACATTGAAGAATCTGAAGCCATTGATTGCTTTTTCGATCTCCAAGAAATAGCAGCACCTCATAATGTAAAAATCCAACCAGTAATAGACTTGGATTTTGTCTCCAAACTATTTCAGGTTGCATCGCTAAATCCTTCTAGGATAGGAGGGGACCCTTGATAATATAAACCATAATTTATAGTTCCTTTTCAAGTATTTAAGAACCCTTGACATTGCATTCTAATGTTCATTACTTGAATTACTTGTAAAGCAATATAACATACCTATTGCATAGGCAATGTCTGGTCTTGTGCAATGCATAGCATGCATAAGACTCCCTATAACACTAGCATATTCTAACTATGCATTAGTACGACCGGTATTCTTCACTAATTTGATACTTGGATCAATGGGCGTAAGGGCTGGCTTATGACAAAAATGTTCATATCTTTTTAAGATTTTTTCAATATAATGCGATTGTGTAAGAAACAATCCATTATTCTTTCTTATGATTTTAATTCCTAAAATCACATCAGCCTCACCTAGATCTTTCATATCAAAATTAGAGGATATAAACCTTTTAGTTTCTTCCACATATTTTAAATTGGTGCCAAAAATTAGTATATCGTCAACATATAAACAAATAATAATGCACCCAAATTCATTGTATTTGCAACAAATACATTTATCCGCATCATTAACCACAAATCCATAAGACAAAACAATTGTGTCAAATTTATCATGTCATTGCTTGGGTGCTTGCTTCAAGGCATAAAGAGATTTTACTAATTTGCACACTTTCTTTTCTTGGCCTGAAATTACAAACCCTTCAAGCTGTTCCATATAAATTTCTTCTTCTAAATCACCATTTAAAAATGCAGTTTTAACATCCATTTGGTGAATAACTAAATTATGTATAAATGCAAGAGCAATTAAAATTATAATAGATGAAATGCGAGTAACAAGAGCATAAGTATCAAAATAATCAATGCCATGTCTTTGTTTAAAACTTTTTTGCTACTAGTCTCGCTTTAAACTTATTTATGAAGCCGTCTGCATTCAATTTCTTCTTAAAAATCCACTTTGAACCAATGGGTTTAGCACCAGGGGATAAGTCTGTTAAAACCCATGTTTGATTCGTCATAATTGAGTTCATTTCATATTTTATGGCTTCTTTCCAAAAACAAGCATCACGAGACTGCATAGCATCAATAAAAGTGACATGATAATCTTCTACATGCATGATAAATTTAATAGTATTGGTGATTTCATTCTTATTTCCTTTTACAAGATAAACATAAAAATCAGGACCAAAATTACGCTCAATTCATGCTCTTTTACTTCTTCTTGGTTCAATTTCTTGTTGAACAACAGGGCTAGAATTACTAGAAGTCTCATTCTCATTATTCTCAGGCAATGAATTAGATGGAACATTAGAATCTCCTAACAAATTATTATAAATACTAGACTTATTCATATTCTCAAAAAATTCAACATCAGCAGATTCAATAATCTCAAAAGGATCTAAATTAAGAAATTTATAAGTAACATTATTTTGAGAATAGCCAATAAAAGCACACCTATAAGTTTTAGAACCAAGTTATAGCCTTTTCGGATCAGGTATTCTCACATATGCAAGACATCCCTAAACCTTAAGATGGTTAAGATTTGGTTTTCGATTAAACCATAATTCATATGGCGAAACACCCAATTTTTTTAAGGGAACTCCATTTAGAATATAACAAGAAGATAGTAGGGCGAAATAATGATAATTCTGAACTAAGTAACATAGCATTAACCATTTTTGTTAAAGTTATATTCTTCCTCTCAGCCACTCCATTATGTTCTGGCGTATAAGGCGTCGTGAATTGGTGAACAATTCCATGAACTTCATAAAATTTTATAAATTCATTTGGATAATATTCACAGCCTCGATCAGAACATATAACTTTAATTTTGCGGTTCAATTGCGTTTCAACTTCAACCTTAAAAAACAATTTTTTTTTGAAAAATTCATCTTTACTTTTTAACAAATAAAAGCATGTAAATCTAGAATAATCATCAATAAAAGTAACAAATTATTTATTACCACCACGAGTAACTTGATTTTTATAATCACAAACATCACTATAAATTAAACCAAGCAATTCAAATGTTCTTTCAACGGATTTGTGAGATTTTCTAGTAAATTTAAATTGAACACAAATGTGGCATGTATTAGAATGATCAAAATTGCAATGTGAAATTAAACCTAAACTGTGCATATTTTTAATAGTACCATAATTAACATGTCCTAATCTAGCATGCCATAAAATAGAAGAATCAACCATATAAGCAGAACAAACATCATTTATTATATTTAGTTTAATCATACCATTACAAGAATATCTTTGCCCAATAAATGTACCATTCTTGGATAATACAAATTTATCAGACTCATACACTAACTTAAAGCTTCTCTTATTGAGAAGGTCTCCAAAAACAAGATTTTTACACATATCAGGTACATGTAAAAGATTCAGTAATATAAGAGTCTTCCCAAAAGTAAAGGAAAATTCCATTGTGCCTTTGCCTTTAACTTTTGCACGGAAGTTATTTGCCACTTTCACTTCATTTTCGTCGTCGATCCTTCGTAAGTCTTAAAAAGACTACGATCCTTGCAAATGTGGACGGTTGCTCCAGTGTCTATCCACCACCCGCTATCTATACTAACAGCATTGGCTTCACACACAGTAGCAATAAATTTTTCTTCGGCCATGTTTACTTGATTTTCCTAATTCTTGAGACTTTTCTTCCTTTTACGACAGTCTCGAGCCACATGACCTGGATTATTACAGAAATAACAATTTTCCTTTATTCTTTTGTTATTCTTAAACTAAGTATTATTTCTAGGATTTAGAAAATTATTATTGAATTTTTCATCCTCCACAAAATTAACCTTATAAATAACATCAGTTTGTTCATCCTTCGATTCATGGATCCGAGAATCCTCCTCAATACGAAGGTGACACTGTAGTGACTCTAATGTGTGATTCTTTTCTTCATGCTTGAGTTTTTTCTTCTAACCATTCCAAGAATGTGAAAGTTTAAAAATAATAACTCCCACCAAGAATGATTCGTCAAGATTAACTCCAGCGGCTTTTATATCAGATACTATATTTAATAACTCATGTACTTGTGTCATAGTAGACTTATTTTCTTTTATTTTATAATTAATAAAATTACCTATAAGAAACTTTTGATTACTTGCCTCTTCAATGCGGTATTTATTGTCCAGCACAATCCATAATTCTTTTGTAGTACCAATATTTCGATAAACGTTGTAGACAGAATTTTCTAAAGCATTTAGGATATGTCCACGGCATAAATAGTCGGCTTCCTTTTGCTTATTTCTATTATCTTTTAATTCTTCGGAGTCATCTGCCTTCTCTTTTGGAATCACCTATAAATCGTCTTCAAGTAAATAGGCAAGATGAAAGGTAGTAAGAAAGAATTTCATCTTCTTTTGCCACCTTGTGAAATTTTCTCCATCAAAGCGGTCTAGTTGGATGAAGTCTTGGTTCATAACTTGGATATAGTGCGCTATCGATGAATTCTCCATTATATAAATGTTTTTATTGTCTGAAAATTATTGAAAAATATGGGTCTGAAAGAGAGAACACTGGTAATTAAAAAATTGATTATTAGACTTCAAGGCTTGAAAAGTTCGATTATTTCATACAATAATTTCGCCCTTCCCGTTGTAGACACCCCGATTCGTGACCCCCGCAAAAACCCTAACGACTATCGAAAATACAATTTTTGGAGTCTGGGCCCCACCCGAGCACCCGAAACTACCCCGAAGGGGTTTGTTGGCCAAACAAACCTGTTTTTAAGAGGGATTATCATGCGACAAACCAGTATGTCGCGCGACAAGTTTTCCGAACACAGACCAACCATTTCTTGATAAATCAGTCTGTCAGAAGGGTCACTTCAGCTGTTTGTCGCGCGACAATCTCTCTTATATCACGCGACACTTGCCTTTTCTGGAGAAATATCGCCGACAATCCCTCCCCAGCATTATAAATAGTGCCAACACCACCAAGGGTTTAAGACAGCAACTTGGGATCTAGGAATTCTGAGTTTCCTATCTGATTTTTTGGTCTTCTAACAATATATTCTACGATCATCTTATTTCTAAAAAATTATCGAATATATTCTCGACACTCAACGTGTCTCACTTCTGAAATCGAATTCTCGAAAATATCTAAAGAAGGAAAAGATTATTATCGCCGGAGATCTCTTTGCCGTATTATATTTTCTTTCTTATTATTATTCTCGTCGGGAAGGTAACGAAAGTCTCTTCTTGTATTTTTAAATTAAATATATGCGTACTTGTTTTACTTCTGTTGTTCTGTCCATATTTTATTTAAATAAACTTATTACCAAGTTATAAAATAGTTTACTGCTTTCCAAAACAAAAACCCTGATAAAATTATTTGCAAAACCAGAAAAGTAAGTACATTATCATCCGGATAAAATTAGGTTTTCAAAATCCGGACCGATAAAACTTTCTTAGGAATTAGAATCAGGCATATCCAGTCTTTTTCAGAGACTGCGACGTGTTTGATAAAACTCTCCTCAAAAGTTAAATTCCATATTGAATTAGTTTTGACATAAAATCCGTACTTTTCCAAAGTAATCTAAACACAAGAAGACCGACATTATTATCTGAGAAAATAATACCGGAGCCTCCCTTTTCAAAGCAAAGCCTTGTCATTTGTATTACATTTTCAAAACTAAAACAAACGGATCACAGAACACAAAGGTTTTTTTACCCCTTTTCCGTTTTCCCCAAAATTAGGGTTTTTTATTTGAGAAGTAGTAGACTGTTAATAAAAGCATCCAAGTTTTTCAACATAAAATAAACATATAAAGACCGTTAGAGACAGGAAGGGGCGGAATGGGTGCTTAACACCTTTCCAATCCGTAACATAGTTTTCGAACCCTATATAATCCTGGTTACGCAGACAAACATGTAAAGAAAGGCTTATCTGTAACCTTTCCTCTTACACAACATTTTTGTCCATTTTCTCATAAAAACATACTAGCGACTCTGAACGAACCCTCTTGCATCTAGAAATAGGATAGAGGGACACCTGATATGAATTATCAAAACGCGATAGAAGCAAATGGAACAACGAAATTATTTTTGATGTTTCAGACTCCCAAACTAAAGGCTGAGACCCTGGGGTCGCATTTGCGGATTCTCACACCAGTAAACCGACGAGTACACAATGGGTATTAGAATATTGCCGTCATGATTCAATGAAGCCTACAACTTAATTGTTGGTATCGGGTTATGTATGCCCCATACCAACCACTTAGAACACTTTAATTATAAGGCTGATAATGCTAATAGAAGAAAAAAGAAATATGGAGTCAAGTGGTTTTTGGGATGAAACAAAATTAAGGGTTTACCCTCATTCATGAATGGTCGTACATTTTGGTATATGAATAGTTGCACCATTTGGTATATGAAAAATCACAAACCTTTGTTACATAAATAGTGACACCTTTTCATGAAGGGACAAATGACTTATAAATTTGAATTATATTCGTTTAATCATTCAAGTAGATACCAACGGTTATAGTGTCCCAATCTTTAACATATATTATTATATATGTTAGTTCTCCATATTTATTAAATGGAAACCAAAATAAATAATTTATTAATATATTTTTAAATTAAAAATATCCAACATTTTCAACTCACTGTAATTGATTATAGCAATTAATATAATAACTTTTTAAAATTAAAGTATTTATCTATACTTACTATATAGTATTATGGAGGAAGTGGTAACATTAATTACTTATTAATTATCTTTCTTACATTCTTAATTATAGCAACATTAATTAATTATTAATTACTTTTTATATAATCTAAATGCATAAAATAATAATAATAATAATAATAATAATATGTTTTAATTTACTATTTAGTATTATGGAGGAAGCAGCATGAAAAAATGACCCATAAATACACTTTCTAGCCCACATTTACCCATTAACTCTTAACAAGCTATAATTTGACCACTAACTACAAAATATTGTTCTTTTTTTCTCATTAATAAAATTTTAAAATACTATTTGTTGATCTAAAATGTCTTAATCTTATTTTGATAATATATAACAATAAATCAATCATATGTAATTTAACATGTGTGTTGAATTTATTATAGCCACATTTCAATGAACATCATTGGTGGACTAATACCGATCAATTCAAACCGAGATCATTCATCTATAAGCATTGGACAAGACAATAAGATCAATCTTATCACAATGCCAATCCATGGAGCACAAAGATCAAGGATCACATGCAAAATTTTCAAGGCAAAAGCTTTAAGTGAAGATCAAATTGAAGAAACAAATCGAAATATTTAAAGACTCGTCTACTCGACATTTGAGTGAGTGCTTAGGATTATTTGTAAAGTTTCTTATTTGATGATTATTAGAGCTCATATACATTGTTTCAACATTCTTAGATTGATTAAAACCAAGTTTGAATTAAAATCATTTCAAAACATCATTTTAACAAAAATCAGTTTTAAAATAAATTCATATTAAATTCAAATGATCATATTTTGAGTTTTTTCGAAAATAGGTGTCTTAGGAACTTATTTTTAAAGTCTCCAAAGCATTAGAATTGATTTTAGAGCTTATATGCAAAAGTGTAAAAATTAGGATTGTGGCCTAATGGACAGAGTCCATCAGTTGACTAAGCAGAGATGCTCAGTCAACTAAGGCTTACTCAGTCGACTAATGGCCTAGAATATAGCCGTTGGATTTCTGATTTTTTACTATTTTTGGTATCAAACTTCTACCAAACCTCAAAAGCGGCTATATCACTTTTGGGCTATATATACATTATCCAAGACACATTTTAAACACCTTGAATCACTCTCGTAGTCTACTCTTCATCTATTTCAAACATTATTAGAGTTGTTATTAATTGGTGTGCATCACCAAACAATTTGTATTCAATTGTGAGAGGTAAATTTCATAGAATAATAAGAAGGTTAATTCTTATTTAGTGTTTTTTAGATGTAAATCTCACAAATTAGCAAGAGGGATTCTTGTGGGAATATTGTGGTAAAGCAATATTTGTAAGAATGTGTGAGACAATAACACTTATAAAGATTTGATTTTCACCCGAAAGAAGATTGAAATTAGTGAAACTTCTCGGGGAACTAACCGAGCGCGGATTATAGGTTAGAAAACAAAAACTGTGAGGACAAAAAGTTTTGAGCTTCAAATCGGTTTAATCTTTATAACTCAAGCTATTTATTTAGTTGCTATTATTCATTGATTGATCTTGAGTTTGTTTAATTGATTGCTTGTATTGATTATTTCCTTGATATATTTGTTTAGTAAATTTGGTTTGCTTAAACATTTTTAGAAAAAGTTTTTAATTTCGCATTATGTTTTTTAAAACCCTATTCACCCCCTTCTAGGGTATTTTCCGACCAACATTATTCCTATTTTACCCTCCTATTTAAACATAGGTAAAAATGGTCTTAATTAGAATTACCATTCTTGCTTAGTAAGACTGAGAAATTTTCGATTTGCACCGGATTTTGAAACATGAGTAAGATAGAGGGTGTCGTTCACGATTATCATCTCTATTGATTTTCCTAAATTTTATTTTTTCACAAACTTTCATTCTTCATCTCCATTCTTCATCGCCGTGGTTGATGTCGATATTCTTTACGCCGACGCTACTGATGGAGAAGATAGAGTAAGTGGAGGAGAGAGAGAGAAAGTGGAGATTTGGTAATGGGAAAAGAGATGGGAGGTTTTAAAAAGAGAAAATGGATATGAGAGAGATGATGTCTAGGGCATCATCTCCATTGCGAATATTTTGATTTGTGAAATGGACAATAATCGAGTTTCATCTTTATCTTGATTTGATTTTCTATATCATATTTTTTATTATTTTTTGCATTTTATTGTAATTCGGATTATTGTCCCCAGTAATCTAACAACAGAACGAATATGAAGAAGAATGAATGTTTTACTTTATGTTTTTTAGCAATCCGGGGATTATTGCTTTCACTAATCCAACAACAGAACGAAGATAAAGAAGAATAGATGTTCTACTTTTATTTTTTTTAAGTAATCCGAGGATTACTGCCCCCAGTAATCCAGCAATATAGTGAAAATGAAGAAGAATTGATGTTCTACTGTTATTCTTTTTGGCATTAAGTAGGTTTACATTAGTAGTTTTGCGAATTACTGAGCAATAATTTTCAGCAATCCAACTATAGAATGAAGAAGAAGAAGAATAATTAGACTTCACCTTTATTTCGGTTTGATTCGTTGCTTTGGTGATTTTCAATTCGGATTTTCGCATTTTTCGTGATTTTTGAATCTTCTAACTTCAATTTTGATCATCGCGAATTCGTTTTGTGCCATGGATAATAGTCAAACTATATCATTATCTCGGTTTGATTTTCACAAACTTCCATTCTTCATTTCCATTTTCCGTCGTCGTGGTTGATGCTGCTGCTCTAGCGCTACTGGTGGAGAAAAAAGAGAATAAGTGGAGGAGTTGAGAAAATGTAGATCTTGTAATGAGAAGATATGGGAGGTTTTAGAGAGAAAAACTAGATCTAAGAGAGTAAGTAGAGGAGAAAGAGAAAGCTGAAATCTTATAATGGGGAGATATATAAGATTTTAGAGAAAGAAAGTGGATTTAAGATAGAAAGTGAAAGAAAAAGAGAGAAAGTTGAGATCTAATAATAGAAGGCAGATATGGTAGTTTTGGCTAAAAGTTCCAAATATGAGTTAGTGGTCATTTTTTAGCTGGGTAGAAGTTTGTGGACAATATTTATCTTGGGGTGTACTTATGGATCAATGCCCCTACTATTTTTTGATATACTATTTTTTTTTAGAATGGCTTAAAATTAATGGTCTTATTTTTAGTTATATTCTTGACATTAATTAGATTGAAATTAATATCTTCTTGAAAATAACAAAGTAAAAGTAGAAAAATTAATTAGAAAGGAGGCAATATATATTTTATTATCCATAAACAACATATTTAAGCAAATTATTTGGCAAATTAATAAGACAAACGTTAATAAAGTTGCAAGTTTGTTTTAATAATATGAATATATAACTTATATAATAGTAATGTCCATAGGAATTAAGAATCCAAATAAATGAAATAGATTTTTATGCTGGTATTCAATTTGTTGTGTATGATATAATCATACACTCATCGTTAAAATTTTTTATTAAACGCCTACATCACACGAGTTGTTAACTAGTTATCTATTATTACTATATAGTAAAATGGAGGAAGTAGCTTAATTAATGCCAACATAATTTCAAAGGAAGTAGGAGTAATAATTATCTTAGTTAATGTGTTTTAATTTAGAACTTTTTGAGTTACCCCCTAATATTAATACAAAACTCAAGAAACTTCTATTTTATTAATCATTTGAGTTACCCTCTGTTTTTTAACATTTTTAACAGAATGAAGCAACTGTAACAGTGAAAAAGGAGAGTAACTCAAATGATTAGTAAAATAGGGGGGTATCTTGAGTTTCATATTAATAATAGGGGGTAACTCAAAAAATCTCTTTTAACTTTGTTGGTATCTATCTATACTACAATAATAAAATGGAGGAAGTACTTTTGTAAATGATATCATTTATTTTAATTAATCAATCAATCTATCTATTACATAATAGTATTATGGAGGAAGTTCCACCATTTAATATATCATTAACATGTATTAAATGTACTAATTTCATTAATATTTATTAATTATATACTCCCTCCGTCCCAATTTAATTGTCCACTATTTCATTTTTGGATGTCCCAAAATAGTTGTCCACTTTCTATATTTAGCAAGTCATTCATTAGAGCACTTTTTATTATTTTCAATATTACCCTTTAAGTTATCACAACTTTTTTTATTGTGGGTCTCGCCACCCTTTTTTGTTAGGAAAAAAGTAAAGATCATTTTTGGAAACAAGCATTTTTTCTTAGAGTAATTATTATGTCTCCTTAAGTTTTAGTTTTTCAAAGTTGGACAATTAAATTGGGACGGAGGGAGTATAACTATATATTTCATTAACTTATATATACATATATATATTACATGTGTTTTTTTTAAGAAAAACATAATTTCAGTTTGTTAAATTTGCACTACATGATGTATAAACTATATTACATTTTGATGTATTTCATGCACCATCATCAACTGCTTTCTTAGATAATATGGTTATCTTGTTAAGATTTGTAAAGCTTTTTTTTATTTAATATAATCAATTAATATTCTTATTATTTTATTTGTTTTATTTTTATATTGATATTTTCAATGTTATTGCGTTTTTTGTACAATTATTATTATTATTATTATTATTATTATTATTATTATTATTATTATTATCAACAAAGAAGAATCCAAGAGGAAAGTCGATAATAAAGTTAGTATATACAAACAGGCAAAGATGATAGCAAAATGTGATATAAAATTATATACCTTATTATGATTTTTAAATTCCTTAATTATATTGAACAGTGGAGTTTATAGATCAGCGGTAGTATTATTTATACCATTTTTTTAGATTTCTTAATTATGTTGGATATTGGAGTTTCTAAATCAGCGGTAGTATTACTTATACCAATCTTTGGCCCCATACTTAATTACATGCCAAATTAAAAGTTTTAATGTAATTCATTTATCATTCAAGGTGTCATAAGATTATCTATATGCACATTAAATCTAGCAAGCAAAGAGTATGAAATCTTTTTGAATAAATAATTAATCGTAAGGAATGTGCATTTCATTTCTTTCTTTATTTGTTTTTTATTGTGTCATTTGCATTCTTTACCAAGTATTCACACGGCTTAAATTAGACAATTGAAGTAATTTTTTATTTTCTATATTATAAATAAATTTGTAAAGTGGAAATTGCTGCCCCGTGCATTACACGGATTATAATCTAGTTATAATCATATACTATTATAGTATTACAAAAGAAGTAATACTATTATAGTATTACTATCTCTCTTATTAATTGTTATATTAATGGTCCTAATAATCTATATTATTTATTATAATAATATTATTATTATAAAATTGAGGTAGTGTAATTATTATAGTAATAAATAATTTTTATTATGAAAAATTTATTTACTTATTTTTTAACTCTTTCATTTTTCATATTTATATCTATACTTAATATCTATTACATACTATACACAATAATTTAGAGGAAGTGGAAACAATTTTATAGCATAATTAATATACTCTAAAATGTTTATCAATATATTACTATTCTAATATAATATTCATGAGTTACTTCCCAATATAATAATTACATCAATTTAATCCATTGCTAATTTTTAATTCTTCACATTATTTTCAATCTCTTCCGTAGCTCATCGACTCATTATAAAGATGAAAGTGCATGTTGTCATAATTTCTAAATGTAATTGTATTAATGATTTATAATAAATAAATATATAATAATTAAAGACCATTCAGTTTTTAACTCGTATAACCTTTCGGTTTCAATCTTAATCCATTAGTGATGCTTTTTTTAATTTTGAACTATGTCATTTGTCTGACATACTTTTACATATGCTCTCTCTACATGAAAGAGTATGCAAGTACATTCTTTTAGAATAGTTCAACTAATACAAATTGTTTACTTTTCAACTAATCAGCATCTTCCTCTTCTTCTTTTCTTTTTTCAACAAAATTTACTATATTTCTATATGTTATTTTCTGTCTTAGAGGAATTTGTATTTTCCACTCCTCTCATGAACCTTTTTCCATGCAGTTAAGAAAACAATTGAAAAGAACACAAAAGCTAACTTTTGTGTTTCAATCTAGTAGATGATGTAATAAAATTTGTTTATTCAATGTATACTATCATTTGTCATTTATGTAAACTCATGTTTGTTATTTGATTTGATAAATTTTATATTTAAAAAAACTTGACAATAATTATATAAGTATAAATATATATACACAAAAATAAACACTATATAAATATACTTATGAAAAATAATTCATACAACGTTCGTGCATCGCACGAGTGATGCACGAGTAATAAACTAGTTATTATTATATATGTAATATGGAGGAAGTACTCCTCTCATCTCATCTTAACTAAAGCATTAAATAGATTAAATAATTAATTACACTCTTCTTTATTTATTTAATTGTTTTGTTTCTCATTTTCATTATACATACTATTTATCTTTGCAACGGTTGTCTTTAGGTTTTTTGATTTCTCTATCTCATTTACCTCTACATTTTTTTTAAATTGCTTCATTCACTATTTTCCATAATTTATCTATCAAACTATATAGTAGTATGTAGAAATGCATTTTATTTGAGAATCTAATAATCACTCTTAACATTTTCTCTCATTGATAATTATAAGTATGCACTATTTTTTTTAGCTAATACAACAGAATAAAACCATATATATACAAAAAAAATTAAATTGATTGTTAAAAATATTTTTTGTTAAATGCTGATATATTGCAATTTTGTTAGACACCTGTGCATCGAATGGGTTGCTAACTAGTTTCTTGTATTCTTTTTATTTTTTGCCTATACTATTTAACATACAAATATCAATTGGGGTTGAATGTTGAACTAAATAAATTTGCGTATTTTGCATTAGCCAAGTTTTATAATGGGTTCGCTCTTTACAAATTTATTTGGCTCAACATTAAATAAATATTTTTTTGTAATAACTTTGAAAATATATAATTTTGCATTAGACAAGCTTTATAAGGGGTTCACTCTCTACTTTGAGTTAACGAGTGGACTCTTTTTTTAATAGAGTAATTATTTTTTATATGAAATTTGATGGAGATGATAGAGATCATTTCCACTAAAGTTATTAAATTTTTTGAATGAGAATAACAAACTATATAGGGATAAATTTATTTTCATTTCTACGAGCAATATATAAATACACCAGTATAGGGACTTTTAGGATCAAGTCTATAAATTTGAACATTTTTAGGATGTATTTCTCACTTCTTTTTTAAAAGATGTAGGTTGTGTTTGGTTGCTATTTCTGAACAAGATTTTAAAATTTTTTCTCAAAACACAATTTAAAATCAACTCTACTTTCACACTTCCCAAAATTTATTTCACTACACTTTCTCTCTCTAATTTTTTTTTTAAAACGCCATAACTTTAAATCCAAAAATCAAAAAATAATAAAAAATATATATTTGAAACCTACTCATCGAGATCTATAAAATAAGATCTATTGTGACTACTTTTTGAAATTTTTTATGCATTTTTTTCATTGGTTGAAAAAAAGTCAAACAAAACCAAATTCACTTTTCAACATAAAAATTTTAACTCAAAACATTCAACCAAACACCAATTTTTTAAAAACTTGTCTAGAAACATTAACCAAACACCACCGTAGTCTCTAAATTTGATTTCTATCTCTAGCGAGAACTTAGACTCAGATCGGGTAATACTAATTTTCTCTGAATAAATGCTAACTTTTACGAGACATAAATTGGAGATACGTATCTTTCTTGGTGACATATATCACTATTTTCAGCAACAAATACTAAAAGAATATTTATAAGAGTTGCATTAAAAAAATGACAATAAGAGATCGTATCAAAAAAAAAAAAAATAATTGGATCCTAACTTTTTTCAAAATTAAGGGAAGCCAATGCTCTTGTGGAATAAGGCCGGCTATTTATTTAACTAGAAAATAAACTCTAGTTATTTATGTGTATCTATGTAGGGAACATTTTCTATACATACCCAATGTACATACTAAGTTTAGGGACATTTGAGGAAGCAAACGGATAATTTTTCTAATGAAACTTGGTAAAGACAATCTCTATAATGAAAAACGTGTTAACTAAACAATTAAAATTTTGAACCGTCAGAACTATGCATATTGTTGACCTTAAAGTCAATTAATCTTATTTTGATAATTACAATAAGTTAATAAAGTGTTATTTAACTCGGTTGTTCCAATGATGATAGCCATTTTAACCGATATATCTTCCGACCAAGTGTAACTTCAAATCGAAGCAAATCTCACACAAGCTTTACAAACGCCTCTACTCACAAGAAATGAACTCAAGTGATATACATGTGCTAAACAAAGCCAAGAAAAGATCTAGATCATCAAGCAAGTGAAGATATGCACAAGAATGATCTCCACATGTTCTACAAGTTATCAAAATCAAGAAAGGATCAAGAACATCAAACAAGTGAAGATACACACAAGAAAATCAAGCATCACGAAGACTCGAATTATCATTAAATGGAGTGAGTGCTTAGATTTTATGTGAAAATACTTTATTGATCAAATTCTTATAGCTCAAACATATTCTTACATCTTTTAAAGATTGATTCAAACTAGCTTGAAATTGAATTTATTTGAAAAACATCATTTTACAAAAATCGAGTTTCAAAATAAATTCATATTAATTTTAAATGATCATATTTTAAGCTATAATAAAAATGGGTATCTTAGAAACATATATTTGAGGTTCAAAAATCATTAGAATTTTATTTGGAACTAAATTATTAAATTGGAAAAATATTTTTATTTTTCGTTTAAAATTCGCTCAATTTTTGCCCAGTTTTGATCTAACGGTAAAATGGAGGCCTTCCCGAACTCCGATCATTTTGAAAGTAGTTAGAAAATATCTCCTGGCAATTTTGACCAAAATTTGAGCATGATCCAACAGTCTAATTGGGAGAAATTAACAAAACAAGTTTGAATTTTTTTGTCAAAACTAACTGTTGGAAAGTTTGAAAATGTATACCTTGGAGCCAAAACATCTCTTAATCATCCCCAACGGCCATATGATTTTGTAAGTTATAAATATGATGTCTTAGACATGTTTTAACAAACTTGAATCATTCTACAAACTTATTTTACATATATACAAAGTTATTCAAGTATTATTGATCATATTCTTCATTTTTGAGCTATATATTTTGATCAATTTTGATATCTCTTAGTGTGAGCTTCATTTGTATTTTGTCATATACAAGAGAGATATTGTACATTGGTGTTTGTCACCAAAACTCATTTTGAATCATAATTGTGAGAGGTGTATCTCATAGATTAGCAAGAGGGATTTCTTGTGAAAGTATTGAAGGTGTTTTCAATACTTGTGAGAGTGTGTGATAAGAATACACTTGTAGAGGTTTGATCTTTACCCGGAAGGAGATCGGTTATAGTGAAAATTCTCGGGGAACTAACCGAGCGTGGAGTAGGGGAACAAGCCGAACCGTGTGGACAAAAAATCTTCGACTTCGATCGGTTCAATCTTTCTATCTCTTGCTCTATTATATTGTGCTATTTATTCATTGTGTTTGGAATTAACTTTGTTCTTGATTGCTTGATAAATATAGACATCAAATATTTTTAAATCATTTTTTAAAAATTCGATTAAATTTTTAAAAACCCTATTCACCCCCCCTCTAGGGTATTTTCCGACCTACACATATATATATATATATATTTAGTTAACTCACTTCACAATTAAATTTTTTAATAAAATTTAGTGGAGATGATCTTAACCAAATTTCGTAAAGAAATTCATCCACTTCTTAAACTTGTGTATGGTTTGCTATGTATGGGCAATAATTCTAAGTTAACATAAAAACCAACTTATCAAATTTAATTAAAAAAAAAAACTTAACACAATTCTAAAAATTCATTTGCTAGAACTCGAACTCGCCAATCCCCCTATGTTTGGATGAAGTAATTCTAAAATTAATTGAAATCGTACATGATAGAACTTAAATTTCCATCATTTAAAATTCATTCAGTTGCAATTCTATGTTTGGACGTTTTGTATGTAAAATTTAAAAAATGACACGACTTACAAATCACTTGTTTTAAGTCGGAATTTGAAGAATAACGCCTCATACTATGAAATTATAAGTCAGAATTTTAAAAACCCAAAATCTAGCAAATTTACTACGTGTAAAATTTTAAATTGTTTACTAATTTTTACTAAATGCTAGACTTTCATTTTTCTGTTCAAATTCCAAGTTTTTTTTTTTCCATTGAAACACAGGAAGTTACAACAACAACGTGATATTGAAAAATATGGCTTGTTTGAAAAAGTTTTTAACAAAAGAATTTGGGAATAATATTTTTTATAAATTAAGGATCTATATTTGACCAAATTTTAAATGGAGTACAAAGTCAACATTGCAGTAGATTTTTAAATTGTATTTTTTTTATAAAATTATGCAAAATTAAGTTTGCATTATATGTTTTTTAACATATTATTATAAATAAGTGTTTAATTGATAGTGCTTTAGAATAATTTTAAAAAATTACATATTTAAAACATATTTATTAATAAAATGCACATACTAATTTTTTTAGAGTTATGCAAAGTTAAGTTTGCACCATTTATTTTTTAGAACATTATTATATATTTGTATTTATTTGACGTTATTTTAAAGTTTTATAAATGAAATATAAAAATATACTTATTAAAAAAAATATAAACACATCATGCAAAACAAATTTGTATTAACCTTTTTTTATTAATAAGCAAGCCCTTATTTTGAAATACAATTAATAAAGAAGCCTTTATTTTAAAATAATAATAATATCTAGACCTTAGTTTTAAAAAAATATCACTTATTACTGTAGTTTTTTTACCTGAAATAACAAACAATTTTTATTTTTTATTTATTAAATGTTAAATATATTTTTATTTTATTCAAATGGGGTCTAGTTGAAAATGAAATTACGGCCGAACACACCATTGGAAATGTAAAATTACCCAAAAAAAAAGTTCTGATGATTTTATGGGAAGGAAAAAAAATTGAATGAACTTTAACTAATAAAACATAGCAATGGAGGAAGAGACAAGGAGAGGGAGATAGAACAACAAACAATCATTTAAGATCCAATCCAAGGCCAGTTATCACCTATCGGCGGCAAGCCAAACCCTAACTCCGATCAATCGTTCTCCCTCTCATTTCCGTGTAAATTCACAATTTTCTATCTATCGATATATTATACATACATATAATATAGTCACATACATACATATACATATGAAGATATCAATAGTCACGTATATGTATATCCATGCTATTTGATTATTATTCAATATCTTCATTGCGTCAATTAATTTGATCGGAATTGTTTATCATTATCCGATTTTCAGATCTATTCTTCCATAATTGCGCTACTATAGGTAGGGCATTTCGGTCAGATCTGCCCAATTAAAGCAACAAATAAAGCCAATAATGGATGATTTTAGTACCTTGGCTAGGGATTATGGATTTAGACCCCAAGGCAAAGCTGCTCCTATGAAATCCGGCATAGGATCGGACGGTGGCGATCGCCGCCCTAGATCATCATCATCTACCACATCATCGCCGTTCTTCGATGATCAACAAACTGATGGTGTATTATTCAATGATGTTTTTGGTGGCCCTCCTAAATATTCCAGCACCAATAATAAACCTAATGATTTCGATTATGATTCAATATTCAAAAGCTCCGCAACAAATGAGATGAAGAGCAAGTCATCGTCTTCAACGGGGCCGGTTTACGATAAACCAGTTTATGATGAGGACATTTTCGATGGTTTGCCTGGGTTAAAGAGCAAATCGATGTCTTCCTCAGCGGGATATGATGAAAACGTGTTTGCATCGATGAGTTCGCCTTCCAAAAGTGATCATTTTGATGATCTTCTTGGGAATTTTGGTCAGACTGAGAAGATGGAAGTCAAGAACAATAAAAGTCAGAAAGGTTTTGATGATCTGTTACCAGGTTTTGGAAGTGTCAGTCCCTCTGCCAGTGACAGGTATAATGCTCAAATGCATTCGTGTATATATATATATATGTATGTAAAGTTGTTTGGCGGATAGTTGTAATGAAAATTTTCTGCATTTTGATAGACTAGGTTGAAACCTGTGCCAACGGCACTATTCACCTTTGAAAAAGCATCTTCAATCTCAACTACACAATTCTTAATCCCTTATGCATTTTCAAGATTCAAAAACAATTGTCCCTTGTTATATAGATTTGATTCAAATTTAAACCATTTCTGCCAATCATTCTTTTGAGAGATAAGTACTAGATAATAGTTCAATTTCCATTATTATTTTGTCAATTGATTGTGTATAGAGTTTAAGAAAATGATGTTAAGGTGATAAAAGCACCTGATTAAAATAGACAAGCATGTAGGCTTGTACAAGAAAGTTAGAAGTTGAAGATTCAATTTTTCAGTATTTGTAACATGTTCAAGCGCTATCTTTTTGCAAGCTCTTTCTTCAGCGGTAAAGTTAAACAGATGAAGACACTAATGATCGTTTAAATTAGATTATATTTTGGAGGAATGAATTTTTAAGATTATGCATGGTGATGTTATTAAAGATTACCATATCTGTTGTGCAAGCTCAATGGCAGTAGGTAATGCTAATATGTGATACTAGCGCTATCACTTGCCTACGGCATGTTTTGTTTATGGTAAATTATCTGTGCCTTAGGCAGTGTAGAAGTTCATTTAGTGTAAATTATTTGTGCCTTCACCCCATAGCACTAGTGCTATGCTAACTCTTGCCTGAGGGGAGTACTTAGTGCACTGCTCTGCAATTTTACATATAATAAAGATATTAATGCTGGTCAACATATGCTTTTCACAAGTCAATTATGTATTTTCGAGACATGTTTACATGAATGGGACTCCGATACATCATACATCATACATGTTATTATGTGTTCAATATGGCACACTAGGTCTTTGGTATGTTGGTTCTATATCTCTTGCACCACATCTTTGCCTTAGACAGTGTAGAAGTTCATTTAGTGTAAATTATTTGTGCCTTCACCCCATAGCACTAGTGCTATGCTAACTCTTGCCTGAGGGGAGTACTTAGTGCACTGCTCTGCAATTTTACATATAATAAACATATTAATGCTGGTCAACATATGATTTTCACAAGTTAAGTCCACAAAAGATTTTCCTATAACTATAGGACTACACCAAGGGTCAGCTTTGAGCCCTTATCTGTTTACCTTGGTCTTGGATGTACTCACGGAACACATTCAAGAGCCAGCACCGCGATGTATGCTATTTGCAGATGATATTGTCCTAGTGGGTGAGTTCAGAGAAGAGCTAAATGGGAAGGTGGAAACTTGGAGACAAACTTTAGAAGCGTATGGCTTTCGTTTAAGCAGAAGTAAGACAGAATATATGGAATGCAAGTTCAGTAAAAGGCGGAGCACTCCTAACTTAGAGGTAAAAGTGGGGGACAATGTCATACCACAAGTCACTCGGTTTAAGTATCTTGGATCCATTATACAAGAAGATGGGGAGATAGAGGGAGATGTAAACCACCGGATTCAAGCAGGGTGGTTGAAATGGAGGAAAGCTTCGGGTGTGTTATGTGATAAAAAGGTACCACTCAAGTTAAAAGGAAAATTCTATCGTACTGCGGTTAGACCAGCGATGTTGTATGGGACTGAGTGTTGGGCGGTCAAAAGCCAACACGAGAATAAACTAAACGTAGCTGAGATGAGAATGTTGAGATGGATGAGTGGCAAGAATAGGAAAGATAGGATCAGGAATGATACCATCAGAGACGGAGTTGGGGTGGCACCTATTACAGAATATGGTTGAATCTCGACTTAGATGGTTTGGGCATGTATGGAGGAGATCGGTAGATGCCGTGGTAAGTAGAGTTGATCATATGGAGGGAAGTCTAGTTGTTAGAGGCAGAGGAAGACCGAGAAAAACTATAGGTGAAACTATTAAGAAGGATTTAGAGGCAAATGGTTTCACTATAGATATGATTCATGACAGGCCACTATGGCGTCGTTTGATCCATGTAGCCGACCCCACCTAGTGGGATAAAGGCTTGTTGTTGTTGTTTACATGAATGGGACTCCGATACATGTTATTATGTGTTCAATATGGCACACTAGGTCTTTGGTATGTTGGTTCTATATCTCTTGCACTACATCTTTTGCACTACATCTTTTAACATGATACGTGATTTCGGTACAAACTAATATATTTTAATGTTGATCACTTGTCTCATTGGAAAGGTCAAGGGATACCCTTTCACAAAAATAATTTTATGAAGAAACATGTAAACCAAAAGTTATGGTCTTTTTTAGGTTCGAAGTTGGAAAATAGTATTTTACTCTCTCTTAGCCACGTCATAAATTGTCCAATTGAACCTTTGTGGGCAAATATAATTCCAAAATGTTCTCAACGCCTGGATGGTTTTTGAGTTATTATGATCCACCATCTACAAGATGAGGTAGACACTTATTGGGGTTAAGGATGATTACCGAAGTTGCCTTGGAAACTTGATTGAACTGAAATTGTCTTGGAAAGTTATCCAAATAATCATTTTTCTATGGCTGCTGCTACTGTGCAGGCCTTTCGGACTCCCTGTCTTCAATGAGAAGCTAGACATAACTTCCTGTTTCATAATCATTTGACGTTGCCCCCTTACATGCAGGGATATCTCAAAGGATTACATAAAAGCATGGGATAATTCAAAGGATTATGCAAAAATAATTAGACTTGCCCCCTTATTTTACGTAATCTTGAGATACCCCCTCATGCAGAAGCAAAGTCAAAATATTATTATAATAGTAAAGGGCAAGTCTATTTTTGCATTAAGAATAAGGGCAGAGTACCAAAATACCCTTGACAATAAACATAAAGCTTCCGTAGATGTTCTGAATTTTTTCAAAAGCTCTCGTCTATAAGCCCTCAACTCTTTATAGTCTATACAAGGAACAAAGATACTTATGCAAAGCCCCGCCCTCCCCCACCCAAAAAAAGAAAAAAGAAAAATGAATTTCAAAGATTAAATGAAAGAATTTATTGTAATGCATTCTAGCATGTATTATAATAGAAGAAATGCAAATTACACATACCTCACTATTTATATTAATACTAAAAGATACATTACAATAATAACCCTGCCGGAATGTTCTATATATCACTAGGTAACACTGTAACTCCAACCAGTAAAAACTAAGAACTCTAACAATTACAATAGTGGTTGCTAGTGTTTCTGTTGACATTTTTCTTATTGTCACGTATTTCTACCAGTATTAAAATTTTCTTCTCATTTCTTCTTTGCACAGGCCAAGTTCAGTGTCAACTCAACCCACAAAAACAACCAGCAGTTCAAATCAAACAGCTTCTAATGTGATGGAAGATCCATTTGTAGTTCTACAGTCAACTTCGACCCCTGGGGTTTCATCCTCTGGGGTATTCACCGATCCTCTTGAAGACCTCAATCAATTTAGTTCATCCAGAAACAAAAAAGTAGACGGGTCATCTGTAAGCGGCGGTATATTTGACGATATAGATCCCCTTAATACTTTTGGTTCTACTAGTAAAGAACCAACAGGGACATCTTCTTCCAAATATTCTGAAAGCCACTCACAGAAGAAGGTGCCTGTTGATGATTTACAGGATTCTCATCAAACCAAATTTGACATGCCAAATGTTTATACGGATTCTCACAAATCCTTTGGCCCTGCTTCTTCTTCCCCTTCTTATATAAATGCGAACTTTAAGGAGACAAACACTAAGGTAGAAACAACTCCTAGATCAGAAGAACAAGTACAACCTGATGATGTTTGGCTCACTGTAGAAGAGATTCCTCTCTTTACTCAACCCACGCGGGCTCCACCACCTTCAAGACCCCCTCCTCCAATACCAGGGCACGGTTTGAAGTCTAAAAGAGGTTCATTTGCTGCAAATACAAGAAACAAGGGTGGGACCCGAAATGCTGCACCTAAGAGTCCTGTGGTTTCTCAAGTAGACGAGCTTGAGGATTTTGCCAGGGGTGGGACCCGAAATACTGCTGATGAAAATGCTGATATTCATTATAGTGAAGAAATGAACACACCCTCCGGTGCTGCTGCATCCGCTGCTTCTATGAAAGAGGCTATGGATAGAGCCGAGGCTAAATTTAGGCATGCTAAGGAAGTAAGGGGAACAGAATTTGGGAAGGCTACTAGAAATAAAGAAGTTGCAGAAAAAGATGAAGAAGAAGAAACTCGTGAGGGAGATTTCAGGCAAAACCAGGAGAGAGTAGAACATGAGCGGCGACAATGGGAGGAGGAAGAGAGAGAACGTAGGAAGGAGAGGGAAAGAGCTAGGGAGATTGAAAGGGAAAGGGCCAGACAAGCTGTAGATAGGGCAAATAGGGAAGCCCGTGAAAGAGCAGCTGCTGAAGCTCGCCGAAAAGCTGAAAGGGCTGCGGTTCAGAGAGCCCAAGCCGAAGCCCGTGAAAGGGCAGCAGCGGAGGCCAGAGAAAGAGCAGAAAGGGCTGCTGCAGAAGCTAGGGAAAGGGCCAATGCAGAGATTAGGGAGAAAGAAGCGCGGGAGAAAGCTGCAGTCGCACGGGCTGAAGCTGATGCACGGCGTAGAGCTGAACGAGCCGCTGTAGAAAGGGTGGCTGCAGAGGCTCGAGAGAGAGCCGCCGCTGAGGCTCGAGAGAGGGCTGCCGCTGCTGCAAGGATGAACCAACAAAAGAATGACGATGACCTCGAATCCTTTTTTAGCATGAATTCTCGACCAAGCAGTGCACCAAGGCCTAGGGCAAGTTCTTCTGTGAGTATCAAATACTGATGAACCGACATCTGTTCTGCTTGTTTTTGCAATCTATGTTTTAATGTTCATTTTAATTATTTTCAGGACCCAGTGCCGGATCCTCAATTTCAGAGCAGGGGGGGACCTGGTGCAAGTAGGACATCTAGTGGACCTTCATCCAACATGAAGAAAGCATCTTCTACAACTAACATTGTTGATGATCTCAGCTCAATTTTTGGAAGTATAAATCATCATTTCATTTGCAACTTTGAAATATGCCATTGATGCGTCTCCTCCTTTCTCTTGTTTTTGCTAATCGAAAATTTTTGCTTTCAAAAGCTGCTGCGTCATCTGGCGAGTTTCAGGATATTGAAGGGGAAACTGAAGAAAGAAGAAGAGCTAGGCTGGAACGCCACCAACGCACTCAGGAGCGTGCGGTACGCATTTCCTTATACGAGATTTTATTTATTTATTTATGATATGACTTGAAATAATTTTGAAGTTGATCTCTTTTGACATGTTGTTCAGCTTCTTAGTTTTGATTGTTGAGTTTTCATGTTTAGGCTAAAGCACTGGCTGAAAAGAACCAGCGTGACCTTCAAACTCAGAGGGATCAGGAAGAAAAACATGTAAGTATTTTAAAGTATATATGGAGGTAGGCCTATATATGCAGATCTGGCTACTTTACTAGCAATGCTTCTATCTAAAAATTTGGCAGAATTGCATCATTTAGGTAAAATATGCATAAGTAGGCTTCTTGTATGATGTATGATTATGATGTGCTTAAACATTTACTCATGGAGGCGCTAAATAGTTGAGTTTTTTAATAACCCATGTCTGTTCATGAGGAATGGAAGTCCTTAATTCCCCCCACCCCCCAACCCACCCCCGCCGCTTGATGAAAAAATGGGAAAAGAAAAAATCCACCAACAAAGAATGGAAGTCCAATAATGTGATGTGATTGGAGATATGCTCATGTTAACTCCAAATTGTTGGTTATATCTGTTGTATGTTTTATTTTTTATGTATATTTATAGCAAACACACACATATATTGGTGGTGGGACTTGTAGTAGATAAAGCTTTTAATATTAATACATAATTGAAATACAGATAGCCCTATATATTGCATAACTTGGTTCTTTGGTGGATCGACGTGCCTTAGGAATCAGGATACCTGTACAAGTGATAATTCGGACCATATTTATTCATTTTGTGGTAAAATTATAACTGTCCCATAGGCCTTTCCCGAAGTTGACGGCAACAGCATCCAGATTAGAGTGTTCCAGGTTTTATGATCAGACTTTCAAACTCATCGCCAATTTAGCGAAAGAACTTGCTGTCTAGCATTTAAATCCTTTGGGTATGATCTAGAATCAGAGTTTAGAAGCTCGTCATAAGAATTTGATTTGATTTTATATTTATGCCAAACAGAAAAATGAATGGTCATTGAATTTATTTACACGCACAATGGAATTTTTTAATTGGTTGCATTAATGTTACAGTTAGAACTCTTTTGATGTTTATATTATTGTCTGCCTGATCTTGATCTGTATGGGTTTCAGAGGATTGCCGAAACATTAGACATTGAGATCAAGCGTTGGGCTGCAGGGAAAGAGGGAAATTTGCGTGCACTGCTGTCAACATTACAATATGTGTGTTTATCTCTTTCCTGAATAGTCTATTTCTTATCATTTTAAACCTACATTTTTTCGGGCTGTCCATAATTTCTGATGCATTTTTAACTCTTAGGGTTTGCAATCCGTTCAACATGAAATCAAATAGCATACTGCAGGGTACAGCCACGTGTTAATACAGGGGAGCAGTTGCACCCCTTCTATTTTTGAAAAAGTTATTAGTATTAAAATTTTATAACCTCTATTTTTTATCCTTCATATTTGCTTGCCAATAATTTTGATTGAATATTTAATTTCTCAGTGTTTATGAAAAATATGAGGCGTTTTCTTTCTGTCACAATTATTGGCTTGTTGGAAAGAATAATTTATATCAAGAAAAACTCCTATGCTGAAAAATCTTTTATACCTTTGACCATTCAGGAAAGGCATTTTAGTTCTTTCCTGTTTCTACCATTTTACTTGAAAAAACAACTAGTTTACTCTTGAACGATGATCAGGTTCTTTGGCCCGAGTGCGGTTGGCAACCTATTTCCCTGACTGATTTGATAACGGGTGCCTCAGTTAAAAAGGCTTATAGAAAGGCAACCCTATGCATCCACCCTGATAAAGTGCAACAAAAAGGTGCCAATCTCCAGCAGAAATATGTTGCTGAGAAGGTGTTCGACCTGCTTAAGGTACTTTTATTAATTTGATATCATGCCCTGTGGGATGCATACCATTGTTAATATACTGCCTTTTGCCATTAAATACTATTTTTGTGCTTGCTGTTGATGGACTTATTCTGAAAATATAGCACTATAACATGTTGATTTTAGTTATTTCTCACTGAAATCCAGAGCACTATATCTGTTCCCTCTTACACACAAAGAGTGATACACCAATGAACGTTAAGAAACCCTAAAAATACTTTTCATAATAGAAAAGGTAAGAGGACTAAAAAGATCAAGTAACCAGCCAAAATGTAGCAATCTTGGACCAATCAATAGTTGACTGATTTTTCCTTTTAACACTTGTTGGACTATGCTTGTTTGGAATATTGGGATCTTTACTTTTATCATAATGATACTATTTGAAAGTTAGAATGTGGGAATATTTGCGACTTTGAATGTATTCAAGTTTTTATAGTGTTTATTATTTATATACCTATTGAATATTGATAATGCTGTTATATTAACTTACAAACATAACAATCTTTTGTTATCACAAACTATGAAGCTCCTAGGGATGGTGATGTATTTTCATATATGCACATGTATTTGCAAAAACCACAAGAAAATTATTCCAAGAGATTGTGATGTATTTTTGTTATTGGTTCATTCTATTTTTCTCCCTCTCATCTTAAGTTTGATATACCAAAATAGGAGGCCTGGAACAAGTTTAATTCAGAGGAGCTCTTTTAAATGCTGTCACCATTCTTTTAACTTCAAGTGCTACTTCATTCGGAAAGGACAAGAAGAAGAAATGCAGGATTGTTCCAGCACACACACATATATATATACATGTATAATATGCCTCTATTGATGCCATGCATTTTCGCGATGCTGCATGATGTGAACTGTAGCTGCTGAGATACCTGAAATGATTGAAGGGGCACTATCAGACTCGTGTTGCTGTAAATTTTTGCTGGTAAAATAGAGGTTGGAATATCTGGTTGGTCTAGGGTAGCATTATTAAAAATCAATCATCCTAGCCATGTTTGTCAGATTTAGTCGACATTCAGGTTTGAATTGGATGATTACTGTCTTTTTTTCTTCTCTTCTCTTCCATTTTATTTTTTATTTTTTTTTCAAAAAAAAAATCTCATTTTTTTTCTATCCTCGGGGGACTTTAATTTTCTAGTTTAGTGTGTTTGTGAGCGGGTAGGTTTTGGGCTGTTGGATTGGATGCGGTAGCGTTGATATCGTGATTGATAACAGAACTTTGAAATGGGCTGAAATATTTTTGATCTACAGAACTGTTTTGAGATGCATATGTATAGTTTTCTAGAGTTGAGGTTTTTGAGTTTGTATGGCTGCAGAAGCAATTTATGTGTGTATTCTGTTATAAATTGAAATTGTAGTATGTTCTTTAAGCATGACTTAATAATAATAATCAAGAGTTTTCTTGGAGACGTTGATCTGATTTGTCAGTCTGGGATGTATATTTGGTACCAGCTGAGTTTGAATGAACCAACTGTCATAGCCAAATCATTTAGCCTTTTGACAAAGTACTTTTTGTGAGAAATACTTGTTTAATTTGCTTTCGCGATAAACATATTATTTGTACCCTTTGTTATATACACTTGTAAGGGGCTGCTATATTTTTCCTCTTGGCATTGTACAGTCCTGTTCTTATTGCCATCCACTTGCAAACTGATTGGGTCACCATTCAATTCCAATCCTACACCTCTTCTGCTTGAATCAGAGCCTGTGTATTGCTATTTTATTATTTTTAAAAGAACACACTTATGTGGAACTTGGGTACCCAAAAAATAAGGGGGCTGTGGGAAAGACAGGTCTGAACAAAAGCAAATGCTGATACTTAGCAGAAATTTATTCAGTTACACAGTATAATCAATAATCATAAAAAGATAACAGACGAAAGAGTTTGTAAATGAACTGAAAATGAGTAATGCAGACGCGTATAGCCACAAAAAAAAAAAGTCACGCATTCTATCTAAAAAAATAAAATTAATGTATAAACAACAAATAAAGATAAAAAAGCAGACTAGGGCAGAGCCTTTTCGTATTAATAAGCAGCTCAGGACGGCTACTATATTACAACCTCAAAAGTATTGCAACTATTACACTCCAGGTACAGTGCAGTCAGACCAAATCTAGTCTCCGTCCCAAATTTTGGTTTCAGTTTGCATCGTCTCTCAAGATGTTCTGCAAGAGCTTCTGCTAACCGAATCTTCAGCAAGTCCAATGTAACCTAAACAATTATGCGAACACCATATAGTCAAAAGACTTTGATCATTCACTTAATCCCACCAACGCTGGTTTCTGTTCTTTTGTTTTCTGCTTTAAACATAAATAATCTGGGAGAAAATTTCCACATAAAACCTCATGTTCTAAGAACAATGTTTTGTGAAATACCAGACCTCTCTGTGTTACAAGAGTTTTTGGCAGAGACCTCCCTTATTCAAGTAAAAACCGTTACTTAGAACACTTAAATTTGTTAATGTCAACAAGGCCCATATTGACAATCTAATTGACTAAACATACTATTTTTAAAAGAAAGGGATAAACTTTTTTTTATCATTTATTTGGTAACCGTATTCTCTAGAGATCATTTTCTAAAGGTTGATAAGGAAGGGTATCATCTTCATCTCATCATGTGTAACAGCTTGTTAACACAAGGGAAGCATCTGAATATTTTCTCAAAACTCAGCATTTTGCAACACCGAGTTAACTCCTAGTATCTGTTGTCAAGCAAGATTGATAGAAAAATGTTGGAATTGCCAAGAACCAAAATAGATCGTTATTTGCAAGCAAGCAAGAAGTGGATTATTAAGTGATGAGAGAAATAGTAGGACCTCATCGGCTCGGTTGAGTTTAAGCTGGCAAAGGTTGCAGTAAATGATGCTGCAATTCTCTTGAAGCTCTCCTCGCTTGCAGATGGGACACCAAACCTCCTTTTGAACCTATTGCCAACCACATCATTCGCACATATGAAGTGTATTATGGATAGTAATAGGAGATCTAAGATCCAACAAGTGCGATAAAATGGTTCAGGCCATTTAGGAGGAAAGAAGTATGAACTGTCAAACAAATGATAAATGATATATACATATTTATCAAATTATCCTAAATATCAGGGAAAGGTAAAATGAAAAGAAAAAGGAAAAAAAGATTATGTTGGATAAGAATACTTTGACCCCCCACGTAGGACATAATCAATTGACCATATCTCAGCAAGGTAAATTAGTTTTATTCTTCACCGTCAATTAGGTTGAAAATAGTGTTCTCCTGGAGAGCAAAAGTGGGACTTTTAATCTGAGATGAATGGAGAAATCCAGGTGACAAGCTTAAGGTTTAGCATTTTACATGAACTCTGTATAAAATAGACAATGTAATATATTTGCTAATATTTGTTAGGGGATCTTCAAATGTATAATTTCCAAACTTTCTGGTAACATACCTGCTCATCATTCAGCGTCATATGCTCATAAACCGCACGAGACAAGTACTCATCCTCCTCATCTTCCCAAGTTTTCATACAGCTTACTGGTTCTGCAAAGAGCTAAAGTAAATACAACCTCAAGAGCGATGATTGCATGAAAAAAATAACCCACGAGAATATGATGAAAAATACACAACCTCATAGAAATTAATTCAGTTATCAAATTTTAGCTTTCCTGCCCCCATTTTTATATTTATAGATACCAAAGAATGGTCTTGCAGAAAAACATATGAACTACAGGGGCAAGAGGGGGGTTGGTCAATGTGACTTGAAAAGCATTCCTTACTATTTCATAGTCCATTAAAATGTTTTAGTTTTCTATTCATCAGGATGCTAGGGCTAGAACAAAAGTTTAGAATTCCATTAGAAGCAATGAATGTGAATTTCTAATTGAATGCTTCTTCTTTTCTTTTTTTTTTTAATTGAACAAAATTTCTAATTGAATGCTTTTTAAAAGAGCAATTACGAATTACCTCTTCCCGTTTGTACGGTTCTAAGATCTTCATAAAAAATCCTTTGCATTTCTAACAAGATTTCTTCACATTCGCCCTGGTAAGCTGCATGAAGGCCATCATATTCCCATAATGTGTCATCTGTTACAGGGTCAGGCTTTGAATTCCCAAGAAAACCTTCCAAAGACAAGTCCTTAATTTTCCTTAGTTCATCAGAAACAATGCCCTGTAAAGTTGATTTGATGAACTCCTGCAACCAAAAAGTGAGCAAATAAGTAATTAAATAAACTACCTTCATCAACTCACATGTTTTACATGAACTAATCATGGCTCAAAATACAATGCATGGTAATTACAAGTGTTAAAAAAGTGCTATACATTAGTCAGGCGGTAGGAGGCGGGTAGCAACTAGAGCGGCTAGGCAGCCGATTTTTAGTTCATTTATATAATATAAAATAATATTACAAACTTTACTTTTAAAAAGGACATTAAGAGTTTGTTAGGCGAATATTTCTCATAATTCAAACATAAAAGTAATTTTTAAAGACAAAAGGAGTGAAAAACACTATTAGTCCTGCCAAATCGCCATCCCACCTAGCTAGGCTAACCAGCAGACATAAAAAAAATAGCAGTATAAAATGCATGTGTTAGTGTGGATAAACCGAATATAATTCTTCTTTCTGGATCTGTAGATTGATGAATCTCTACCTAGAACTCTATGATAACAATAATAGTCTTCAGGGCTTGGCATCCACCATTCTTTTTTTTCCCCCTTTCTTTGGCAAGCAACACAATACATTAAATTCAATCAAAATGGTATGCCAAATTAGAGAACATGCAAGACTTTCTCCACAAGTACACTAGAACAGAAAACACAAGATAGTCAAGAAAAATTCAATAATGATGAGATTGACTCAATAAGACATCAATCAATCAGATGTATCTAGAATAAGCTTCACATACAACTGTGGCGAAAAATATCATTCTCAATTCCGGGAGAACTTTTGTTGGTACGAAACTATTGAACAAATGCACTTGCTGTAATTATGATAAATAGAGAACAAAGTTCATTGCCATATAGATGAAAATACTTCTCACTACTTCACTTTTAGGTCAATCAAACCAAACGGGCCCTTATAATATACAGAAGGGCTGAAACAGCACACCATAAGTAGTGCAGTCGCGATGGGGATGTTTGCACATTTCTGGAGTTCCTAAAATTACAGGTTGCATTTCAACACAGTCTAATTTTGTGCCTACACAAGTTTTGGAGACAGTGGCAGATGGAGGGGGGGGTGGGGTAGCAGGCCTCTCCTAGCTTTTTGAAAATTTGAATAGTAATAGTATTATTTTGTTATGTATAAACATTGTACACCTTATTGCACCCCTTCAAGTTTTTTTCCTCTAAGTAAAATTCATAACTTTTGGGGCTTAAACATATAAGTGCAATTATTCCAGGTCTTCCTTGGTTAGCTTATTTTGAGCTTGTTTCTGTGTTAATTACTTTAATGTAATATTTTATTTTTTTGTGCTTGAGTTTTTGCGCCCCCCCAAAATTCAAAATTCTGGATCCGCCACTTTTTGGAGAAAGGTCCATGGCTTTTACTTTCATGAATAATTTTGAGTTTGTTGAAGAAAATATTTTGAAGACTTCACAAAAGGCATTCCAAGGTGGAATTCGTAGTATTTTTTTTGACCAAAAAATCCAATTGTATTGGCTTCCGTTTTTACACACTTTACTTTTTCCTTGGGGGGGGGGGGGGGTTCTATTATGTCAGTCAAACTTCCAATACACCAAGGAATTAAATAAGAGCTCTATAAAAAGAGGTCTATTGATTCAAATTTGGGTGTGCCAACATGTCCAAGGCAGAGAGGGGTTCTCCCTTGAAGAGATCACATTTTGGTGCATGAGAATTCGTGAATAAATTTTTTGTCTCTGGTCAAGGTTTAGCTTGAGAAGTGTATCCACTTAAGTGGTTTTTTGTTTTCAGATTTCTTTCTCTTCTCTGGGGTTTTGCTTTGAATACTTTTTTGACTGACATTTCCCTTGTATCTGAAAGCTGTTAATTGTTGTGCCTGTCAGCATAGTCCTTCAGTGGCAGCTCATATAAAGCATTAGGTTTGTGATCTTCTTCTTGTCTACTTAGCCGCATGTTTCACAATTCCACACCACACCAACATACTCCATACTTAGTATACATTATTATGCGGTCCTCAAAAGAAAAATATATATAATAAAGGTTAGTATGGTTTTTAGATGAATCCAAAAGAGAAAACAATTGATTGAGAAAAGGACCTTATGATTGAGAGGCTGATCCTTAGTATCACGTAACCTTGTTTTCCAAAGTAGGCGGGTTCGATCTTCCTGGACTCTTTTGCAACAATTTTCTCTGAGCTACACTTCAAGAACATCAGATTAATCAACTATGCAGAAAAAATTATGCACATGAAAAATTTAAACATCACAATACTTTGATAGAGATGTATACACAAAAAGATCCCCGCGAAAGCGCCTAACCATACCTCCAGGGATTAGTCTCCACTGTCGAGTAGGGATACCCTAGTGAGAACCAAAAAAGAGATGCATATACAAATGCCATGGATGTGTGTGAGGTTTATTTAACACGTTGAAGAAATTAGGAAAGATTGAGAGCAAGACCAATGCCTTGTGTCATAAAAGCATTAGAAATGAATATTTGGTAACAAGGCAGCAATAAAGAAGTCTTTCAGCTGGCAAGGAAGGTAGAAGATTAAGTTCAAACATACGAAGGAAGTGGCATTTGTCAAAACTACACCGTACAATTAATTGCATAGGGCTATATCACTACGCACAAGTGATGCTCGGATTGAAATAACCCAAAGTTTGTTGAACTTGTCAAACTGATTAGTTTTTCCATTGCTTGTACTACTACTAATACTTTTGCTAATATTAAATACTAATTTTATTCAATCGAACGCGAGTAGTACACAGAGAAACAAGTCTTTAAGCAGCTGATCCAAAACTATATACAGTTGGCAATGAAGATAGAAATGAAGTTCAAACAATTGCACTTGAAAGGAAGCAGCATTCAGTCAAAATTGATATTGTTCTTAAATAACACAACACACTATAAAAGAACCTTTCAGATTAATGAGATTTAGAAGTTTAGTAAATTTGTTAATCGAGATAGTTTTTCCATTAATCAGACTTATAGACTACATAATAAACACCTCAACCAAATTACACGTATAAGTAGAGCCCTACAGAGATTGTGGAAATAAAAATGATAGGCATACTCAATTTCTGTATAAATTAATGCGTCACTAGTCAAATGAATTGGTGGAATCCACATATTTAATGTGTTGTCTGTCTTTTTCTTTTTGTCTAATCTGGTTGGTGCTATAAAACTTTGTACAAAAATTAAGTACTCGTCACGAAATTTAAAGTTTAATTGCTTCTCACTCTCAACTTTTTTTAGCTCCACCTCTCTCTCTTACGATTCTCTCACTTCTTCCATTTTTAGTCTAATTACTATACTCCTTTACTAGGGCAAATTAATAACAAAACCGGGAAAAAAGGAGAAAGAAAAAGGAACTAATATACGAGTAAATAAGATTGAAGAACTACGAGATAATAATATGCACTTTAATTTCAATTCAAGAAATAAATAAAGAGAAAGCCCTACAAAAAGAAAAAGAAAAGGAATTAATTGAAGACGAACGAACCTTGTCCTTCCATTTGGGATAATTATTGAAAGAAGTATGGGCTTTAAGAGAAGGTCTCGTTCTATGGATTCGATCCTCTTGCCCTTCCATTGCCCCTGTCCCGATTGTACAAGGTAATTCAGTCAGTCTTCTTCTTCTTCTTCTTCTACAAATTATTATTATTATATATATTGATATTGAAGATCAGATACAGATACAGATACAGAGACAGAGACAGAGACAGAGACAGAGACGGTGAATGTAAAAAGGATGGATGGATGGATGGATAATATTAATTAGGTATTGGGTATTATTCAGCCACAATTCCCATTAAATAATTCTCGCGCCATTCTTCCTTCCTTCCTTCCTCCCTCGCGCGCGTTAAAAAGTTACGGGAGAATCATACTTTCAATAGATGTTATTTAACTTATTTCACACCACGATTGCTGTTATTTTGAATTTAAAAATTAAATTTAAAAATGTGTTTATTTTTTTTATTTAAATGTTACATTTAGGGTGGTGCTATTTCCACCCCACAAACTACTTGCTTTCACTCCCATAAAAAAAAAGTTCTAAACTCATATTTTCACCCCACTCAATTAATCATTTTCAACCAACTAATTACCCATTAACATTAATTACTATTCATCATCATCATCTTCATCTTCTTCATCTTCTTCTTCTTCTTCTTCTTCTTTTCTATGATTTTTACTCAATGATTAATAATTAACAAAAATTCAGATCTAATTAACACATTATATCTCATTCAATTCATTTCAAAAGCCAACAAAAATTTAAAAATAACTCACAAAAACACACAAAATCTCCATTAATGTCACACAAAAAAAAACCTTAAGTTGTAGAGAATGGTAGAGAATAGCAAATCAAGGATTATCAAAGTAGAAAAACCTAATGAAAGAAAGATATGTTTGTTTTTATTATGTTTAATGTTTATTTTCTTTAGTTAATATCAAAAAAAAATTTGTACCAACAAAACGAATTAGAGCATTAGAACAGGTTACCTCGGTTACGGGAAACCGAAATTTAAGCACTTATTCGGTTTTCGGTGACCGAATGTGTAATTTGATTATATTTCAGACAACTTTGGTCCTGGGAGACCGAGCAATTTAATGAATTTCGGTCCTATGAAATCAAAATTATTCAAAATACTCGGTTGTTAAAGACCGATGTAAGGTCCCGAGAGCTAAAAATATAGTCTAGAATACTTCGGTTGTGAGGGATCGAGGAAGTGGATGAATCTCGGTCATAGAGAACCGAAATTGTTCTCAATACTCGATTTTTAGAGGGCGATGTAAGGTCCCGAGAGCTAAAATATGATACAAGGAGGCCACGGTTGTAAGGGACCAATGAGTAGATGGATGCAAAAATTTAAAAACCATTGTTGAGAAGAAGAAGAAGAAGAATTAATGATTTATTATAATTAGTTTGTGTTGCATTAAGGGTTAAATGAATGTAAAATTTTAGAAACCATTGTTGAGAAGAAGAAGAAGAAGAAGAAGAAGAAGAATTAATGATTAATTATAATTAGTTTGTGTTGCATTAAGGGTTAAATGAATGTAAAATTTTAGAAACCATTGTTGAGAAGAAGAAGAGGAAGAAGAAGAAGAAGAAGAAGAAGAAGAAGGAGGAGGAGGATTAATGATTAATGGTTAAAGGGTTGAGGAGAGGGGTTGGCCCAGTGGTAGGCAACCTCCACCCTTGCCTTGAGGTCAAGGGTTCGACTCATGGGGTGGGAGGGGAGGGTTTTTCTTTATTTGTAGGATTAAGGGAGAGACTTAGACCTCCCTTAATTTTTTTAAAAAAAAAAAATGATTAATGGTTAAATGTAATTAATCATTAATCTATGTGTATTAAAATGGGAGTGGTAAAGGAAGTAGTGGGAGTGTTAATGAGTAAAAGAGAGTTGGTGAGAGTGGTAGTGAGAGTGGGAGTGAAAGCAAGTAGTTTGTGGGGTGGAAATAGCACCACCCTACATTTAAACATGTATTGTTTATATGAATATATTGCATCTGATTAAGGGATCATTTGTTTTGAACACTTAAAGTTTTTAGATTTAAATAGTTTTAAAGTTGTTTGTTTGTCAAAAAAATTTAGTGGTTTATCACTTAAAACTGAAAATTTGGAGCAAAAATTTGCTACTTAAATCTGAAAACACCTTATTATAAAATACTTATTTTACCCTCTTTATTTCTCATGTTACATGTAATTTAAATAAACTAATAAGGGCAAAATTGTCATATTAAACAAAATTCAGTCTTCAGATGTATTATATTCAAACAAATAACATTTTTTTAGACACAGTTTTCAATTCAATTTTCAATTTTAAGTTGTTTTATCAAACACCACCTAAGAGTATATTTGGTTGTCTTCCAATTTATGAATAATGATTCTTTTTAATTGTTGAATTCGTGAATTATTTAATTTAAGCGTTTGGTTGCTAAAATGAACTAGTATACAAAGTAATAAACATAAGTTAATACCTAAGGTATTATATAAGAAAATATAGAGATATAGTTAAAATTGCATAATGTATAACTATAATATAAGTTCATCTGAAAAAAAAAATCACACTACAAATTTTTTTCTTGAAATTAAACAATTTACAATTTTTTAATTTACGCAATCAAACGAGCCCTAAATTAATGTAGTTTAGACAATTTTGGGCTTATTTTCATATTTTATAGATGAGAAAGGACAAGGACAGAAAAAAAAAAAACTTTATCTCTTTCAAAATTAAAGTTTCATTTGATAATAAGATAAAAAGTGGTAACAAAAGTAGTTGATTTGTGTAAAAAATTAAAAATTAAGTTGAGAAAATATAATAAAATATTCTAAATAAATATCTCATATCTCTCTTTACACTACTTTGTTTGTCTCAAATAATTACTACTTTATAATTACAACATCATAATTGAATTGTTGACCCTTTTCTATTGTTCCCTAATGCCAACTAACAATTACACTACTGATGTGCTATATGTAACACAATCGACAGAACAAAATAATGTCTTGTGAAAGGTGAATTGAATTAGCTGGGCGAGAGAGATAAGTATAAACATGTAGCTGCTATAACCTCAAATTTGGAACCTTTTCTGGGATCCTCCTTCTTTTACCATTGGATAAGGGTATAGCAAAAGTTAAAATAAAAATAAAAATATATGGAAAAGAAAAGTTGGTTGGTTGTTTTTTTTTTTTTTAAGCGTTTTGTTGGCATTGATAAAATTATTGAAATTTTACATTTTATCTCATAATTTATAAAATTTAGTGGTAAACTCCCCTTAAACTATTAGTGATTATAATTTAACCCTCCAAATTAACATAATTACCCTTGTAAATTTAAAAAAAGGAAAAGATAGACATAAAAATTAGAAAAAGGAAACATAAGTCAAAAAGTAGAAAAAGAAAATAAAAAATAAATAAACAAGCCTAAACTCCTTTTCCCATCCACCATCAATATGTTATATTTGCCAAACCCCCTCCCTTCCTCCCACCCAATCTCACCTTGTACCCATTGACCCCTACCCCCCTTAAAAACTACCACTTCTCTATCTCCCTCTCTCTCTAAATACAAGTGGAATACAATATATATAGAGAGAGAACATATGTGCATATAACATATATAAATACATATTATATTTGATAAATTTATATTTAAACATAAAAATCCATTTTAATTATGGTTTTTAATTTGAGAATAAATATGTTAAATCTGATATGGAAGTGGGGCGAGTTTATTTTATTTCTTTTTTGAATTTTATAAAGCAAGAAGTAAAATGAAAAAATGCAATAGTTCAGGAGAGTTAGTGTATTTTACTCAAAATTTAAAACAATACAACTCTTCTTTTTGGTTTTTTTAAAACAAAGCCGCAAGCAAGACCACCAACAAACAACTACATACCATTCAAACTACCACAATCTCTACCAATCTGAGCAATATAATTAAATTCCTAGACAGCTTAGGCAAATCCTTAATAGGAATGAAGTTAGAAACTGACTGAGCGACAATATGAGCAACTTTATTTGCATCTCGACAGCAAAAGGAAAGTGAACCAAGGCAGTCCAACAGTAGCTTCCTGACATATTGAATAATAATAATAATGCAGTCCGAAAGAGGCACCTCTTGAGGAGCTGAGCACCATTTAACTACCGCTTTACAATTACTTTGGAAAACATTCTTAATGCCAACCTTAACAGTCTTAATGCCAATCTACCAGCAGGCGGAGGGAACCAATTAAAAGAGAACTAAAATGCATGGAAAGATTCCAACACCCCAAGTAAAGAACCGTTATAAATAATGAAGAAATTAAGATATTCAAATACGAGGTAACATTAAATAAACCAAATTTGATGCCTGAACATTTGATTTTATAACATGCTACCAATTCTTCTTTTGCATCTGGTAAATCTAAGTAAGGGTAATCTCTCACACTTGCCCACTTGAGATAAACTAGAAGAGGAAGAATGCTCTTGAGGGCGAGTAGCATCGTTATATTCTACTTTGGAGATTTAGTGGGGGTTGTTCGCTTATCACTTAAAATGCCATTTTCAAATTTAAGTGGCTTAAAAAATTGTTTAGTAACTTCAAAAATTAAGTGACCACTTAATTTTTATCACTTAAAACTTAAAATTTTCATCCAAAAAATTAAGTGACAACTTTACCACTTAAATCTGAAACTTAATTTTAGTTAGTGTAAAATGTCCATTTTACCCTCTTTCTTTTAATAAAATCACACAACCATCGTATATACTTAGGTTAACATCTTCATTTACGAAAAAAGCTCATTGCGTCACTTCTCTTCTTTGTATTTCATCTCTCTTGCGGCGTCGATCCACGCTGCCGGCGGTCTCCTCCACTGCGCCTCTCTCTCTTCAGCTTATCTATATATCTCTCTCTCTCACACACACAGACGCACACAGAGAGCCATATATGTACACACAGATGCATACATACACATAGTGATCATGTGATATATTCAAACAAATAATAAGGGAAAAGTTGTTATAGTAAAAAAAAAAAATCAGTTTTTAGATGTGTTATATTTTCAAACAAACAACATTTTTTCAGATACAATTTTTAGAACTAAATAAACAATTTTTTTAATTTTTAATTTTTTTACTAAACACCACCTTAAAGTATATTCCATGTTTAAAATTTTCCCCTCAAAACACATGCCTATTGCGGAATAACCAAATTGCCCAACCAATGACCGAGTTTTTTGTAAATAGCTCGCCGCATCCCAAATCTAACACATACTTCACCCACTTTTAAAACAATATTACACACCACTAAATAATACATAATTATTTTGGTAATATGGATAGTTATTTTGAAATGTTTAGCTTTTATCTAAAAAAAAAAAAAAAAAAAGAGTTGCGTGTTTTTCACACATATGGAAGGCGCGTGGTGGTAATACACGAGAAACAGCAAGCGAAGGAAAATATAGTCTAATCGTTGAATAGGAGAAGGGTCTTTCTTTTGTTTTCTCTCCGGGAGTTTATCGACGACGAAGGGGGGAGCCAAAATCACTGATGAGAAGAAGTGTGTAAAAACCTCATTAGGGTTTCAAATGCTCCCCATGCTTTAAGCCCAGATAAATTTATACGATACACCCGTCTCTCTCCTCTGTATATATTATATATATATATGCTTGCGTTGGTTGAGGAGGTGTCATAGAAAATGCTGGAAAACCCTACAGATTCATCATCATCATCAACCCCCAATATTTCCACCATTAAACGCTATGCTCCTCCTAATCAGAGGTATATAACTCTCTCTCTCTAGACTATATATATATATATATGTATGTATATGCACATCTTAATTTGGAAAATTGGTGATTTATTGAACAGGAATCGCTCTCTTGGTAGGCGCAAATCTGGAGGAGGTAATTTATTTACAAGAAAATACACATGAATTTTTGTTCAATTTTGTGCATATATACTCGTGTTTGGAGCTAAAACTCAACTTATTCTAGGTCTTTGATGATGCGCCAAGTTTTGTTTCCAGTTTTGCTGTAGTATTCCTTCCATTTATATCTCGACAATTTAACCTACTATTCCCAAATAGTAATGTTGTTATTTAGTTTCGCGCTACTTTTAGGATATAGATTAGCTAAAGATATTTTTCTTGTATACCAAGAGCTTGGGATTGGGTGCTGGATTGCTCGTCCTTTTGATGTTGGGAAGTATTTGCATCAGATTTTGTATTTCCTGTATTGTTTGCGTGCTTCTGAGAGCTGAAAGTTGACTATTAGATGGGATTTTTAACAATTACAAACGTTTGGTGGCATAAAATTCAGCCCGCATTGTGCATCATGGCCTTGTACTCATACACATGTTACATAGAAAAATTATTTGCATGGAAACTCATCTTCCTTCTGGATTTCTTATGCTAGTTGCATTATTTATCTCATCAGTTTTCTAGTTCCTTTCGAGGTTCCTGTTAGTTCTGTAGGAATAATTTTACTATATGCTAACTGTAACATGATGCATAATGTGAAACACAGTTACTAGTTAGACATGTAAATGAGTGATCTTACATGTTTAAATTCCATAAAAATCCAGAAGATGGAGTCACAACCTGACACCCCTAATGCTCAACTATGAAATGATTTCAACTAGGGGCGAAGCCATGTGTACCCAAGTGTCCCCATTGAACTCTGAAGAATATAATAGGCGTGTGTGGTACTATGAAGCACGGACACGATACGAGAATCGCGTTTAGACACGATACGCGATTCACAAATTTTCCAAAATGCAGGCTACGACATGTGGAGATACGTTCTTAATTATATATATATATATATATATATATGCAATAAACATTATAGATATTTAAGAATTCAACAAAATGAAACTAGATTGCATCAATAATCCAAATACTCAACATGATCATTGTCACCACTCACCACACAATTAAAGTGAGCCAATAATATAACTTGTAATCAGCAATGCAACAGATTATTAAAAAAAAAAAGCAACAGCCAACAAGGACTAGTATAGATATAAAAGTTATTTGACCCTAATTAAGCTGAAAATTGTTGCTGCACGATTCTGTTCTATATTGTACTATTATGTTCTTTCTTGTTTGACCCTAATTAAGCTAAAAATTGTTGCTGCGCTATTCTATAGGAATTGATATATATATATATATTATATATACACACATCTATAGAAGACAGATAATTGAAAAACAAATAATGGGAAATAGGAGAGACGACCTTAATACTAAGCAACAGGAGAGAGAGGGAGAGAGAGACACGTACCTTCAGGAGTTTGGGAGAGAAGCTTGTTGCGTTTGCGAGGGAGGCGGTGTTTAGCCATTTGGGAATCTATCAGAAATTGAGGGAAATAGGAGAGACGACCTTAATACTAAGCAACAGGAGAGAGAGGGAGAGAGAGACACGTACCTTCAGGAGTTTGGGAGAGAAGCTTGTTGCGTTTGCGAGGGAGGCGGTGTTTAGCCATTTGGGATTTCAGAAAGAGAGTTCAGTCTGTTTTAACTTCCTTTTTTTATTATTTAAAGCCTCAATATTTTAAGTTATTTTATTTTGACCCATTTTGAAGTTTTAAAATTTACAAAAAGACCCTCTAGCGTATCGGATTAATGTATTGGGACGTATTGGGATTTAAAAAAAATAAAATTAAACCCGATAGTCTCCGATTTGCGAACCGGCCACGTATCGGGGTGTATTGGAAGGATTTATGGCCTCCGGGGGGGTATCCATGCTTCATAGGTGTGATATAATGACAAAATCTGGGGTAAGTTTGGGAAGAGGAACCTACTAAAAATATTATAAGAAGCGGCTTAAGTGTAAATTGTTTTACCCTCTACATCAAGTTTACGGTGTGCATTAGCATTTAGCACTCTTTAAGTAACGAGGATATCATGCAATGTTTTGAGATATAAAATCTTTGTTTACAACCATAATATTTTTCTGGATTTTGCACATATGAGATCATATTTGATTATGAGAGTAAATTTTGTTTTGTGTTTTAGAAATAGTTTGACACTGTCAATAACATGTGAACGAAACCATTGACTGTAACTTTTGCCACGTCACTGCTACCAGTGTAACGCATTCAGTTTCTAGATAGGAGTTCAATAACCTTCATCATTGCTGAGCCCCCTTAAACACACCAGAAGACGATGGTTAAGCCACTTACGACTTTGCAGGCCCACTCCACAGAATCCTGCATCCTAACTATAGATCCTTTCCCCACTAAGAGCATCTCTAAAAGGACAGACAAATTTGGAGATTGTTAATGTTGGCAGTTTTGGCTTCTCAAATCCCTTACAACAGCATGACCAATTTTTAGCTACTGTTAGAAGATAACGAAATTTGAGCCCCTCATAATCAAATCTAGCAACATTTCTCAATAACCAAAATAGTGGACCCATCTTTTGATTGAAGATAAAATGTAAGAGAATAATTATAGGGACTCAACATAAAGACAAAAATAAGACAATAAATTAAGATCGTGATACTGCGACAGAACAACATTGTTAAGGAGTAAGAGCATTGATGTGACAACTTTTTACCTACAGAAACTGTTAAATCTTTTTCAAAGTTGGGGAAGCTAACTTGAGTCACTAGATGTCTTCACCAAGAGCTGACGTGACAACTTTTTGTCACACGAAACTGGTTAGACCATTAAAGATGTTTTAAGCTAGGGAAAACTAGTTGACCCCAAAGATTTATAAAAATAAAGACCAAGATGAATGAGCAGATTCCAACCTGTTGTTTGGAAGGTGATAATGGGTACCACCACACCATTTGGGATTCCTTTCCTTATCTGTGTTTCCCACTACCGTCTGCCAAATCACCCCATCCCCTCTACAAATATCCATGGGCACTTGCTCATCAACATTTAGTTAAGCACTTTAACTTTCTAATCCCCAAGTTCCCTTCTTGAAAAAGAGGCTATTGGCTATCCATTTCTTCATCTTACACAACTCTTTCGATGTCCTGTGACTCTTGCTATGATTATTCTTCCGATTATGTATATTCAGTTGTTCACTTCCATTAAATGCTTCAAGCCATGTCATTGTTCTATAAGGCTCTACATGGCTAGGGGTTGTTTTGAGAGGTGGGTAGGGGGAGTGGTGTTAGCACCTAGGTGGGAAGTTTTAGAACGCTGAAATTGATGAATTGGAAATTTGTCCATTTAGACCACCAATCAATACTATGGACCCAAAAAAAAAAATCCTGCATAATCACAAGCCAATATTTTGGGGGATTTTATACTAGCCTGGTGCCTAGGTCCTGTAAGGTGACCAGCCATGTAGGAAATGGAAGGGAAATTTTTTCATCTAGAAAGAATTTTTAAATCTGAGAGCCACGAGTAGTGAACTCAGTTCATATTTTTGTTGAAAGAGCTCCCTAGAAGAAATCTGATCTACAGCTACCGATCCTAGCCAAAATTTTTATAATTTCTACTTCCAGATCCCAATATGTTTGATGCAGTTGAAGGAAAGCAATTATAGAATAGCAAGCTAGAACGGGAGGGTAAACTAATTCTGATATTTGTTTGTGATTAATAATTATTGGATTGTTTGGGAAGGATACGGCAAAGTAGATTCTGCATTAATGCATTATTATAGATTAATATGAAGCATTATATGTATGCACATTGATGAGACAATATTATATATATGCTGAAGAAGCTCCACTTAATTTTGCAGATAGATTTGAAAGAGCACAAAATAACATGAATGATACTGCCTCAAGAAATGTTCCTATTTTAGACCATGGGGATGCTAGCGGCAGCAACCTTGCTAGTGAGAATCCTCGTCCAGCATTAATTCCCTTGCACGGGTGCTGTAACAGTGGAGCTTTCCGGCTTTTGAACGACCGTACGTATTCACTGCAATATTCACTGTTGAATCTATGCTTAGGCAACCCTTTATGTGGTGTATCTTCTTGTTTTCAGTCATTGGGAATGTCCTTTAGTACAAAACATTTGACAATGTCCCTTTGAATTGTAGAAGTATGAAATCTGACATGCTCTCTCTCTCTCTCTCTCGTACCATGCGTCAATTGTCCTGGTGTACTACATGATAAGATGAGAGGAAAGAGAAGGCCCCTTCCAACATGTTTACACGCAAAAGCATGAAACGTATATGGAACATACAAGAGTCGTTTCTTTAATTCGTGTTACCTGCGTTTGGTCTAGAAAGTTTCAAGACACCACTGCAGTCTTTTCAGCTTCTGTCTTTGTTTTCTTTCTTTGTGTATGTCTGTCTGTAATATTTTTCTTTTCTTCTATCCAATGATGTTCACCAACAAATATTAGATTTCAGTAATCTACTGACACTTGTTGGAGTTTAAATGTTTAATAATGTACACCTACGCGGCTACACCTACTCTGGATAGGTTTGTGTTGATTACCGGGTCACAGTCTATTGCATATTGATGCTTTTTAGAAGCGGACACGCCCTTCTAATTGCAATTCAGTGGACAATATTTATCTGTTGCATGTTTGTACTTTGTATTAAATCATGATCTATAGCAAATTTATTTTTTATATAGGAAACATTCCTGTAATTCCAGTGGAATATGTTTTTTTCCTTTGTATTGCACACTTGCATTTTTTGTTGTACTACTGGGACATGATCTACGGCAACTTTATTCTCTATAAACGGACAAATTCATTTCGTATATGTTGTTTCATGGTTGATTGGTTCAGCTACCAGACAGACTGACCTCTAATTGCAATTCGGTGGACATTCTTTTGCTGTTCTACGATTACCGATATTCAACTTTTGCATCATCAGTATTTATTTCGACTTTGAGTTTCAACGAGTTTTGAGCTAAAGGAATTCTATGCACAACATTCATCTTGTATCTTGTCGTGCAGGTTGGGCTGCTGCTATGAATGCGTACAATAATCCTTCGATAGATTTAGCTGGTGAGTGAAAAGAAGCTTTGAACATCTGAACTTTTTAAATGCTTGATTGCTTTTACAGTCACGACCTTTTTTATTTGGCATCTTTTTAGTAATTAATTTTATTTGATATATGGTCTTTCCTCGTCACACTTGAGACTGCATGCATTGTTATGTACAAGAGGACTAGAGAGGGGGCAAAAAGGAAGAGGAGAAGAATACTATAAAGGGTTTAGTATCTGAAAGTGGTTGGATAGTGTATTGTGGATGCATATTGATGACTAGTTAGTCGGCCTATTTTTGGTGTCTGAAGATGTACACATTCGCTGAGTGAATTCTGTTTCACAAGTCAAATTAATAACCGTTACTCAATGTAGATATTCTGTTTCCCCACTAAAGTTTTAGTGTTGATGTTATCCCCACAGCATCACAAATCATTCATTGAGTGTGAGCCAACTAGCCAAGAAATTTTCAGAAAGGGCGACTGCAAGCAAGCAAGCAAGCTAATATTTGAAAAAAAAAAAAAAAAACAATTGAAGAAGGCAAGTTTAGTAATAATATTATTCTTTTCAAGATTAGAGGGTGCTAATTAGTAATAACAGTATTTGTTTCAAGATTAAATGGGGGAAAACTTAACTAATGTGTATATGTTTTCATTTTATAAAAAAATATTTATTTCTAAAATGACAATTTCCCAAATCAGAATTAGCATCTTATACATCCCCTGTACAGTCACAGTCTGTGCCTTATCCACTTTATATTTGCGTATTTCAACTCAGCCCCAAAGGCTAGCTCAAGGGATGAGAATCATTTGCAATTTTGCATAATTTATGCATTGAAACACCATTTGCTTTGGTATGCAACTTGCTATTGTTACAGAACTCTATGGGTAGAACCAACTAGCACCCCCCCCCCCCCCCCCCCCCCCCCCCCCCCCGCGGCCTCTTTCAGTTTTAAGCAATCCGAATTCTTTGTACCCAGATAATGTGGGACCTCACTTTTACAGCTAAGAAACTGTAAAATTCAGAGCTTAGCAAAGAACTTTACAGGTTTTCTACGTTGATTGTGTTTTTTCAACCTATTTCCAGAGAGGCCAGTTATGTATTCAGGAAGCAGTGCACCAGCATGGGGGCAATTTAGACTTCCTCATCAGGTGAAATTGCATTACTTTCCCTCTTATAACTTCCACACTGTTCCCTTTGGGTCTCTTTCCTATAATATTATATTCTCTCCCTTCTTTCTTGTCCAGTTACTGCCTCCGGCGGCCGGCGTTGGACCATCTGGGTCTCAGATGGATTTCTTGGCGGAACTTCGGCAGGCAATGCATAATGCAAGTGTTAGTTCTGACACCTAACAACTTGATATTCACAAAACTTACTCGGAGCCTAATGTTTGCTCTCAACTTTAAGAATAGTTTCATAAACCAGTCTGTTGTATTGCGTTCATTAAACCCCCAGTGTGTGTGCTGCTACTTAATTAGGTCATATTGTGATTTATTTGACATACGCGCAAAAACTGACTCGTGGTATTGCACGCGTCTTTTTCACTGTTTGTGTACCCCTTTATTATTAGACTCGGTAAGTATTTATATAGAGATTATGCTATGTTAGGGAGTGTTTGATTGTACTTTTTTTTTGCATGGAATGTCCGAGATTTCATATTTTCAATGTGTGTTTGAATGCTTAGCTTTTTGAAGAACCGATTTCTATGGTACAATATATTTTAGCTATTTCTTCCTCTCTCGAATCCAAAAACCACCTCCGTCTTTCATGTAACATTTTCTGTGAAAACAATTTCAAGGAATTCAACCATTTTATATGAAATCAATGAAGCACACCGTTAAGGGAAAAGTGGGTCATTAATCCCTCAGGTTCACAGAGGTTATCGATCAATTGACTGCTTAATGATTCATCTATCTCCATTTTGTATTGTTTAGTATTTTGAAAACGGGACAAGCATAATAAGAAAAAGTCTTAATGAAGTTGGATGATCAATTACACATGGGGTGCTAGTATAGTTAAAAAATGGGCGAGTTTTCCATCCCATGCCTAGGTTTGTGCCATGGGAACTAAGTCTCCTCCCCCCCCTTCAGTGGCCAACCACCATATGTATTTATGTAATGCTTATATCAAAAAAGGTTGGATGATTTATGGTGCTACTCTTGTAAGGATCAATTTTTTGGTCTTAAATACAAATCAACCATTTTAAGGAGATAAAAGGATGAATTTTTTGATGAAACTTAGTGAAAATAATATCTACGATTAGTAGATTATGTTTACCAAATTTCATCAAAAAAAACTAAGAAGTGGGTTAATTAAAGAATTGATATGGATGCACATTTCTAACCGTTTAGTTAACTCACTTTCCAGTATATTTTTTTTAATGAAATTTGGTGGGATGATCTATTAAACATGGATATCGTATTTGCCAAATTTTATCAAAAAATTTATCCATATACCCTCTAAAAATAATTGATTCATATTTAAGAACTAAAAAATTGTTCTTAAAATAAGAGAATTATATATATATATATATACAATAACGTAAGATTTCTCATTCTTTCTATGATGTAATTGATCATGATATCTGTATTATACCATTTTTTTTCCTTTCCATCATTGATTATTTAGTTTGAAAGAGAGTACAACTAGTACAACTTTAGGGTATAAAGGTAAAGGAAAAAAAGAGAGTAAAACTTTTGTTGGACTTGACTCACAATAGAGATTATTTCCGTTAAATTTTATAAAAAAAATTATTCGTTTATTTCTCGATCTAAATCATATTAGATAGAATTTGACTAAAAGGTGATGAAAGGAATCAAGTCCACTTTTGTTTGGGTTAACCCGTGCTCCATGTCATATCAATCGTCTATTATAAACATGAGAATAATGAGAGAAATAAATTAAATTTGTTGTAACCCTTTTTTTTTTAAATACTTTCCCTTTTTGGGATATAATGGTGTAAATCGAACCCATGACCCTTCTCCCCTTCTAATTTTTGATGTTTAGAGCTGTTGAGTTAATATTGTTTATTTTGATTATTGAATTCATTTAATTAATCTAATATGGATGTATTATATGGTATTGTGAATATTTTTAATAAAGCATTAGATTCAAGGATGCCATATGAACTTACAATAAATATTCAAAGTGATGTGGACATATTCAAGATGACATGGCATCCTAGTTAGCCTAAAGAATAAAAATATTCAAAGTGATGTGGAGATATTCAAGATGACATGACATCTTAGTTGGCCTAAAAAATGATTATTCAAAAGCTTCATTTCAACATATTCAAAGGTTTCAAGAAAATCCAAGTGAAAAAAATGTGTGTGAGCGATTAGGAAATTATTATTAAAGTTGTTGATATTTGATCATAAGAAAACTGCTCAAATTTATTTAAAATCCATTTTTTTTGGAATTATATGTCATTATTTAAACATGACCATTTTATTATTATTAGAAGTGCTTTTGAAATTATGCACATTTCCCAAAAGATGTTTGGTTTTATCTATCATGCATTCTTACTAAACCAATATTAGATTTTGTAGAGTTGGCATTAACATTAATGAGATAAGAAATGTTGGTGGGCTATTGTCCTTAAAAGCTGTGAAGCTATCCTAAACAGGCTTGAATAGTCAACTGTTATGGACAATAGTCAACTTTTGTGTGCCTAATAGAAAGTTTGTGTGTTTTCCACTCCAAAACTCATTCAAACATAGTTACAATCTTATTTTAGGATATTTATACACTTGAAAAACACATTTTAAAGAATCCAATGATTTAGAAATCAATCTCGAACTTTATCTTCAGTTTCAAGCTTTATTTCTCATTGATTTAAAAAACAATCTTGTCTATTTAATTTGAGCAATCCATTTTAAAGAACGACAAATACTAAAAATAAAGGTTGTCGACCACATCCTAAAAAGTTTCTATCTCATGAACCTGATACTAAAAGCCCTTATATATATATATATATATATCTTTTGTACCAAGTTTGACTAGTTGAGAAACTACATAATATTATGAGCTGTCTAGGAATATGATATTTTGTTATAGAATTAGTTCCAAATAATATATATTGATGAATACAAGTTTGCCTCGGGGTTCTTGCTTGTGGTATTATAAAATTAAAGATAGTTGGCTATATTTCTCCATTTTGTTATTTCAAATGTTTATTGGGTTTGTGTAGGGTTTGAACTCGTCAATTTATAACACTTCAAGTTATTTATTTAACTTAGTTATTATATTTGTAGCTTGCATGTTCTTGAAGCTCCGTCATTATTACTTCCAAAACGAAGCACCAGGATTACCCGTGTAAGTTATTAAATTTGTCTATACAACTTTCATTATTTTGCTTCATAACAATGCATATTTTTTTGACTGCTTTACACGGAGGAATTCATTGGATTTGTTTTACATGAATAGCCTTTTTTCAAGGGAAATGAAAACTTAGGGGATGCGATTTTTTAATTACAAGAAGAACTAGAAAATCATTATCTAATTTAGCATGGGAACTGCCTATCACATCTTTTCCTTTCTTTTTGTGGAATTAAATCGGTAGAGCCAAGGGGAGTCATTCTGGTTACTGATCTAATTTGGTGCATGAAGTGCCTATCACATCTCTGCCGTTCTTTAGGTGGCCTTCAATTGGCAGAGGTGATAAGTCTAACTCAACTAGTGAGTTTTATCATTGTATCCTTGCAAACACTTTGATAGAGTTAATAAACATCATTGGTGTATGTAACCAAATCATTTAATATTAATTTATGAGTGTGATCTCATTGTTTGAGCAAAAGTGTTTTTGTGAGAAGTGTACTGAGTAGAATTACACTTTGTATGAATGTTTGATTTTCACTTGTAAGAAAATCGATTAGTGGAAATTCTCGGGAGAACTACTTGAGCGCGGATGTATAGTCTAAATAATGGAACCACCTAAACAAAACTTCATTGGCTCATTCGGTTTTGTTATTCTAAACTCATTCTTTCTAATTCTTCATAGTTCATACTTGTTCTTATTATGGCTTGATTACATTGTGATTTTCTTTGATATATAGATTTTTATTTGCTTTGTATACAATTTCTTAAATCTTTTTAATTCCACAAATAATTTCAAAAATACCATTCACCCCCCTTTGGGTTGTTTTCCGACCAACAAGAGCATCTCCCTCAAATTTTATATTTCAGTTTATTGTAAAGTTGTGTATTGTAGATTTCTAATTGTGTAAAATTTACTCAATTTGGAAAATTTTTGGTCTCCTAGAGCATTTCTAGCTGTAGTGTAAAAAATATATTTTGTGTAAAATTTACAAATTGTGTAAAAAATTAAATGCTTCAATAGTTGTGGCGTTTTGTGTAAAATACAAACCCATTTTATATTGCAACATCACTTTTAATACAAAATATGAATTTTAGTAAAAATTATATATTTAAAATCAATTAATCAAATTTTACGAAAGAGTTTGCAAAGTACCAATGAAAATGAATATAAAGTGACATGTAACATGTGGCGGTATCTTATTGGTACTTTCAAATTTTACAAAAGAGTTTGCAAAGTACTATTGGAACAATTTTTTTTTGGATTTCAAGTTTTGTGTGAAAGTAAACTGACACATAAGATTTAAACGTTAAATTTTATACAATGGTTGGAGATGCTCCAACAATCTTTTAAGATATTTGGACACGAATGATTTGCGTAAAAATGTGGTGTAAAATACACACCCTGTTTGTATTGCCATGTTAGCTTTCTTTCTTTTCAACTTATTTCTAAAATCTTAAAATATAATAAATTTTAAATAAAATATGGAGTTTAATAAAAATTATATTTTTGAAATCTACTGAATAAGACCTATATTACAAAATAATTTATAAAAAAAATTCAAGAAAAAATTGTATGAAATGGCGTCGAATTTTTGTTGCTTTCTATTAGTTCTTTCAAATTTCATACAAAAATTCACAAAGATACCAATATAGCATACTTTTCTACACTTCAACTACTTTTGTGTAAAACTACATTGACACATTAGATTTACTGATTATTTTTCACTTCCATTAGAGATCCTCTTTAGTTGTAAAGTCAGCACATTCTTACATTTTAGAGATCGTATAAAAAAAGTAGGACTATCAATAAAGAATATTATTTTAAATAATTGTTTCTCAATCTCAACTTTATTTTCAATGACTTTGTATCCCGATGAAATCTTCCTTCTCATAAGAAAGAGAACGCTATTGAACACTTGGGTCAGCTACATAGAAAATAAACTTTAATTTATTGATATTTTGTAAAGTAAGTTATCAACACTCTGAATGAATGTTGAAACATTCTAAATGTACTTTTGGTAACACTTAAATAAAAAAATTTGGACACTTTAGATACATTGGGGAAATACTTTTACATTAATGCTAAAGTAGTCATTTAGATTTTTAATAGTTATACTCTTTTATACCCATGTAATAATTATTATTGGGGTTGGAGATACTTTAATATAAATTAAGAAAAGGAGAGGGTCTCCTTATGCATAGTTGCAAACTAGGAAGTCGGATGTCAAAGGTTAAAATAAATTCTTTGGTATTAATTTAACAACTAATCCGCTGTAGCAAAAACAAATATGGCTTGATTTAATCCGGGTTCGACTCCCGGCAGCGGAATATTATTTTTAAATTGACCTTTGTGCCGCATATGCTGGAGGTCCTTTATATAAATTGAGAGAAAAAGTAGGGGTATCTTTTGTGCAAATTTCATAAGTTTTGATCAATTAATCCGCTGTAGCACAAACTACAATGGCTTGATTTAACCTGGGTTTTATTCTCGGCAGTGGAAGATAATTTTCAAGTGACTTTGTTTTAACTTTTTAACCTAGGTTGATATCATTCGTCTAAAAATTTTGATTTTCATCATTTCCAATAAAACTGAAAAAACACGTAATGCCAATTCTTTTTTAAAAGGTTATTTTTTTTTATTTGATCAAATCTACGATCTACAATTAGAGAAGAGAGAAAGGATTAAGGTTGCCAAAATAATTAAGATATGTTAAAAGTTGTAAAAAAGGGAAACAGTTCGAGTCCCATACTTCACACCATCTCTCTCTCTCCCTAGAACACTTGATCTTTATCCGTCGATTGTACTTAAAAAAAATAAAATTTAGATAAGAGAAGTAATGTTGTCATGGTAGCTAATGAAGTTAGAACTAGTTTTTGGACCGGTTAATAAGTGAGGATTATATTGTTTGCTGTCGTGATTTAGTAGGTAATTTAGTTCAATTCAAATATGATCTTTTTATTTTTATTTGAATGAAAATTAATAACTTATTGATGTATCAGTGTATACATCTAGAAAAGTTTTTAATTTAGTTTATTTGATGCATTTTGGTAAGTGGCACGATATGCTTGCTTGGTCCACAAATTTATGTTTAGTCGAGTTTAAATTATCTCTTAATTTAACTTGCATGAAAGACGACATTTCTTTGAAAATGTATGGGGTGCAAAAGCAAAGTAATGATAAAAAAAAGAAAAAGAGGGATCAATTATAAAAGTAGGTTGCAAATTTAAATGAGTAAAATAAGAGGTGCAAAGTCAAAATATTCCTAACTCGCTTTCTAAATATTTCTCTCTTTCAAGATTCATAGCTGCAAAACGAACCATGACTCTTCTACACTTTTAATTTTGAATGCAAAGTTTAGTGGTAATGTCATCGCATTCTTGCTTTTAAGTTTACACTAATTTTAATATAATATTTGATGATAATTTATTTTTTATTGTGAGATTTATTACTGTGATTATGTCTTAATGCAGTAACGAGATTAATAATTTAAGATTTCGTGAAAAAAAAAGTGGGACTATCAATTTGAGATAATCATAGATAATATTATTCTTTCTCAATCTCAACTTTATTTGGATAAAGGAGGCTATTTAGCATTTTAAATGAGTATTGTACCCTTGATCTTTAATGGCAATGTAAATAAATTTTTTTGAGCACTTTTGATGTATTGAAGATACAATTCTCTAGTGCTAAAATGTTTATTTAAAATGTTAATAATCATTCCCTTATATGATCACGAAATAAATATTACTTGTGTTGGAGATGCTTTCATATAAATAAGATAAAAAGGGGGTCTCTTTGTCAAAACTGTGAATTCGTATGTGGAACATTAAATTAGTTCTTTCGTAATTACTTTACAACTAATCCGCTGTAGCACAAACAAATATGGCGTGATTTAACCCGGGTTCAACTCCCGGCGGCGGAATATCTTTTTCAAAGACCTTTTTGAGCTACCAAGATTTTAGTAAAAGGGGACTTAAATTAGAGATACAAATTTTTTTTCAAGGTTTTAAAAGAAATGGTGAAAAAGAATTGATTGTTGCAAGATTTGAATTTTGGCAGAAAAATTAAATTACTCTTTTACTCAACGACCATAATATCTATAATTATTGTTAACTCTTTCTCCTTAAATTATATATTCTAGTAGTATATGCATTGCATATGTAATAAACATGGTATCATATATATGTAAAAAAATCTCAAAATTTCAGAGGGTGGTCCATCAGCCTTACGTAGGCCACTCATAAACAGGGGCGGACGGACAGCAAGATAACAGGGGTCTGTTGACCCCATGGATTATAAAATAAATAAATAAATAAATATTTGGTCGAAAAATGAGTTGCCAGCCTGCTACAGTTTGGCCAATGACCCCCATGTCTCAAAAGAAGAAGAAAAAAAAAAGTTTAGTCAAAAAATAGTTGACAAGTGGGCATTCCCCCATAAATGAGAGATGTAACCCATCTCTTACACATTTACACATTTACACATTACACAATAATTATAGAGGGATTTAATGCTGAGACTCAAAAAAGTGAGTTATTTGATATGGTGGTATTTATGAGTACCACCATATCAAATGACTCACTTTTTTGAGTCTCAGCATTAAATCCCTTTATAATTATTGTGTAACGAATATGTGTGTCACATAGAAACCACAAAAGTCATGAGACTTATATAATTGTACAGCTAAAAGTACTTCAAATGAGTAATTTAATACTTTAAAATAAAACTACCTTTCTTGACCACTTCTTTACAAACACACAAAAAAAATTTCTCTCAAATGTTAGCTCTCAAGATATTTTCAACCTAACACAAGTCTACATACAAAAATGAGCCGAAATTGCACTTAAAAGGAAAATTTTCCTGAGACCATGGTCGATCATTGGAACCCCATAATTGATAATGTAAGCCACAAAATGTCACTGCCCACATTTTTGATATATAAATACAAGTTTAAAATACTAATAACCATCCTCTTTTAAAACCACAAAATAATTATTATTTATGTTGGATATCTCTACGCAATTTAAACCAAGTTCCTCTTGGCAGGGAAATATATTTTTAAAGTGAGTCCAATTTTTATAGACTAGTTGATACGTGATGTTTATACTTTTTTCACTCTATTAATTGACTAACGTATTGATGTTACATCATCGAAGTCATTAATAATGAATTTCACATCATGCAATTAAATTCTATATTATATTTTCAGTTTGAGAAAACTCTTTTATTTGTATAAAGAATGTTATTTTCATACTTCATCCAATCTGTGACACCTTGTGCATGTCTTAATTATAAGCTAATTATGAGTTAGTAAGACTAAGTGTCTACGTCAAGTGTTGAACTAAATTTAACCACCCCAAGTATGGTGACTAGATTAAAAATATATAGTATCCGACACGTATTAATAACTCATTGCTTGTGTTGAGTTAATTAATATATGGTTGGGTTGACCATAAAAAGTGACCTAGTAACATTTATTTGACTTATGTCTTACTTTTGTGCTGATAAATAATTATGTGGTTAATAATGACGTATACATGTTATCTGTTAAATATTAGTACGCATGCTAGAGGTCAGAGCCGGCCCTGAGCATAGGCGATCTATGCGGTCGCCTTGGGCCCCTGAATTTTTTTTCCCTTATACATATATATGTTATAGTGATGTTTATTAAAATAATTTTTGGCTGAATAAAAGCAAACAAAGGGATAATTGTTCCAACGGGTGATGTGCTTGTCTTGCAACTCGAGATCTCGAGTTCAGAGTTTTGTTATAGGCGGGATTGAGCTTCTTTTTTTTTTCTTTTTTAACAAGTCACAAACCCAAATTCTCAATTCAACTAAAATTAAAGAAAAATACAATAAAATAACCCTAAACCCTATATATCAATGAGTTTTTTTTCCTATTGTTGAATAAAACGCTATCTTTAGTGTTTACGTCAAGTTTTAAACTAAATTTAACCACCCAAAGTATGGTGATGATTATAAGAAATTATAGTATTGCACGTATTAATAACCCATTGTTGTGTTGACTTAATTCAAATCTCATAATTTGTGGTATGACCATAAAAAGTACCTATAGCATATATATTTGACTTATAGTGTTACTTTTGTGCTGATATAATTATGTTACATGAATATACAAAAGGGTCTCGAAATCAAAATTCACCTAGAGTCCCTCAAAACTCAAGTCCGGCCCTGCTAGAGGTTTAATTGTCAGTTTTCTTTTGACATATATGTATTTATTTTGTGTTTGATCGAGATACATATAGTTTATGCATATTTGTTTTTTGTGGCTAATCGATTTGTTGGCAAAGTGACATGCGTGAATCTTGGAAAATGGTTTTGAAATTATTTAAATATTTTTGGTACATGAGTTGAAACTTGGGGTTTAATAAGCAACTGGTTTTTAGAAGTGGATTGAAAATATTATAATTTATTTGAGTTAAAAAGGATTAAAATGCTTATTTATAGAAGTATAGGATTTAAATAATGATTTCTTAAAACAATAGGACATATTAGTGTAATTAACCAAGAACTGTGCCTTTTAACATAAACCGACTCAATTTGATATTTCATACATACTTTTCATTTTTATAAACCTTGAAAACGAGCTTTTGATCTTATTTCCTCTTCGAGAACCAAATCCCAAATCTAATTTAGGTTTAAATCATGTAAGTATCCAGCATTTGCTCAAGATTTCTACCGAATGTTGTTTTACGTATCGGGAGATTCAATTTGAATCGAATATTCTTTAAAAAATTTTAGTTTTATGGACCAAGTTGACTAATTCATTATGTGCTCCCTAATATTGAGGTAATGACTTTAGACTCAATTAATGTTTGAAATAGTAAATAAAGTCTATGGGCACCTTTTCCTTGTAAATCAATTTTTAGGGGTAAATTATACCCATAAATTTGTAATAAATGGAATCAAAACAGGTACCATGTATACTAAGTAATGCAATGACATATTGAAAGCGAAAATCATGCCTGTCTCGAACAAGGGCGAACCCAAGGAGGACAGGGTGGGCTTCAGCTAGGGGAAATTTTTGAAAAACTCTAACACTTGTTAAAAAAGATAAAAACAGTTAGTATGAATCCACTCTTTGCTAAGTGTTAGCCTCCTCTCAAAAGATTCCTTAGTTTGACCTATAATCTCGAACCTATATTTTTTGGTAAACGGACAATTTCAACTTCTAGATTAAAAATATTATTTATATGCATTAACTATTTCTTATTTGCATTCTGCATGTGTTTCCCTCACAAGTAGTTCATTCATAAATGACCACTAAGAAGGAAAACTAATAATAATCTGCAACTTTAATATTTTTTTTTGCGACATTCGAAAAAATAAAAAGAAAATCGTTTCCATGCCTATAAGAGCTGTGTTATCACGTTACCCGAAGGCCGGCCAAAGTTTTATGTTCAAAAATAGTAAACGTACTACTCTCTAATATATATAATCAAACATTTATGTTAAAAAAAAAAATATAATTAAACATTTAAATAAGACAAAACAAAAATCATATTATTGTTAATTGATATGCAAGAGTACGTTGAAATCATAAACAACGTAACTCTTTAATTTACGAATTAAACAAAACAAAAGTTTCATAATAATATTGTTAATTGATATACAAGAGCAGCCCGGCCAATTGAAGAAAAAAACGCATCCCATCTTCACTTTCTAATCTCACTTTGAGGTACGTATATTTTTATCCTTAATTTTAATTTTTTATCCTCTATAGTAACAATTAAAAGAATCAGATTGGAATATGTTAAATTATAAATCAGGCATCAGATCAGATTGAATGTGAATTGTCTAAAAACTATCGGATTAGATTCAATGTCCTACTCCTAATTGGTGGGGTTTATACACTTATCACTCTATCCGTTGAGCAATGCACTGATGTCCTATCACCCACCCAAGTCACTTTTTTAGATCTCAATCTTGAGTACCCTCAATAATTATTGTGGAATGAATATTTGTTTTTTATTCTCAACTTTTGTGCTAAAATACTGTTTGGAGTTTTAATAATCATATGCTCTTTACAATCACGAACTCTTAGTGACTTCGTACTCACATGAATGTTGTTGTTGAATTAACACTTTGTTAGTTCAACCTTATTGTAGTAGTTGTAGATGCATAATTTGTAAGGAAAAAATATATACTTATATAGAAAATAAAAAATTGTATTGTGAAATTGTCACGTCCTATAAAAAAAATCATTATTTGTGTAAGAGATGCTTTAACATAATTGAGAGAAACATTGGGGTCTCTATGCAAACTAAATATTTGGATGCAAAGGTTAAATTAATTGTTTTGTGACAACCAATCTGCTGTAGCACAAACAAGTATGGCTAATAAATCGGGGTTCGATTCCCGGTGGTGGAATATTATTCTAAGTTACCTAATTTTCACAATTTTGCAACCATTTTCTAAGCTACCTAATTTTCACAATTTTGCAAACATTCTTAATACATACAGTCAGACTTTAGAAATGACTTTTAATTAAAGTACGGACATCTTTCTAGGATTAAATTAGTGATTGAATTTTTTTGATGAAATTTGATTCTTCTAAAATTATATGCGTCTTTTTCACTGCTTGGGAACCTTTTTTATTGAAGAATAAAAATCCAAGAAACTCAAGTATTTATATGAGGAAATTACCTGCACACACACAAAATATTACAGATAGGGCACTGCCTGAAACAGTTTTACCAAAAAGTTGTCATTTATGCATTTTTATTTACTAAAGTTGCAGAAAAAGGTGACTTATTTACAAAATAGGCAGTGACCTTTACTTTCTTTTTCCTAACTTGCGCCAGCTTTTGATTGTTTTTCTGAGAGTCACATTTTTCTCTCTCTCTCTATAAGAAAATTTAATGTTAGAGAAGGTCGTTCGGCACCGTAGTTGTTATTTTCAGGGTAAGCTATGATTATAAATCGTTTTAAAAGATTGTTATTTATTTTTCTCCATCTAGAAATAATTTCTTCACTTTCCCTATTTCTCACTTACAGATCTATGCTACTTCTATAAACCTTTTAGTCAAGGTTTTTTTTTTCTCTACGTACCTCTTATCCTTTTTCTTTTTCAAATTTAAATAAATGTATTCTGATAAATGTATCGCGTGCAGGACCAGAGGTTAATTACTTATCTGTTGTTTCCCATCTCTTGCATGCGTTCAAATTAAATAGCTGTAGGTTAAAATGCTAAATGGTACTAATTTGCATGCATTTGAGTGTTTGGAGTTTTGCTTTTGAACTAGAGATTAATTAATAATTGATGGAGGTAAAACAGAAGAAACAAAGAATTATAATTATAATTATAATTATGGCTTAATGTAAATTCAAATAGACCTCATTCCATCGCCTTATATATATTGAGCAATCCTCATTTTTTTAGAATGATTCAAATTGTCATTTGTTTTTGTAACATAACGAATTTACTATATCTCATAATTAAGAGTCCTAAATTGAATTACTATTTAAGTGCAAAAGTCAAAGTCAAACTCTAAAATGCAATGTTATATTTACATATAAATTTACGCCGGCCTTACTCATGCAAATATGAATCAAAGAAGCAAAAAATTTCTTTAGCAGTAGTAGTGCATGTAATTTTTTTGGTATACAAAAACTTGGGCAACTTCTTAATTATAATTACGGTAACAATTATTGTACTAGTTTTCTATGAAATTACAGATATTTTACATATAATTAAACTATTTACAGGGATAATATTGTAAAAGGAAAACAAAAAGGGCCATTATATTGTTGCACATAATTTACAATGGTAACAGTCCCATTTCTCTCCTTGCTTTTAAACGATATTCTCCTCCATTTATTTGTATATGCATGTTAGTATGGATATGTATGTATGTGTATGTAAATGTGTGCGATATTTATATACCATGATCCATTATTTTTTTAATTTGCAAATATCTTTCAAAAATATTCTCATGCTCAAATTGGAGCATCCAACTCAGATTTAATTATCTTTTGAATACATCATGATGTTTTTTTTATCACCTCTTTATCTTATGCACATTTTATATATTCTAGCTCCACACATGCAATTTACACATGCAGAATCTTCATAATATAATAAAAATCTGAAAACCTTTAGTCAAATACAATGCACTATTATTGATATTTAATTGTACCACGTCACTTAAAAGAAATTCCAAATTAAGGATGTACGGTCCTTTTTTCTTTTTCTTTTTTCGTTTTCTATGTTCGTAAGTCGTAACCACCATTCATCAACCCGTGTTATATGTTCATAAACAACAAAGCACAATCCTACGTACTCTTTCATTGAATCAATAATATATATATACTGGCATGGGATAGCCTGTGCCAAAGGCACTTTTTAGCATTGTCGTACAATTTCAATAATGAAACATTAATAATGTAGATAAATATAAACATTAAGTTCCATTCATACCACATAATCTCATATACACAATTTAAATTATAAAGTTAGGAATGAAATTGTGTTACTTTTTATAATCGACTGATTTGGTCAATTGCAATTGCCTACAATGAAGTACGTACTTATGCCTTCAAAACGTCATTGACCTTTTTTATTACAAAAATATATTTGACTAAGGGTGTGAGCAAATGACTCACTTGAAAGATTGCCCTATCTTTGGAAATGTTCAGACGTGCCAAAAAAAAAAAAAAACATTGTATTAGCTAGGTAGTGCAAGCTCTTACACCATACAAATAATAAACAAAAAAATTACTCCCACCATCCGTAATCTTTGCACTAAGTTGTAATTTTACATTTTTTTAAATCTTACTTGCAATTTGAACAAAATTCACTCAATTCATGATATCCAACAATGAGAGCTAAGTTTTCTTGGTATTGTAAATCTATAGTAGATAAATGAAAAATTCCCACATAAAAGCATGATATTCAGTAAAAGAGTGATACAATTTGAAAATTATTCTTTAAAAGTGTAGATAATTTAAAAGAGTGATACATTTGGATATTAATTTTTCATATAATAAATCAACGACTATTGTACGGATTAAGACATAATCTATATTTGGACTTTTCAAAGTTTATCTAAAAATATCTTATTTCTTACTCTCTCTCTCTCTCTCTCTTTATATAATTTAAAATGAATGGAAACAAAACAAAAAAAGCTCAATAAATTCAAGAATGAACCTAGCATAAAGTAATCACTTTTCAAAGCCTTGTTTGATGAGTATTTTTTTTTCAAAATTTTAAAAACTCAACTTAAAATCAACTTTACTTTTACACTTTTTAAAATTTATTTCACTTTACTTTTTCTCTCTAAATTTTTTTTTTAAAACACTATAACTTTAAATCCATAAATCAAAATTAGATAAAAAAATATATATATATTTTTGAAATCTATTCGTCGAGATCTATAAAATAAAATTCATTGTGACTATATTTTAAAAAAAAATTATGAGAGTTTTTAGTTGGTTGAAAAAAACTCAAACTCAAACTCAAACAAAAACAAAAACCAATTTCATTTTTCAACATACTTCTAAATTCTACCAAACACCAAATTTTAAAAACTCAACTCAAAACATCAATCAAACATCACCTTAAAATTTTAAATTTAAAACATTATTCCATAAATAAAAAGCTTTAGCAGAAATAATACTTCATGAAGGCACTCTTTAAAGCATATATTTTTAGAATAATTACCTTTTTTCCTCCTCTTATCTCAACTTAAATCACAAATCTATTCTATAATCAACTGCTAGATGGAGTCTAAACTTTCCAAAAAATCTCAAAGATGAAGTTTTCATAATGCTCCTTCTATCTCAAGTGAGTGAAATTATAAGTACAAAAAACAAATACACATAATTAGGAGAACATACCCCCACTATTATCACTAATTAGCAAATCACAGTATGCAAATAACAACAATTAGTAGCTCGCTAATGCGCAAACCTTGAAGGAATTAAGGAGAATTTCATCAATAGCCAATGACCTGCAAAAATTAAAAACCAAAATCAAAAGGAGTAACTCATATTTATCATTAATAAAGAAATTTAACAAAACGAAAAGAAATTCATAAATATCTTTTATGATTCAGTCAATTGTATCCACACATACAACAAATTAGATGTCCACAAAAAATAATAAACGCAATAACACTTTTTTTTTGGACTCAACGAAAAAGAAATAAATAATGCATGAAATACAGAAAAGATGTATAAGAATTTTGAGAATGCAAACTTTTGCTGTAAAACAATTATAACGAATGGACGAAAGGAAATCTTTCAGAGACTAATAATTAATAATGTCCAGAATTGATAAGTGTTTCACATCTCATTTCCCCAGCTTTTCTGTTAAACTCATTGTTTTCAATTTTTCGAATAAAATAGATAGTTTAAGTAAAGAGACAACCACAACCACATTCACAAACCAACCATTCAAATTATAGGTCCAAAGAATAAATTCAATTCAATAATTTATCCTCAAATTGCAGTTCAAGTTCACATTGCAATTTGAGTTCAATTATTGAATTTTCCTAGTATTCTTGTACTTTCTTTTTCAATGATGCACCACGCTCAATTTGAGCAGCTTAAGTTCACATTCCAAAGAAGATTGAATTATTGAATTTTCCTAGTATTCTTGTACTGGCTCAGTTCAAGTTCACATTGCAATTTCAGTTCAATTTTCCTAGTATTACGCATCTGTACTTGTATCACAGAACTATAATTGTCTCAAAATTAAGCAATCAAACACTATTAAAGATAGAAAAAGTACACATTTTACAGAAAGAAATGAATGTAACTCCATCCATAATTACACCGACGAAGAGGAGAAAGAGGGATTTTTTACAACTATGATTCATAATTCTTACCCTCACAATGGTTCATAATTCTTACCCTCATGAGATGGGTGATATAATAACACAGTAAAGCAGAATAAATATTTAAAATCCATGCTAACCATCTTGAAACAAATGTACTTAGCTAGCAGGTTAGTTAATTAAAAGGATTGAGCAAAGTGCTCACACAAAGTTCTTCTTTAATCTTAATCATTAACACCATTTATTCTTTAATCTAGATGCACATTCCAAATAAACATTCTAAAGGATAGTTTCAAATTGGACCCCACAGGAAAATAAATCGTCTTGCTTTACAATATAAAGCAAAAATTGAAGGGGAAAAAAAACAAATCACTCGGGACCCATCAATTAATTCCACTATTTCATAAAACAAATTTGACTGTAAAGTCCACTGAATTTTTTTTGAGCTGACAATGTTTTACTTCTTACTAAAAAGTTTGAGCTTCAATCTAAGGTTAAAATTAAAATTCTAAAAACCCAAACTTCATATTTAAAGGATACACAGAACAACCCTAAACTAAATTAAAAAGAAGAATGTGTGATCGTTGGAGGAGAGAATGTGAGAGAAAGATATATAGAGATAAAATGAGATGAGAGAGAGAGAGAGAGAGAGGGGGGATAAATACCTAGGTCGAGTTTCCGCGGCGACGATAACAACTCCGATGCTTTGTCACCAGGAGAGGAAGAGATTTCCAATGCTTTGTCGTTAGGAGAGGAAGAGGAAAAGAATTCCGATGCTTTTGTGAGAGTGAAAGCGAATGAAGGGGTAAAGTGAGGGTGTTTGTTTAGTAAAGTAGGAGAGAGAAGCGGGAGATATTTTTTATCTCCTTTCATCTCAGCCTTTCATTTATCTTTTGATTAATTAATAGCCACACAATTTTTTATAAAACACATGTATTTTGCTCATTCAAAAACTTTTCTCCTTTATTATATAGATATATCTATATTATAAAATACCATCTCTGACTAAAATTTTCTTAAAAAAGTATAAGAATCTAATAGTTAAAAATACACATATTATGGCGTGCATTAATTATACACAATTGGATGAGTTTTATACACACATCAAGATGTCACATCAAAGTTAAAACACTCACACCAATAATATACACACAATAAACTCTCATATACTAATAATTTTGTCTATATTAAAAATGTCATAACTTAAAATAAAAAATTCAAAATTTAATAAAAATTTAATATTTAAAATCTACTAATCAAGATCAATTAAACAAGATCTATCATGACTATAATTATGCAAAAAAAAATTCAAGAAAAATTATTGTGTAACATTTAAAGACGTATGTTATATGTTCGTATATTATTGATCATCTCAATCTGTCATTTTTAGGACGTACGTTACGTGGTTAGATTATGATTAAAACTCTTTAAAAATTTAAAAATAAGTCGGTCTAATCCGATATACTTTTAGTTTTTTCACTCACACCAATAATATGTATATAATAAACTCTCACATATTAATAATTTTGTCTACATTAAAAATTTTCATAACTTAAAAAAATCAAAATTTAATAAAAAATTAGTATTTAAAACCTACTAATCAAAATCAATTAAACAAGATCCATCATGACTATATAATTATGCAAAAAAAATCAAGAAAAATTATTGTGTAACATTTAAGAACGTACGTTATGTGTTCGTACATTATTGATCATCTCAATCTATCATTTTTAGGATGTACGATATGTGGTTGGATTATAATTAAAAGACTCTTTAAAAAATAAAAAATACGCCGATTCCATTCGGAATACTTTTAATTTTTCCAGCATGAAGATATATTGAACTTACGTTTCAGTTGTTCACAACGTTAGATTAGAGTAGACAATGGGCTAAAAATAGGCTGATTGATTTTGTCATTACGTTGTTAGATTATAATTAAAAGACCCTTTAAAAAATTAAAAATAAGTCGGTCTCATTCAATATACTTTTAATTTTTTCACTCACACCAATATATGCACAAATAAACTCACATACTAATAATTTTATCTATATTAAAAATGCCGTAACTTAAAATAAAAAATTCAAAATTTAATAAAAATTTAATATTTAAAAAATACTAATCAAGATCAATTAAACATGATCCATTATAACGATATAATTATGTAAAAAAAATCAAGAAAAATTATTGTGTAACATTTAAGGACTACGTTATGTGTTCGTACATTATTGATTATTTCAATCTGTCATTTTTAGGACATACTTTACGTGGTTGAATTATGATTAAAAGACTCTTTAAAAAATTAAAAATAAGCTGGTCCAATCCGGTATTCTTTTAGTTTTTTCAGCATGAAGATATATTGAACTTACATTTTAGTTGTTCACAGTGTTAGACTAAACTAGATAATGGACTCAAAATATACTGATTGATTTTGTCGATTTAAATTCCGTCACAAGTTTATTTTTTTATCTTATTATCAAAAAACATTTATTTTACTGTGCCGAATGGCACGGGTATACCCTAGTATATATATATGAGTATTTATGTATTTATCTTTTTGTAGTTTGTAAGGTGTAGAATATGATTTTTTACAACTTCTTCTATAATAATATTGTTATAAAAACTAATTATTATTTAATTTAAATAACTATAAATTACCCTCTTTATAATAATGAATAGTTATAATTTGTCTTTAAGATGCTTTGATATAAATTCAGAGAAAAAGTGGAGTGCCTATGCAAACTAAGAATTTGGATCTGAAAGGTTAAATAAATTGTTTCGCAACTATTAATCAGCTAATCCGCTGTAGCACAAACAATTTCGGCATGATTTAATCCAGGTTCGACTCCCGGCAGCGGAATAACGTTTTAAGGAAGTGACTCCTTTGAGTCCTTTCCACTTTCTAACCTCGACAAGGTAATTTCTTTTGAAAATCATTTCAAAAATTCTCTCTCTTTTTTGGATTTATACGTTTAATTGTAAGTTTCGAAACAAGTGTTAAGGTCGTCCTCCTCTTAGTTTAACTAATAAAAATAAAATGCTTTTTTTTCCCAATTGTCTCTTACAAATATGAAATAACTCTCCTCCTCTTAGTTTAACTAATAAAAAGAAAATGCTTTTTCGTCTCAATTGTCTCTTACAAATATGAAATAACTCTCAAGTTACGCCTATAACTTTATAACTCATTATTAATATACTTCTTGTCATCGTAACATGGAGGTTATAATTTTTCAACCTTTTGGTCTGCTTCAAAAATATTATCAAAATGATCACATTTTTTCAAGTCACAAATAATTTTTTTTTAGAAATTGGTTATCAAAGCACTGTATAGTCTTCAGGTGAACAGTATCTACTATGTATTACATTTATACTTATATTTTCAAGATTTTTTTAACTAAATAGTATATACAGAGTATTTGTCAAATCTATAAAATAATATTGAAAGTAGTAACGTATGTATTTTTTTTTAAAAGAAAAAGTTCATAACAAATATTAAAAAGTGGCTACAAATGCATCATTTTGCCTCTAAAATACACCATATCTTATTATGCATTAATAATTATTAAGTACAATTTCAAGTCATTTATTACAGCATATAAAGTATCGATCACATTATGTAGGGGTAGGCGGGTAGCCATAATATTTAACAAACTATCATCAAGAATTACGGCTTCTCAATTAAGATGTTGGGCTCACGCCTAAGTTAATGAAAGTAAGATTATTTATACCGGATGTTAAAATTCAATTCCTGTCTTTTCTTTTATCCTTTTAAAATTATTCGGATCTAACTATTGCTTGTATTAAGAAAAGAAAAAAAAAGTAGAAAACCGAACACCAACTCCGTTGTTTCTTAGATTATATGGCTTGTTTAAAAAGTAGAAAACCGAACACCAACTACATTGTTTCGCAGATTATATGGCTTGTTTAAAGTTTCAAGTTTGAATCCAGGCAGCAGAATTTTTTTAAAAAAAAGTTTACTCCTTTCATAATTTACAGAAGTATCATTTGCTTTTAAAATGTTGGTTTAGAACAGTATTCTTTAGCCACTATTATTTTTTCAAACTATTATTAAGTAAATTAAATTTTTTATTACTTAAACATTATATTTACATCTTCTTACTATAAAATTATAAACATAGTGATAAGTGCCCAAAATTGTTATTTTAACCCGCAAATAATATTTTGTTATAATATAATTAATGCTTAAATTATGGAGGATTAATATTTATTTTGTCTTTTTGTAGGAAAGAAGAAAATTATAATAAAAAGCCAAAAAAGGTGGAAGAAGTCTACTAAAGATCAAAAAGAAGATAAAAAAGAAAGAATATTCCAATTCAATATTCTATCCTAATTTGAATATAACTCCTTATTCTCTCTCTTAATTAGAATCCTAATTGATCTCAAAGTTTTTATTTTCTCTACAATTCTAGTTTCCTAAACTTTGTAAACTTCTATTTCTTATTCCTATATATAGACCCATTCTCTACACCAAAAAATATAGAAAAAAAATAGATAGGAAAAATAGATAGAATTTAGCTATTATTAGAGAGTTCTAGAGAGAGAAAATCCTCCATATACTAGTTGCCGTGCGGTCGAAGTATTGAAGGAGAAGAAGTGGACAGCTTAAAGCCGTGCGGCACATGCTAGTTCGAGCATCACAAACAGGGACGCTTTCTAGCTTTCTAATTTTTTATAGTTTGTATTTAAATACTTTAATTTTAATTTTGATAATGAATTATTATTTTGTTTTAATGTGTTATTTATTTAATATGCTTGGCTAAATTATCTCCCAAAGGGGAGGGATGAAACCGCCATGGATGTAATGGGCTTAATTTAATTATAATTGATTTTTAATTATTCGTCCCGAATTAAAATAGATTTTGAAATTACCATTATTATAACGTGTGTTTTCTTTCTAGTATTTTAATTATTTTTAAAATAAAGAAAGGATCTCTTGTGATCACCAATTTGGGGATACAGGCGATGACTATTTTTGTTTACATTAGTTTTAAAAAAAGAATGATGGTAATTTTGAATTTGTTTATATAGTAGGGATGAATGTTAAAAATATAATTAGATACTTTTTTGTTTATATCCATGGTGGCGGATTCTCTTTCCTTGGAATTTTCTATTATTGATTACTTGCTTCTTTATTTAATTTAATTAGTTTAGTTTAATTAGTTTAGTTTCTTAGTTTAGATAATTTCAAAATTAAAATTTAAAAATTGTTTTAATTTGGTTCGTAAAATATTGGATTTCGACAAACTGTCCTAGATATTAGCATGGATTTGGATTGACTCCTACTTATACGCTATACTAATTTAATTATTTTACATAAAGTAGGGTTTTTATTGCATTTAAGTGTGGAATTAAGCAACGATAAATTAATTTTAAAAATTTTCCCTTAAATCAGATAAATAACTAAGAGCATCTCCAATAGTATGTAATGTTTAAAAACATGTGGACTAATAAATAATTTATATTTGGTTGATAAAAAGTTGTTTTACACATAAATTATACACATTCTCATTTTTGCTTCAATGCTTCATACTTATAATCTTGTATAAAATTATGATGCACCAATTATATGGAAGCACATGGAATATATAATATTCAACATTTTTTATAAATATTTTTTATTTATAATTAAATAGTCAAAGTGTGTATTAATTTAAAAATTTTGATGAGTAGAATTCAAATATGCAAGTTTTATTACAAATATATTTTTAATTTTTAATTATACTATTTTGAAGTTTTTGTAAAAAGTTGGAGAGAGAAAATGATGAGGTGGATGTGTAAAATACACACCAATTTTATACAAAAGATGATGTAACATATTTTACACAACACCATTAAAGCATCAAAAATTATACACAATGTATGAATTTTACATAAATTTTATGTGAAATGGCTTACACATTTATTGGAAATACTCTAATACGCAACTATATTACTATAGATTTAGAAAATAGCACTAGCCACAATGGTGGAGCCACGTGGAAAGAAATGGTGGGCAAATGAACACCCAAACGTAACTCCTCCCGCTAGGTAGAAAGAGGAAGAGAAATCCATTGAGGAAATAATCAACCGAATGATGGTAACGGTAATAGTAATCAAATCTAAGCTGGTAAGACTATTTTCAATAGTATAATTAAAATAATAATTATAATTAAATTTAATAATATTGATTAAAAATATTATCTCAGTGGCCTAATTATATTTTAGTAATTTTTTAACTAATAATTAAATTTGTTCCATTTATAATCAAAGTTAACAACTTTTTTTCAATAATTAAAATGAAGGGCCACCAATTTTATTGAGTAAAAAGGAATCAAAAACAAAGAAATAAAAGTAAGTGAATAACAACATGTTAGGCTACTAGTAATACTTTAATCATTGCCTGTTGCGTTAACTCAGTTGCCTGCTGTGCAATACCGCAGTTGCCTGTTGCGCTAAAGGACATATATTAACTTTCTTTGGGTTGTCAAATTAAGAGTGTTGGATATTAACTTCCTTTGGATTGTTAAATTGCTCTATCTATCTCAAATTAAGAGTCGATATTTGACTTTTCCACTTCTTTTCAAATTTAAATCATCTTTCCCTCATTTTTTTTGGAATAAAATTCAAATTGATTAATTTGTGTCCAATTAATATAATAGACCCCACAAATTTAGTTACTGAGGAATGTATATTTTTAGTAGTAATTTTGGGAGAAAAAATAATTTAGAGAACTTCCAATGGTCTTGTAAATTTTTGTTTTCACCCCCCAATTTACACTACCAAATCAGTTTTATCCCTCCTTAATTTTTCTATACAACTTTAAAATGGAACAACTTTCACTACAAATAATGAATTTCAATAAAATTATATATTTGAAATCGACTTGTCAAGACTTATAAAATAAAATCCATTGTAATTATAAAAAAATTATCAAAAATTACATAAAATTCCATGTAAGCATATGTAGGCATATTATTAGTTAATTCAAAATTTACATGAGTTTACAAAAGTATTATTGGAACATATTTTTTTTCTAAGTTTCAAATTTTGTATAAATACAGGTACGCATATGATTTATACTTTAACTTTTATACAACGGTCGAAAATGCTCTTACGATGTATAATATAGAAGTTGTTTTCATTTGCTTATGTAGCTTAAGGCCATCTCCAATGGTGTTTCTACCCAAGCAAATTTCTATGATAGAAATGAATAATAGAAAAAATCTTCTCCAATGGGCATTTCTATCTCTATTTCTATCCTAGGTGGAAGTCTATTGGGATTGGGAATTTCTATCACCATTTCTACATGTAGAAATGGTGATAGAAATTCTCTATGTGACATGGCAATTTTTTATTGGTTGTTGTACACCCACTAATTCTCTCTCTTCATTAAATAGGGGACAAAGTAAGGAAGAAATTGAACAATAGAAATCACCATTGGAGAGCATATTTTCTATCCTTCTACACCAATATAAATATATTGCCAATAGATATAGAAATATTATAAAATAATATTGACACATATGATAAAAATGCAAAAATAGAAAACACCATTGGAGATGGCCTAAAATTATCTTACCAGTTCACAATCCGTGAGACAAAAGTCTAAGACAAGTGAAATATCGCTAATCAAATGAACAACGTATTTGGTACTATCAAGTCAGAATTATGCAGTACTACTAATGAAACAAAATACAAATTATGCAGTACTAATGAAATACAACACAAATCAATACGGGTTCCACGTATCCTTTTTTGTCCCCACAATGTAGTCGCGTGCGTAACACGTCTACATCGTGTTCTGTTTGCAACACATTTTTACTAATAGTCTAATACAAAATTTAATATGGTATGAAAGCCGAACTGCCCCGGCAAAGCAAACTCCAATGCAACAAAAACCACACTACCGGTTTTGGAATAAAATTAGTATTTAACTGGTTCCACCTCCAAGCTAGATCCTAGCACCGCGGTTCAAATCCCCGTATCGGCAAACTACATCCATCTACTGTATAAAATGCCCCGTGTCCCTAAATCATACATATTCTTTTCTTTTATAACGTAAAGATGAAGCTTAACTATTGAAAAAATGGCGACAATTAGTAACATACTAATCAAATATATACCTTGCTTTTAACCCTCAATATATTTCTTGGCACATTTCAACATATCCCCATATTTGATATTTCCCGTATATGTTAAAAAGTCTATTTTGGAAGTTTCTCTCCATACATTCTTCTAATAAACTAGTTGCACAAAATCAACCAGATTTTGGCTAAGACAAAAAAACAAGCCTGGACCTAAATTACCATTTCCATGCACATATTGGCTCTTTTGAGTTTTGAAGCTGCCACTTAGGAGCCAGTTGGTGTATAAGTCTCCTCCGGAGTTTGATCTTTACGCCCAATTCTTGTAAGCTGTACTCTGGCAACAGCAGCCGAACTCCCTTGGCCCGAGCTGGAGCCGGGTCCGGGGCCAGAGCCGTCTGTTGAAGCCTTCAAGCCATGCCTCTTCTTCGCTTTCTGAGCCCAACTAACAAGTCCGGCTTGTATATGCTCATCAAAGATTGATCTTTTGAAATAGGTTCCCATCTTCATTTTCATTGAGAAATAAAGAGGTGTAAGATTTATTGGACATACAATTAAAATTTTATTACACACGCATACCAAAAAAGAAAAAGGAAAAAAAAAAGGTGGTGTGGAATGTACCTGTGTGACAAGGGCATAAAGTGGTAGAGTGCTGTAACTGCAGAGCACCTGGATGAATACCCTAAAGAGGCCAAACATATTTATTTATAGTTGTGTTAATAATCCTAAGAGAATTTAGAAACAATGGACAAACTATTATCTACAACACACTCGATTTTCTCCCCCATCATATGTGCGTGTGTAGAGAGAGAGAGAGAGAGGATTGCTTATGATTGTTTTAAGGAGTGGGAAATGGCTTTTACCCTATAATCAGCCTTGGGACGATAAAACGGACTTGACCCATAATGCAAGAATCAAAGCCATATTGCACCTACAAATGATGAAGCATTATCCCCATGGGTGAAAAATAATTTCCAAAATGGTGAGATGCATTTTATGAGATCAACTTACCAATATCCAGAAGAAAAATGCTATCTCAAAAGCATTTTGGAACAGTATAAAATGTATCAAGTAAAGCACAATACGAGGTCGACTGAACCAAAAGTGTTCGTCTGAAGGTTGTACTACCAACTCCCCTTCTATAGCTATATGTTTCTCAGCAACCTCGTGAGCCAACTGAGATATTATATGCTCCAGCTTTGTACCCACAGCAAGTAGCATCTAAAAGAAATGCAAATGCAAGTATACATAAATATAGGGAAAATTTCAAGGACCAGACCTTACTGATTAGCCCTTTTTACGACGCTTTTGCGTCGTAAAAATACACCCCCAAGTGTTTTTACGACACAAAAGTGTTATAAAAAGCCCCAATCCGCAAGGTCTAGATCTTACCAGAAATGCTCTGCATAAATATATACACACATTTATATAATTATGAGGAGGAGAACTTAAAGTACTTTCTCAACTGATTTGTGGAAAAATATGCATAAGCTAGGTTTATGTATCACTCACAATGAAAGGAATGAATGCTATCCAAAAGTACGTGTGCCAACCTGCACAATTAATACATCATTGTTCAAATAGTCTTCATGTGGATGGTTTGTGAGTAATCATGTATGGCAATGAGATTGAAGGAGAACTTGTTTATATATGATGCTTGTGCAGAGAAAAATTACAACATGAAAATTGATCAGGTGAATGTTGATGTGGCTGAAAAGAAGGGTAAAAATGGATATTAAAACACGCATGTAAATTTTGAGAAGATGAAATAAACAAAATCTTGCTGGCACACAAGTTCCAAAAATAATTTGTAATATTTAGGGCCCTTTCGATAAAAAAGTTGGAAATTGATTGAAAAAGCATTGATTTAGTGGGATATCCTCCATCTTTTCCTTATTTTTCATGGAAAAAATTTCTTACCCACTGCCCAAAGAATTTTATTCCATTGAAGAGTGAAAAAGTGACGGAACATCTCACCAAATCACTAACATCATTTTCCCGCTTCTCATAAAAATTCAATAGCTTTACCAATCATTTTCCAACTTTTTATGGCATCACTAGTTGTATGGTGGATGGAGTGGGCATACCATTTATATTCAACAACAGGAAGATCATCACAAATACCCATAAATACCAACTGCAGCCAATAAAATATGATATAAACCCATGAATCAAATAGGATCAATATTAAAATAAAAAATATTATAAGCATTTCTAACTTCTAAGTCTACTAATATGGCTAGTTGAAAATGCCCATGGACGATTTAGCTACCACTTACCTAATGCCAACGACTTTCCTGAAATCATCTTCAAGGGCACGTATCATGTACTTGTGAAAGTTAAACTTTGGGTTCCCTTTACAATGTGTCTGCAATAGGAAGGTTCAATATACATATTTCAAAGAACCAGTAGCACAAAAATGAAAGAAAGTTTTACATCATTCACTTACCGTAATAAAACCCAGTCGCAGTGCTACATAATCTTGTTTGGTGACAGATCCAGTAAATTGCTTGAAAAAGGAATGCTGAAAAAATTTACCGTAAAGAAATGAATTGAAGCAACGTATCAATGAGAAGTACGCATGGAGAAAATAAGGCCATCAAGGTAAGAGGAGATCAAAAATAACAAAACAGAACTACAGCACTATTTTCTGTTATATGGTAGGCAAATTTAACATGAACAATGCAATGGCTTACCATCCAACCAAAAATGACTGAACGTTTACCAATGCCCACAAAACGGTCCTTGATGAATTCATGCTGATGGACACTGGTGACCTTTGATTTCAGAACTGCACAAAAATGCCCAAATCTAATAGATTGAAATGCACAAAATGATGGACCAAAAAAGAAAGGAAAAATGCACACAATGAATGAAATTTCTCACAGGACAAAATTCGAGATAAGTCACTCTCGGATCAACAGCATCCTTAGTATATAGTATCCAAAGTACAACACCCTTCTTACACACAGAAATATTTTTGGCAACAAGTGATCAACCTCAAGTAGTTGAGGTGCAGGTCAATGCGAACCACTTTAGAATATATTACTTAGAGAAGGTGTCATATTGTTAGTTTGCTACCATATAAATATAGACATGTAATGCATATGTTCCACCAGTAAGCTTGTAGTTCTTGGAAGAAACAGCAACTAAAGTTAATTAAGTTTCATTGACAATTAATCTTTACCTTCTTCTGTATCAAAATTATCTTTTCCAATGGAGTCCTCCCAATTCTTCCACTGACGAATCTACACAATGATGAGGTAAACATGGACAGAAGATTATAATACTGGACAGTAAATACGTTAGAGATAAGGTAGAAAAGAATTTAGTACTTGCCTTTGCCCCTCCAAATACAACAGTGAGAACAGAAAAGGTCACATGCACAATGGCAAGGACAAAAATAAAGATATGAAGATGGTGCAAAGCTTCAACAGACACAAGTTGGACCTTATTCTGCAGAAAATAATAAACAAAGAATGAACAAGGAAATGGTTAGACCCCTTACATTTTGATGTTCATTTGCAACTACAGATTTGAACTTGATTATCAAATCTCTATTGAATTAAGATGCAGGTCTATATAAGGCACATTCTAGGTCAGAGTAATACATAATTTTCTGTAGACTTTGATACTTGGTATAAAGTTGTATTGAAATAATTGTAGGACGTTACAACAACCAAAAAAGTAAAAAAAAAAAAAAAGGATATGAAAAGATTGGGTGTTAACAACTAAGCAATCAGAATGCAGTGATTTGAAAGAACATCAATGGGACATTGAAGGCAAGGTGGCATATAAAAGTACCCAGAATTCTGCTGAAATAACCCAGAAATCAGATTAATCATTGGAATCAGACAACCTGAACTAAACAAATGTTACCTTAAATTCCCACATCTTCCTCAACGATCCACCAATTGAGGAAACGGTTTGTTTTACATACAAGCTAGGCTCGATACATTTTAAATCGTTTAGGCCAGCCCTGCCAAGTGTCTCATTAAATACAGTTTTGGCTGTTAAAGGTAGCTCATTTTTTATATTGAATATCTGGAGAGGGCATTTGGTAAGACTTGTTTTGGCACATCTGAAATCATGCTAATGCACTGAAAAACTAGAATCCCAAGTTCAGAGTATAGAAGTTTTTAGTGACAATTGGGCCCAACATGCCTTTAAACTGCTTCTACCAAAGAAAGTGCTTGCAATCACAACAGCTCTGTTAAGTACAATACTAACAACTTCGACCTCTTGTAAATAATTGTAGAATACGTTAATTTGAAGATACAAAAACAACAGGCTGCCCCTCTCATACCGTAGCTCTCCAAGAAATTCCGATAAAACCAAAACCTTTCGATTCGACCTTACAACACTGCCATGGCTTACAGTGATGCAGAACAATCCAAACTTTAGCTATCAAAACTTCCCATCAACATGTTATGCAATTCAATTGTATTGTATAAAGTAAATATAAGCACACTGTAGCAGGAAATACCTTTTAACTTTAGTGTGACTTGTACACCAATCATATATCCCAATAACTGCCAATGTATGAACTAATGGTCCATACTATGGTATCTTGAGCTCAAAATGAATAATTGTGTCCAAAAATTAAAACCCCCAAATAAGAAATGAAGAATATGTTTGATTACCTTCTTTGCGCAGTAACCAACTTTGGCTGATTCTTCGGCAAGCAAGTGCCGATAATGGGAAGTTGTCTCTGCCCCACCATGAGAGGAATCTTTTCCCGGGTACGGGCAAGGAAGGAGGTGTTGCAATACATCCTCCTTCACACAAATCTTGACTATACCATTTTGAAATACAGTCAAAAGTAGGGAAATGAACCCTAACAGCATCAACTCTGCACCCATGCATTCATCAATCCAATAGCATTTATAGAGAGAAATTCGAAAGAACAAATTTACTGTGCTCACAGACATATCCGCAGCAAATGAATTGGGTAGAATCCATTACATTCAGCATTAAGAGGTAGAATTGGTGTTTGTTTTCTCAACTCCTAATGTTGAATTAGATTAAAATTCAGCATTAAGCTTTACGAGGCAAGTCTTCGGCTGAATGCCTTAATTTAACTCTAATTAAAATTTATGCCAACAGTGCCGCGATTGATATATATATTAATATTAATAAGAAGGTAAAATTGTAAAATAATATCTATTCAGCACTTATGGCCAAATAAAATCAAACATACTTTGCAAATCATTAGGTTCAGCATTCAGAGGCCGAAAAAACAAACCAGCCCCTGGGGGTGTTTGATTTTGCTTGGGAGACTTGAAACATTTACAGGTGCAATAAGTGTTGTTTTATGATTAAACATTCAGCATTAAGAGACCTATCGAATGCTTAATGTTGAATTTAAACACATTCAAAATAAAAATAAATAGCATTTTCATATTCGGAATTCAAAAGTTACCAAAAAGTTGCACCTTCTTTCACTTTTTGTAGAGCTTCGTAAAGAGGCTTTTGATTCTTCCTCTTCAGATACTGATTCCATTGTCAATTTCTCAGTCAATAAAACTTTAACAGGTAGAAGAGTAAATTATAAATATAATCGAGATCAACAATTTCTCCTTAAAATTGTAACGCAAATGCATATTATATATATATATATACATATACACAAACACAAAGAGAGAAATGTGATTCGGTAACAACCTTGCCGGAGTAATGGAGGAAACGCTCGACGAGGAGTGAGATAGCGACGATGACTGTGCATACGGCTGCAACTACCCACGTCGGAGTGTACTCCAATGTCGTTCCTTCTTCCCCACCTCCAGTCATTTCAAATCCAATACTCTCCCTCTAAATATATATCAAATTTTGGATTCTTCTCGATTAGATAAACTAATAATTAAAGCACGAAAAGGCACTTCCTCATTATTTTTTTCCAAAAAAAAAAACCACGAAATCAATGCGTGTATAAGATGACAAACTGGTACAATCAAATCAAAAGATTTTTATTATTTTTTTAATCGATCAAAGGCAAAACCATCTGAAATTACCAAAATCACGATCAATTACTGCAAATCAAAAAACAAAAAATAGAGAAAGGGTGAGATACGATCGGAGAAAGACGTTAGGTTTTGCTCATTAATTACTACAGCGTTTGTATTGATTGATTATTTTTTATTTCGATTTGATAAGTTGATTGATGCCACCACCTTTTCTTTATAGTTAGCAAGTATGTTTGGTATGAGACTGTGACCCCCAAAACACGCCTTCTTAATAGCCGTGAAACTGCAACATCAATTTTTTTATTTTAATAGTAATACCCAACATTCATTGACTTTCTTATTGAAATATCGCCTTCTTAAATTATTTTCCTCTGTTTTTGAAATAGTACCATCTTTTTTATTTATTTTCTTTTTGTAGATTTTTTATTTTACAAAAAATAAAAATTTATATTATAATATAAGCAGTGGGATTTTAGTCTTTGACACCACCAAGTAGAAGAATAATATATTAGTCATAATCGTTACTTAATACTTTTGTAATATAACTACCAACAAGTGGTCTAGTGGTAGCGCACTGGGATTAGCACTGGGTTCGACTGAGAGCTCTCCAGGTTGAGTCTCGGCAACTGCAAAAATATCTGGTCGCCAGCGGCTGACCACCGTTCCGCGAAAAAAATACTTTTGTAATATATATTTTTTTAAATTACATTTAACATAATATCTTAATACCGGACGAAAATGTGTTATTTGTTGAGTCCTAAAATGACGACACAGAAAATCAAATTAGTGGATCGCTCATTTACTCATTCTAATCTCTCTTGAGAAAAATTAGTTAGCAGCCCAAGCAATGAATAGACCATCGCTAAATTTGACTTTTTTTGGTGCACAGTAAGACATTATGAAATAGTACATTGATTTCTAGCAAAAGGATCTAAATATATATCTAGAAATTAGGTAGAAGGGCTTATTATACATTGATTTTTACCAAAAATCCAATGAATAATATTTTTTTGAATGAAGGGCTTATTTTTAATTGGTAATTTGAATGAAGGGCCTATTTTTAATTGGTAATTAGTGTAAGAGGCCTATTTTGTTTTATATTTTAAATGAATGTATTTGAATAAATTTAAATATCATTTAATTAATAAAAACATGTTATGTATTACCTAAATTACCCCTTTTTATGAAATTTTCACAAAAAATATGGACTGCAAAGTTCATATTGCAATAAAATATGAACTGCAAAGTTCATATTGCAGTGAAATATGTACTGCAATATGAACTTTGCACTAAAAATATGGACTGCAAAGTTCACATTGCAGTAAAATATGGACTGCAATATGAACTTTGCACTAAAAATATGGACTGCAAAGTTCACATTGCAGTGAAATATGGACTGCAAAGTTCATATTGCAATGAAATATAGACTGCAAAGTTCATATTGCAGTCCATATTTTAATGCATATTGATATTTTTTTAATTTATTTTAAGGGTTGGGATGTCATTTTATAATGAAAAAAAAAGACACATGTCATATTATTAATAAAATAAAAAATAGGCCCTTTATTTAAAAAAAAATTATTCCTTGGCCTTAGTGTGAAAATCTTTCTCTAATAAGCCCTTTTTTTTAATTGCCCCAATATATATTCTTTATGCATAATAATAATGCACCTTAAGAAACTAAACTATTATGGTTATTACTAATCTACATGCATATACAAATAAATAACTTTGTGACCTACAAATATAAAAGAAACCACTATTACATCATAATAATAACAACAACAATAATAATAGTAGTAGATGGTAACAACAACAACAACAACAATAGGTTCAGTTATTTTAGAGGCGTGACTGTGAAATTAATTCATCAATTTGATAATATAGTTTTATTTTAAAAAAGTAAAAGTAAAAGTAGAGAGGAAAGCAAATCAATCTCATCCAACTTAATTACACAGTAAAATAATAGACCGACTATTGTCGATATTAAAAAAAATATTTTATGTTGTTTTTTTTTTAAATCTTATTTAGTTCACACATTTAAAAAAATTCATTCAAGTCTAAAAAGAATTTCTTTTATTTATTTTCTTCTTTGTATTTTAGAAAAACTTTAAGAAATGAAAAAAAATATAAAACAAAAATTATATATTTTTTAAAATCTTAAAAATAGTGTACCAAACACAACGTTAAAACTAGATTTTAAATTAAACATTCAAAAAAATCCAACAAAATGAAACCTAAATCAATAACATACTATTAAAATATTATTAAAACTAAAAAGAAGAGAGGAAAAATAAGACTGATGTTTAGAAATTTCTTAAAAAAATATTGAAAATGGTAGAAGACTTGAAAAAAATAAAAATAAAAATTTGTAGAAATTGATCAGAAGAAAAGGAAGTATAATTGCCACCGAATAAAAATTAAATTTAGTAAGAAATAAAAATATTTAATATAAATATTGACTAAAAATATAAAGAACTTACAACTCATCAAAGAAGAAGAATTCCATGCAAATAATAGTTGTAGAAACATCATTAAGGAAATGAAACAAATTTACCAATTATATATATTGAATTACATTCATATTTTCATAATTCTGTTAAATAATCTGAAAATTGATGTTGCGCTCATGCCTAAAATAATCAAGGGAGGGAAAAAAATTAGAATGAAATAGGAAGTGTTCCGCTAACTTTTGTTTTGCATTTAAAAACAAAAGAAACAACAAGGGATGAAGAATGTTTTACTATATATATATATAAACGGAAATTTTTAGTTGTAGGTGAGTCCTTTTTATAATAGTTTTGCGTCATAAAAAACATACTCCTAATATTTTTATGACGAAAAATTATCGTAAAAATGACCGGTCTTTATAGACTAGTCCGTACCAAAAATAGAATCATAATATATAAAAGCAAAGTAGATAACGAAATTAGAGATGTTTTAAGAAAGGCTAGACAACTGAAAAGTAAATAAAGTGGCATTCGAACTTAATAAAGTGGCATCCTCTCTAGTCTTGTATTAGAGATGTCACAGGTTCGAAACTCATAAATGCGGTATTCGAACTTAATAAAGTGGTACTTAATAAAAGTGGTTTGTCCACCCTTTGTGGGTGGTTGGATATGTCCACCTCTTATGTGGGTGGTTGGAGATTTGTCCACCTCTTATGTGGGTGGTTGGAGATGCATATGGTATGGTTCGTGTGGTTGTGTGGTTGGTGACGCAGAAGGAAGCTGAAGCTGCTCTCTCGGTTCGGTTCGGTTCGGTTCGATTGGGAGACTCTCATGAGGGTGACGCGAAGCAAAGCTTACTTGTTCATCTCTTTGGTCAGCGAATTATGTAATTCATAGTTAGCTAGGGTGACAGAATTCTATGTCTGACTCCATGTAATTGTCTTTGATATGAATGATTAATCAAAAAAAAAAACTGAAAAGTAAATTTAAATGCCGGTTCAAGAGCATAGAGTGAAGATGAATATTAACGTTCAATGTAAAGGGAAAATGAAGAATCAATAACCGTGTTTTTTAAAACTCGTTAATAGCAATTAAAGAGAGTTGAATAAAAGAAAATAAATTATAAAGAAACAATTAAGGAAGTAATAATGAAGAAGACGCGGAGCAATAAACTTAGACGCGACTTTAAAGTTGTTTCAATATTAACCTAATTGAAAAAGACATTATCAGGAAAGTTGGAAGGGGCTTTTGTTGTTAGTAGTTAAATGAAGTGATTTTAATTTTTTTGTTAAAAAAAAAAGAGTTGTTCCAAATATTAAAAAATGTAGGGGGTGTGTTTTTTTTTACCTTTGAATACTTAATAAAAGAATATTAAGTATTCAGAGGTATAATATGATATTTGTTTTTTGAACTTGTTAACAGGTTAACGGCTATTTTTTTTTATGATTAAGTAATCAGCATTAAGAAGCAGTAGTTCCGCTGAATGCTTAATGTTAAATTCAAACCATTGTTTTATATAAAGACACAAAATTCAAAATCTCATTCAGAATAAAAAATAAATAATGTTTTCAAAATTTAAATTCAATATTTAATACTCAATAATTAATAATTAGCATTCAGTAATCAGTAATCAGCATTTAAAAAATTTTCAATCAAATAAACCGAAACCAATCTTAAAAAAGGAAAATGTAATTACTTAAGTTGTCTTAAATATGTTGAAAACAAAAAAGCTTTCTTACAACATTTACATTATACAAATAACCCAACCCTATAGATTATTTACATTTACAAATAATTACTTAAGCTAGTAGCGCCTTTTGAGTGAATTTATATTTTTAGTGCAATTTTGAACTAAAGTTTTAACAATACTGAAAACCAGAGAAATGTCGAAGGTAGAAATAGAGGGCCTATTGGACTTATACCCAAGCCCAAGCCCAAGCCCATCATTTGCTTTAGGCATGCTTTAGTTGGGTCCCACGTGCCACCGTGTGGCAAGGACACATACAATGCCGGCCAATGAAGGTGCATCCACGGGATCCGATCTCTCGACTCCCAGAGAAATGGAAGCCCAAAGCAAGCTTTTAACGAACGAATCAACGAACAAGAAAACGAGTGGAAGAAGAGAGACGCTGACGTGGCAGCCATCGACAAAAGCAAGCAGATAATGGATTCTTTTTCTTCCTCGTAAATTTATATATTTAAATTAACATACATATTTTTATTTTATTTTTTATGTACACATAGTTGGATATGGCGATGACAGTGACCTTGAATGTTTTAATAATGGGGAAATAATTTGTTTTACGCAAATATATAAATATATATATAATATATATATATACATCAACAACGTCTTTCTGTTTGTTGCATTTGGAAATTTTTAATGTATCATTTGTGAGTGGAAAGGAACATTAATAGTACTTTATACATCTATTAAATTAGGGTTTAGTATAAAGTAGTGGAGAGTATCTAGTCACTGGACCCAAAATCCCCCATTGAATTGAAAGACTAGAGAGAGAAAGGAAGGAGGAAAAATGGAGGAAATAGGGTTTTTAGGATTGGGAATCATGGGGAAGGCTATGTCCATGAATTTGCTCAAACATGGCTTTAAGGTCACTGTTTGGAACCGCACTCTATCTCGGGTAATTACTATTTCTCTCTCTATATATGTGTGTGTGGATGTGGTATAATTATTGGCTAGATTATCTGTTTTTTTGTTGATGAATTATGTTTATTGCAATTTGTGAAGATGCTGATTTCTGTGGATCCGGGTAGGAATCGTCTACAGTGATAGAAATCATTCTAGGGGAGAGTAATAATCTAAATAATAGATGACTTACCTCCGGCAAGTATTCATTTATATAAAAAAAGTTTCCCTCCAATTTAAATGAATGGTTAGGATTTTTTTAAAGTCTACTCTAAATCGATTTCCATCATTCTACAAGAGCCCAATACGATTTTTGTTGAATGAGTCATTTCTAGTTTTGCCTTTTGTTGCAAGGCTTCTTTATGTTAGATTTTGGTGCTGAACAATATTTACTCCATGGACGTATAACAGTTTGTTAAAAAAAAAAAGAGGAGATGCAACAGGCCAGTCTCTTATTAGAATGAGCTTTTAGTGACAGATTTCAGTAGACTCAAAATATAGCAGTAACTTAAGGAAGTACAGCAAAGTAATCCTTGGGGTTGTCACAGTGGTAAGGGCAAACTTGCGATTGTGTGGGTAGGCACACGGTCTTAGGTTTGATTCCCCACTACGTGAAACCTTTCTTGGGCTACTGAGGATCTCATGGAAATTAGTGAGGGAGGGGCCCGATACCCATGGTTATCAAAAAAAAAAAAGTGACTACAAAAAGGTACCAAATACACAAGGGATGACTTAGGCTCCATTTGATAACAGGATGGAAAATGGGGAGAAAAACAATGTTATTTTTGCAAGTTGAGGGACGTGATGAGACGTTCTCTTAGTTTTTTGCTTTTTCCATGGGAAATTTTTTTCTACAAAAAATAAAGGACATATTTTTCATCTTCTTACACAAATCAATTTATTTTGTTATCATTTTTCATATTGTTATCCGACGTACCCTTAAGATTTGTTTTTTCAACTAATAAATTGGACCTTATTTAGCTCAACCGTGTCCATGATATCCACTCCCTTAATTGACGGCACTAAGACTAAGAGTGTGCTTGTTTTTACCCCTGCTTTATTTTCTTGGCATGGATCTTTAAACCTAAATTTTAAACTTCCATCCAACATTTGAAAATTATATTAAAGAAAAAAAGTGACTGCGAAGCTTTGATCACTTGTCCTCTTTGATTCATCTTGAAAGTGGGTTACTGTGAATATCTTCAGGTCATCATATACCTCCAAATGCAGTGGATCTATCTAGATATTAAGGCAATTTATTCTTTTGTATCTATCTACCGGGAAGTTGGTTGAGGATTCTTTTACTGTTTACATGTATAAGAGAATCCAATATCATTGCAACATGGTTAGGAACACCATCTCAGGACTAGCTGGATATGAACCCACAGAATGATTGTTGACCTTTAATGGTTTTATTTGCTAATTGGAAGTTTGAACATAAAATAACAATTATTAAAAAGACAATGCAGTAAATATTGAGAATGTATGTGTGAGTATGTGCGTGCTCGCCTACATGCGTGTGAGGGCAATTATGGGTGGTGGTGAGCATCTAGCAATTTAAGTTCCAGAATTGCATAGCCTAAGAGGGTTTAAATGTACCCATTTTTTCTCTTTGAGATACTCCATGTGTGATACTGAAGTTCTATCGTAGTCCACATGCTAAACTATTCCCCTTGCTAAGGGAGATAAAATTTGTTACTGAATTGGTGCTTTTATGTGTTCGCACAAGCACTTGAGTAGTCTCTCTTCTTTCTCTCTCTCACACACACAATGGCGAAGTCTTGGTCTAATACCAACTACCACGTCAAGAACTTTAACTTATCTCTTCTCTACACCTCTACAAATTACAAATACTCAAACATACATAGTCTTCGAGAAGTGCAGTTACATAGTCTTCGAGAAGTGCAGTTATTTCCTGTTACCCTTGGTTAATTTTTGGGCTCTTTTGCCTTTGCCCCCTGTTCTTAATGTGAAATTAGACTTTCCCCGGTTTTCATAATCATTAGACTTTGCCCCTTGCATAAGGGAGAATCTCAAAGAATTACATAAAAATATGTGGCAAATTCTAATTTTTTTTAAGTAATCCTTTAACTTAACCCCGGTTTCTATGTAATTTTTTGAAGTTCTCTCGCATGTAAGGGGGAAAGTCTAAAGATTATGGAAACAAGTGGTAAGTTTAAATTTCACATTAAGAACATTGGGTAAAGTCAAAAAAACCCTTAATTAAATTTTGCATAACTAGACTGATCGGACTTTATGGAGTTTGTGCTCTTAGTTCTTTTGCATCATATGAGAGATTACAAAAAACTGGCACAGCCAGGACGTTAATGGTGTGCTATTATTTTGCATAAGCATTATCTTGTGTGTGCAGTGTGATGAGCTGGTGGAGCATGGTGCATCTGTTGAAAAAACTCCCGCGGCAGTTGTCAAGAAGTGCAAGTATACCATTGCAATGTTATCTGATCCTGAGGCTGCCCGTTCGGTTAGTAAAATCAATTGGATGTTTAATTATAGAACTTACATCAAACCATCAGTACTAGATGCCAATTTTTTTTTATTTGCTTAGGTGGTATTTGATAAAGATGGCATTCTTGAGCAAATTGGCGGTGGAAAAGGTTACATTGATATGTCAACAGTTGATGCGGATACTTCTTCAAAGATCAGCGAGGTGTTTATAGAAACTTGGTGGATTCTTAAATACTTATTTACATTTTGGAGTTCCAACATTGATTCCATTGAGATTCTTCTCTGGGCCTGGAAGATATTCTTGGAAAATGACATTAAATTATATACGCAGGCAATTTCATCAAAGAGTGGTTACTTTCTGGAAGCTCCAGTTTCGGGTAGCAAAAAGCCTGCTGAAGATGGTCAATTGGTAATCCTTGCTGCTGGGGAGAAGGTAAATTTACTTGCAGTAATAGCTGTACACGTAGGGTGAGTTTGATAAAAAGTTGGAAAATGATTGAGAAAACTCGTTTATTTTATGAAAAAATGTAAAAAGAGATTATTTGGTGAGATGTTACATTATTTTTCAGCTTTTCCATGAAATCCAATTCTTTGTGGGGATGAGTAAGAAATGTTTTCCATGAAAAAGAGGAAGAAAGATGGTCAACATCTCATCAAATAACTCACCTCTTTTTTTCAACTTCTTGTAAAACATAATTGTTTTCTAATCATTTTCCAACTTTATTATCAAACGGACCCTTGGACCTTATCTGTTTTTTCTAGCATTGATATCTGGTAAGCTAGCTCGCATTCTGTTATGCTATTACCTATATATATATTGGAAGCTTAGTTAGTAGAGTCCAAAATTCTACCACATATTGTTTATCTGTCATGTTTTTGTTAATAAATTTCTATTCAAAATTCATTATATGATGGTGCTACATGTTCAGAATCATTTCAATTTCTACTTGGTACAGGCTAAATAGTAAGTCTCTTGCTCTAGGTGGGGGGGCTTCATATGTATCTCTGTTATTTGTTTTTTAATTTGATCTTCTCCAAATGTATGTTTTTAGGCATTGTACGAGGAAGTACTTCCAGCATTCGATGTCTTGGGGAAGAAGTCCTTTTACTTGGGGAAGGTTGGAAATGGAGCGAAAATGAAACTTGTTGTCAATATGATAATGGGAAGGTAATCAAAATGTTTCTGCACAAAAGACATCACACTACGTTAGGACTATGCTTCAGTACTACAGGAAGAGTGAGGAAGTTCAAGATAAAATAAATGCGGATTTTGACGTGATTTCAACTTTACCCCCCGCGTGTGCACACAGAACGAATAATTTTGTGCTTAAGGGTGTGTTTGTTGCTCTTGTTTCCCAAAGAAATGGCCAAGATTTCATATTTTCCATCTTTCATGGTGGCTGAATTTCATGAATCAGTTTTCATTGTACAACTTGCTTCAACACTTTTTTTTCTCTTCTCCATGGAATTGATGAACCAGCAAAGTTTTTGTTTTCCTTGTAAATCAATTCGAAAGACTAAATTATTTACATGTTAACCAACTCACTTTGAGTGAACGTCAATAGAGGCAAACTTCTCGAGTCTTTAAGAAAATGTTACTTTGTACACAAACTAGATGCGAATCGACCTAAATAGTGTTTGCTCCTTTGTAGCATGATAAATGCATTCTCAGAAGGACTTGTACTGGCTGACAAAAGTGGACTAAACCCTCACACCCTGCTTGATGTGTTGGTGAGAAAACCAAAAGTATTGTCGTTATTTAAATTTATATCAATTTTGGTAGAGCTTATTTGTGTTGTGTTTGTTTTATTTTATGATAGGACCTTGGTGGAATTGCTAATCCAATGTTCAGGATGAAAGGACCAACTATGATAGGGAACAATTACACACCAGCATTTCCTCTTAAACATCAGCAGAAGGATATGAGGTTGGCTCTTTCCCTTGGGGATGAAAATGCTGTAGCTATGCCAGTAGCAGCTGCTGCCAATGAGGTAAAATTTTATTATATATGCATGTATATATAGATAAATATTTATAGTTCTAAGTCCCAAATTTCATTAGTATGTTTACTGTACATATGTGTACTTGAATCTGTAAGTTTTGTTGTTTTCATTTGTTTGACCTTATAATTGAACTACAAGGTTATTCCAGTACTGCTTGTATAAAGTGAAAAGGACTAGATGAAATGAAATGTACTCAACTATCATCCATACACAAAAGCTGAAAAAAAGAAAAGAAACAACGAAATTAGCTGACCAACTTGACCTTTATAGATAGCTAGTTAGCACAAAAATACTCCCTTCATCCCAAATTAATAGTTTCACTTCCCTTTTTCCTATGTCTCGAATTAAGAGTGCCGGTTCCAAGACCAATTTACCAAATCTTATGATAGTTAAACAAGATTAATTTAAGCCATTAGGTACATTAAGTCAATATTTCATATATTGAAAGGAAAAATAAAATTGACTTTTGAACATGGACTCTTAATTTGAGATTGGAGTAATATAAAGTTGGAGTACCGGTTAAACTGGAGAATGCACGTCTACTGATGGGACGAAAAGTGCTGACTCACATCCCCATAGGCTTAAAAAAATTGTACCGTTTCATATCATGTTTGTGTGTGTATGAATCATATGTATCCATTTTTTCCCGTGTATAATAGGCTTCTTACCACTCATCTTCAATGGCACCTCATTAACGATGTAAACCTGTAGTAAACCTTCGCTAGTGTTTCTATAACTTTTTAATGATTGAAATGGTGTAAATCCACATTTGTTTGCAGGCATTCAAGAAGGCAAGAAGCGTTGGATTGGGGGACCTTGACTTCTCAGCTGTGTATGAGATTGTTAAGGTTGCTGAAAGTTCATCGTGATAAAATGCAACCTGCAGTAGGAGATCAAGGACATATGCAGATTACACCACTTGTTGATTACAAAGAGGAAAGCTTTCTGGTCAAATATTATCAAGGATGGAATTTATGCAAAGGCAAAGGTGGAATGTTGGTTGCAAAATATCAATCACGAGTTGTTAAAAAAATGATTGTGAATGCTTTGTTATTGTGAGAACGAACTCTTCTGGAGAAACACCAGTAATAATATTAATAGCATGCTGGAAATGAAGCTTAAATCTCTGTTTAACCTTTTTGATATTACTCCAGTAAAATTTCACTATAAAAAAGCGAGATCACTTGACCAAGTGGATGACGAGTGGTTGGCCTTTGAACCAACCAATGCATTTGTTTCCCTCCTATTATGGAACCTATAAACGATGGAAGGAACCACATGAATAAGTGTCCAACCAACCACATTATTAGTCCATCTCGTAATTTTGCTCATTTCTTTAGTATTTTTTGGGGTCTCAAGGATGGCCTTATTGTATCCCCCTCTGTATGTATCCTTTTTGGTTATTTACGGTATGACTCTAGCTAGTCCTCTAAGGAGGCTAGTGATTTAATATATATATATATAAACCACACCAAGTGGAAAATATTGTAAAACCAATAAGAGAGGGTAATGTGAAACAAAATCTGTCATCTAACTCCTACTACCACTGTATACCACGAGTACGCCATATTTTTTGGAAATAGAGTTAAAAGGATCATAATAAAGCGCGTGCTTGAGAACATAGAAACTAAGAGCGTAATGTGCTTATAATGATGCAAAATGTTTAAGATAAAATTTACCATAATAACTTTAGTCAAATTGCCATCTGTAATCACACAAGCGATCTCCAATATTCTGTCTACTTCCAAATGTAGTCCTACACATACAGAAAACGTGAAAGAATGATTGTATAAATATTATGAGTATCCCCAAAAAAAGAAAAGAAGTCTTATAAGCCATATATATCATTCCAATAGTAACGACTTAAAAAAATAGGTTTAGGCTAATTATAACTTGGATTGCTTACAACTAAATTACTATAACTCTTATGGTTTTGATTGATGGTTCAAAATTTAGCAACCTCGGAGACATGTTACAAGGGAAACACTAACAATTATGAAGAAAAGTTGCTGGGCGAATGACAAAAATATATAGTAATTAAGTTATAAATTTTCGAACAAGAGACGGTAAATTAAGTCATGTAAGTAAGTTCATCAATTGAATAAAGGTCAGGCAATATGAAAACTATTGATGCAACTAATGCATACCAGTCATTTCTAGGTCATCCACACAAGAGGTAACTTGTACTCTTCCATAACTATTTGTAACCCTCGATCACCTCCATTTACACGTTCTGACCGAGTCATCTCTGTAGATCATTCAACATTGTTATTACTCTTACCTGGATCACAAAAAATGTAATTCCATTGTTATCCTAATTTGGAGAATTCGACTAATATGTACAGTAGTGAAACAATATTATAGGATCAACTCAAGGGATTTAAAAATCCAATTAGTTGGATCAATAAATAACTCTGGCAGTTCATTTAACCTCTTCAACTGGCACTTTTACTCTTATCAGCAGCAATCGAAGCTACTTGTTCGTTAGCGTCCTCAGCATCCAATTTGAGCAAAGAAAAGCCATTTGAAAGTTGGTTCATCCCGACTCACAGTTTGTAACTGTTTGATCATTCAGCTCCTGGTACAATGATTAATGGTAGAGTGTCAGCATAGCATAGGAATTCACATAAGTGAAAAGGAATAAGCAAAACAGTAAAATCATGATAAAGTATACATCAATAATTTTGTTTCTTTTTTCGCTATCTAAAAAAATGTTAGAAATACTCTGAAATCAAGCTCAAGGGCTTAGAAATGGTACTAGACTCACTCTTGCAAATAATATTGGAGCTCATGCAATTCAAAGCATGGGAAGGGGAAACTGCCAACAACTGCTTAGGTTGGTTTTCCCACCTTAGTTTTACAAACTTGTTTAGTTCTACAAGTAATTTCAAGAAAACCCAATTTAGTACACCTTTTTTAAGACAAAAATTACGCTTTGCTACATGTGAATTGTGTATTAAACTTTGCCTCTTGTGTTCTACGACCTATAGTTAAATCTTTTTCCCCCTTAATGTTAAATCTTGGCTCTGCCACAGCTGATTACATAAAAGAAAGCGAACAACAGTCACATTCTTTCCCATAAAAGTAAGATTTTGGGTTCAAGAATCAAACACCCAAACAATGTTCAAAAAGAGCCTTTTTCCGATTTCTTCAAGATTTTCGGGTGACACAACATGACCCAGTAGTACTCGTCAAGCAAATAATTTTTATAAAAAAGAAAAAGAAAAAATGTCACTAGAAACAAGATAAAAAAAACTAAAATTACTTCAAAAGTAAGGACAAATATTTATAAAGCTTAAAATAGGTACAAACCCTAACAAGATTCAATAAACTTTAGTTGTATTAAAAGTTTGTTTTTTTGTAAAAAAATAAGTCTAACTGGTCACCCGAATTCATTATAATCGACCCGTTATTATTTGGTGTGAAACACGTGAATCAGATAACCACCCAAATTTGTTAAAAGTTCAACCATTAACTTACAATTTCATATATATCCATGTCGTGTTATCATGTAATGTGTGATTCTACCACGTCTAATCAAGATTACGGTTTCACTTTGCAATTCAAATTTGTAGATACAAAATACCAATGACAAAAGGTGCACTAACAAAACCAGAAATAATACGAGAATTCTACATAAATACAAATACAAATATATACATATGTGTATATATTAGAGTCAATGTAACACACTCGATGCATGTACAATATGATATCTAGTAATTTATTATATTATATATAAATTTTTAAAATAGAATAAATATGTTTTGTGATATTTGGTCAGGTGACACAGGTTTAAGTCTTTGTTTAACTTGTTAAAGTGTGAAAGATAATTTTGTAATTGCACATGACCTACCAAAAATCGCTTAATATATAACATATAGAGAGAGTATATAAACCCTCGGAATTCAATTCCTTCGTATAATGGCGAAATGGAAAACCGTATACATGTGTAAACAAGAATGAACGTGTATGTCTGTAAATGTGTATTTAGGTAGATGGAGATATTACCGCGAAGAACAGTGGAAGCCTTGGACTCAAAAGAATTAGTTCGTGTTAGCTAATTCTCTCTTTCTCTCTCTTTGCTATTATTGTGAGAGTCAAAATCTTTGTATTGCCGCATATGACCCGGAACTATATATGTGGACGAATTCTGCCCGACCCAATAGCACAAGTAGCTGCCTACTTAGTTTTTCATTATTTATTTTTATTAGTTTTCTATTATTGTAATATTAAAAAAATGTGCTATCTCATTAATAAAATTAAATTGATGAAATAAAGTTTGTATTTAAAGACAATTACACTAAGAATTAAAGTATCCACAAAGCTGATATTGTTTACGAGATATATTATCATGAATTCAAATAATTAACTTCAACATTTTCTATTTTAATATGCAACTAAACCTAAGAATGAAGTCGCACACATACACAACGTAAATCGAACATACATAATAGCCTTATATATATGAGTATAAGTGTATAACAACTTCACCAAACTTTGAATCGCAAATATACATGGTAGAAATTGCACAAATCAAAAACATGATGCACATGTATATTTATACATGTAAATTGACGTGGTAGTAGAAGAAAATAATGACAATAGAGATGAGAAGTGGTACATTGAAAAATAATAAGAGGAGAAGAAGCGGTGATGATAAATTAAAATGCGGACTAAAGGAACTTTTTTTTTTGCTGCTCCCAAGGAGAGAGGATTAAAGGATTTGGGTGGATTCAAAGTATGATTGTAATTATTGATTTCCTTTTTAAAAGAAAAAATAGGTGTTAAAACTGAATTTTGAAAGTGCTTTTATTGGCACCCTAAAAGTGATTGTTAAAATTTACCTAAGGACTTTACCCTAGTGCTCAAAACTCAAAAGTATGAAAATTTATACAAGCACCATGGTTCAATCGAAAGTTTATAGCACCTATATCAATTTTCCCTTTTAATGTTAACCCTAATTGTGAACACAAAATTTTAACTCATAAACTTCTCCTCCTTCTTCTTCTTCCTTTTAATATTGATTTATGTTTGATTGTATTGAAGTTAAGCTCCAATTTTAGAGTTTAAGGTTTATTATTTAAGTTAATAGGTTAAAATGAATCCAATTGTATTATTAGTTAACTAAACAAGCCAGGTATGCAATGATGAAAGTAGGATTTTAACTTAGTGGGAGTTTGACTAGTACAAATAAAATTACAAGAAATATTAAACATCTGTTACACGAAGAGATGTCTAACAAAAATATATATTATAAAAATAGATGTCAAAAAAAAATACGAGATAAAAATTCCATTTCACACCTTCATATTCTATAATATTAAATGACATGTTCATTATATACTTATTGGAATACTACCACCAATACAAGAATGCTCTTCCCTTTTTTTTTTTTTTATTATTATTAACTTTTTTAACTAAAAATGTTTATAATTTGATCATCAAAGTTTTGAAATCTTACAAACCTAACCTCAAACTTTTAATGTTCACATAAAAGTTCTATTGGGGGGGGGGGGGGGGGGGGGGGGGGGGGGTTATGGGTGAATCCTTTTTCACACGAACCCAATCCATTGGTACCCCTATCTTATCTTATATATTATATTATATATATATAATGAAAGAAAGAGTGCAATTACTACTTTTTCTAGAGGTGCAATTTCTATTTTTAAATGGGTTAAAATGTAAATAAAATAAGTATTAAAAAGCAAGTAATTACTTAAATTATGTTTTATAACTAGTAGAACGTGTAGATAAGAAACGTCCGTCACTTTGTTTGAAATTGACGGACTGTTATATAGGCATTTTCGTTTTTAGTGAATAAGAAGATATGTGGGTTTTTTCTCGAGGTTTCTTCCAAGAGTATTTTCATAGGTGTATAATATCATATATGTATTTATTGTGTTAAATACATGTATATATGTGTGTGTTAATGGGTTTAATTGAGTCGTTAACAGGTTGAACATTATTCGACATGAAATTTGATTAACAAGTAATAATGAATCGTGTTAAATCATTCATTAAGATAAAAAATTGGGTATAAAATTACTAATTTAAACTAGAATCAATATAACTTAAGACACGATGTTAACCCAAACCGAGCCATTAAAAGGCGTCACCACCCATTTAAACTTTACGGCTTGATTAAATTGAGGGGATGAAATGGAAAAAAAAAGGTTAATTAAGAGGAAAAAGAATGGAATATAATAAAAATGAATGGTTTTAATTTTATTAGTTTGAATAGTTAAAGATGAAAAAGAAATGAATGGAAAAAAAAATTAGTTTAATATATCATTAATAAATTATGATTAAATTTGAAAAATGGTATATATATATTTTCAATTTCCCAATCCTCTTAATATTAAAAAAAACAATATAAAATAAATAAGACTGTATTTGATGCGCATGATAAAAAAGCGGGATGTGACAACTTTGTCTTATTCCATGTTTAGTATTCGTCAGAATTAGATATTTGAATAAATTATTTATTCCACTTAAATTTTTTATCTCATAAGTAAAATGATTTTATTTTATTTAAATTAAATTAAATTAAATAATCTTATTTAACTCTATAATATGACGCACACCATATTAACAATTCCTTACGTTCTTCCAATTTTCTTTGCTCTTCCAATTTTCTTTGCGACCCTTAAACAAGTCTACTTTTACGTTCCATTCCCCCTCTGAGTGAAACGAACTGTTGGCGAAAAAATTGTTTACTCCAAAATCCTATAAACAGATATTTACTTGAGTGGGAAAGGGAAAAGTAAGAAAAAGAAAATATACGAACAGAAGCAACAATCACACACTTTCGTTTGTTCGTTCGAGGAAGGGTTTTTCCTTCCGCCTCTTCTCTCTATCTCTCTCTGCAGCCGCAGTCAGAAGAAGAAGAAACAACAAAACCCCATTCATTCATTCTTTAACCCACAGTCGTTGCGATTCGTAAAAAAGCTCCAGAAAAGCCACTTCAATGGCTACCCTAATTCCTCCAGCGCAACCCACTGCTACAAAGCCGGCCGAGATCGAACCCAAGAAAGTCGTAGATTATATGGACCTTCCTTGCCCTATTCCTTATGAAGAAATCCATCGCGAAGCTCTCAGTTAGTACCGCTTTCAATCAATCTCACTTTCTCATTTGTTTTCCTATTCCTTTATTTACTTACTACTTTTAGATTTTTTTTATTTAGGTTTTAAAGAATGTGTAATTTAATCGCAGCGTTAAAACCCTAATTAATGTCCAATTGTCCACTGATATTGCACTTTCGGACACATCGTCAGTAGACACTGGATTTGTTATCCAAGTATAAGTTTTTATTCTGTATTGAGTCATTTGCTATGTATTTGTTATCCAATTATAAGTTTTTTTCTTCTTCTTTTGTTACGTATTGAGTAATTTGCAATGTATTGCTGTCCAAGTATAAGATTCTTATTCCGTATAGACTAAATTTGTTATGTATTTGTTATCAAAGTTTAAGTTATTTATTCCGTTTTGACTAATTTGCAATGTATTTGCTATCTAAGCTTAAAATTTTTGTTCCATATTGACTAATTTCCAAGGTATTGTTATCCAGGCATAAGTTTTTTGTTCCGCATTGAGTAATTTGCAATGTTGACATATAAGGTCAAAGGAACTATGATTAGTGGAAAAAGGAATATACTTTAGTTTCTTTTTATGAATTTGCCTTTCAAGATCCAAAGTAAATTTCCCTTATTTTTTGTTGTTTGTTTCTTCTAATTGCAAGAAATCTTTGTTTCAACATTCTTTTTTCTTGTACTTTTTGAGGAGGATGAAGGAAGGTCAAATAGAGGAATGTGAGGTTGCAGATTAAATTGTATTCACATCGAAATTGTTTAGGTTTCATATTGTTGTTATCAGTAAAGCTTATATTATATATTGCTAGCAGCACAAAGGCATTGCAATTTATTGAACATTTAGAGGTGATGCTCACGAGGAAGGGACAAGAAGTTAAAATACTTTATTAGAAGATTTTGCCATTTGTGTGCTTTAGCATGTTGATTGTTCTTGTATTGTTTGCAGTGTCCTTAAAACCAGAGCTTTTTGAGGGGATGCGCTTCGATTTTACCAAAGGTCTTAATCAAAGGTTTTCGCTTAGTCACAGGTAAGTTGCAAATTTTAAATCTCCTTTTATGTGTTGTATCTGTTGCCTTCATATTGATTTTGATGAATATACATTCTCTTAACCATTCGTCAGTGTCTTCATGGGGCCTACTGAAATTCCTTCTCAATCTGCCGAAACAATCAAGATTCCTACTGCACACTATGAGTTTGGTGCCAACTTTATTGATCCAAAGGTATATGCACTTGTAGTCTCTACCCACCTTTGGAAGTTGGAATTGATTTATTCTTATTGACTTTTATATTTTGATCTTACTATGGTATATGGGAGCATCAATGTGTGTTTTGCAGTTGATGCTTTTTGGAAGGGTATTGACAGATGGGAGGTTGAATGCAAGACTGAAGTGCGATTTGTCTGAAAATCTTACTTTGAAGGGCAATGCTCAAGTAAATAATGATGTCAAATTGGTGATATACATTTTCCTTACGAATTCATGATGGAGCTAATCGAGGAACTTGTCTTCTTTTATTTTCCAGCTTACAAACGAACCACATATGTCGCATGGCATGGTCAATTTTGATTACAAGGTACTATTATTTATTTTAACATTTTGCTCATACATAGATGCATGTAATTCAAAATGTTTTAGACTTACTTGCATATACATTAATACTTTGTATGGACTTAAGAGGAAGGACATTAATCTTCAGCATTCAGTAGACTTAAAATGTGTTCTCTTTTGGTCATTAAATGCGTCTAATGGTTAAAAAGATCGTCCTTCCGATTTAGGCCTTTATTATAGGTACTTCTCATGTATATTTATGTGATATAGGAAGGATAGTGTTGAGTCGTCCTCCGAAACATTGGGTCGGACATAACTAACCACCATTGCTGACCGCAGAAAAGTCACATCAAAATGGGATCCAAACTCTATACACAGTTTTAGTTAGTTTATCTTCCCCTGGAACTCTAACATTCTTTCCAAACCAAATATATATATAAATAGATATATGTCACTCAATTACATCATGTGTCTGAATATAATAATGTGTTACATTCATTACAAAAATTGACAACAGGTGCATATAGACAGAAGATGGGTGCCGTAGGCATGACAGGTGTCATAGGAAAGAATGTACGGGTAAAAAATGCAATATGTCATCGGCACTGGCATTGGCTATTATATATAGTTTTCCTATAAATCTCCACAAAGAGAGAAATTTTGTTGATAAAGACTAACAACAGTAAACAGGGGTAAAAGAAAAGGCCAGTAACAACTAAATGCATTCAAAAAGGATAAATTTTAGTGTAAAACGTAGTAGCCTAGCTGGGGAGGGAGATTCTCCAGCTCCGCTCCTTGTTATATATATATAGTTGAAAATAGAGTGGAATACTACACTTCAAAATCAAGCCCAAAAAACGATCCTTTTGAAAGGTCCTACTTTCTTGACCCATTAAAGCCATGCAAGTGACCTTTTGAAATAGAAAAGATCCTCAATAAAGGCGAAAGGTTGCTTACTAAGTAATATAAGGCAAGAAGCAACAGATTGAGCTTGGCTAGAACCACTCGTGCAAGTTTCCCCGAATGTGGCTTGTCCGTGCTTTCCAAGGCGCTGCCTGTGACTCATCATGGGAGAAGAGAGCAGAACTGCACACTTTCGTGTTCAGAGCATTATCCAAGTGAGTGGGCAGCGCCTACCAAGCAAAGCTTTCTTGAAAAGGTTTGGCTTGTTCCTTTTTGGCGCCCATGGAGCTGTTACAGTTGTCGGTGAACTCGCCTTGATATTATGTAGTATACATATATAGATTATTCATTTACTTTAAAAAATGTAAGACGTGGTTGTTGCATCATGCGTACATTTCACATTTCACAAAGTATGGTAAATTCAGGTTTGTTCATGCCGGTTCTGTAAAATACTTTATTGTTGATAATTTGAACTATTTTATATTGTTGATAGAATATTCATTTACTTTAAAAAATGTAAGACATGGTTGTTACATCATGCATACATTTCACATTTCACGAAGTATGGTAAATTCAAGTTTGTTCATGCAGGTTCTGTAAAATACTTTATTGTTGATAATTTGAACTCTTTTATATTGATTTACACAGGGTACAGATTATAGGACTCAATTTCAACTAGGAAACGGTGCTTTATTTGGAGCAAGTTACATACAGGTAAAAAATATGGCTTTCTTTTTGAAACTATAGGAACCTACATAACTGCACGTATTATGCCAGCTATTAAGAGCTTTATTCTATTCATGTTATAACAAACATAAGATTTAGTAAGAACTCCCCTTGACTTCTCTGTATATCTCTACTTTATAGTGATTAAAAATGGATTTTCATGGCTTCTTACTATCTATTCTTTGACCTTTAGTAATCTATATTCTGTATCAATTCTAATTTTTATTGAGAAAACTGAAACTGCATATTTGTTGCAGAGTGTGACCCCATCTCTGTCTTTGGGAGGTGAAGTATTCTGGGCTGGTCAGCATCGAAAATCTGGTATTGGCTATGCTGCTCGATACAACACAGATAAGATGGTAACATTTCTTGGATTTTGTGCTATGTCACTATATATAATTTGTATATTTTACTTCCCTGGTTTTTATCTACTTTTTTTACATCATTCGAACTTTTTTGTGGATTAGTAAATATTAGGTACTACTGCAGTATGAGGCCGTTTAGCTGTTGACTATCCTGCTTTCCTTTGGTTGGCAAAGTATCTTATTGTGTTCCCTTTTTGGTTCCTTGTCACGTTTTCAAAGTTGAAAGTGATGAGCTGCGTGAGTAGAATTAATCGTTTGGGATGTAATCACTGTAGCTAGTAAAAATAATTCTTATTCTTGACCATTTTAACGCTGGGAAGTAGGGATTATTATTTGTTTCAACATTTCAAACAAGGAATTGTGTCATTTTGCCCGGAACTGAAACAGATATATGGAGTGAAAGAATTAGACAAACGAGCCTTACGAAAAACTGCGCCTTTGATTCATGAGTACAAGAGAAGCCTTTGAACTTTGAAGTAGCATTTCTTCATAGTTTAAAATTGTTTATTAACTGCTACCTCTGTAAATTTAGCAGAAATTATTGTCCGTAAAAGTTTGACATCGTGTTGAGGGTTTGCTCGTTTAGAAGTTGAGCTCAAACTTTTGGTTTTTTTAGGTAGAGAATGACCTAAGTAATGGTTCAATCATTTGCATCCTTACAGCGCAATGGGCTTCTACCAGTTCTGATGTATAAAAAACTGAAAATTCCATTTCATAACCTTTTTCTACTTTAGTATTTTTTGAATATCGTATCCTATTTATTTATGTCATCTTTAAATCTTAAAGGCCTTTTTTCCAAATACATTACATATACGAGTCATTATTTTTTTGTTTGATATATATATACAGCCAGGTTTTAAAGAGGGATCCCTTTAGAGTCTTGCTCTCTCTCTCTCTATATATATATATATTCATTTTAACATTTTCACTTTGCCTTGGTGTGGGAGCAGGGTTACATTTTAATTATTGAGGGCTACGATTGATGGAATCATGGAATGTCTTTTTGGTGGTTGTACTCGGCACTTTTTCACGCGAAGTAAAGCAAACTTGATCGTTTTGTGTGCAGGTTGCCACAGGTCAAGTTGCTAGCACTGGAATGGTTGCCCTGAGCTATGTTCAGAAAGTGTCTGAAAAGGTGACAAACTGAACCCGAATTCTTTAATGATCTGTATTGATTTGTAATTCGCACGCATATTTCTTACATGTTTTTTTCTTCCATATAGGTTTCTCTTGCAGCAGATTTCATGTACAATTACTTGTCCAGAGATGTTACTTCAAGTTTTGGTTATGATTACATCCTTCGTCAGGTAACCTTTTAATGTTGTTAAATTTTTAAGCTCCATTAAAATTATTTGCATGCTTTGAAATGTATATATTACGTCAGCACTATAATGCATACAAATTCTATTAGTATGATATTTTCATACCGTAGTTTATATTTAGCTTGTGGTGAGATCTTGTCGTGAGAGGAATGGACATATTTTAGTAAAAATAACTTTAGTCCAATTACCTAAGAAAGAATCATTGAGCTGTAATAACTGTCGTTAACCTTTTATGTCTTTATAGTCACGTCTTAGAGGGAAGATTGACTCAAATGGCTGCACGTCTGCTTTTTTGGAAGAGCGATTAAATATGGGTCTTAACTTTATTCTTTCAGCAGAGGTGAGAACGACAATTATGAATTCATTTTTTATTTTTTGGTGCGTTGATTGGCTTTATTTTCTGGGTGAAAGATTTATTTTTTTTGACTTTTTGGTGTTTGATTGCACCAAATTTTCACCTAGATTCCAGGTTTTGGCTTTGGAGAGCTTTTCCATTTTTTTCTTTGGGTGGAGTGGAATTGAATTCCATGGATTTGTGCTACTCGTACTTTTACCTTGGAATTGATTTCCCTGGAATTATTAGACCATCAAACCCACCAAAATTGAAGGAGATATTTTCCAACTTTCCATGGCAAACTTGGGCAATTAAGGCTCTGTTTGATAGCAACATAGAAAAAGATGGAAAAAACAATTGATTTGTGCGAGAAGTTGGAAAATAAGTTGAGGCATGTGGTGAGATTAACTCAATACTTTTTGCCTTTTTCCATGGAAAAAATTTATTTGGAGGGAGTGGAAGAAAAAAAAATTCACAAAAGATGAAGAAGGATGGGGGACATATGCTCATTAAATTGTTGAGCATATGAGATGGAGAACATCTCACCATATGTCTTAACTTATTTTTCAACTTCTCACACAAATTAGTTGTTTTTTCTTTAGTTTTCTATGTTGCTATCAAATGAAGCGCAAGCGTTCAGTTGATTGCCAATGTTGGAAAATGATAGGAAAACAAGTAATTTTTATGACAACTAGGAAAGAGAAGTGATTCTGTGAGATTTTCCATCTTATCCTCATATTTTTATGGATTTTTTTTTCTAAACCCACTCTTTGAAGAATTAGAATTCCATTGGAAAATTGAAGAGCAATGCTTGACTAACCATTTTCAAGAATCAGTTATTGATGCTGAACACCATGATGCGTTGTACATTCTCAGAAATTACAACTCATCAATGCACCGGATATGATTATCCATTTATCTGGTTGGTATGACCCTGTGAGAACATTGTTTTTCTAATGCATGCAAAATGCAGCTTTGGTGTCCCGATTCGCAATAGGACTGAATCCTTTCTCTTTCCTAGTTTGTATTTTAGGTTTTCATATTTTAACGAGTTCTAAATTTGTATATTGCAGATAGATCACGTGAAGAAAGACTACAAGTTTGGCTTTGGTTTGACAGTAGGAGAATAGAAATTGAGGGCTCTCTTGCTGTTTCCAGTTTTATTTAAGCTCATTGATGTGGGCAATTCAACATGTTTTGGGGTTTATTTATTTTTCTTTCGATGGAGTTGTAGAAGAATCAATTTTGTAATTTCTTGCTGGGTGACATTATTTTTCTGTTGGGGCATTGGCGCTCCAAGTGTAGCAGAGCATATCCAGATAGCAAAATATTTTGCATTTTAGAGGGCAGTTATTTAGTTTATAAAGCTGTAGAATCGATTATAATTCGGACATGAGATATTCCTTAATAATTCCGATATGCGCAATTCATTGCAACTTCAAAAAACAGTGCTCTGGCAGCAACTCTTTGATATTAAGTGTTCATTTGATTTGAGCTTTCATGTTTTTAAGAAAATACATTGTAGATATGCATATAAAGTATCATAATTCTTGCCAGTCCAAGAAGTTTACATTTGAAACTTGAAATTTAGAACAACAAAAAAGTCTTAAGGAATTTATATTTGTTGTTAATACTATTCTAGGGGTTCTATCTTAACTTCACGTTTTGATTCGTTAATAATTGCTACTTTGATTTGTTAATAATTGTGTTTCTGTTATTTTAACTTATTGGCCAATTCGAGACATTTGAAAAAGAAGAGTAGTCATTTTGTTGTTTTTAAATTGAGTAAAAAAAAGCTAATTTGAGAATAATAATTAGTAATCATGGTTTTGAAGTTAATTAGAAATCCATCATATAGCAGTTCTGTTGAGATTTGTATATTCTATTTATAGTATGTGCATATTTAGGATATATTTAGAGAATTTTTATTATAAGAAAACCCTTTAATATACTAGGTTTCTCTCTTGTACATATATATCTTGTACCTTTTTAGTCAATGATACAACATAATTCTCACATTTTCACATAGTATTAAAGGAATTTTTTTCGTGAGAAATTCCTGCTGTGTATCAATTCCAACAGTGTAGAACCCTAGCAGCTCCTAAACCCCAACCGCAATCCATCTTTTCTTCTATAACACATCCAATAACTTTCCATTGCATCACACCAACCGCACAGAGGTGGTTGAAATCCCTAGATGACGCCATGCCAGAAAAATCAGTCGAAAATTCCAGCCCACGCGCCACCACTGCTCTGCGTGTGAAATCCACGCGCCGACGATAACCACTGCACGTCTATTCCGCACACTAGTCTGACTCGTCTCACTATTCCACACACTATTCCAGGCTTGGTTTGGTATTTTTCAATCCGAAATCGCTCATTTTGTTTGCTTTGGTTCGGGATTGTTAAGGGTTTGTGTTTGGTTAACACTGTTAAGGGTTTAATTCTCTGCCTAAAATTTTCAAATTATTTTTTGGGTTGTTTCTTGCTGGTATTCACATTGTTCTGGTATTTCTTCTGCCTTTACTTGTGTTTATTCCTAATGGTTGCTCAAAGTACTGTTTTACCTAATAAATCCCTCATCAATTTCACAAATACAACCATTATCTGCCTCGGTAGAATTATGGTTTGTCGGTCAGGGTTTTTGAAGAACATTTACACAAATAGGTTATTGATATCACTGAAAAAGACCGTCCACAATGGAAACAGATCGATGTATTTTTATGCAATATCCTCTGGCAGTCTTATTGACCGCGCTATTGTGAATCAATACCAACCGTATCGTACTTGTTATGAAGTATGGCAAAAGGCTAAGAGACTCTATTCAAATGAAATTAATCGCCTCTATACTGTTGTCTCTCATATGAAGACGATTAAAAGGCATAATCATGATATGCAAGAGTCTTTGGGCCAAATTGAAACTCTTCAGCAAGAGTTTAATGAAATGATGCCTCTCTCAACTTGATATTGTGCAACAAGAGGCAGATCGTGGCAAATTATTTATGGTTCTTGCACTAGCCGACCTACTTACCGAACTCGATTATGTTCGTAATCAAATTCTGGCCAATCCTGGGGTTCCTACCATGGATACGATATTTGAGCAGTTAATTTACATCTCTGTGCCTCTAAGCATCTCTAGCGACTCTACTGCTTCAATTGATTCTGCCATCTTGGCCTCTCAAGTGACTCATCGGAGAGATGGCAACGACAAGCAGAGAAGTCGTAATCCCTCTCGTCTTAAGTGTACTACTTGCGATACTCTGAGTCATACTTGTAGATCGCTGCTACAAACTTCATGGTTATCCATCTAAGGTGGCAAACCTTTCACAATATGATAATATAACTGTTACTAGTGCTGAGTATGCCGAATTTCAGAAGTTTCGAGAAAGTAAACAATCATCAGCCATAGCCTTCGCCAGCTAAACTAGTAATCACGTTGCCTGCATTTCTCAATTATCCTCTCTTGGACCATGGGTCCTTGATTCTGGAGCATCCGATCATATGTCTGGTAACAAAGATCTATTATCCCGTATTACTTATTCTAATACATTACCTACTGTTACCTTGGCTAATGGCTCACAAACTAAAGTGAGAGGAATTGGACAAGCCACTCACTTGCAGTCTCTATCTTTAGATTATATACTTTTTATACCAAACTGTCCTTTTAATTTAATTTCCATTAGCAAATTGACTCAAACATTACCCTATTTTGTTACCTTTGTTGCAGATTCAAGTTTTTGTGCAGGACCGGAACATTGGGAGGACGATTGGAGTAGGACGTGAGTACCGTGGATTATACTACCTCACCCCACCCCCATCCCCTGTTGCTTATGTTGCCGTTGATTCTCCAGCCATTTTTCATCAACGTTTGGGACATCATAGTCTTTAGAAATTGCAAAAGAGGGAGTCGAGCCATACGAGTCTAGTGTCTTTAGAGTGTGAGTTTTTTCAATTAGGAAAGCATGTTCGAAGTCCTTTTTTCCATTCATGTCAATAAACAAGCAGAGTCTCCATTTTCTTTAGTTCATTCAGATGTATGGGGTCCTAGTCGTGTTAAATCAACTTTCGGTTATCAATATTTTGTTACGTTTGTTGATGATTTTTCTCGATGTACTTGTTTATTGCTAAAAAACATTGTTATGAACTTTTTTCCATCTTTCAAACGTTTTGCTCAGAAATTAAAACCCAATTTGGCACCACTATTCGCACATTCTGCAGTGACAATGCACGAGAATATTTCTCCACCCCTTTCCAATCTTTTATGACTTCTCAGGGCATTCTCCATTAATCCTCGATCGTGTGCTCATACTCCTCAACAAAATGGAGTAGCATAGCGAAAAAATAGACACCTAATTGAAACTGCTTGTGCTCTTCTTATTCATAATCATGTTCCGCAATGTTTTTGGGGAGACACAGTTCTCACAGCTTGCTATTTAATCAATAAAATGCCATCCTCAACTATAGACAATCAGGTCCCTTATTCTCTATTATTTCCCACCCAGCCTCTTTATCCCGTTCATCCTTGTGTCTTTAGTTGCACTTGTTTTGTTCATGACCTTACTCCGGGAAAAGATAAATCGCATGCCAAATCTCTCAAATATGTCTTTTTGGGGTATTCTCGCTTAAAAAAAGGTTATCGATGTTTCTCACTGGATCTTAGACGCTACCTCATTTCCTCATATGTCACCTTCTTTGAGACAACTTCTTTCTTTTCCTCTGTAGAGCGTACTGCATCTCCTCTTGATAGTGAGCCCTCCTTATCAGCCTCTAGTCCTGTTCCACAAATTGTGTGCTCCCCTGACCTTGTGGTTCCTACTGTAGTCCTATCATTTCCTCTCATCACCTACACTCACCGGCCTCGTCCCATCTCTGTTGAGAACCCCACTACTGAACCTACCACTGAGTTTATATCTGCGCCCATAACTCCATCACTTGATCCACTGGCTTCATCCCCTACTCCGGTTATCCCTCCAGTTCTGGCTCCTGACCTATATCTTTCCATTGCCGAACGCAAAGGTATTCGTTCCACTTGAAACCCTCATCTCATTTATAATTTTATGAGTTATCATCATTTATCTCCATAGTATATTCCCTTTGTATTGTCTTTGTCCTCCTGTTTCTACACCTAAAAATGTAGGGGCAGCTATTTCTGATCCGAGTTGGCGTCAGGCAATGGTTAATAAGATGTCAGCATTACATTCAAGTAACACATGGGATCTAGTGCCCCTCCCTCCTGGTAAAACCACGGTTGGTTGTCGTTATGGTTTACACTGTCAAAGTTGGGCTCGATAGGAATGCTGATCGACTGAAAGCCCGGCTCGTTGCAAAGGGATATACCCAGATCTATAGGCTTGATTATGGTGATACGTTATCCCCCGTTGCTAAGATGTCCTTTATTAGCTTATTTTTCTCTATGGCGGCCATTCACCACTTGCCCCTTTATCAATTGGATATCAAGAATGCTTTTCTGCATGGCAAATTATAGGAAGAGGTTTATATGGAGCAACCGCCTGGGTTTATTGCTCAGGGGGAATCTAATCTGGTGTGTCACCTTCGTTATTCTCTTTATGGTCTAAAGTAATCTCTATGGGTGTGGTTTGGACGTTTTAGTTCGGTTGTCTTTCAGTTTGGTATGCTCATAGTGAGGCTTGATCACTCGATGTTTTACTCTCATTCATCTTCTGACAAATGCATCTACTTAGTCGTTTATGTGGATGACATCGTTATTACGGGAAATGATCAAGAGGACATACAGAGACTCAAGCAACATCTATTTCACCACTTTCATACTAAAGATCTGGGAAAACTCAAATACTTTCTGGGAATAAAAGTTGCTCAATCCCGACAAGGTATTCTCATCTCTTAAGGGAAGTATGCCTTAGATATCTTAGAAGAAACTGGCATGACAAATTGTAAACCGGTAGAGACTCCGATCGATAAAAATGTCAAACTCTTACCTAATCATGGGGGAGCCGTTATTATACCCTAGTAAGTATCAGGAGACTCGTTGGAAAACTCAACAACTTTCACCATGACACATCCTGATATTGCGTTCTCGATGAGTGTACTTGGTCAATTCCTAAATGCCCCGTGTGATAGTCATTGGGATGCATCTGTTCGTATTTTAAAATACATAAAAAAGGCAACAAGAAAAAGGTCTTCTTTATGAAAGTAAAGGCCACACTGAGGTCGTTGGCTACTCCGATACTGATTGGGCAAGCTACCCACATGATAGACATTCGACCAGTGGATATTGTATCTTTGTTGGAGGAAATTTGATCTCATAGAAAAACAATAAACAATCAGTTGTTTCTTTATCCACCGCTGAGGCGGAATATCGAGCAATGGCCAAAGCAACATGTGAGCTCATTTGGATGAAACAATTATTACAGGAGCTGAAGTTCGTAAAGATTCAACAAATAAAATTAATGTGCGATAACCAAGCAACTCTCCACATTGCCTCCAATTCAGTCTTTCATGAGAGGACTAAATATATCGAGATTGACTGTAACTTTATTAGAGAGAAAATTCTTTCAGGGAAAAAAACGACAAGCTACGTGAAATCGAATGATCAACTAGTTGATATCTTTACAAAATCTCTCAGTAGCCCTCGAGTCGATTACATTTGTAACAAGCTTGGAACCTACAACTTGTACGCTCCAACTTGAGGGGGAGTGTTGAGATTTGTATATTCTATTTATAGCATGTGTATATTTAGGATATATTTAGAGAATCCTTATTAGAAGAAAATTCCTTAATATACTAGGTCTCTCTTTTGTATATATATCTTGTACCTTTCTACTCAATGATACAACATAATTCTCACATTCTCACAAAGTTAATAAGCAGGAAAATTATCCACTTCGTATAAGAAAGACTCACTATATATTACAAGATTGAAGATATATAATTTGTTCACAATTAAACGTAATTCTTTAACAAAATATCAAAAGCAAATATGTGAATTATGCGAGTGAAATAACAATTATTGTCCGTCAATGTGTGCATTTCTGGCCATTTAATACCATATATATATAGCTACAATTAAAGAGGAATTCTCTCATTTTAATAGAAAAATGATACGCAATTGGAAAGGTAAATAGATTAATATTTTTATGAAATTTTGTAAAGATGATCTATATATTGAATATATTGCACCAAAAAAAAAATATTGAATATACCACTTTCACCAAATTTTATAAAAATATTCAACCTAGAAGTGGATGAAATGATTATCAAAAATTTTAATGCCCCAAAATGCACATATACATGGATTTTTCAATATGCTGACTTCTTGGTTCAACTTTTTTGTGAAAATTGGTGGAGGTAATATACTCCTTATATAGATCATCTATGCAATTTTTCATTAAAAAAATTCATCTATTTATCCCTTCAAATGAAAATTTATTCTTTTTATGAAAGTGAGATAATTTCTCTTTATAGCCTTGCTTATATATATATATATATAAATCCAAAATTTATGAGAATACTTTTAACGCTTTATACATTTTTATCTAGGTGCAAAAAAAATTCTCCACGAACCACACGTGCCCTTTGTATTTTATATATTTCCAATTATAAGTCATGTTGCTTGACTTAATTAATAATGTATGGAGGCTTGTCACTTTAGCTAATTTAATCAAAAAAAATTTGCAAGCAGGGAAAATGCAGGAGGAATTGAAGCAATCTATCACAAGGGCAGGTTTTCAATTACGAACGTACGCGCAGTTAGGCCTCGTTTGGTTCACGGAAGGGAAATCAATTCCTTTATCTTTTTTATGGAGGTGGAAAACTAAATTTCCTATCAAATTTCTTTTCTTTTGTTTGGTAAAGCATGAAAATTATTTAGATAAGGCTATTATTGTCTAAATTTTTTTGTAATAAATGCTTGAAAATCGCATGGAAAAATCAATCCCATGTGTTTTGAGAGGAATGGTTTTACGTTTTACTTTCCCTTCTCCCGGGAAAGTATTTCCGGAATTTGTGCTTATCAAGTAAAGAAAATGAACGACTTTCCTTTCCCAAGTACTAAAATCCCTGAAACAAATGAGGCCTTAGTTTTATAGCATATCCGATTGGTCATGGTCATGCATGAGGCGGCTGGCCTCTTTCTATTTTCTCGCCACGTGCAAGTTCGTTTCAACTGTATGGCATGCTCGTATAGATCAAAGATTTGAAAGTACGTACTGGCTTTGGTGCATGCACTACAGAAGATCGAGGACACCGTTATGATGATGTGCAATGCAGTGCACTCGGTATGATCTTTCTGCTTAATTTACATATACCAGTACTTAACATAAATATATATACACAATAATACTTTATTATGCACTTTTAAATGTAGTCTACCTCGATCAATGGCTTCAAAAAGCTCTCTATTATTGTGTGTAAAACCTCTCTATTATTGTGTATATATATATCTATTGCATATGCCTAAAATAAAAAACGCCCACCATGGGGCTCGAACCCATGACCACAAGGTTAAGAGCCTTGCGCTCTACCAACTGAGCTAGACGGGCCTATTGATATGTGTTCGTACGTATTAATAATATTTCGTATCATACAGGGACGGGGGAGTCAATACTTTAAAAACTTTTGACGTATAATAATTTCTATTCTATTATATTAAAACAGAAGTATATGTGAGCGATTATGACACTATTTTTTTTTAAATTTTCATTAATGCCCATGTAACCTACAAAATATAGAAGGTAATATTATAAAATCCACGTGCTTTCATAACTTTCATTCAAACTTCCATTGGTCTAGTATTATAGTACAAAAAGCTTCTTCATATAATAATTCCATTTAAAAATTGATAGTTTGCTGTCTAAGGATTGAAATTTTGAGAACTTAAATAGAGTAAAACCTTTCTATAGTAATAATATTGGGACAAAACAAATTTTTATTCGTTCACGGTTGACACTATTTTTTTTTAACTTATTTATCTTTAATAAAATTGTATCTATACACTTTACCTCAAAAGAGTCATAATGAAATCTACTAATTTCCATTCCTTTATTTAATATTTTAATCTCAAACTAAACTTTGTAAATACATACAATACACCAATGCAATTTCAACCAATTCAAGTTTGTGATATTTTGTGAATCCTTTCAAGAATTTTGACACAATTATGGATACGTGATTATTTGTTTCTCGCCGGTCCTTTTATCTTTGGATTTTTCAATTGTGAGTTGCTATAGTGCTATATTCATGGGATTTCATTTGGCATGCTGGCAATAAATTGGGCAATGAGGACTGGCAGTTCACTTTGCACTGCTATCTCACCTCTCTGATGGGCTAACTGCGTATGGTTTCTACTATTGCTACATGGCATATAGGGCATTCAGTGACTGATCTTTCTAATCTTAGAGGCACTGGTGTGCAGCACAAGACGCGTTGGGCCCCTCTTACTATCCCGATTCATTGACTTCCTCCTCAAGTTGGTGGGTGAAGCTGAACTTGGATGACATTGCTCAAGGTACCCCAGGTAGAGCGGGAGCTGGGGGCGTCTTTCGAGATCACAGGGGGTCTGTTATTAGTGCTTATTGTTTTGATTTGATTTTGGTACGACATTCTTTGCAAAGAGTTCGGCAGTTATTTATGGTATAGGGTATGCACATCAACTTGGTTAGCTAGCGTAGGCTTTGGATTGAGTTGTACCTTTAGCTATTATTCAATGTTTGCAGTCTTCTTCTTATCCGCCCATTGACGTGTTGCCACGAGGTGGCATAATTGCATGTTGCTTCTTTCTAGGATGTGTTTATAATATTGCTCCCACATTTAGGGGGAGGGAAACACAATTGTAGATCATATGTCGTTGATGGGGCTTGATTATCCGGTTCCAATTTGGTGAGATACGGCTCCTCCTCAGATAGCTTCTTTAGTGGGGTGTGACATGTCTTCACTTCTTACTTATAGATTTAGATTCTATTAGTTATGTGGATATTGTTTTTCTATTTTTCTTTTAGTAGTGGTTTTTATTTGGTTTGGCTTGTCTAGTTTTTGTGGGCTAATTTATAAAGCCCGTTGTTTGGATTTTGTTATGGTATTTGCGGTAATTTCAGGGAGGTTAGATCCATGTTTTCCTCTCCTTTCTTTTTATGCCACCGAGTCTGCATTTTTCAAACTTACTTTCTTTTTCGATATTTCTAAAATAACACTCTAGCACCTTAGATTTTTAGGGGTTGAGCTTCTTTAAAAAAAAAAATCAACCAATTCAAGTGGATATTTTTCCTCTCCCCTTTAGTAAAATAACAACACCACCTAACAACATTACTTATTTTTTTTGTATTACTGAAAATTATTACCACATTTCTTTTTTGCAAATTTCCTTAATACGGAAACAACAAAATTTATAACTTATTACAATGTGCAAATTGTTCCTGCATATAATTGACCTAAGTTAAGATTGACAAAAATTTTAATGACTAAAAGGAAATTACAAAGTTAAAGAAGTTTTACTAAAATGAAAAGGTACTCTTCTATTTGATAATTTATAAATAAGAGATGTTAACAGAATTCTCACCAGGACATGCCCCTAGCTTGCTTCCAATAACTTTTCCTTGTGTGTTAGTTACTACATAAAAAACGTTTATAGCAATAATACTATTAAAATTCTGCTTAGATTATATATTTTGTTAGGAAACTCATTCAGCAGACTTCACAAATATATCCTCTAATACTTAGTAATTATACAAACAAAACTTGTTTGTTACCAAATAGATTATGGTATTTAATTCTTGTTGAGCTACAACAGAATTGCGTGCTGAGCTTGTTTTTTTTTTTTTTTTAACAGAAAGGAAAATATTATATCATTAAAGAGGTATTAATTTTACCAGCCTTTCATTAGAGAAAAAAAAATGAAGCTCTTAAATTTCAATGCCCGTTACATCTTAATTTATTTAATATTTATTCATTAAATATTGGCCTTCACACAAAAACACTAATGGTTACGTTATCAATGGTCAGAATAAGCTTATCTCCCGATACCAAAGTTCTGAAAGCAATGCAACTGCTGACACGTACGTACCATATGCTATTATATTTTTTCATCAAATTATCCTAGTCAATAATGTTTTTTCATACAGAAAGTCAGTTCACAAACTGAAACTATTAGCTACTGGATTTATCAACATGCAGTTAAATGGTTTCAAATACTTTTTGCAAGATTTCAATTCTTGACCAATCAAATGAATTTTATGTATTAACTTTTTGTATCTTTCACTAGTCTATTCAAATTGTGGGACTGTACGTTGATGTTTCCTTTAGGGCAAATTTTTAAAAAAAAAGGTCATCAGGACTCGTTATTGGTTGGGCGGATAAGCGCATCAGGCACATTCTAGTGATCGATGAAAAAGGAATGATAGGAATGGTATCCATTGGAGTGGTGAGCGAGCATCGTGATGAGTTGAACCAATTGAACACGTTTATACAGGGCAGCTACTAGGTGGTGGTGATGATGATGACAACGATGATGACGATGACAATTAAGAAGAAAAATATAATCCTTTTTGCTGCTTTAAAAGAACCAGTAAGTACTTGTAAATATATATATATATATTATGTGTTTGACACCATGAGATGTTAAGTACACTCTAGCTAGATCATACGGCAAATGATGACTTAAAAAATGGTTGATATATAATAAGCAATTGAAGCTACTTGAGAGGCTTTGTTTTTTTCATTTTGGGTTTTGAAATTGAAGTGAATTGTGGTTTTAAGTTGCATGAGATTGAACCCTCCTCGAGAGTACCGAAAGAATGGAAATTGTGGATGGCTAAAATCTAATCCAACCTATTTAAAAAATGAATTAGCCTAGATTTGAGTGTTTGATAACCATAAAATGTGGATTAAGATAATAGACAATAATAGCAACAAGCAGAAAGGGAACTAGATTTATTTTGGGGTATGTTCCTCATGTTGCTTTAATTCCTAATTCGGTAACACATCCTCCCTTGTGTATAGATAATTTGGTAATTAGGATAATTCAGTAACACATCCTCCCAATACTTCCTCCGTCATAATTTAATTATTCACTATTTTATTTTTTGTTGTCCCAAAAATAATTATTCATTTTCTACATTTAACAGGTCATTAATTATAGTAGTTTTTATTATTTTTATTATTATCCTTTAAGCTCCTGCCACTTTCTTTATTTTGAGTCCCGCCACCTTTTTTTCATTGGGAGAAAAGTAAAGGACATTTTTGAAAATAAGTATTTTCTCTTGATGTAATTATTACGTCTCCTTAATTTTTAATTTTTCAAAGTGTGACAATTAAATTGGGACAGAGGGAGCAATACTTTTTCTTCGATTATTTTGTGTTTTTTTCTTTTTTAGCGGTGTGCTTGAATAAGTTCTCTAACTTTAAAATTGTCATTAAATCCTATATATATATAAGTTCGTAACCTGTACCAAATGCACTGCCAACCATTCAAGTAAAAAAATCTTTAATCTTAATCATAAAATTCTTTATCCCTTTATACATTTTAGGATTTAAAAACCATGATTCCTTATTATATAGATATATACATTAGATAATTCAAGTGTGTATTACTCCAAATAAATATGTTTATTTTAGTATAAATTTGCATACCAATACAATTACTTTAAGGGTTCATTTCGTTTGAGTTTTAAATCATTCCCGGCATACTTAATTCCATTCCAAAAGGATTTAATTAATGTTTGGTCCAAGTTTTGGACTAGGAATGTAGTATTTCTTCAAAATTATCCCTCTTGAATGGATGGGAATAGATGATTACTCTAGGTTTTTCCTACTAGATTTTCTCTTAAGATTTACTCTTAATACCAAAATATCATTTTTACTTACCAAGACAACGTTTTTTTTTGTTCATTTATATTCTCTTTAAAAGAAAAAATTTATTTATTTAATTTTCTTTAAAACTTACTGTTTCATTATTATTTTATTTTTATTATTAAATACATACAATGATTTTTTACACTTATTAACAATAAAAACTTAAATTTTACATTTGTAAAATTGTTATGACTTGTCTTTTAATCTTATAAAATGAAGAGCATTTTGGTAATTCACACATATTTTATTCATATTCTCATTTGAACCAAATATAGAGAAGTAATTTAACGTTCCAGGAAAGAAGAATTCCCGTCCGAACTAAAAATCGGTAAAGTATCCTAGATGTCAAGAGTAAAATTTTCCAGGAATCTAAGATGCTCATTCCGTTCCCTAAACTCAAACCAAATGATCCTTAAATCTTCTCTCCGAATTTTGAATATTCTAAATTTAAAGCTTCAAACATCTACCTAGTTTAATAAATATTTTTAAGGAAAACATCTAAAATCTAAGTCTAACATGAATTAAATAATTGACTATAATACCATTCATGTGCAAATACAACTTTCTGGGGAGATAAAAAAAATTATTTTTTGCACAAAAAATTTAAGATAATAAATAGTATAAGTAAGGCAATAAGTTTTTATGATTTTACGCAACTGTAGAGTATTAACTAGCCCAATAATTAAATTAAATATCATATGATAAAAGATCTTATGAATGCAAAGAAATAATAATACAATATAAGAATTGAATGACATTGAACAAAAAATTAATTGACAAAAATACAATCACAAATTAATTAATATTTAAGTTTAATCCATTTTCATCGTTTGTCTCACCAAAATATAAAAACTAAACAATGAATACTTTAATTCTGAAGAAAGGAAAAAAGAAAGAAAGAAATGAATGTTGATAACGTACACGAAAGTAAATTTGAAAATTATACACAACACAATGAAATAACTTTGAAAATGCAAATAGAATCAATTTACTGTTAAAGAAAAATTACACGTAGTATGCTATCGTCAAGATAAAATATATTTTAAGGCTTTTACTATGTAAATTATGTATTATGAGCTATATTAGACTTTCTTATAAATTCTATGTACTATTGTATTTATGTTCTATTTAAAGAATTTATCTAATAAAAACATTGATAGAATTTTATAATACTTTATCAACACGTTCAGAACTAATAACTCTAAAAGAAAAAAAAACCTTGCCGCCAGTTACCATTAACACAGATCTTCTCTTTCGTGGCTCAACTTTGAAGATCCAAGGAGTTTAAAAAATCCTATCAAGTATCAACAACCTACGGTTCTTCATCATTAACAGGTAGGTCCCTACTGCAATTTTTTCTCTTTTTGTACTTCAATGGGTTTCATAATAACTTGCCTTTTATCTAGCCCTTGTACTATATAATATATATATATCAACATAACTGATGCTGTTTAGTTGTACTTCATATCTTCTAGCATTTATGGCAAGGTCATGGATCCCATCTATATATACAATGCATTCTGTATGTATTTCATATAATATTTTTATTAAAATAATTCCAAAATCATTTACATATGTACACTATCACTGCATTTAACCTATTATTGCTCTGTTTTTTTTTTATCATAAAACTGTTTTATACAAATAATATATAAGGTAGAATTACTATTGTGTTCGATTTATGTATTATATGAATCTGTTTTTAAACTTGCAAAGTTTAAATTATACCTATCTATAAACTACCTTCTACATAATTTAAATTTATCATAAAGTTTAAGAAAATTATAAATACTATATCATCAAAATCACCATCTTCACTAGAAAACTCTTTATATACATATATATATATATACTACTCATTAATTAATTAATTTTTTTAAAAAAATTCATTAATTTATTGCACACATGAACAACTTTAAAGATATATATATTTGTTTTGAATGTCTTGTCCTGAGCATAAAGTGTGAGTTTTTTTTCAATTTTTTAATTTTTTTGCTATGATCAGATCATATACATGTATTGTTTGTTTGTCATTATCAAAAATCATCATGCACAGCGCAAGTTTTTTTTTCCTCTCTTTTCTCCTATGCACGGTTTCCAATTAGCAAAAACAACACAATATTATTTCTTCTCCCTTTTATTTTTATCAAGCAAAACAACCAAAACCCTTAAATCTTTAGTATATGTTGTTATCGAGAAGCGTGCACGGCTTTCAAGGAGTTTCAGAATTTTTATTATTTTTAGCTTCTTTTCTCTTTCGTTGAAAACAATTTAATTTAATTTTGGAGTGGACTTCTTTATACCATTAATTTAAAATTATTAATATTTTTTTTCTTCTTATTTGCCGAGTACATTCTTTTTTTCTTGGTCTTTTATTATTGATTAATTTTTGGTTTCTAACAATATATATATATATATATCTTTATTAATTAGGTATATGACAACCAAGAGATATATTACGTTTTCTTCTATATTATTTTCATTACTTGCCTAATTGCTATAGTTGTGGTCAATTAACATGCTAAGAAAATTTAAATATAACTTATATAATTGTATTTCTCACAATTACTTATATTGTCAATTATTTTATTTAGTATGTTATAAATTCAAAGTTTCTTAATAATAAAAGTTTATGCATATTATGATTATTATGATAAAGTATTTTCATATAGCATCAAAAAATGTGACCATCTTGGTTTTAAAATCTAATTCATAATCCTAGAAAATAACTAACATGAATGTACTCATAACTACGTAATATTTTCTCCATTATTTATTAAGGTGGTCGACCCAACTCGACCCGAATTTGACATTTTGAACTCAGAGGAACTTGAGTACCATCGGTGGGTTTCTGATTTAAAAACCGCCTTTGTGGCTAAAGAATACTCTACCACACTTACTGACCCCAAAGACCCAACAGACAATGGGCCGTCTGACAAGGTGAAAGCAAATGCATTAATGTTTCTAAGGAAACATATTGATCCCAGCCTACGTTAGGAGTACCTTCAGTTGAAGACACCTAAAGAACTATGGGATGCCCTTAAGGAACGTTTTGGGAACATTCATGACACTTTGCTCCTAAATTGACCGTTTAGTGGAATGAAATTCGCTTACTTGACTATAAAAAGGTTAACGACTTCAACAAGGACATGCTGCACCTAAAGGCACGTCTCAATTTATGTGGAAAGGATCTCACAGAAGATGATATGATTCAAAAGACTATTTTCACTTTTCCTACTTCAGCACTTATACTAGCGAACCAGTATAGGCTCGAGTACGATAACAAAATAATCACAACATTCAATAAGTTGATCAATCTACTACAAGTGGCTGAAAGGCATAATGAGGTTCTTTTAAATAACAATGCCAATCTTATCAAGACAAAGAAAATTCTTGAGGCTAATTACGGTAAGATGAACAGTGGAAAAAATTCCAATGCAAAGGGGGTTGGACGTGCTTATCCCTACCCACGTAGCAACAATGCACAACGTGGAAAATGACGCGGGAGTCGTGGTGCGGATCGTTAAGGCTCTTCCAAAGTATGAAGAAAAAATGGTGTAACTAGACCTAATGGTCAAGGAAATAAGATGAAAAATGCATCTAACAACCCTCTGGTCAAAAAGAAAATAGTTGGCGATAAGCCATGTCAAAAAGAAAAGGACGCGGGAGTTGTGGTGCGGATCGTTAAGGCTCTTCCAAAGTATGAAGAAAAAATGGTGTAACTAGACCTAATGGTCAAGGAAATAAGATGAAAAATGCATCTAACAACCCTCTGGTCAAAAAGAAAATAGTTGGCGATAAGCCATATTATAAGTGTGGAGTTGCTGGACACTGGAACAAGAACTTCTTTACAAGTGCTAAAGTAGTAGCGAGTTATAAGAGATATTGAGAGTCTAAAGAACAAGAATCTCATTTTATGAATGAAGAAGATAATGACGCTGATATTAACTTCACAATCGCAGACTTTAGTGATAAGAAGGAATTTGCTCAGTCAATGGATGCACTCGATTTTGACTGATCTACTTTATTCACTTCATTTTTTTTAAAAATAGTTGAACAAGCATATTGCCTAGTTTTTAATTAGGCAATGGTTTTGTCTTAAAGTTTATGATTGATTGAATGGATGGATTAGATTTCTGAACAAGATATTGGATTGATTATCATTGATTTTATTAATTAAATTTCGAACTTTATTCTAATGTATTTGGTATGTTCAATTTTTTTTGTTCATGGTTCGGAATCTATACTCGATTTTATTACTGTAAAAATGAATCGATGATAACTTTAATAATTGATTGATAGTGAAAATACTATAGCCATCAACGAAATAGGCAATTAATAACCTATAATACCTATGTGACTATGATGATTAAATCATCATAAGAGCGAAGCACTGCTCAACCATTTTGTTAGTAAAATGGTGTTTGAAGTCATATACGCTCTATATGCACCTAAAGCGACCCGAACTTTGTTAATGATATACATACCAACAGTAATCATATAAAAATTAAATGTATGAATGGAACAAAAATATATTTATTTTACCTCTAAATAAATATGTAAAGAAACGCATTTTAAAGAAACTTATGAGTCATTCTAGTGGAATGTACCCCACTAAGATAAGGATTATCAAATCATATGATGTCACCAATAATGCACCATTGAACATAAACTCATACAGGCTTTGGCATGCTTGCCTAGTGCACCTTGGTCATGATGACCCATACGTTAAAGTACTTACACAGATATCCCTTATTTTAAGTGACAAATAAATGGGATAAAAATTCAACACATTACAACGTGTTGATACTAGTAATGCTCAAAAATAATTCTTGATTTTTGAAGTATTGAAAGTCATATCCCCCTTCCTATTATACCTAATTAACCATGTCAAAAGAACGACACTCCATTCTTCAAATCCTGCCTTTTAGTAAAAATAGGATCGAGATCTCCTTATGCTAAAGATACAAAATAAAATATCCCATTTTTACAATATATATTTGTAGATAAATCCATCCAGAGTGCGGAACCATTCAAAGTAATTTACGAATCTGGTGGATAATTCGATATTCTGGTCACATGTCGAATAATTGTCTACAAGAAATGTTGCATTTACAAACCTCTTAGCATATATTATACGCTTAAGGGCTCACCACCCTGATTACTGTATCATGTCTATAAGACTCGATAAAGCTGGAGAGTTTACATGAAAAGTACTTAATGATCATTGTATAAAATCGAAATAAAGAATCACATTCTCCATGTGCATACGCAAAAAGGTCTCACAAAAGCGACCATCAAAAGGATATAGATAGTAGATAGGGCATTGGTTATAGGCACTATATTGCCTATATATGTCAGGAATTTATGCAATATTGCACGCAACTTTATTTATTTGTTTTTAGGTCCAATATTAGACAACTATTATATGCATATCAGTTGGTAACTAGATATTAGCCTGATATTTTACGCATATGTGTCGATTGCGCCCCCACAGCGCACCAAACTAAGCTCGCTCAAATAATTAAGTATTAACGCTGGATATGAATTCTCAACGATAATTCGCTATTTGAAATTATTGTCAGGTGATCTCTTTACCGCTAAGAATTGCGGATTGTCACTTTGATGAGATAGTCTTCCCGTCATTAGGGGGAGATAGAAAAAGAAATTTTCAAGGGAACGAAAGGAATTATCGTGGTCCCACTCTGTCTCATCTTGATTCCCACATACATCACAATGTATAGTGAAGTGAAAAAGAATAATTGATTTTTAAAATGTAACAGATTTGATGCCTGATACATTTACTGATATCAAAAGTGACTAGATCAAACATACTAGCTGCAATATGCCTACAAGGTTGAAAGTCTCCAACAAGGGGTACAGTGTCGCAGAAAGAGACGCTGCAACCACACTTAGTGGAGGTATGGTTGAGGCCATGGCTCCTCAAAGGAAGAGAGGGAGGCCACTTAGTTCGATAAATACTCACACAAAATAAGAGGTGGAGTAAGGCACAAATTAATCAATCAATCATTAATGTAAAAAAAAAAACCCTTTCATGAGATTATCTTTGATTATACTTATATCCATGAATCAATACTGGGGAACACCCCGAAGTTATAAATGATTCCAGAGAAATAAATAGATCTCGATGGGTTAAGAAAAGGAATATGAGTCAATGAAAAGATTCCCATATGTATTAATGATACACTGTTGCTCAAGGAATCAAAGAACACGATGATGTCGAACCTCACTCTGTTGCAAAATATCAACAAATAGCAGATTGGCCTAAATGGAAAGAAGCAATCCAAACATAAATAAATTTTCTAGCAAAAAGACAAGTATTTGGTCCACTAGTGCTAATTCCACCAAGTGTAAAGCCTGTAGGACATAAATGAGTATTTGTCAGAAAGCGTAATAAGAAAAATGAAGTTCTAAGGTATAAGGCTAGCCTTGTGGCGCAAGGTTTCTCACAACGCCCTGGAATTGACTACGAGGAGACGTTCTCTCCCATAATGAATGTTATAACATTCCACTACTTAGTTAACTTGGTAGTTTTCGAAGGACTGAAAATGCAGCTCATGAATGTGGTTACTGCATATCTCTAAGGGGACTTGATTCATAGATATATATATATATATATATATGAAAGTGCATGATGGCCTTATATTACCCAAGTCAAGTGACTCTAAACCACGGAGTGCGTTTGCAACTAGGTTAAAACGTTCACTTTACATATTAAAACTATTCAGAAGGATGTGGTATACCCATCTAAGTGACTACTTGATTGGGAAGGGATTCATGAATGTGGTTACTGCCACCCCCTACACTGAAATTTTAAATAAAATATTAATTGATTTTGTTAGTGTTGGGTATCTTTCTGGCCCACACAAAGCTCTAAGGAGAATATGGCAAATTAGTTCACCAAGTCTTTTCTTAAGACCATATTTGAAAAGCAAATGAAAAACATAAGGATGCTTAGGCTTTCCCAACTCTCATGATCGAAATGATGATTAAAAGAAGGTGTGAAATATGATAAAATTTTCGCACCTACGTTGTATTATTTTTCTTAGACCAAGGTTTATTTTTTCCATTGGATTTTGTTACTTGGTAAGGTTTTTAACGAGGTAATGATACATGCATAAATTTTTCAAATTCCTTGATTAATGTAAATATCAGGGGGAGGTGTAGACTTGAGGGGGAGTTTAACACCTTTATGACATTACGTTAAACTATTTTCCTTATACTAAAGTTTATTTTTTCCACTGGGTTTTGTTACTTAATAAGGTTTTTAATGAGGTAACGATATGTGCAAATTCTATTGATCAAAGTAAAGATCAAGTAGAAGTATAGACTCAACGGAGGAAGTCTATCATTATTGTCATAATGTTGTACTCTTTTCCTTCGATCAAGATTTTTTTTTTCACAGGATTTTTGTTACTTGACAAGGTTTTAATGAGGCAACAAGACATATACCATTCTATCTCCGACTCAGCACAAGGGGAGTGTTAAAGAAAAATTATACGTAGTGTGCTATCGTCAAGATAGAATATGTTTTAGGGCTTTTACTGTATAAATTATGTATTATGAGCTATATTGGGCTTCCTTGTAAACTTTATGTACTATTGTATTTATGTCCTATTTAAAGGACTTATCTAATGGAAGCCTTGGTAGAGTTATTCCCACAACACTTACAGATTTTTGGTATTTTAATACAAAAAAATATCCCTTAAAATTATATCTAACTTATAAGGTATTAAAAATATAAATTCCAAAGATGTTTTTCATATTCTTTGAAGAACAATTTACTTTTTATTTTTTTGGACTTCCCACATTAGAGTTGTCTTGTGTATTTAAAGTATGTATTATTAAACTCTAGAAACTATCAACATTTAAAATATCACAAGAACCAGAAGTTAACTCGATGGTTATGTAAAGCATAATAATTTATTTTATTTTAAATATTTTTTGGGGGGGGGGGGGGGGGCGAAGGTGTAATAGAAAAAAAAATGAAGTATCAATGCTCCCGAGGCCAATAATATTATTTACTATGTGTTTATTTTAAATCATATCCGTCATGTAAAATTGTTTCTAATTCAGGTTTTAATCTTTTTGAAAAGAAAAATTAATTTTCATAACTATTTTTAACATATATATATATATATAATTATAATTAATTTAATTTATAAATTTATTAGCTATTGTATAGTAACATGTTACACATGTACAAGATGACTAGTATTTATATAAACAAATAAAATATTAGTGCCTTTTTTAAATTTTAAGCATTGAGCTATCGCGCTTCTAAGGCTGACTCTCGTTAGAGCATCCACAGTGCGTAGGGTAAAATGATAAATTTACCCTACCCAAGCCCACAACAGAAGAATTGGTAGGGTGAAATTTAAGCTGGTACGGTAGAGATATGACTAAATTTTAGTCATACGAGTGTGAGTCATTCGTATGACTTTTTTTTTTCATTCGTATGACCCCCCCCCCCCCTTCCCTCCTTTTTTTTTAAACCCCATACAATAGTGCTTCATTCATATGCACTTTTTAAAAAAAAAAAAACCTCATACAATGGTGGGTTATTCGTATGACCCTTTTTTAAAAAAAAAATGACCCATACCATGGGGCTTCATTCGTATGAGACTTTTTTTTTTTAACCCTTCATTCGTATGTACCATTTTGTTATTTTTTTACTCTATCTACTGCATTCTGTTCTAAAATTTAACTAAATGTATGTTAAATTTAACCTAAATTTTTTCTACTCCGTTATAGATATTCTTATAGCGTATATTTATAACATTATACATTACTCTTTATAATAATTATAATTATTTTAAATGGCAATCTTTTTATAAAGTCAGACTAAACTCAAAGCCATACACGCACATTAAATTTGGCAATGGATCATTGTCAAAAAGTCAACATGATGTCATGACATAAATTTTGCAAGAAATAGCTGTCGTCCTGCAAATCAATTCAAATTTCTTCCGGTTATTATTTACCGTCAAATCTAGCGCAATCCAACTGTCCAACTTTTTCGACATTATTATTATGAGTTGCGTACCGGTATTTACTTTTTTTTATGTCATACTGCAGCACTCATACGCAATATTTATTTTTTGTTTAATTAACGTATATGAGTTATGTAATTATTTATTTTTTAAATTAGTAAATTACGTAAATGGCTCTTAAATTATTAATATTATCCCACTTTAACTTTTAAATAAAAATTTGACTTACTTAAATACTTGAATTATTTACTGAATTTTAAATCCTTCCGTCCAATTTGAGCATTAACTTGGACGAAATCAAGAGCAAAATTGTCATTTTAATTTAACATTTTTTAAAATATAATTTTAATTATATTTTAAAAATATTATGAAAGAAAAATTAAAAAAAAAAAGAAAGGAAAAGGAACAGAGAGATACACCCACCTCCACCACCACCTCCTCCCCGCCTCCCCTCCCCTCCACTCTTCCGTTCTTTATCATCATCATCCATTCTTTCATTCTTTAACATCATTCTTCTTCATCAATTTCATCTTCCATTCATCATTATCATCATCATCTTCCCCAAAAGAAACCCTAATTTCTACCTCCCCTTAGCTAGTAAGCCAAACCAACAATTGACCCTTAGTTAGGTACTTGGGATATCGATCTACTTACACAAACTCATTTTAAAACATAATCATAATAAGGAAAATTAAACTGTATAGATTTGCGATAATATCATCAAACTTATTATCAGATTTCAATTACTTATTATCATTAGATTTATCGGTAAAAGGGTGCTTTACCTTCACATCACTAGTCGATGTAGCAACAACAACACAAGAATCCTCTTCTTCCTCGGCACCAAATAAGGATAGGGGCAAAGCTCCTTTTGGCTTATCCCACTTATTATTATTATTGCGAGATGATAATTGGCCGGCGGACGGTGCAGTGCATGAGAAGCTCAGATCCGAGCGGAGATTTGACGAAATTGCCCCATTCGTTAGTGTCATCATCGGTGGTGGTTTTGGTGTGAAGGGATTAATTAGGGAAATAGGCGAATGTGAAGTCTCCAAAGGATTCATTATCCTCATCCTCCGCTTTCGTTTCCACCATTAAATCAAAAAAAATTCTCTCTATGAAGTTTGGTTTTGGGAAATCAAGACTTTTAATTCGTGGGCCTCTATCTCTGTTCCTTTTTGTTTTTCTTTCTTTGTTTGTATTTTTTAATTTTTCCTTCATAATAATTTTTTAAATCTAATTAAAATTATTTTAAAAAAAATATTTAATTTAAATGACAATTTTGCCCTTAATTTCGTTTAAGTTAACGCCCAAATTGGACGAAAGGGACAATTTGAAACTTGGTGAATAGTTCAAGTATTTAAATGGACAAAATGGGACAATATCAATAGTTTATGGGCCATTTGCATAGTTTACTCGTTTTAGAATAAGTTGGTTGTTGATGGTGCAAATTATTAACCCAATTTGTCTTACCAATCACGAGTTGACGCGTAGCAGTCCACGTTAGCTATCAAACCTGCCCCAACGTGAGGAGCTCGGAGGCAATCTTGTTGGTTCACTATAAGAATGATGGAACCCTTCAAGAATCGGGTGCTTGCTCGAGACTTGATTAGGAACAACGAATTGCGAGGGCTCCAAAGCTCTTTCGATAAGCTCTGGGGCTCCTTCTCGCCCAACCACTTTGTCATAGTGGTTTGCAGAAGTTTAGGCGACTGCCACCTACTCTACATAGCGTGTAGAACTCCCCTCACTTTCATTAAATGCACACCAACTATATTTAATGCACCGAAATTCATAAAGAAGTAAGGTCATAGTTGGTAATGATCGAAGTATGGCTCCAGACCTGCTCTAGGAGCTCTATCCGTACGTTTCCTCCAGTCATATATATACAAAAAACATTTACTTTTTTCAACAACCAAGTGCAATCCAACAATAACAAGACAAACCTCATAACAAAGAGAGAATAGACGCTCAGGGCACTCAGTAGAGCTCCTAGAATAGAGAAGCCAGTACACATGTAGCCTGAGCGCACACTATTATAACATTGTGAATATAGAATAATTAGAGAGGCTTGTGTGAGTTTGTAACACTTGTTTATTTATAATCAATACAAGGCAAACCGAGTTCCTAACTCCATTCCATATAGGAGGACTAACCCGTATCTTCATACAAGGCCAACCTCCTTTATACACCTTTGACTCTGTTGATTTGTTGTATTCATCATATTAATCACGTGATTCAATCATTTGATTGTATGGTCTAAAATATCATTTTAGTTTTTAGCATCAACAGTTGTGATTATTTGTTTCCTTTTCTCTTGATTATATTATGTATCTATATATTCCTCTTGAGAAGAATTAATATGTAAGAATCATTCACTAAAATTATATTTTTATTTGATATCAAAGCTCAAGTTTTATAATATTTCAAATTTAAATACTTCCATTTATATTTTTTTTAGTATTTGTGCACAAAGTGCACCTTAAATTAATTTATCTCTTTACGTACGAACGAGTAGGGGTTATATTAATTTATAACATATGACAAAAGTGCTTTCCAAAAGGAGCTTTTATTGAATCACCCATTTAACATTCATTTGTTGTTGGATTTTAAGCAATTTTTAATTTAGTTTTCTATAATTTCTTTATAAAAGAAATCTAAATCTTTATAATAAGATGGTTTTACATTTTTTTGAAGAGTGGTAATATTGTCAGAGTAATATATAATTTTAAAAATATATAACATAATTTTTTAAAGAAGTATTATGGTTTAACAAAAAAAAATATTTTTCTCAATATAGATGGACCTTTTAAAAGTCCACTTGATCAATGACTCACATCCTGTATCTTTTTCCCACACATAATTTAAATTTTTGAATATTATTTATGCTCACAATAAATTGTCACACAAACATTAGAAAACGCAAAGAAATTGAACATATGGTCAAAGACAAAAAAAAAAAAAAAAAAAAAAAAAAAAAAAAAACAAAAAACAAACCCACACTTCCATTATTGCGCTCTAGGACCACTAGGGATGATTTTTCACTTTTTAGTTTACTTATTTTTATGGATAACTTTATAGCGTAAGTGTTGGCTACTTGGCTGATGTAAGAAAATACTCACTTCATTTTAATTTAATTGTTTACTATTTTATTTTTGAATATCTTAAAATAATTATACACTTTTTATATTTAGCATGTCATTAATTATATCACTTTTTATTATTTTTAATATTACCTTTTAAACTCTAATCTCTTTCTTTATTTTGAATCTCGCCACCTTTTTTTATTAGAAAAAAAGTAAAGGACATTTTTGAAAATAAGTATTTTCTTTTAGAGTAATTATTATATTGCCTCCTTAATTTTTAGTTTTTCAAAGTGTGACAATTAAATTGGGACAGAGAGAGTAGGAATTAGTAGACAAATGATTGATTCTTATTCATTTGATTTTTTGAAGAGTCATATTAACGCACATGTCAAGTAATTATAAATAGAAATAATTAAATTTTAATATTTATTAAATTAGACACAAGTTCTCATGCAAAATATTAATTTTTTTATTTATAGTATAATAAACATATGCCCTTAAGGTACGTGTTAATATTTTCCCTTTTTAGAGCAAATTTCCACATTTTTCATATTTATATGATCCCAGTTTTAAAATTTGTTTTTTAAGTGTAAAGTTAAATATTTTCAAATTACATAATGAAATTTTGGTAAAATTTATTTTAAACCTAATTCCCAAAAGTCTTAAGATCCATTAATGGCCAATAGTGTTTTCTGGTGTATATCCCCATCACGCAAATTGTGTCAAAACATTGTTTGGGGTGCAATCATAAATCTTCAATTAATTTAAGGTATATTAATATAATTTAGTCTACGCATCTACCTTATTATATAAAGTCATAAGTCATTTGTATGGTCTTAAAACCGTACTAGATTTTGAATCTAACAATTTAGAGGTCTCTCAATTGCCATTTATAACTTTCCTAACTCTTTTTTTTCTTACTTTAAATCAATTATTTCTAATCGCACACAGTATATAAAAATCAAATAAATATATATATATAGATAAATTAATAAAAATATAAGCGTCATAAAAATTTTTAAAAAAATTAGAAGTGAGCATAGCATAAAAAAGATAAGAGAGGATAGCGTGCATAATAAAGTCTCATAAAAGTAAATTTAAGAGAGAAAATAACATATGGCACAAAAAATAAGAGATAATTTTTACTTTAACAATAAAAAAGGAATAAAATTTTAATCTAGAACTAGTTATAATAAAAAAATTAATATATATATAATTTTTACAGTTAAAATTTTAAATAATTATTTTTATACATAATATAATTCATTTCTATAATTTTTTATACAAAAGTTGATCCATTTATCTTTTACGACCTGCGTAATTTCTTTAATAATCCTTATAGCATATATATATAGATGCGAGAATAAATAAAGTCACACACAATTTCACGTTTTGTTCAAACTTTTCCAGTCGACAGTCGTTTCCAGGAGGCGTCGACCGTACAGAATACAAGTAAGGAATCTTAAACACCTCTCTCTGTTCGAAAACTCAATCCATCTTCTTCCCTCAATTACTTCCTCTCTACCCAGTATATTTAAATAAACTCATTCTCACAATCCATTATGCTTTCATCTCTCTCCAAAATTCTCTCAAAACGTCTCGCTTTTATTCGTTTCTAATAATTACGCTCTAAAAATTGTCTTTCAGTTCATATATTGTACCTTTCTTCCCTTGAAGATCTTGTCTGTATTCTGGTATGTTGACCCTTCATAGAAATTTTCTCATTTTTTTTTTCACTCTAAGTTATATGGGAAAATTCTTAGAATTTGTGTTCAATTGTTGTTTTTGTTTATGTAAAGCGACTTATTAGATGTATTTGTACTGCAGTTTGGGCTTCAGATTACATAAACTCTAACAAAGAGAATTATGGTGGGTTTGCATTTCCCCCTTGGTTTGGTTACCATCACTGGGTATAATAGTCCAAGCAAAGAGTTGCAGTGGCTATTGTCTGTCTTTGCTGGCATTGTTATGTGCAAAATTGTAAGTATCTATACGATATATAAAGCTTTTGTAGGTATGTGACATTGCAAAATTACCCTTGACATTTCAAATATTACAATAAAAGTAAATTTACAACTTTGGAAACATATGGTGCAACTCCTAAGAGCACTACTTTTCCCTGACAAAGATATACAGTCCGTTTGGATTAAGGGAATGGGAAGGAAGGGAAAGGAAAAGAGGAGGAGGGATTACATTTCATTCGTTTGGATAGATTTATAAGAGGGAGTGGAGAGGAAATGGAGGGATTGGGAGGGAATGCCAATCCCCTCTATTCCTTTATTTTGTTTCCTTCCAATATTGGGAGGATTGGGAGGGAAAGGAAAAATTTTTAATGATTTTTTCACGTTATTCCAAATGTAACCTTAATTTGTTAATAATATATTAAATCACATTCCTTTCCTTTCCTTTCTTCTTTCTATCCAAACAAGATTTATTTTCATTCCATTCTTTTCCATTTTTAGCTATTCAAACAACAATAAAATTAAACTCATTCCTTTCTGTTCTATTCCATTCATTCCCCTCCTAATTAACTATTTTCTTTCCATCCCACCCCTTCAATCCAAACGGACTGATAATTTCTTTGACAATAGGGGTTGCCTAAAAGTAATGCTTAATCATGGACTTGAACCAATGACCTTAAAATCTAAAGCGCATGTTACCGCTTGTCCAAATACCATATGATGTGCTTATTTATTTATTTTATAAAAATCTATGCATAATATGAAGAGCTATTAGGTTTATTGCACACACATCGCATGTGCCGCTGATTTGAGTGGTGGTTTAATTCAGCAAGTATCTTTTGCCATTACTAGTGCTTACTGAAAATGTGTAAAAATATTTTCATGTATGTACAAAGATAGCTGCTTCGTAGCTGTTCCAGAGTTGGATTTGCTTTTCCCATCAAGTTGTATATTTGGTGAAATGTGTAAATGTTTTGAGCCATAATTGGGTGCCATTTTGGTAGTTGGACAAATCAGATACATCAATGTTGTACTTGTGCATTATTATTCATCTGACAGGAAGGGAAATCCAAACATTGAACATAAAGAGTAGGGTTGAATTGAAAAAAGTTCGTTCAAATTTGATGTTGTACATATGCTTCATTTTATTGAGGACTTCTTTGGTCAATTGATTTGGCTTTGATTTGTCCCCTTCGCTTTATAATATATTTTTGTGAATTGCAATCATGGAAGAAATCCTCTTATGATAGCTGAAAGAGATAGTGAGCATTAGTTTTAGTTTAACTCATAAAAGAACAGATACAATGAGTTTGGAATCATAACAATGGTTAGAATTTTCAAAATACACCAATTTTTTGTAAATCATTATCCTTCCTTAGACAAAAATGGAAGAGAAAACTCGAAAAAGAACCAGATGTAGAAGCAGAACTTTTTGCAGAAGATACCTGGCATTAATGGCCCTTTACAGACTTGTTAAATCAAGAAAACAGTAAAGGGTGCTGTAGGCAGAATTCGGCAAATTTTGGGGTTTCTGATCAAACAATGTAATTTATTTTCTACCTTGTAGTTTTTGGGTTAATAAGTTGAAATAGGGAAGTTCAAAGTGACTGTCAACAATTCTTCCATTTTCTGATTACCATTGGTCTAGGAATTCCTCAAAATATCAGATTTTTCAAATTTTCAGTTTAGCAAGTTTCTCCCTTCTATAAGGGCTCCTACATATTGAATATTATTCAGAATTTATTCCATAATATCTACAAGTTTTCTTCTTCAATTTAGACTGTTTGTACCTTGTAGATCAAGAACTTGCCAATCTCTTTGGGTTTAATGGGTTACCTTCAAAGAAATTCCAGACATCAATTTCAGAAGAACACTGCCGAATATGTTTCCCTCATTATTTTTATATCATTATTAGTCATATATAAAATAAGTTTGTAGGCATTTCCTTTATTTGGCATCATCCTGAACTCTTAGCTTCAGACCAGTTATCAATTTCACTTGGACTACTATCCAAGACAATAGAGGAAGATACATAGCACTGGTTCAGGTTTTTGGAGGAACTTTCCTGTCGTGATGAATTTTTTGTTCAATGAGAAAAAAATTCTGCAGTTCAGTTTAATGGCTTCCAAAAGCTGAATTACGTTTTCAGATCGCTATTATTTCCTCTTTTTCTAAATTAGAAAGATAAATGGGAAATCTATGGTCATGTGTTTATTATATGCCCTTTTTGTTTTTCAACTATCAGAATTTTTTGACTTTGCACCGCACCCCATGTTCTGTACCATAATTTGAGTTTCATGCCACATTTTAATTCTTTGAGTTTGCACACTGCCGTTAGTGGATTCCGTTACTTGATGTTATAGAACTTTTTTCTTGAGTAAAATGTCCTAATGGCGTTTCACCTTATGTTTAATCTCGAATTTGAGTTTCCACCCTATACTTCAAAAGCAATATGTAGAGAGCTCATTACAATGTAAAAATGGATGTTATATTTCTGTTTGACTGTTTGTGTACATATTCAACTTTATATGCAAATCATATAACATTTGCATGGTCTCTTAAGTTTTTTTTTTTAACAACAATGCATTGGGTGATACTATTATTTGCCTGTTATGGTAAGTTATTGAAACCTTCTAAGGAGGGTTTCAATTTTGTCTTTGAAGGTTTATGAATTAACAGGTGTAGTTAGCGAATCGTTCTTCAAAGGATATACCAAACTCAACAATGCAGAGAAAGTTGAATGGAACAACCGGTGATCTTTTTTACACGTCAATTTCCCTTTTGTGCAAATACAATTGTCCCTAGCTGATGATATTTGTACCCCAGCTTATATAATGGTACCTTTTGGCGTGCAGGGGTTTCTCTACTTTGCACGCGGTGATTGTGGCGGTTGCTTCTCTTTATCTCTTGTTTGTGTCAGATCTTTTTGATGAGGGTTCTAATGATGAGTTAATTATTGATAGAACGTCTACTTTATCCGACTCCATACTGGGAGTACGTTGTCCTAGAAATCATCATCAAGAGAATTTTCATGATTTGTTGCTTAAATTTATTGATTTGGCTTGTTTGATAATTCATGCTTAACCTCTACTGTCAATTTTCTGGATTGCTAATAATTCAAATTATTCTGTATCAATTCATAATTTCGTTAAACATTGGCCAACTCTTATCAAAATGATTATTTATTTTTATTTTTACTTTTCCCCTTTAATGATTGGGTTATGCACCCATGGGAAGATCATATTGTAAGACATGAAATAACATTTAGGAAGTAATGAACTATGGGATCCTTAAAATTAAACTTTTCTTGTTCTTTATATTCATATTGGAAAATTCGTCATCGACAGTATGTACATTCTTTTAGCAGAAGGTTAATTATTAATTTGTTAATTTTTAATGTTAGTACAGATCTCCCTCGGGTATTTTCTGTCAGACTTGGCAATGATTATATGGCATCTTCCGGCCTTGGGTGGTGTGGAGTATGTAAGTAAAATGAAGCTACACATATGTTACTGAATAGTGCATTAGCATGTACGCTATAAATTTTGTTTATCTCACTCTTGTTATAGGTCTTACACCATGGACTCTCTTTGGTTTCGATCTTTCAATCCCTTGTAAGCGGTCAAGGCCTGATTTACATCCTATTGGTTCTCTTTACAGAGAGCACAACCCCCTTCGTTAACTTAAGATGGTAAATTTGACATCCAAGAATTTGTATACTTCCATTTTCTTAGCATTGAACTCTGGCTGATAATGATTATTATTATTAACAATATGCAGGTATTTGGATGTTGCTGGTCGTAAGAATTCTAATCTTTATGTCTTCAATGGTGTTGCATTGTTCTTTGGGTGGTTGGTACTGTCTATCAAACCCTTTTATTTTACATTTTCAAAGTTGGGATTGCAAAATATTTTGTAACATAAAACGCATTACATGTATGTTGGGTTTTAATAATAAATTAGAGTAAATTGCCCTAAAATATGTAGCTCGTTTTCGCTTGGCCTATTTAGACTATAGAATTAAATAGAACACCACCTTCAGTTGTTTAATTTGCAGTTGATCATATTTAGTACAAAATCAGTCCAAACTTCAAAAAAATTGCTTCATGTTGGAGGATTTTTGTGTAACATGTAGATGTAAATCTACTTGTTGATGTAAATCTGTGAATTATGATATCAGTTCAATTTTTGTGTAACATGTAGATTTCTTGTGTGTTCAGGTTGCGAGGATTCTTTTGTTTGTTTACTTTTTCTACCACATGTTTATGCATTTCGATCAGGTGAGCATGTTGGCCCTTGCTAATTTTTATGAAAAAATAGGATACCAAGAATCAATCCGCTGTTTCTGCGACTACATTATTCTATTTTTTTTTCTGTTTCAGGTGAAGGAAGTATATCCCTTGGGCTTTTACAGCTTGCTCACAATACCACCGGTGTTAACAATAATGAATTTGTTTTGGTTTTGGAAAATATCGAAAGGAATGATAAAATCTCTATCAAAGGCAAGACACAGCGGATGACGTTCATTTCATACACTTGTGCAGGGTTAATACAGTAATTAGTTTCAGTTTTATCTGTCATTCATCAACAAGAAATCGTTCGAGTGTACATCCTGTGTAGTTGCATATTTGTTATCTTCTTAACTCGTAATCGTTCTTTTATATGTGGTGATTCGACAACGCTAGCTTATTCTTTTGAGTTCATGACCATTCATGTTTTAAGAAAAGCTGGGTGATCTGGAAATATTCTTTCTTAATTCTGCTATCTGTTCTTTCTTGTTAAATAGAGTAACGGTGCAATTGTATTGATGATACTCGTTTTTCATTATGTAGTGCCTTCATGTAATGATTTTGGATGTAGCTTTTATCATTATTGAGAATAAAAGCCAACATTACATGAATGATTATGAAATCAAAATTGAGATTCTTCATTATTTTTTGGTTCGCAAGGACACGATCACTTTTTACCTATTTTAAATCTAGTGATGCGTGTTTCTGAAAAACACGCTATACAAATACAATAATATTTCTCATTTAATTTAGGACTCAACAACAATAGTCGGCAACTTTGGGTAGGTGAATTCATTCATTGAACTATATGGAATTTAAATGATCTGATAATGTCAACGGTGCGATGCAGTTGAATTGTTATCTTTTGATTTTGCGACCACGGCCAAGTTGGCTCACGTTTGTAGTGTTTTTTTTTTCCTTTTCTTTTCTGTTTATCTAACTAGAAAGATTTAGAGAGAAAAGACGTCCATTTGATAATAATATAGAAAATATAGTATTTTAAAAAAATAATGTATTTTTGTGAGAAGATGTTGTATGTGCTGAGATATTGTATTACGTTTTTATTCTTTCTATAGAATATTTTTTTTAGGTTATGGTATAGAAAATTTTTCTACAAAAAAAAAATGGAGGATGGAAAACATATACTCATAAAAATAGACTTGAAATAAAGAGTATCTCACCACATCTCTCAACTTATTTTTTAACTTTTAACACAAATCATTTGATTTAATTTGTTTTGCTATCATTTTCCATTTTGATATTGAACAAAATAAATGAAGTAATAATTGGTGATATGTAGTTTTTCATATTCCTAAGTCACGAGCTCATTTAATATTAATATCTTTATCTTTATATATATTATATCAAAGATAATTGACTTGATACGAATATAACACCAACAATCAAGTATTTTTGAACATTTTAAGTTTTAGTCTTTCCATTTTAGGTTAAACTTGAACATGAATTAAAATAACGTGTCCACACACATAGCATGTTCTTACATGTCTAATATATTGGTGGGAAGCTATTTTGACAGGTTTTAAAACATGTGTCAAATTTTTATTTTTAATTTTATCCTTATGAAACTTTATTTTTTCATTATAACATAAGCATAGCTATTCAAACTCTCAATAATATAATTATATATAGAGACATTTCCCACATTCTGGCTCAATCGGCATAGAATACAAGGGGAGTGGATATTCCTAAGTTAGAGCCCAATTTTTAAATTGCTTGACCAAATCACTTTCACCGGGAAACTAACACTAACTAATTGGAGGGCCCGAGAGATCGCCGACCTGAAAAAGTTATTTTAGAATATCTTTATTATTTCAATCAATTTTTTTTTTATTAATTATTTATATTAAAAATAATTATATGAAGTCGGATATAAAATTTTATCGCTCTAACTAATTATGAATTACATAATTTACTAACTTTATTTTGCGTCACCAGCCTCTCAACCGAACCTAATCGATCCGAGAGAGAAGCAGAAGGAGCCCAATTTATAAATTGCTTGACCAAATCACTTTCACTGGGAAACTAACATTAACTAATTGGAGGGGACCGACAGGTTGCCGACCTAAAAAAGTTATTTTAGAATATCTTTATTATATATTTCAATCAAATATTTACTTTTATTATTAGTCAATGACTCACTATTTCTTTAACTTTTTTCTTTCTTTAGATCATTTCCATGTGGGGCGCACATGATAATGTTATTTAAAGGGGACAATTTTCTTTGTATTCACCCAAACTTTGTTTCATAATAATAAGATATAAAATGATAAAAATAAATAAATAATTGTTTTGTACAAGAATTTGTAAAATTAATTTATGTGATAAGTTGTTCTCCATCTTATATTCATTTTTATAAGTATATGTTTTACATCATCTTTTATTATTTGTAAAAAAATTTCAACTTACCACACAAACAATATTTTTTTCCATGAAAAAAACTAAAATGTTAAGAGAACAGCATATCACTACGTATTTCAACTTATTAGATTTTTTTTATTTTTTATTTTGTTATCAAACATAAGAGCAACCACACTGAATATGCTAAACTGCCAAATTTAGCATACCCTATCTCATAGCAGAGAAAAGTTAAGAGTAAAAATTAGGCTTGTATGATATATAACAAGTAAACTTATCATATTCCTAAATTTTACTCATATGACTTTGCTTCACTCGTATCAACTATACGGGCGTAATAAACTTGTACTCAAAAAAATACGACGAGTGTGCCACACTCATCGAACCTATATATATATATATATATTTTTTTTTTCAATTTCTCGATAGATCTCTCTCTCTCTATGTGTGTGTATGTGAAGGAGGAAGAAGAAGAAGAAGATAGAAATGGGTATAAGATGCAAGGATCCCCCCCCCTCTCTCTCTCTCTCTCTCTCTCTCTCTCTATTATTTATCTGTCCAAGGAAGGAAGAAGAAGAAAGGAATAAATGGTCTGTTCGGGTGACCGTCACCCATATTAGGTTTTTTTTTTAAGTTAATATTTTAGACGAGTTTGGCACACTCGTATGGCTATTTTTTTTTTTTATCATTTCCAGTATAATCAGTTAAGAAATTTAGTACTATAATTATAAATTTGTATCTAAGTTTTAGTTGGTTCGATATGAATGCTCTTAATATTTAATTTTATCTTAATTGATGTTGAGTATAAAACTCATTTAGTATCATTAGATTTAGTCCATCGGATTATGTCCCCAAAACTAAAATGAATTCTTAACTTGATAGCTCAAAAGAATTTATTAATTTGGAACAAAAATGTATATAATTAAGTAATATAATATTAAAGAGCCGAAATGGGAATTGCATTTTTAGAGATGAAATCAAGAGTTTCATAAGAATATTTAAATGTCTGTCCTTTGCACGACTGCTATAAAATTTAAATTCTTATTCTAACTATTCTTATTTAGAATAGCGTACGATAGAAATAGTGAAGTCAACCTAAATCTGTGCAAACTCTAAAATAAAATATACTATTTTATATACAATACAATATATAAAGTTGTCGGGGATTATAGACTTAGGCTCCGTTTGATTGTAAGATGGAAAAGGAAAATAAATTGAGTTAGTTTTGGTGAAAAGATGGAAAATAAGTTGAGTGATAGAAGTGATATCCTCTTGATTTTTAAGTTTTTCCATGAAGAAATTTTCTTTGCTTGGTGGTGAGTAAAAATTTTCCATCAAAAATATTGAAGGATGGAGGATATATACTCATAAAATGAGTAACATCTCTCACCTTAATTTTATCTTTTCACACAAACTAACTAAATTTATTTTCCTTTTCCATCTTTACAATCAAACGGAGCCTTATAGTGTTAAACGGGTCCTTGTGTTACAATCCGCTTTAAAAATACAATAATGCTATTTGTATGGATATATCGGACACGTAGATACAACTCAGAGAGTTGACTCAGTAATTTATTTATTATTGAATCTATAGAGGATTGATGAACTTAGAGCATCTTATGTATAATGGCTGTGTATTTTGTACATCTAATTTACACAGCTAAATAGAATTCTCTCTCCATCAACTCATTCTCTCTTATCATTTGTGTAGTTTTTTGTTCTTTAAGTGACTATTTTTTATTATACCACATCTTTTTGCACATGAGTATTAATATTAGGAGTTGGAGAGTAAATATGTTTGTGTAATTTTATTTTATTTTTGTAAAATACACTTACCATATAAGATTTACACAATAATTTTACACAGCTCTATTGGAGATGCCTTAGTTCTCAATTACAAACACATTGGGCCAATGACATATTCTCATAATACATAGAGATTAATTTCATATTTAATGTAGTAATGCGAGAATATCTACTTATAGACTATTATGTATACTTTTTGGTACTGAATCTATTATATATATATATATATACTAGTACACATTTTGGTTTTTTTTTGTTATAAAATGAAACAAAATAAGTAGTTTGATAGTACTAAAAAAACCATTATATGGAAAATAATCTATTAGAAATATATTTGTTAATAATTAAATGATTTGATTTTGTGTGTGTCAAAAAGTTGACAAATTCAAAATAAAAGGGCACTGACCCATAAGTACATTCCAAGATAAATATTGTCCACAAACTCCTACCGAACCAAAAAATGACCACTAACTCATATTTTGAACTCTTAGCTAAAATTACCATTTCCCTCCCATTATTAGATCCACACTCTCTCTTTTCTTCACCTTCTGTCTTAGATCCACTTTTTTTTTCTCTAAAACTTTCCATCTCTCCCCATTACAAGATCTCCACTTTCTCTTTTTCTTCAACTTACTCTATCTTTCCTCCACTAGTAGCGTCGAAGTAGCGGCGTTAACTACGGCAATGGAAAATGGAAATGAAGAATATAAATTTGTGAAACTTAAACCAAGATAAAGATAAAGTTCGACTATCATACATGCCACAAAATGAACTCGCGATAATCAGAATTGAAGTTAGAAGATTCGAAAATCACAAGATTAGAACATCCATTCTTCTTCATCTTCACTTTTTTTATGTATTATTTGGGGCAGTAATCCTTATTACCGCTCAATAATTCGCAAAACTACTAATATAAACCTACTTAATGCTAAAAAGAAAAAAGAAAAAAGTAGAACATCCATTCTTCTTTATTTTCACTCTGTTGTTGAATTTAGGGGTGTTTTCGGTTTCGGTCAAGGTAGAGATTGGGGTACCCCAAACCTTCCCCGAATTTTATAGTTCAGTTTCAGTTCGGTTTTTTTCGGTTTTCATCCTATGGAACCCAAACCTTTCTTAAATTATTCGGTTTCGGTCCAGTTCGGTCTCATTCGGATTTTTCTTGTATTGTTGAAACTTTAGTTAAAAATTGCACTAAAAATAAAAAAGGGCATTAAAAGGCATTACAAAACTTGTGTTCCCTATTGTATACTAATTCTCCTAATATGAAAGCTAATTAACTTGATTTTCGTTGATGAGACTTATATGATAACAATATAGATCGATCCACTTAAAAGGCACTACAAAAAAAATATGTAATGTTACATATATTTATTTTAATAATTACCTTAAGTAATTATCTATAAATGTAAATAGTCCATAGGTATGGGTCATTTATAACATAAATGTTGTAAAACAGCATTATTTCTTTTTTTCAACATGTTGTAAGACAACTTAAGTAATTACCTTAAATTAGTAAATTCTTTTTTAAAAAAAATCGGTTTTTGCGGTCCAATTCAGGTACCCCAAACCCATGCCGACTTAAATCAATTAGTTTCGGTTTTTGATTTTAGTTTCGGTTTCTTTTTCGGTTCGGTTCGTTCGTTCGGTTTTCGAATTTCTGACAACACCCCTAGTTGAATTACTAAGGCCAGTAATCCGGATTACCGTCCAGTAATTCGTAAAACTACCAATGTAAACTTATATAATACTTAAAAAAATAACAATAAAATATCAATTATTCTTCATCTTCACTCTGTTGTTGGATTACTATGAATTACTGCCTAGTAATTCACAAGGCTACCAATGTACATCTACTCAATGCCAAAAAAATAAAAATAGTAGAACATCTATTCTTCTTCATCTTCACTCTGTTACTGGATTACTGGGGGCAGTAATCTTAAATATCGCCTAGTAATTCGCAAAGCTACTGATGTAAACTTATTCAATGCTAAAAAAATAAAATTAGAACATCATTTGTTCTTCATCTTCACCTTGTTGTTGAATTACTAGGGGGAGTAATCCGGATAACCCTCCACTAATTCGTAAAACTACAAATGTAAACTAATATAATGCCGAAAAAAACAACAATAGAATATCCATTTTTCTTCATCTTCACTCTATTGTTGGATTATTGAAAATTATCGCCTAGTAATTCGTAAAATTACCGATGTAAACCTACTCAGTGCCAAAAAAGAAAGAAAGTAGAACATCAATTATTCTTCATTTTCACTATGTTATTGAATTACTGGGGACAATAATTCAGATTACCGCCTAGTAATTTGTAAAACTACCGATGTAAACACATTCAATGCCCAAAAAAATAATAGTGGAACATCAATTCTTCTTCATCTTCACTCTGTTGTTGGATTACTAGAATTACTGCCCATTATTTTGTAAAACTACCAATGTAAACCTACTCAATGCCAAAAAAATAACAATACAACATTTATTCTTCTTCACATTCATTATGTTGTTGGATTACTGGGAGCATTAATCTGGATTACTGCCCCCAGTAATTCGTAAAACTACCAATGTAAACATATGCAATGCCCAAAAAAATAACATTTGAACATTAATTTTTCTTCATCTTCACTCTATTGTTGGATTATTGGGAATTACCGCCCAGTAATTCGCAAAATTACCAATGTACACTTACTCAAATGCCAACAAAAAATAACAGTAAAACATTTATTCTTTTTCATCTTCACTGTGTTGTTTTATTACTGAGTGCAGTAATCCTGATTACCGCCTAATAATTCACAAAACTACAATGTAAACATCCTCAATGTCAAAAAAAATAAAAGTAGAACATCCATTCTTCTTTACATTTTCTCTGTGTTAGATTACTAGGGGCAGTAATCCGGATTACAATAAAATGCAAAAATAATAAAAAATATAATATAGAAAATCAAATCGAGATAAAGATGAAACTCGATTATCATCCATCTCACAAATCAAAATGTTCGCAATGGAGATGATACCCTAGACATCAACTATCTCAAATCCCTTTCTCTCTCTAAAATCTCCCATATCCTTTTCTATTACCAAATCTTTATTTGTTCTCTCTCTCTCTCCTCTACTTATTATCTCTTCTCCACCAGTAGCGCCGGCTCAAGGAATATCAGCGTCAACCATGGAGATGGAGAATAGAGATGAAGAATAGAAGTTTGTGAATAATTGAAATTTGTAAAAATCAATAAAAATGATGATCGTGAACAACACCTTCTATCTTGCTCGTTTTTTAAAATCCGCTATAAATAAATAAAAAATGCTGAGCAAAAATGGCAATTCAAATTAAGATACTTTTTACCTATGTTTAAATAAGAAGGTAAAATTGGAATGGTATTTTAAAATTATATTAATGAGAAAAAGAGTGGGCAATCTCTTGTAATTAGTGATCAAATTTTAGTCTGTTAAGAGTTAATGGGTAAAAGTGAGTTGGAGGATGTAGTTATTGGTCATTTTCCCAAAATAAAAGGCTAGCTTAGCCTAAAATAGAAGTTTTAGTTCACACATGTAGAAGTAGTTATTTTTCGTGGTGAGTTATTCTTTAGCTTAACTATTCTTTATCTGTTGGCTCATTAACCTTGCCGATCAGAATTGGTTTTACAAAGTTAAATATGTTCTGCCGTGCATATGGTTGGCCAATCTTTTTGGTGTCATCAATTTTCGGCCAATATATATAGTCAATGTATTTGGTATGCCGATATATTTATTCTTAAGTAGTCATGGGTTTTCAAGGCAGTCCAAATTGTGGGCCTGCATGCTCTGGGCCATTAAACCAACCATAGCATGGGCATTAGTGTTGAGCCTATAGGAGATATACTAGTTAAGATATGAGGGGTTGCTTTTATAACCACATATTTGCATTATCTCTCATCTTACACGATGTTGTGCCTCGAGAACTGTCGTGCAATAATAGGTTGCATTTAACGCATGGGACCCACGAACGCATCCCGCCCATTTTTTGAAAAGACAACCAACCAATCACATAACACCCATTGTGGATATATAAATTCATTTAAGAGCCAGAAACATTTGAGGTTCCTTGGAAGTATGAATAACCGTAAATACAAATTACTTCCAAGCATATCTTCTATAGGCCCAACACTGGGGGCCTATAGTATGATCGGCCTAATGGCCCAGAGCATGCAGACCCACCATTTGGATTGCTTTAAAAACCCATGATAACCCGAGAAAAAGTATATTAACAGACCAAATGTGATGCGGACAAGGCTAGCACATAATCAAGCACGCGGATTGAAGCGCACGTAGGCCTAAATCAAGTTTTCATGGGTCCGATTACAAGAGCTCGTGCAAAAAAATTTAAAGAATATCGTATTTTAATTATTTTTAAATTATAGGACTTGTTTATTATTTTATTATTCAATTAGGATTATGAATGCTTTCCTTATTCAATTAGAATTGTTTTAGGAATATTTTCTTAGTCAAATAGGATATTCAATTAGGAATATTTAGTCAATTAGGATTGTTTTACTTTCCTTATTGTATTAGGATTAGTAATTCTTTTCTACACCCTATTTAAAGGGGGTCATTGTATTATTTTAATTAAAGAAAGCTATGGATTAATAAATTGTGAGAGCTTTTCTCCTTTGTTCTTTTAGAACATGTTGAACAACTTCGGTTTGTCCGTAATGTTCATTCGACTTATCAATTGATTCACCATCATTAATTGTGGCATCATTCGCGTATACCAAGATTCGCATCTTTTTATAGGTGTTGGATCGCGGTGTCCATCAATCCATCTATCCTTATATACCAAGGTTCTTGCTTCTTTATAAACAACGGGTCGTGGTGCCATTCAAATCTAATTGTAAAAACGGTCCAAGTTTATTAATTTGCTACGGTTTTCGTGTGTATCTGTGTCGGGATTCGCACAACCAATTCGTTGTGTTTGTGAGTTTCGTGCGATATCACCGTGGGAACCAAGACGAAGGTTCTAGCTTTTTTATTTGTTTGAAAGTTCCAAAAGGTAAAAATTGAGAGTTATATCATTACTTTTGAGAGCTAAACATGAGCGGTAAAATCAGAGTGACATATTCTAAGTAAAACACATAATGGAGTGCAGTGAGGAAATTTTTATTTCTTTATATTGTGCTAATCTCTGTTTTGCAGCAATATGTCAAATTTTGATCCTAAGTTGTTCCAAAAAGCTATGGCGAGTACCTTACAAAAGATGATAAGAGAGGAGTTGGGTGGCTTTAAAGAGCAGGTGGATGAGATGAGTGAGGAGTTAAGACAAATGTGGGTGAAAATAGATAGAGTTAAGAGCGCTCAAAATGAACAATCACGTAGTGCCCAAAGAAGTGGTAGACTGCAGCCTAAAGAAAGGAGGGCTGAGAACGATCCTGATAAATTTTATCGAGATAGCTTTGACGATGGGGATAGCGACGTCGATTCGGTAATCGCAAACCGACGGAATGGTAGACAGTTTAGTGGAGGAACTATTCGGAAGGATAATAACATGAATGTGATCAAAATGAAGATTCCATTCTTTCAAGAGAAGAATGACCCCGAGGCCTACCTTGAGTGGGTCAAGAAAGTAGAGTTGGTATTTGTTTGCCATAATTATTCCGAGTCCAGGAAGGTGAAATTGGCGGCTATTGAATTTTCTGATTATGCACTTGTTTGGTGGGATCACTTGATGACAGAGCGAAGACGTAGTGATGAAGGGCCTGTTGAGACTTGGGATGAGATGAAGCGGCTGATAATAAAGCGGTTTGTACCTGATTACTATTGTCGAGAATTGTACCAAAAATTACAAGGGCTTACACAGGGGAATCGTAGTGTTGCTGAATACTATAAAGAGATATAAGTGGCCATGATTCGGGCTAAGGTTGATAAAAATAAAGGAGCTACCATGGCAAGGTTCTTGAGTGGGCACACTGCAATTAAAATATGGTACACACTGCAATTAAAATAGAGAGGCGGCTCAAGAGGAAGGGTAGTTTTAAGCCAAGCCAAAGTTCTTACTCTATTCCATAGAAACAAAGTCCGTGAAAAAGGATGACAAAGCAACCACTATGACACTGAAAGTTGATTCGAAATTAGAGGTTCCTAGTGGAAGTCAAGCTAAGGCAGCCCCTAACACTACTAATACTCATACTCCTCAAAATCGGGATATTATCTGTTAGAAGTGTCAAGGGAGAGGTCACATATCTACTTAATGCCCGAACAAGCGAGTAATGATGCTTCTGGATAATGGAGAATATGAGACAGATGAAGAAGGCGCTGAAGCTATGCCACCTTTGGAGGATATTGAAGAAGAGGAGAGCGCTATTCAGGGCGAGTTGTTAGTTGCAAGAAGAGCCCTTAGCGTGCAGGCAAGGGAGGATGAGGAGCAGTTAGAGAATATCTTCCATACTAAGTGCCTAGTGCTAGGCAAGGTGTGTAGCTTGGTGATAGACGGAGGTAGTTGCACTAATGTGGCTAACACGACAATGGTGGAGAAGCTGGAATTGCACATAACTACATATCCAAGGCCTTACAAACTACAGTGGTTAAATGATAGCGGTGAAGTAAGGGTGAACAAGCAGGTTATGGTGTTCTTTAGCATTGGGAGGTATAAGGACCAAATGTTTTGTGATGTGGTTCCCATGCAAGCCAGCTATATGTTGTTGGGGAGACCGTGGCAATATGATAGAAGAGTTAAGCACGATGGCTTCACCAATAAATACTAATTTGAGATGAACAAGAGAACAATCATTCTTGCACCTTTACTTCCACAGCAGGCTTATGTCGATCAGTTGAAGTTGCAAAATGAAGAGGAGCAACGGAGAGCTGAAAAGAAAAAGAAAGAGAGTGATGGAAAAATAAAAAAATTGAAAAAAAAGAAAGTAGAATAAAAAAACCAGTGACTATTGAGAGCAAGTTTGAGTGGAGGCAAAAGAATTTCTATGCGAGAGCTAGTGAAGTGAAAAGAGCGATGTTTTGTAATCAACTTCTTGTACTTGTGTACAAAGAAGCGTTTTTGAACACTAACGAACTAAATTCTTCTTTGCCTAGTGTTATTCTCTCTTTGTTGCAAGATTTTGGTAACGTCTTTCCAGAGGATACGCCAAGTGGGTTACCACCCATCCGAGGAATAGATCACCAAATTGATTTTATACCCGGAGCATCCATTCCAAACCGGCCAGCCTATAGGAGTAACCCGAAGGAAGCGAAGGAACTTCAAAGGCAAGTAACGGAGCTACTGAAGAAAGGGTATGTGAGAGAGAATATAAGGCTATGTGCGGTGCCAGTTTTGCTAGTGCCGAAGAAGGATGGGACGTGGAGAATGTGCGTGGACTACCAGGCAATTAATAATATCACGGTAAAGTATTGTCATCCCATTCCACGTTTAGATGATATGTTTGATGAGTTACATGGGTCTAGTATATTCTTAAAAATTGATTTAAAAAGTGGATACCATCAAATTAGGATGAAAGAATGAGATGAATGAAAAACAGCTTTTAAAACAAATTATGGTTTATATAAATGGTTAGTTATGCCTTTCGGTTTAACTAATGCACTTAACACTTTCATGAGATTGATAAACCATGTTTTGAGATCATTCATTGGCAAATTTGCTGTGGTCTATTTTGATGATATCCTAATTTATAGCAAGAGTCTAGATGACCATATAATTCATTTAAAATATATTTTGGATGTCTTGCGAAAGGAGAAGTTATATGCTAACCTGAAGAAGTGCACCTTTTGCACGGATAAGCTTGTATTTCTTGGTTTTGTTGTGAGTGCACAAGGTATTCAGGTTGATGAAGAAAAGGTGAAGGCTATTTAAGAATGGCAAAGTCTTACAAGTGTTTGACAAGTGCGGAGTTTTCATGGGCTTGCTAGTTTTTATCGGCGATTCGTGAGGGATTTTAGCACGATTGCGGAGCCATTGACTGAAGTGATCGAGAAAAATGTTGGGTTCAAATGGGAAGAGGAACAGGATAATGCATTCCAATTACTAAAAAGCAAGCTAAGTAACGCCCCCTTATTATCTTTGCCTAACTTTTAAAAGACTTTTGAAATTGAATGCGATGCTTCAGAAAATGGTATTGGTGTTGTTCTTATGCAGGAAGGGAAGCAAATAGCATACTTTAGTAAGAAGCTAGGTGGGGCAACCTTAAATTACACTACTTACGACAAGGAGCTTTATGCATTGGTGAGAGCGTTGGATATATGGCAGCACTATCTGTGGCCGAAGGAGTTCGTGATTCACACGGATCATGAATCGTTGAAGCACTTGAAGAGGGACAACAAAGGTTAAACAAGAGCCATGCCAAATGGGTAGAGTTCATAAAGACTTCTCCGTATGTGATCAAGTACAAACAAGGTAGGGAAAATATTATAGCAGATGCTTTATCGCGCAGTTATGCTTTAATTGCTACTTTAGATGTTAAATTACTTAGATTTGAATACATCAAGGAATTATATTGTGATGATGCTGATTTTAGAGATATCTTTAATGCATGTGAGAAAGTGGCGTTTGATAAGTACTTTAGGCATTATGGGTTCTTAATGCGTGAAAACAAACTTTGTGTGCCTAAATGTTTATTGCGTGAGTTGCTTGTGAAAGAGGCTCATGATGGGAGTTTAATGAGACACTTTGGTATAACTAAGACCTTATGAGTATTGAAAGAACACTTCTTTTGGCCTCACATGAAAAGAGATGTTGAAAGAATCTGTGAGAGATGTGTTACTTGTAAGAAAGCAAAGTCTAAGTTAAACCCCCATGGCCTATATACTCCATTGCCCATTTCTAATGACCCTTGGGTTGACATTTCTATGGATTTTGTGTTGGGTTTGCCTAGGACTAAATATGAGAATGATTCTATTTTTGTGGTGGTTGATAGATTTTTTAAAATGGCTCATTTTATTGCTTGTAATAAAACTGATGATGCACCACGAATTACTAATTTATTCTTCAAAGAAATTGTGCGATTGCATGGCATGCCTAGAACCATTGTTTCTGATAGGGATGCAAAGTTCTTGAGCTACTTTTGGAAGACTTTGTGGGAAAAGTTGGGTACTAAATTGTTGTTTTCTACTACATGTCATCCCTAAACTGATGGTCAAACAAAAATAGTAAATAGAACTTTATCCACTTTGTTGCGTGCCATAATTAAGAAGAACTTAAAAGAGTGGGAAGAATGTTTGCCTCATGTTGAGTTTGCATATAATCGATCTATTCATTCTACATCTAAGTTTTCTCCTTTTGAGATTGTGTATGATTTTAATCCTTTAGCTTCTTTGGATTTTTGCCATTACCTGTTGAGCATGTTAACCTAAATGGCAAGAAGAACGCTGAATTTGTTAGACAGATTCATAAGAAGGCGAGGAAAACATTGAAAGAAGAACTATGCAGTATGTGCAGCAAGCAAACAAAGGAAGAAAAAAGGTGGTCTTCGAACTAGGAGATTGCGTTTGGCTGCACTTGAAAAAGGAACGCTTTCTAGTTCAAAGGCGTTCTAAGTTGTTACCGAGAGGAGATGGACCATTTCAAGTTGTCCAAAGGATCAATGACAATGCATACAAACTAGATCTTCCAGGTGAGTATAATGTGAGTGCTATATTTAATATTGCTGATCTAAGTCTGTTTAGTGCAGATGATGAATTGAGTATAATTTTTTTTCAAGAGGAGGGGAATGATAAGCCCAAGGATAGCACTGGAGCTGTATCATGGAGTGAAGGCTATGTAGATCCCATCCGGGTTCCTAGTGGCCCAATCACTCGAGTTAGAGCCAAGAAGATCAAAGAGGCACCCATGATCATGGTCCAAGAGATGATGAGCAAAACTGAAGCATGGAGAAGCGTTGAAGGGGATCGGGCTCAACAATGGAAGACATTGCTTAAAGGCCCAATTGAAGATGTTACATTGCAAGCCCAAGGCAATGAGAGTTAAAACGTGTAGTTAATAATGGGTTTGAGCAGCTTTGGATTAAATTAAAATTTCGAGTGTTTTTTACCTCTTGCGTTCTAAGAACGTCTCGAACAGCTAGAATTAGGGTTCTTGTTATTCTTCGACTTAGCAATCAATTAACTCATCGATTGATTATTTGTCTTTGACTATACCAAGGTTCTTTCTGATTTTCGGGATTGGGTCGAGGTTCCACCTCCATTAACTTCGCGTGATTCTAAGATTCTTGCGTCTTCATACGTTAAGGATTGTGGATCTATCTTGTTTGGATAGAATACAATCGCAATTCACATTAAAATGAATAATCCATAGTGGTCGACCATTGATGACACCAAAAAGATTGCATGACCATATGCGTGGCCAAGCATAACGTTGTAGGAACAATACTGATTGTCCAAGTTGGTCGGCTAATGAACAGAGGATAACTGAGCTAGATAATGACTCACTAAAAAAAATAAACACTTCTGCATGTATGAATGAGGGTATTGTTTAATGAGCAACCTGGATTAGAATTGGGACAACTATGATCCTAGAGCAGTGTCTAAATTTACCTTATGTAAAAATCCAAATGTAAACCTTATCCTACACTTGTAATAGGAAAATATTATCCTCATAGAGAGTATCCCATATTTTTTTCCCTCGTAGCCTAAATTATGTATAATTATCTAGAAAGCTTAGTCAAGTTATCTTGTAACCATTTTATCATTTGCTTTGAGTGAATATAGTACAAACATACAAGGAGGATGTACCGTTAAATTGGTAACCAAACGAATAATAAGAAATTGCTTTTAAACTGGGACCGAAACTCGTGATGTTAACATAAAATGTATGAGCATTTTCAACAATACTTTGTATTTTAAAATATGTTAATATGCTCTCTAAAATAAATGTGTTTTATATTTTAACTTTGGTTATTAGGAAGGAGACGAGACACCAGTGTCCCAGTCGATACGCCACACGCATCAGACATATGGAGACACACAGGAATACAGGATAGGATAGGAGAGGAAGCTTCAACGAAATTTATTGCATTGAAATATTGAAACGGTCTCCGTTTCGCTCTCTACACTAGAAACAAACCCCGTTTTAACGTTCCCAACGGACCTGTCGCCGCCCTTTCCGCCCCCACTACCATTATTCTATGCAATGCAATTTCTCTCTCTCTCTCTCTCTCTGTAACTCTTTTCTTCTCTTTCCATTTTTCTTTTCCATCTCTAAAACACCATTCCCAATGTACATGAACTAACACTAAAAAGAAATACATACTAAAACTTCACTTCCTTACATACATATAGATATATTATATATATATACACATATATATAGAGAGAGCTTGTGTTTTTGTTTTGGACTTTGCAGTGGAAGATGTGGAGATCTTCATCGTGTATGTTTTGGTTGAAACAGAGTGTGAAATCGGCGACTAGGTTTAAGCCGTTAGGTTTTAAATCGCAGGTCTCTTTCTTTTCTTCCGATTCGATCTCCGGTGCCGGCGCCGGAGGTGATGGGGAAGGGGGGAGGGAAAAGGAAGGGGAGAGGAGTATGTCCTTCTCGGAGGCGAAGAAGCTGATGAGATTGGTGAATGTGGAGGCGTTGAAAATGAAATTAGGTACGGAAGGAAAGGAGGTGATTGGATACTCGGAGCTTCTAGAAGCTTGTGAGAGTATGGGAGTTGCTAAGACTAACGATGAGGCGGTTGCTTTTGCTCGTGTACTTGATGAGGCCGGTGTTGTTTTGCTCTTCAGAGATAAAGTTTATCTTCATCCTGATAAGGTATTTCACTTTCTCTTCTCTCTCTCTATGTGTATATGACACTATATTTTAATTCTGGTCCGTTAAGTATCAGATTATATGAATATAATTTCATTCTGCTCTGTTAAGTATTAGATTTGAACAGCGGTCTCTCCTCTCAGTATCGATGTACTAAAGAGCAACTGTTTTTGAATCCTAAAAATGTAGAAGGGGTAAAAGATTGTGATGTTGAGATTGGAACATGTTTTTTCAACGGTAGATAGTGCATTTGGCATGGGTTGCGACTTGTATAAGTATATTCTCCTAGGTTTTTTGAGGGCCTTGTGTATAAAGATCACAACTGCAAAAAACTCCAATTTTTAGGTATCAGGCTTGAGTTTTTTCAGTAGAGTGCTTCAAAACTTCACTATTTAAGTTGATGTGTTTCAGCTTTGATATAATGGAAATTGCTTGAAGATACACGATATAAAGACACGTGATCAATTAAGATATCAGCTTATTAGAATTTCTAATGTGAGTGAAGTTTGTCAACTTTTGATTACATGAGATAAGTTATAGCCAACTGAAATTCAAAGTCGAGTTAGATAAAATATTTGTGGCATGCATCATCCTTTTCACCAAAAAAGAAAAGGAAGAATAGGATCTGACTTCCATTCTTTGCAAAGCCCTACTGTTTCTTTCTAGCCAAATACACTGAAAGGAAAAAGGCATCCTCAAATTAAGGTTAACTGTTGTGGTTTTCAGGGTTATATGCTTCTTGTAAAAGTAAGGGGAGGCCGGAGTTCTGAGAGGAACTCTGTCTTTTTTGTTGTATTGGACCAGATTGTGCGTTAACAGAAGAATTTAATCTTGTGAAGTTAGTTTAGAATAGTTGGGAGAAATCGGATTACAATTAGTATGATGGACTTTGATTCTTTATTGGTGAAGTTGAGAGATCAGAAAATGGGTAATTATGGTACCCAACCCCATCCAAGGGATGTGCACATTAGTGCGTGTGTGTGGATTAGTCACAGGGAGAACAAGATGAGAACGGAAACCAGAAAAGAATCATTATTAGTGTAAGAGTGCCTTTTCGTCTGCTCTTTAGATAAGAGGAGAGGAAAAGAGCAGCGAGAAGGAAGAGATGAGAAAAGGAGGAGTGGTAAGAATTGTATTCCTTCTTACAAAACTAGGTAAATATACTCTTTAAGGCCTGCTTTTGATGGTTCACGTCAATGCATTTACTACCCAAATTAAATTGGTCTCCAAGTCAAAAGGCACATTCTTTTGTGCTCTGTAACATCCACTTTTATGTTTTAATGGTCCTTGGCTGTTTGTGTCAATCCCATTAAGGTTAAATAGCGTAAAGGCAAGCGATTTGTTCTTTCTATGTGTAAAGGCATGACATAACTTCCCTTTATGCTGTGAAAATGGGTGGGAATAAAATTGCCCTTTTCAGTAATCTTATTCTAAACAAATAATGCCTCCATGGCTTGGTTTGAGTGACCCTTTGTCAGAAAGGTGCTGTGATAAATGGAGAATTTTGAACCAGGAATAATGTATAAACACTACTGAAAACTTGCTCAAATCACATGTTCACTGTCCTATAAACAAGATGTGCCCCAGTAAAACCGCGTGCACAAGATATTTGCAAATCTGTAGTCATCTTACATAAAGCGCTCTTTGATGTGTACTGCACTTGCAAAGACAATTGGAAATATGTGGGAGGAATATGTTATGTCAATTCTGCAGAATTCCTAAATGTAATATGAACGGAACTGACGCGGTGTTATGGAAGCATTACAATATAGGTGCGCAAGATTGAAGTATAAAGGAAAACGGCCCAGAATGTTTTTTACTTAAAGAGGCATTCATGGTTGTTTGGAACAGTCATATATGTTGGTTGTTTGTTTAATTGTTTCTAAGATTCAATTTACATATAAAGTTTGAGCCCTAGCAAATGAACTGGCATCTCGAGATTTAAACTCTTTTGATAAATTGTGAAACTTTATGCGTGAACTTACCAAATTTGACTCCTTAAAAAGCACAAAATGAAACCAAACATTTAAATTCATTTGTTGCGTGTTCATATGATTTTTTTACATTCAGGTGGTGGATCTGGTTAGAAAGGCAGTACCCCTAGCTCTTACACCCGAAGATGACCCTAGGAGGGAAGAATTAAAGAATCTGCAAGTGAAAAAGGAAGAAATCGACATGCTGGCACATAGGCAGGTATGCAAAAACAGGGTTACATGTTAGGTACTTTGGGGAAATTTTTTCACGTGTAATAAAAAATAAAAAATAAAAAATCTGAGAAATGGAAGATATGCTTAACTGATATAAACTTCACACGAACAGCCCTGCAGCCTGTTGGCGTCCTCCTTGCCCTCATAACAAGGAGGTCTTGATTTGACCTGCATGGATGTGTTGTTGTGGATTTGCGTTGTGAAATCATTGCTTTGTATGTATAAAAAGAAAGTGATGTTGTGAAGTCATAGCTTATTAGCTTTGTATAAAAAATAAATAATAATATAAACTTCACCTGCCTTGTTAAAATGAAATATTACTAAGTGCCCCCTTTAGTGTTAACATAAGGAATTGCTATTACCAAAACAATTTTGATTTCTGTTAGAGGCATATACTGCATTGAATGATTGTACGCTCTGTTTTGGCATTAGCAATTTGTGCTTTGGCAATAGAGCCACCCTCAACGTAACTCTAAACTTCATCTTAAAAACTTAATACATTATCAAATGCCATAATTCTGCTGGTTCTTTGGTGTGGTAAAAAAATTAAATGTATATTACAATGTTCACCAGCCTATTAAAAAAATCCTGGATTCGGCACTGCGCGCAGGTACGCCGCATCCTCTGGACAGGGCTGGGATTATCCGTGCTACAGGTGAGCCTCTTCTTCCGTTTAACTTTCTGGGAATTCTCGTGGGACGTGATGGAGCCTATTGCATTCTTCGCCACCACAACTGGCATAGTCATAGGCTATGCCTACTTTCTCTTCACTTCAAGGGACCCAACATACCAAGACCTTATGAAGAGGCTCTTCCTTTCTAGGCAGAGAAAACTGATAAAGAGGCACGGTTTTGATATGGACAAGTACATGGAGTTACAGAAGAAATGTGATCTTCGTGCGCATGCTAAACATCCAATTGGGGTGGAGTTCGTACCAGACGATCTTGTGCATAGGCATTAACATAATTTTTTTTTTTTTTTTGATAATTTTGTTTTGAATTTACGTTGGTAGTTTGTCTACTTACTACCGAGAGACCCTTCCTCCGGTTTTCTGCGAGTGAGGGCATATATACATGTCTATTGAACATTTTTAACTGGCTTCCTGCACCAGTTTTCTGATTTGGGAGGAGGTTTAATAGAGTAGAGAGATCTTCCAAAAAGCAAATAAAAGTAACTGACTGACTCTTAAGGATCGGTTTCTTTGACGGACAAATGATGTGAAAACAATGTGGTGATGCTGACAGGTGAGAACTTGTAACATCTGTGTGGTGGCTGTAATGAATGCAATTCAATTTGAGAAAATGAAATATACCATACCATTACAAAAAATGGATATTAAAGTTTGATATCATTATTTTGGATTTATCATGAACTTGTATTGAAAGAAAGCACACAATTAATGCTATGCAATTTTACGTGTTTGCTAACTCAATTCCAGGTTTTAGAACAAAAATTAGCTTACAGGATTTAGAAGCTTGCAGTACTCTAATTTCCGCAAGCTTGGAATCAGATTGCCAAACACATCCTTAATGTACAGGGTCTCCTGTTCTAGTCCAAGATGACCAAAGAACACAAGGAAAAAGAGTAAAAGAAAATTGCGACTCCTTTGTGCATGTCTCCGCAATTTGAGAAACCAAATTTAATGTACGATACACTCCAAAATGGAGCGTGCACTGAAAATCCTACAGGTTCAAGAAAAAAAATGTCTAGTACATCAGTGAAGTATTGAAGCATTAAAACATTGCCTTCGAGGATTGGTCATTGAAAACTCTTTAATAGAATCTTTTTTTCTCCAACTAATTGGGCCTTTAGTCGCTTTAGCCAAAGGGGCATTAGCTAGTGTACAGAGTCTGTTTGAAACAGTGTCCAATGCTCTTTTTGACACACCAGTTGATCTATTAATTTGGTCTCTTAGTTGGGTACACGCATAATTAGTTCATTACTCTACTGTTAGATACCTTCCTTTTACAAAAGCCATTCAAAAGTCAGGTCTAACCCCAAGGAGAATTTCAATTGATTGCTTTATATTTACATTCTAAATTCTCAAAACTGGGAAAGCAAACATTTCCTACTGAAAATTGGCATTGAATCTCGCAAGTCTCATGCAGGCTACATATATTACATAAGCATATACATGTCATTCTTTCTAAATATCAAGAACTCGCTCTCAAGGCAGCCCAGCAGGTCAACTAAACACTCTTTTGTGGATCCATCGAAGTGCTGCAATATATCATTAAAAGAAACCTGCATATTGTTACGCATTAGTATCATCATCATCATCCCTTTTGCTTTGCAACGTGACAACAGTACATAAAACATACAAAGGTTCTCAAAGAAGTATACTCAAGTTTTTTAAGAAAATATGAAATCCTTTTCCTTTCTCCCTTTAACAACCACGTTGTTTGAAAGAAAACAACATTTCCCAAAGGTAAATGGGGGGAAAGGTTGAATTATGCCCATGCAACTTGGTGGGGAAGTAAATATCTACATAGCATAGCAATAATGCTTTAAATGTCCCTTTAAAATCTTTGTAGTTGGTGTTTCAAACCCATAGCCTAAGGTGTTAACATTCAGTATACTCTCTCTCTCTCTCCTCAATTCTCACTCTTGTTTTAATCTCTCTAAAAAAAGTTCTGCCTACACAGGATCCATAGCAAACATGTATAAATAGATTAATGTAACTAAATAAAGTTTTCTATATTAATGTGGAAGTGTGTAGATGATAATTTGGAGAGCGTAAAGGGAAAAATACCCCATCGTTGAACTTCTTAATCCAGTTTAGCAATGAATTCTCTGTTGCCTCTAGTGCAACACAATTTTCTTGTTCAGGTGCATCAACTTTTTGGCGTTTCTTCGAGTAATGTAGATTATCAGCAAAAACTTGGGGTTGTGTACCGGTTGAACTAACTGCCAGAGGAACAGAATTTGGCACTTCGGTATCAACATTATTATCAACTGTCTTCTCAGGTTCACGGGGTTCTCTTTCTATATCGTGAGTGGGCGAGATTACGGCTGCTGCTATCCCCAGATCTTGCATTGTCAAAAATGCCTTAATGTGCGTATAACTTACCTGTTATCATCATTACGCAGATACATAGAGATACTTGTAACATTAAAAGATATCACATATATATATAGATAAACAATTTGAAGTATAGATTTCAAGCTAAATTGCAAATATTTTATCTATTCTTGTTACATAAGCTCACCTCTTCGGGTAATTCATCTTTGATGGGCTTCAACTTGTCTTTTGAGCCCACTTTCGAGATAGCACACTCAATTTGTATAAAAATGTCGTGTGTTAGGCCAATCTCCCTGAACATTCTGGTCCAGTCGATTACACATCCTTCCCGGGCAGCATCGAGGATGTACGCAAGAACAGTTTGTTCTTTTATTGGAGCAGATCTAACAGGCATGTTCTATAAAAGCACAAGTAAATACCATGAGAAATGGTCTCTGCATGAAGTTTGGAGTGGCCAACCAAGACACGAACCAACACAAATTTATCAATTAATGGGTGGGGTTTGGGTCATAACATATTGACCTGCTCGACAAGCAAAGGGGTGACACAAGCCCACTATACACAAGAACCAACCATTAATATATAGATATGTATTATAGAATACATACAGCAATTTTCTGAACTGAGAGACCATCCTCTTGCCACATTTTCCAAGCTGAAATCTTTGCCGGAGTCAATGATTCTCTTTGATGGTTGGACAATGTAAAAACCTTTTGTTTATTAATGGCTTCTGGGCTTGGGCTTGCACTCCCATCCAAAGCAAGGTTTAGACCTTGTGATAAGCGTTGAATACTTTCAAGAAAATGGTTTCCATACATTGTCAAAAGGTGCTACAACATCATCAAAACTTTTAGTGCTCAATATAGAAACACAAGAATACATACAAGCACAAGATGACATAAGTATTCTTTTAGACAACTTGTTTTTTCTAGCAGCTAGGAAAAGCATGACAAAACACTGAGAAACATTAATTAGCATGTTAAACAGCATACCTGGTTGACACCATCAATGTTTGCTAGTCTCGCTTTAGTAGATGGTCTCATCAATGTTATCTTTTTTATTGTTTGATCACCACATATAGCATATCTGGAAATGGAAGGCATCAAGCTTATGTGTACTACTGAATATATTGCCTTTGCTGTAACGTTAAACTGTTAATTTCAATCAGTGGGGTTGAGAAACATACGGAGCAGTTCCAGCGGCTCTTGCCAGCTTCATTCTCTCTTCTAAAAGCATTTTATAGAGTTGAGCCTCAGCCTGAACACAGAAATAATGAAAACATGTACATAAGTCAGTCACTGGAGATTGTGACCAATATAAATCACTCGGAAAAAATGTGAAAGGATGATAATCACCCGAGCTGCAAAATAAATCACCAAGAAATCATAAGGTTTCTCATTCTAATTTTAATTTCATAAATATCAAGGTCAATCCGCAGGTAAAATTCATCCCAAGGCACATATACAGTCTCAGAAAGGTAAAAAGGGCTTCATTTTCTTCATTTTATAAGGCTAAAACTAGAGCAGAGCAAGAGCATACGTAAATATCTAGAGAGAGATGGTCAAGTGCCCACCTCTGACAATCCCTCGTATTCTCGAGCCATGCCGTTGAATCCTCCACCTTCACCTATTGTGTTCTTGTGTTCTTCGTCACTAACCAACTCACTATTCAGTGTCAAAAACAATGGAGGTTGATGATCAGGTCTACAAGAGCTCAAAAACTGCGCTCCTTTGGGACTGACACTGATCCATTAAAAAGCAATTATTTATATTATTCTCAAATCAAAGTTCCATCACAAGGATATGTTGATGGCAAATGGCAAGCTAACATTAATAAACTAAATACAGAAAAAGGTGGGGGACATGCCATAATAAATTCATATTAAACTTTGTGAAAAGTAGTGACAGCAATGTACCTTACAGTTCTATATATGTCTTTAAGATTCTCGGTCAGATAACCTGCACAAGATGTCAACGTTGCAGATTATGCTAAGCTGCCCAGCTACCAACAAATTAAATTATGTTTTAAAGCAAAATAATCTAAATCCAATTTTGTTAAAGACAGAGATAGTTTACATACCATTAGAAATTAACTGGTATGCTAGTGATTTCCACCAATTTGCTGATAACTCTTTCCCAAGGCCGTGAAAAGGAAGCTTGTCAAACTGTGCATCGCAAATTTTTTTGGCCTGTGACCCCCACGAAAAAAGGATCAGGAATGAACTAACTAATTGACTATGAAGCACGGACACTCTCTTGGAGCCCACGTGTCGGGCCCAACACTTGTCGGACACTCCAACACTCTCCGATACTCTCTCCGACACTTGAATTTTATTATAGTCTCTAATACTTGATAATTGATTTAGATGGCTACTACCCCTAGTGTTTCTTCATTGTAATATCAATTGAGAATGAGCCAACTAAGCCACTTTTTATATTCCCCTTTTGTTTTCTATCCTTCTATGGAACAATTTAGTCTATATATGCTTTTTGATGCTTTAATTATGTAACAATTTAGTGATCATGTTTTGAGTATTTGGGTTATTAATGCAATCTAGTTTCATTTTATAGAATTCTTAAATATTTTCAATGTTTATTGCATATAGAATTTATTAATTAAATAAGAACGTGTCCCCCCACGTGTCATGTCCTACATTTTGGAAAAATTGCATGTCACGTGTCGCATGTCATGTCGAAACACGTGTCGCGTGTCAAGTCTATGCTTCATAGCTAATTGAGCATTCAATGAAAGCCAAAAAGCACTAAATTCAAAGGGGAAAAGGTAAGCATAAATATGACCTAGTTTCTCAGCCCAGTATTAAAATGTTAGGTGATCAACTCATTGTCAAAGTGGTACCATAGGAATCGGCTAATTCCATCGCTTCTATCAAATATATATATCACATACACGTATTATATTTAATTAAAAATGTTAGGTTTTCATTGAGCAATTTCAAGCTACCTCCACCAAGATTACGCATATATACAGATGTTCGCATTATGCAGATACAAATTTAAGGTATACCAAACTAGTGAGCAAATTGCATATTTCAACTACCTCCAAAGTCCAAACCTATTCCTATATAACTGAAGAGTTGTTTTTTATTCTTAAAAGCTTACTCACTTATTGGGAAAAAAAAAATCTTACTCGGGATCCACGAAGAACATCCACAGGAAGATTAAGGCCCCAATGACCACCACAAGACTTAATGCAGGCCATTAGAAGAAACGCTTCTCGAGACATGTCAATTTCCTCCTTTGAGCTAGTGCAATTATCACAATTTCCTGCAAGCACAAATCGTTATGAGGTTCATTAAACAACTTTCAACCTTTACTACAAGAATTGGTGAGAAAACAAACCACATTTTTCCAACGTATATCGTTGCCCAAAATATTCTAGTAGAAATTTTCTTCTGCAGGTTGTCAGCACACAATAACGTTGTGCAGCCATGAATGACTCCATAATAGCTTTTCTCTGGTTTTCCTGGTGAATGGAAGGCCAAAACAGCAAATATCAAAGCACTTAAAGTCTTAAACTCAAAAATTCCCCAAAATTCTGTAATAACCGACATGGTTCACATTTACTGTAGAACGGAACTAAGAAAAACACAATAGCTTTACAAAATTATCAGGGGGGAGGAAATAATTTAACATACTGACTGGGCTTCTCCACAGTAGAAATCAGCTTTACCAAAGTCGCTTCTTGTATAGTTAAGCCAGCAGACAGAAGGTATACCATCTCGACCACAGCGCCCACTTTCCTGGTAATAAGACTCCAAACTCTTTGGACAGCCATGGTGTATCACATATCTTATATTTGGCTTATCAATACCCATCCCAAAAGCAATAGTTGCAACCATCACTTGTACTTCATCTCTTATAAATGATCTGCAAAAAGTACATAACACAATCTCTTATAAATCCCAACTCAAAAATAAGAAAGCCCAGTTACAAATGCCAACTTCTTTGAACAGATCAAAATTGGAAAAAAGCCAAGTACCTGTGCGACTCCTCACGAGCTTTACTAGCCATTTGACCGTGATAGATTCCAACATTGATTTCGGCCTCAAGAAGTGACATGGAAATCTAAGGGAGTTTGGTAAAGAGAATCGTAAATAAGATAAATCCTGCTAATAAAGACATGGCAGGTGTCCAACACAAGATATATATGCATACTGATGAGTATATGGATAGACCTGGGGTTCAATAGGGGAGAGGGGAGTCAAACCAGTGACTTCTCCCTTAACGCATGGAGTCTTGACCACTTGAGCTACTAGCCAAGTCTAATATATGTGTGTGTATGTGGTAGCATTTGTGAGGCTTTCAAGTGGTCTACAATTAGGAATGCTTTTCCCTTCAAATTCCAAAGAAAACAGGAAAAGTTGGGTGGCATTTTCTGGAAGGACTATCAAGATAAAGCTAAGCTTGTCAAAAGGTTATCCTTTGAAAAACTTGTTGGAGTTACTTCCTAGGAATCCCATTTTCATAAAGGCCATTTAAAATCATAAAGCTGTGACAGACCCTAACAGGCTAATCTTTTCCATAACTGATAAAGAGAAACATTTTATGCACCTTGTACATACCATGTGTTATCTTTCCATTCAATTTCTTTCTTTCTATTTCATTTTTGCTGTAATTCTAATTGCATTCAAAAGAGAAGTTTAAACTAAACATAGATGGAAAATGAGAATGACCTGTTCAACATCTTTGATGGTTGTACAATATATAATAACTGAGCCGGCATTGGCTACATATTTAGAGATTTCTTCAACGAGTTCATCCACATACGAAGAACTGCGATTAAAAGATTTGACGCCATAGAAGAGATTTTCACGATCAAATGAGCCAATAGTAACATGAGGATCTTTCATCTTGAGGGAATTGACAATGTCATACCGAACCCTGGAACAACAACAAAAACATGAACTGGTAGAAGTTGATAACAATAGTATGTGCAAGTAAAAGTAACCGTGTACATGCTCATATATTGAGTAGTGGATGGATGCACACAACTGGGCCCTTGTGCATAATAATAATAAAAAAAGGTAATAACAGTGTGATGAAAGTACTAGCTACAACGCATTATGGCAACAATTTAGCCATAATAAGAAAGGAAAAGGACCTTATGACATCATATATTCAGATCAAATAGACTTACATCCAATGCACCTAGATAAACAGAAAAAGAAGGGTCCTATTGAGATTCTACATTAGGAGGTAAATGTGGTAAAGGAATGATGAAGTTCCACGGAATTTTTTTAACAAGCTGATCAAGAGTACTAGCATTAGATTCCATGGACAATAAATTAACTGGCACCTACTTTTCTGTAGCAGTTGCGGTTAACCCAATGAATGGAACATTGACGAGAATATCACGCAACTTGTCTAACTGTTTGTACTCCACCCTGTAAAGCAAATTATTCTTCTTCAGAAACACTGATAGGAAGATAATGGAGAAGAAATTATATATGTATATGAGAATGAATAAGCGAAAGGTTCCAACACTCAACAAGGGTGACAAGTTTAGGACGAACAGAGACATGACATTAATTTGGGACAAAAATCAGATCTTGTGAAGGTCAAGTAATTCGTCTTGCAACCTGGCCATGGCCATACATTAGGTTTAAATTTAAATTCTAGTTAAACCAGCAAGGTCATATTGCGCATCCCTATTTCTATTAAATGATATGACAAGATAAAATTATATGCCAAAAGGCTCTAATAAATCATAACCTATAGGTTATACGTAAAGATCATGTAATAAATATGGATTGGTAAGCTTAACCTGAAATCGTGGCCCCACTCCGAAATGCAATGTGCTTCATCAACGGCCAATAGACTTATTCCCGTGTTCAGTAAATTAGACCAGAAGCTGCAATGTAAGTACACAACAATTAGGAGAAAATGACATGTCAAAATAATATAAAGGACGTAAATCATATAATTACAAAATCTACTAACTTTAATCAACACTGCCAGTGCCAGATGCAGAAGATGTTCCACTCCATTGTATCACTCATAACAATTACAATTCACAGGCACACTTAACGTATGGTCAAAGACATATTTGGACAAATACTTCTATCGCAATTTTGCAATATTGCCAGGGAAAATTAGGAACTCGATGTGACAAAAAAGGACAAAGGGCAACTAATATTCACGAAGACTTGATCCATAATTAATTAAGTATTACCTGCTAGAAACATGGCAAGCCTTCTCTGGGGTCATGTATAGAATGTCATATTTACCACTCTCCGCATCACATTGTGCACTTGAGTTGGTCTGAACACTAGAGAGATGCTCAGCTTTAATGCCCCTTTGTTTCAATGCCATTACCTACATATAAGACAATAGTTAATCCAAGCTCATGTACTTGGACCGGGCAGGAGTACAAATAAAAGTGGTTGAAGTACCTGATCTTGCATCAAAGATATAAGAGGGCTTATGACTACGGCCGTCTTTTTTGCAACCAATGGAGGAACCTGGTAGCTTTATTACATGATACCCGCCAAAAAATTAACACTAAAAATCAGTTCCAAACTTGACTATCGTATTGCATCAAATATCTTTCAAAACACCATAATTTCTAATGCTTTAAGTGCAAAAAGAAAGCCAATATTAAGAAAAAAATGCATTACCATAGTGACTTGCCACTTCCGGTGGCCATGACTGCCAAACAATCTCTTCCCTCCAATATTTTCTCAATAATTTCTCTTTGATACGGCCGAAATGTTGAATATCCAAAGTATTTCTGTACCGGAACAAGAAAAAATTAATTATACTTTGTACATTTAGAGGAAACTATGTTGTCTCTCAAAAAGTACAATAATCATTGTTTTTCATTTTATATCTGAGTATACATTAAATATTACACACATTTTTTTTTGAAACTTTTCAGTACCATAATTGATTCACATGGAAATGCTCTAAAATTTTATAAGAGCAATGCTATTTAGCCCAAAAAAATCCCAAAAGTACAACCCAAAAGCAAATGGATCTGAACCACTCAACACTTTTTCTCTCCCAGATTCGACTGCAGATGTGTGGTTCAAATTTATTTGGGTTAAAACTTTTGGGACAGTTTCTCGGCTGCATACCATTTCATAAAGAAAAAACCCTAAAGGAAAGCACAAACAAAATCAATCAAAAAGTGAATGCGGTAAATCAATCTATGAAGATGATGTTTATGAAAGAGAGTGAAAGCAAGTTGCTTGGTTTGCCCTAAATATGTCATTCAGCAATCAGCAGAAAGGACCAAAAAGGGAAAGCATTTCAGGTAAGGCTAAATAAAAATCAATAAAAGAAAAGAAGAGAGAATAGACCTTAAGAGCGGACTCCATTTTCTATGTTTTCCGGTGAGCCGGTCGGACGGGGAATAAATATCGGCAAACTGTGGTGCAGAGAGAGCAAGTTAGCGAGGTTATGTGTGTATATTATTTATATATATATATATATACATCTCTCGATTTCCCGCCCTTTTTCCTCGGAAGCAAACACTGCTTTGTTGGATGACAGTCATCCAATTACCCCTCCATTTTATCTGACAAAAAAATGGGGTTTTTTTTTAAAAGACAAATCTCTTATTTTCTTTTTAATAAAGGATATTATATTTTTAGATTTAATTTTAAGGATAATTTTTTAATTAAAGACAAATTAAATTTAAATTAATTAAAAATTAAAAATGAACAAATTTTCAATAGTGCCCTTATTAAATCTAAAAAAAATTTTAGAATTAAAATAATAAAAAAAACGTATTTAACTGAAATTCAAAAAAAATCTCAACAAACAACCAATTCAAATTTGAAAGTTAGTTGAGCGTAGAGTCAAGATATTTGATAAGAAAAAAAACTTAAAACTTACCCGTTGCTATGACTTTATTCAGGCAAATTATTCAAAAATGAACATCAATCCAATATGTCTAATGAAAGTTCAAGGAATACACACACATATTGCAGACAAGTGTAGATCGAAGAATGTCCATAACAATCAAACATTATGCAAAAACAAAACATGGATTAATAAAAAACAAAAAAAAATACTACATAAATAAACTTGATTTAAACTATATAAAGATCAGGAATAGTAGAGGGATTATCATGGAGATTTGAAAATAATATGAATGGATTGAGATGGTAATACAAACTAATGAAGAAATAAAATATTTGCAATAGAAAACTTAAAACATAAGATGGAAACATGATGAATGGAATCAAAGCAATACATACACTAAATCGATCATGAAATGCTCCATAGAACAGTGTCGAACAATTGACAAAAGGAAAAAATGGAGCTGGCAATGATATATATTAAATAACAAGTAAGGAAGAGGAAGATATTTGACTAATGGGAAACAAAGATGAAGAAATCATCATATTTCTTTAATCATGGACCAACTAAAATCTAGTTGAATAAAATAAAAATGGGCCGTGAGAAATAAAAGTGAAGACAAAATAAAAGAAGTCCAATAACATATAAAACAAAAGCCCATGTTATAACATAAGGGTAAAAAATAAATGGTGTAATTTAATTAAACTTGACCCACTCAATTGTTTGACAGAAAGCGTTGGAATGTACTATTCTATAGTATTGTTGCTATCTAGATTTTATTTTGTCTCACATTATCTCCTAAAGTTATGATATGATATTTTTAGGATCATGGGTTTCTTCAATTTATGGGGTATAGAATTTTGTGTTAAACTTTTTTTTTTAAAAAAGAAGATAAATATGACTAACAAATCTAGTTAAAAAAATTATTGGATAATGATAAGTTAAAATAATAGAAGACGCAGTTTACCCAAAGAAAGAAGAAAAATATTGTTTCTTTCTTTTAGAGAGAGTGCGGGATAAAAATAGAGAGGGAAAGATAAATATAACTAACAAATCTAGTTAAAAAGAAATTATAAGATAGTGATAACTTAAGATAATATAATTATTTTTTTAGGTATTGTAATATAAATTGTTTTTTACTAGTATTATCTTACAATATTTTATGTTAATAAGCAATTGTGAAATATTTTAAACAAATATGATGTTTATTAGGTAATTTGTTGGATAGTGATAAGTTAAGAGAAATTGTATTAATGTAGTCTTCTATCAAATCACTTTATGTAAATTAGTCTTGGAGCATACTTTACGGGTGTGGAATACAATACTTATAATAATATATTTGACCAAACTAAAACTAAAACACACATATTGTTATTTTAGATGTAAACAATGACAAGATATAATATGTCTAAAAAAGTCACGTGTCCTCTAACAGTCATCTAACCGTGTGATGTTAAAAAATTATAATTTAATATGTTTGCCAAAAAAAATGTAACTTAATATATCTGGCGAAAAATTAAAAAGACACTGTTTAATCTGTCTGTCAGAAAATTAATTAGAAGAATGTAATTTAATATGTCTACTAGATAATTAATAAGAAAAGCGTAACTTAACATGTTTGTTTGCTATTATGGATGAAGTGTATCTTAGACATATTTGTAGATCCAACCTCATAATATGTATAGTTAGTGACTTTTTTTGAATAATTCTTACGTTATCTTCTTATTTGGTTTTCTTGTGTTATGTGTTTAAATTGGTTTGAATTTATTTTATTAAATATAATTTCGAATTTAATTGCAAATTTATTTTCTTGTATTTATTTTTAAGAGGGGTAGTATTGGAATTTAACATAATTAATTGAAATAATAAAATAATTAATCTTTTGTCCTTGATTAAAAAGTTATCATTTAAACTAATGATTTTAAACGGATGTCCTTTATTATAACTACTATTTATGTAATGTCCTTTATTTTTTTTTTTTTTAAAAAGGTGGGTGCTATTTGCACTTCACAAAATATTTAATAACATTTCATATTTTATTTGTGGTGATAAATAAGTTAGTATACGTTACTCGTTTGACAAAAAATAAGTAAATATATGTTAATCGTTTAATGACAGGTGAGTAAAAATTTCAATGCTATACCTGCTCGTTATCAAGCGAGTAGTATACATTTACTCATTTGTCACTGGGTGAATGAAATATAGAGTAAAATCAAGTATGTGATGGTATGCAAAATATATATATATATATATATATCACAACCCAATTAGAAGGGCAAATGTGTAACTTACTCTGTTTGCATAAAAGAAAAAAAAATTGTTTAGATTGATTTATAAGGGATAATGAAAAATAAATAGCTAGAGAAAAATAGAAGGGATTGTGAATTCAATTTATTCTTAGTTATTAAAATAAAATAATATATATATTTTTATTCTATTTCATTTCTTCTTAATTAACTATTTTATTTTCATTTATTTCTCTCAATCCAAACATACCGTAAAAGAAAAGAGGACAGGTAATTACATATTATTAGTTTAGATAAATTTATGAGAGGGAATAAAAATGAAATGAGAGCGATTGTTCTGCTGTTAACTTCTCTAATTTTAGTGTTGTTAAAATTTTAACCCAATGTGTTAATAGTATACTGAGAGGATTGAAAATAAAGGATTTTTTTAATGAATTATATATCATATTCTAAATTTAACTCTCTTTGTTAATTGAATATTATTCACATTTTTTTTTCATTTCTTTTTTTAATTCAAACAAGATTTTTATTTTTATCATTAACTATTCAAATAACAACAAAATTAAACTTACCCCTTTTCTTTTCATTTATCCCCTTCCTAATTAATTAATTTCTTTTCATTTTCTCTTGTCAAAAAAATTTCTTTTCATTTTCTCCTCTCAATCTAATCATACATTAAACTCATTGAACTACATTTTTAAAAAATTACACATAGAAGCAAGCGTTATGTATCACGTGCTAAAGTCATCTTTAATAATCTCAACGTCGGAGATTTGAATATAATTACTTGTATATTTTGTTTTTTCCAAAATAATAATAATAGAGGCAAAACAACCGCTAGTAGTTTTGTGTTTTCATCATATAGATGTTTTGGGATAATGTTTCTTTCTTTTTTTTTTTTTAGGGTTAATTACAAAATTATACAATGTACTTCCGCCTATTTTACACTGCAGTTATTGCACAATTTTTTCGACAAAATCGATAGCATACTTTGTGTTTGTTTTCATTTTGGTCATTCTGTCCACCGAGGTTAGTAACGCCGTTAACGGCGAGCTGAATTAACAATGACGATCTCATGTGGCAGCCACACCAAATTATTTTTATATAAAAAATTAATTCCATTTAAAAAAAATGGAAAAGAGCCTTCTCTTTGGTGGTCACCGGAAAATTTAGAGAGAGAGAACATATATATATATATATACCATTGATTTGTTGCTCCTCCTCCTCTTCTTCTTCTTCTCTCTCTCCCCTTTCTATTGCTATACATATATACACCATTGATATGCTTTTTCTTCTTCTTCTCTCTCTCCCCCCCTTTTTATTGCTCTTCTCTTCTGGTGGTCATCGGAAAATTTATACCCATCTCTCATCTTCACGCCGGCAACACTATAATCACATCCATTTCCGACATTAACTAGCACCATCAATCTACTGCTCCTCTTCTTCTTTCTCTCTCCTCCTTCTATTGCTTTTATTTTCCGGTGGTTCCCAGAAAATTTATACCTATCTCCCATCTTCACGCCGGCAACACTATAACCACCTCCATTTTTGGCATTAACTACCATCATCGATCTATTGCTCCTCTTCTTCTTTCTCTCTCCCCCTTCTATTGCTCTTCTTTTCCAGTGGTTCCCCTTATGTTGGTGTTTATAATTTATATAGATGTATAGATCTGTTTGTGTGTATATCTATATAATCAATTTTTTATATAAAAATAATATGATTTGGATGCCACGTAGGATGCCGCGTGGGACTGTTATCACCATCTCAACTCGCCATTAACGGAGTTACTAAACCCGATAGACCGAATGACCAAAATGAAAATAAACACAAAGTACACTATTAGTTTTGTCAAAAAAATTGTACAATAATTACAGTATAAAATGAGTGAAAGTATGTTGTATATTTTTATAATTAACACTTTTTTTATACGCATCATTACTCTATGGTATTAAATACACCCGAGTGTTTTAGTCCAAAAAAGAAAGAGAATTGTTCAAACTCATTATCTTAAGATTGAAACTAACCCCTTTAACCCCTTTGTTATCTCTGCTCAATCTTACATCAAATCATTAAATACACTCTTTCGTCACTTTCTGTAAATTTTTTATAATTGTTTGACAGAGGATAAGATTGCAGAATAAATCCCCAAACACTGCAAAGAATATTTTAATTTGCTCTGGTCTAATTTCCCATCAAAAAATTGCAAAGTATTTATTTATTTTTACAAAAAGGACCAAATGTGAAAAAACTCAATCACCGGGGCACGTGGAAAGAATGCACACCCAAAAGCCGGGCACAATATGTAATTATCTAAACGGAAATCCACATTTCTCCCACAGCAAACAAATTTTCAGCCATAAGAGAATAGTGGAGAAAGGAAATCAATTCAAGTCAATCGAAAACCCTAGCAGAGCAGAAGCTAATTCAGAGCAAAAATGGCGTGCACAAGCACTTGTGCAACAACAACAACATGGAGTATGTCATCTCTCAAATTAGCTCTACCTTCTTTAAACCCTTCGTCTCAATCCCCTCCAATTCGCTTATCTATTTCCTCTTCTTCTTTGCCCTCTTCTTCTTCTACTCGTCTCAGTTACTCTCCTTTCAAACCTAATCCCGAATCCATCCGCTCTTTCGTCGGCCTTGCTCCTCTAAACCCTCTTCTCTCCCTCAATCCTCAAGGTACACTACATTCTCATAAAGCTCTTGTTTACAAATTTTGTTGTGTATCATTTTACAATTTTGTTTAGTTTCAGTGTTTGTGAGGGTGATTAGGGTTTATTTGTTTGTATTGCTTGCTCGGTTGATTGATTTTTTTGCCAAATTTCAATTTTTTTTTATCTGAATTTGCACTTAATTCACCTCAATCGGTTCAATGAACCTGCGATGTTGTGACCCGTGGTGTTTTGAATTGATTCGTTTGGAAATGCGGGTCAATCTTGAATTAGTTTTAGAAATGTGAGGATTCAGTGGCGTTTGGAATTTTTCTTGAATATTGGTGATTACTCTGGATAAGTACTTGAAGTAATTTGGCAACAATCCCGCGGGTGCGATGGTGACAAAAGAAAGCTAATTGCTAGTAATTTTTTTTCAGAAGAGTCTCTTTTTGGGATGGTTTTGGAATGAGCCGTGCTGGCATGCATTGAATTGGTTGTACCTTTCCGTAAGAGTACCAAGTAGATTTGCCTAGTAAGAAAAGCATTTTCCTTTGGAATTCAAGAAGTGTTTGAAGTATAGCTTCTGAAACCAGGACTTTGAAAACCATTTGCATACAGAGAAACATTCAAATAATTTAGTTCCCGAATCACGAACAAGGGCAATGCTACACTTTCTGGTTCATCAACTGCTTAACTATACCGGGTGCATTGGTGATGTACAATTCGTTAATGCACCCGATATGAATATCCAGTTGATAAAACTGGTAAAAATATCATTTTTCACTTGTTAATATAGCAGCATTGCATGAACTTGGTTTTCTTATGGTCCTGGTTGGGGGACCTGAAAATAACTGGACTTTAAGGTTCCGTTTGATACTCCCCATCTATTGCTCATTTTTATGAGTACATTTGTACATGTGCTTCGTCCTTTATTTTTGTGGAAAATTTTTCATCCTCACCCCCAAATAAAAATTTTCCATGGAAAAAACCAAAAAGTACACATGCCTAAACTTATTTTCCAACTTCTTGCAAAAATCAATTGTTTTCCTATCATTTTTCATGTTGCTGTCAAACGGAGCATGCTAATTTGGAAAATTATCAGGTAATTTTTTTTTTGACAATTGGAAAAAGTGAGAGTGGTTTGGTGAGATATTCTGCATCATTGCCTTATTTTTCTTGGAAAATTCTTCTTATCCACTGCCTAAAGAATTGGATTCTATAGAAAGCAAAAAAAGTAATAGAACATCTCACCAAATCACTCTCTCATATTCCAACTTCTCATAAAATATTTATTGTTTTCCTGATCACTTTCATTTTCAAACTTTGCAATTAAACACGGCCCAAGTAGTTGCTCAATTTGTGGCATTTTCTTTTTATATGTGTCACGTAGACAAACACAAATGTGCATCCCCCACAGAAGAAAAATAAGTAAGTAAAAATTGAACTCATTGTAGATAACTCAAAGCCTTTGTGTGTATGTGTCTATGTGAAAAATTGGGGATCTAATCCCTTTTTGAGAACTATGAACCCGCTAACCTCCAATAGTCCAATGACTCATTAAATCCTCTTATAAGGCATGCAACGGGATAATCTACAGGAAGTGGTCCCACATGCGTATGCAGACATGGTGATTCGTTGATTTGGACACCTTTGCTGGCTATAAGGGCTATTTATTCATGAGAAAGTTGCGATTTTACTCTCTTTAAGGCTAATAAAATAAGATTTTGGACCTTGTTAAAGTAGATTATTTGAATGATTAGGGCATAACTTCTTAATGTGATTCAGTACCTCATTTCATTATATAAGTAACCCTTTAGCATATGCATCTGGTTACTCCATTTCCAGTTATTTCAATTTTCATTTTAATTGTTGCCTGGTGTTTTTTTCTCTCCCTTTCTCCATTTTTTTTTTTGCCTTCAGGTTGTAATAGAGTTCCATAGTCTGTTTAATTCACTGAAAACTCGTTGCAGTGGAAATTGTTTTCAATGTAATTTTTTTTTAATGCAAACGAAATGTTTCTGCCTCTTTGGTTGTTATCAGAAACGATGAAAATCGATTGCACTACTTTCTGCAGTTGGTTTTCAACAAAAATGTAGGAAACACTGTAAAAGCAAGCCACGGTCTTCTCAATTGCAACGCCAGCCAAACACAATGTAATCTTTTCATCATATTTCCAACGTCTTTGCAGAATCCTCCAGTTTCGAGAATTGCTTAACCGCTATAGACAATGGGTCCCGAATCACTTGCATGAGGCACGGAAGACGGGTACCTAAACTAAATAGGCCCCCGGATCAGCGCAAGGCACTTCTACGTGGCCTCACAACTCAGCTTCTAAAGTACGGACGCATCAAAACAACTAGAGCAAGAGCCAGTGCTATGAGGAAGTATGTTGACAAAATGATTACACTAGCTAAAGAGGGATCTCTTCATAAAAGGAGGCAGGCTCTTGGTTTCATTTATGAGAAACAAATTGTACACGCATTGTTTGCTGAGGTCCCAGAACGGTACGGGGAGAGGAACGGAGGTTATACAAGAATAATCAGAACACTTCCTAGGCGAGGGGACAACGCACCCATGGCCTATATCGAGCTTGTTTAGCCACCGGCAGGTTCTGTTGTGCTTTATTCCAATTTTTTGCTTTGTAACGGAGTTCTTATAAGTTGATCCCGTTTTAGGTGTAAACCATATGAGTTAATGTGCTTATGTTGTTGAAATGTTTAATATTTGTTTGACCGAGTATATTTATAGGTACTTTTGAACTTTTTAGTTTGTAGCGATGGGCATTCCCTCGCAGTTTATGGTTCTTGTTGGCCCTTATGATTCAGTTGTCCTGTTGGGTACTGCTAAGAGTTCATTGTATTCTGGGTGGCGTGCTGAGCTTTCTCGGGTAGATCTTGCTATGTGTTGCGTCACATTCATGCAGCGTAATATTTGGTTTGTCCAAAATATTAATCAACCAATGTACCACCTGTTCAAAGTCATTTCTTATCGGTTCTTGTTGTATTGGCATTGTGTTTGAAGCCCTTGTTCGTTATATTGAGTGAAATCGGTAATTTCACATGTAAATTTGGACCTCTAATTTGTTACATAAATGATGCGATTTTATTTGTCAAAATTTATCAATTTAGCACTAAATTATGCAATGTAAACCTTCTACAAAATTGACATGGCATGACTAATCTGTATATCCCAATCGGACGGGGATGAAAAAATGCCTTGGCCAAAAATCATGGATTCGTTTTGCTTGTTGCTGTTTCGAATAAAAAAAATTCTCTGATTAGCTGGGTTTGAACAATTCAATCGGGCTGCTAACAGTTCATCAATACGGGGGAACAAAGTTTAAAAAGAAAAAAAAAATTCACGCACGCACAAATGTAACATACAACTTTTTCATCTAAATGTAAGAACCATGCCAGTTATCACAAAAATTATTGAGAGCTTTTCTGAATTAAGTTTGCAAATAAAAAATCCAACATTTTTGTTTTTGGCAATAAGTAGAAGTACAGAAAAAATTAGGATCAGGTTCTTAAATTTGAAATTTTTTTGAATGTGATCCACACTTTTTTAAGTGAAGATGTATTTCTCACACATAGATACTTTTTTTAATATCTATTGCCCCAAAAAATTCGTATCTTTTGATTTGAGTCCTCTCACAAAAATTAGTATTTGCATCCAAAAAATTAATATCTCCCACCAAGAAAATTGATATCTTCGGGTTAAAGTTTGAGTCCTCACTAGAAACATATACTAAAATTCAAAGATCACAACTTAAAAATTTTTGAACTCAAGAATTGGATTCTAAAAACTACGAACTGTGTGATATTTAGCCCCTGTTTGGTAGCTCTCTTTTTATTTTTTTTTCTACAAATTTTAAAAACTCAACTCACAAACATCTCTACTTTTACACTTCCCAAAAAAACTTTAACTTTACTTTCTCTCTCTAAAAAAACTTTTAAAACGCCATAACTTTAAATCCAAAAATTCAAAAATAATAAAAAATATATATTTGAAACCTACTCATCGAATCTATAAAATAAGATCCATTGTGATATTTTTTGAAATTTTTTATGCTTTTTTTCTTTGTTTGAAAAAAAATCAAACAAAACCAAATTCACTTTTCAAAAAACCAACTTTAACTCAAAACATTCAACCAAACACCACATTTTTAAAAACTTATCTAGAAAAAAAAAAAAAGAGAGCTACCAAACAAGCCCTTAGTGTTTCATGTTTTGAGAAATCTATATTACTATGTCTGGGATTAATATTGCACTTATAATTAGTGGGACTGGAATTTGGGAGATTTGGGTGCAATGTGAATCACTAGAACAATACAATTACTCTTTAAAAATATATAACTACTAATTTAAGATGGTGAAGTAATATTTTAAACTGTACATATGCATGGTAACTCTAAATGCATTTGTGCACAACTTTTGTAAATTTTATTTTTTTATTTATTTTTTGATTTAGATACTTTCTAGTACTATAAGGTGTTCAGGTGAGCTTTTCTGTTTGCGGAATAGTGGCCAGTTGCTGGCCACAAAATGTTTTTGCAGCTGGCTAAATTCAACCTAAAAAGCTTTCAGTCGAATCCAGAACTGATCCTAGTGTGCTACCACTAAGTCACTTGATGGTGATTTAAATTTTATATTTTGGTACGAATAACCATTAAGCAGAAATAAGGCATCCCAAAATAATTTGCCTAAACACTATAGAATGTTTTACATTAAATATCGAATTAATCTTGCTTAAAAAACTGAGCATGTTGCTTGCACAAAAAATTTAGACCTCTCAGATCCTCGGTAAGAATTCGGTAATAAAAAACCAATGAGTCAACACCTAGTTTATAGTATTGATTTGGGGGTTTATTGATATCTGCATTAGTTTAAGAAAATGGGGGATAAGGATATCTATAGAGAGAGAAGTCGATAAGGTTGGTGATTTTCGTTTATTGTTTTATCTTTTGGTGCCACCCCCCGCCCCCCTTCTCTTTCTCTTCTTCTTTTTGCTGGCTTTTTTTCATGTTATATATACATTGTATAAAAATAATTATTAATATTTATGTATAAGCAGTGAATTATATAATTCCCATCTTCTTTCAATTACTTAATTTTAGGCGAGGAGATTTTAGCTCCAGCACCAACAATAGCTATGAATCTACTGGCCTCTTTCTCTTCTTCACTGGTCTCTCTCCCCAATAATAATACCCACAAAACTCCTTTCTCAATCCATCGTCCACTTTCTTTGCCATTAACGGCTTTCCCACAGCATCTATCCACCACCGCCGCCGGTAGCTGGAGAACCACCACCTCCGTCAGGACAGCTGTCGCCACCGTCGACTCCTCCGACCCTGTCGAAAAGGTTAGTTAAATACCCCCCTCTCTCTCTCTCTCTCTCGAGAGAGAGTTAGTAACATATTCAATCTGGGTGTTTAGCCAATTTATGCAGAAATGTGAATCATACATTGAGCTTGCTTGGACTTTAAGTGCTCGATTGGTTCAAGTAAATTTGAACTTCGTGAACTTATGATTCAACCACATGACATGAACTATATACAAAAGTCTGAATTTATCATTTTGGAATTGTAGGGACGAACTAAAACTCGAACCAAATGAACCCATGTGGAAATTGTTAAGATCTTGATAAGATTTCACACACCCACACAACATTCATGAGTTGTATAAATCGGTCTCAATTCCATGGTTATAGAGGTTGCCTTTGTTGGAGATGGTCTCTGCTATTATATAATAAATAAATTGTTTGTTGCTTGCTTAATGAAGAAAAGGGCATTTCACTTTCTCCATTTTTGGGAGTTCAAAAGAAAAAGGGTGGAGAGTGGAGTGGAGTGGAGTGGGGGTGGGGGGGAATGAAACAATAAGGGTAAATCATAAATGTAATAAATATTTTTCTTAGGTACAACATCAGGATTCGAACCCCTCACTCTTCTTCACTCTTCATAAATGGGAGCCAGCATTTTGTTTTACATGGCCATCCGCGTAATGTATTACATATAATACTTTTAACTATTACTTCTAACAAGTTAAAAGTACCACTAAAAACATTACAACGTGTCATCAACTGAGCTGCATTTACCATACCTTTAGTGAACATTGTTTTAACTTTCAATTTGTCCAGATTGCCTTACTATTTGAAATGAAAGTGTATAGCACTATTCGGATCTTCAATTTTCTCTTATCTTATATTCTCGCTCCAAAATTACCCTGGTATTTTACTTGTCAAGATTGGATAAGATAACGTAGAGAAGGAAAAATTATGCTCCTATCCAGAAGCCTACAATTCAAACCAAAACCTATTGGTATGATTGGAGAACATTCAATCTGTTTCTCACCCTAACTAATCTTTTGCTTTGATTTAGCAACAAACAACCAACAAATACTACTTTGTTGTCGCAAATGCAAAGTTCATGCTAGATGATGAGGAGCATTTCCAGGAGCAATTGTGCGAGCGTCTCCGCCTCTTTGAAGAACGTAATATGGAACAGGACTTTTGGCTTGTGATTGAACCCAAGTTCTTGGATAAATTTCCTGATATAACAAAGAGACTAAAGAGACCTGCCGTTGCACTGGTTTCAACAAATGGCACCTGGATCAGGTATGGACACCCTCATTCAACCTTTCTATTTTCTTATTTGTTTTGATTTGAAGTTTTTGTGAAGTACCAAATATTTGTTTGCAGATTCTTAAAAATTAACTCAATTTTATGCTTCAATGGAGTTGCATCCGTTTAGTCATCCCTAAAAGTGAATTATATAAAATTTTCCCAAATGCCATGAGACAACTTGGGACAAACTATCCCCGGAATGGAACCTTTCCAGGGCTGTACATCCTATGATTTTGTATCCCCTTCAGCTCGTCCATGAACCAAATATGCCCTTATGACTCGTTATGGATTTGGTTGATTATTTAAAGCACTTAAGGGGCGTTTGTGCTTTTAGCCTTTGAACACTCCATACTGAACTCTGAAAATTGTGTTTATAATTTTTCTCATATGAACCTCCTAAAAAATATTAGTGTTTAAATTATTTGACTATGAATGCTGAATATATCCTTTTGACAAGTATACCGTTATTGTAATTATACACATTGATGATGATTTTGTGCCGCACAGGTTCATGAAGTTAAGACTGGACAGAGTTCTAACGGAAAGCTTTGAGGCCGACAGTCTAGAAGAAGCATTGGCTTACAATCCTGTCAAACTAGAGTTTGAGAAACCCGCAAATTGGGTTGCCCCCTACCCGAAATACGAGAGTGAGTGGTGGGGCCCGTTCTTGCCCCCAAGTCCTCAAAAGCAATAAGCATGAGATACAACATTTAGCGAGTTTTTGGTACTACTAGTAAATTGAGAGGTTGGTGATGCTCCGTAAAATCTCTGCAAGTTTAGTGAAAATTATCAGACACTTTGATGTTTAGTATCATAGGACTGCAGAGGTAGGTATGTTGTTACTAATGTTAAAGAAAATTTGAGCAGTGTGTTCTAATGTAACCTATCGCGGTTTAATTGTATTTTCCAAGACCTTGTTTAGCTTTATTGGATTCGAATTCGCCTGAACCAAAAGCGTTTGTTTTTTTTTTAGCCTTAGACCTGAAGTTACTACTGGTAAAGTTCTTGTAGAATATATTTTCTTATGATATAAATTTATGCTTACAAACTGCAATTTGAATGTTTGATAGTTCTAGAGACTCGTGATTGAGATTCGGATGATATGGCATTATTGCATTGGTAAGTGGTCTGAGTGGTGCAGACTTCATCTACCCACCAATGGAATGACGCCACTTCAGCAGAGCCCCATGTTAGACAATAGACACTATCCTGAGTCTCCAGAATTACTTATGATTAGTTCTCAATACCAGCATTATGAGAAGGTTTTTTTCTCTGTTATTGGAACAAGAAGAGACATTTTAGCCGCATATGATATCAGAAGAATAACAAAAAGAGAAGTGGATGCAACTAATGAAATTCATATACTGTATTATATAACTTTAGTAATCTACAATGGAGTACGTCCTTTCATTCCCAATTGCATCACATCAAAAAACAAATATTAGAATAAAAAAAGACTCTTATCTTTACCCAAGTGGTAAAGAAGAAAGGCTTAATTACTATAATAAAAATTTAGTAAAACAAAAGTAACAAAATAAAAGAGGCCGCCGGGTTGATCAATACACAACACCCAAGTCAAAACAGAGAAGAGCAAAGTTGGGGGAAAAACTGGTTCTAAACCTCAAAAACAGAGGAATGCAGAGACATGGATGAAGAAGATGCTCCATAAAAGACATTCGGGTGAGATAGATTAGTGCTGTTTATGGTCTTTAAGGAAAGGGACTTTAGGGAGTTTTCGAATAACCTTATCATCAAGAACAGAGTAATGTTTCTTGAGTTCAACTGTTGCCAACTCTGCGTAACTATCGACTTGATCTTCATGCATCTCATACAACAATGGTAGTGTCAGCACCATCACAAACACTGCATTTATCAACCCCCCCAAAAAAAAAACGCGATGAAAACATAATCTTCTTTACTTTCTGCTAAAACTCACAAGATTGAAAGAAGGAATAGGAACTCACAGAGGTATACAAGGGTCAAAAAATTGAACCAGCCGCCAACAATAGAGACAATCCACAAGCCCAAAATCACCTGCATTCCAAATTAAGACTTAATTTGCAGATTGAAAAAATGACAATAAAATGGTATAAAAGATGTTCAAGAACAAAATGTAAAGGAGGTCGAGGGAGGAAAGAGGTACATAGAGGAATTGCTTCAAATCATTCCCGGCAGCCACCTCCCGGAATACTGTAAATGCTTGGTGAAATTGGTCCCTCAACATGAGCGCAACATTCATGAACGTATCCTCCGGCAATGTAATGTCAGGGAAGTTGAGCGGAGACCTAATCGGAAATGAACAAAAGAAATGATGTGTGCTAGAATTGTATCTTTTATACCAAAAAAGAAAGCTTATATGAAAATTTTATACTAACTATTTTTCCGTTTCATGTAAAATCTCCTTTTAAAATGAAAGTTAGGTTGGCTTGAGAATGTTGACCCTCAAAACTGCCGCTGCTGTTATGTTCGGCATGCACTGGTTGAGTTTGGGGTCCTTGTCAAGTCCACTAGAAGCACCAAGCAATGCATGTTGAACAAGTGAACATGCATAGTTTTGAGCTTTAGGTAAAGAGGGTCAAACTAGTATTATTCGTAGCATTATTGCTCAAATAACTCGAATCTTAATCAACCCCATGAAAGCAATATATTTACATATAAATGGTAAAAGCTTGCATTACTACACGACCAAGCAAGAGGAAGAGACAAGAAAAGATTTAGCCATGGAGCAAGAGATCATAGATAAAAGCGAGCTATGTTTGAACTATAAGCGAGAAATATGCATGACAAAACGAGTTCACAAACTATAAATTTATAGAACATAAATAGAAATTGTAATGGATATAGGGAAAGGAACGAACTTGTTAACAAAGGATGATAGATTGGACCAAAGGAACAACATTGCTAATGTAAGTATTAGAGAATGACAAACAAAAGTAAGGAGATGATAGCCTATCCACTCAAAGAGGAGCCATATGACTGTTGCCCCAGCAAACATGCTTCCTGTGAACTGCTTGTTCCTCCATAGTATAATATCAGCAGCTGCAGACACAGAGAGAGAGAGAGAGAGAGAGAGAGAGAGAGAGAGAGAGAGAGGGAGGGAGAGAGTCAGAGTCTCAATTAGATAAACAATATAAGCATGAATTTAATGTTTGAGCATGGCACACCTTTACTCCCACAAAAGAGTCTAAACAACAAATGAAAGACTGTAACCTCAATCTATTCGCACAGTTCATATTAACCGATGCTGAGGCAATGTCGAGCCTCATCCAAAATTTGTTCAAAATGTTATTGTCTCAAATCTTCTACTCAAGTATTAGAGAATGACAAACAAAAGCATCGAAGGCGACAAAAATTAGTCTGAATTGAATGCCAATCTTTAGTTAAAACTCAATTTTCATATGTGAAAACCACCAATTTTATTCTTAAAAAAAAACATAAAAACTCCAAACAAACAAGGACTTGAAAATTTCAAAGGCTATCTGAAGCATGAAAACCCAACAGAACAGTTCAATAAAAATAGACACTGTAAATTGAAGAAGCAAAAGAGCAAAAGGAGAATTATTACATTTTCCACCGCCGAGAACATCATGAACTGGTTTTTGGCGACCGAAGAGGCGTTTCTTCTTTGGATGGGAAAGCAAGTTTATATCATTCTCGTTATCAGAAGAAGATGATGAAGACGAAGAGCTGTGTTTATGTACCGCATCCTTAATCTTCTCCACCAGAGATTCAGCACGCTCACTAATACCATCATCCGACATTTTCCCCCTACAATCCAACAGTTAATCAATTCAGTTCAACTCAACTCGACTCAAATCAATTATACATACATATATAATAACGCATGTGCGTATTGTTATATACACATGGAGATGATGAAGGTGAGAATTATGATAAACGGAATGTAATGTTCTTACTATTTTATGGATGAATGGAGGCTAATGTTTCTTCAGAATTGACAATTCAATTCAAATCAAATCAATAATTATATGTGTATGTATACGATGTGCGTGTATGTATGAACAAATGTAGATGATCATGAACAGGAGAATATGATTAGTGGAATGCAACGTTCTTACTATTTTATGAATCAATGGTGGATAAATTTTCCTTTAGCTAGAATCAAGAATTCAATTCAAACCAATTATATGTACATGAACAATAGTGGTTGATGTTTCTTGAGAACGTACCGATGGATGATAGATTTTTCTATTTTCCGAAGCTTTTGGTTTCTCTCTCTTCTTCTCTGCGATAACTGAAAGAGTGGAGGGGCCGGAAAAGAAGAGACATTCGAAACCGCTCGTAAAACGGTTTATTTGGCTCCTTCTTCGGAGGCCCCCTTCTCCTCTCCGATCCCTTCCTTCTAAACCAATTTCATTTTTATTTTTACTTTTACTTTTAAACCCGCATGGCATGGCATGGCATGGGTACTAAATTAATAAAAAATGCAGCAGGTAGGTTTTTCATTCTTGGCCAAGGTTTGAGCCAGCCAGGGAACTTGTTTTCTTTCCCCTTAAATTTTAAAAAAAAAAAATACTTTAATATAAAATTATATATGGATATATCTACTAGGGGTGTTTTCGGTTTCGGTCGAGGTAGAAACTAGAGTATCCCAAACCCTCCCCAAACTTTATAGTTCGGTTTCGGTTCGGTTCGGTTTCGGTTTTTGTACCTATGAAACCCAACCCCCCTCAAATTATTCGATTTCGGTCAAGTTCGGTCTCATTTGGTTTTTTTTTTTGTATTGTTAAAACTTTAGTTCAAAATTGCACTAAAAATATAAATTCACTCAAAAGACGCTACAAAAAAATTATATAATGTATTTATTTTAATAATTAGCTTAAGTAATTATTTATAAATGTAAATAATTCATAGGGTTGGGTCATTTATATAATGTAAATGTTGTAAGATTTTTTTTTTTTTTTAACGTATTGTAAGACAACTTAAGTAATTACATTAAGTTAGCAAATTTTTTTTTTTAAAGATTCGGTTTTTTCGGTCCAATTCGGGGACCCCGAATCCCCAACCCATATCGACCCAAATCAATCGGTTTCGGTTTCGGTTTTTGATTTCGGTTTCGATTTTTTTTTCGGTTCGGGAAATTTCGGATCGCAACGAATCGGTTCGGTTCGTTCGTTCGGTTTTCGGATTTCTTACAACACCCCTAATATCTACTCTTAACACATTATTACATAATAATAATAATAATAATAATAATAATAATAATAATAATAATAATAAATAATAATAATAATAATAATAATAATAATAATAAAGAGTACAATATTTGGGTAATGGAGTGCTATGTATGCTCAAGTGTTTTTCAAATAAAACATGCTTAATGAAAGGTTAGTGCACTCATAAAAATTCGGTCCAACTGGGAGAGTATGTTGCCACTCACCTAACATCATGCAATAAAAGAGTGTAATTATGATAATAAGAAAAGTGTTGATATGTGTTTTTAGTTAAATTTTAAAAAAAGTGTTTGTGACACATTTAGGAATTTACATAACACCTCCGAAATTTAATTAGTTCCCTCTATTGGTCGAATTTCAACCCTAGAGGGGGGTGAATATGGTTTAAAAACTTTAATGCGGAATTAAAAATTTTTCTAACAATGTTTAAGTAAAACAAATTTACTAAACAAATATATCAAGAAATGTAAGCACATAAATAATTAAATAAACAATCTCAAGAGCAAATAATCAAACAATCAATAATAAAGAGATTGAGTAAGAAAGATTGAACCGATTTGAAGTTCAAGGCTTTTTGTCCACACGGTTTTGGTTTACCAAACCATAATCCGCAATCGGTTAGTTCCCCGAGAATTTTCACTAATAACAATCTCCTTCCGGGTGAAGATCAAACCACTACAAGTGTATCCTCTTACACACTCTTTACAAATATTGCTTGACCACAATATTCACACAAGAATCTCTCTCTTGCTAACCTTGTGAAATTTACCTTTCACAATTGATAAACAAGAATTTACCTTCTTGTTTTTCCTATGAGATTTACCTCTCACAATTGAATACTAAATTGTTTGGTGATTCACACCAATTAACAATAACTCTCAAGTGTTTAAAGAATACAATTGAAGCTCACACTAGAGTTACTTGATTGATCAAGAATTACAGCTCAATAAAAATGATTGATCAAAAATAATTTCTTGAATCTTTGAATAATGAAGATAGATGAAGAATAGAGTATATGAATGATTCAAGGTAGTAAAAATGTGTCTTAGATAGTGTATATATAGTCCCAAAAGTGATATAGCCGTTCTAGAGGTTTGGTAGAAGTTTGGTACCAAAAATAGTAAAAAATCACAAATCCAACGGCTATATTCTGAAGCATCAGTCGACTAAGCAAAACCATTAGTCTACTGATGGACCCTTAGTCGACTGAGCAAAGCTGCTTAGTCGACTGATGAACCCTTAGTCGACTGAGCAAGGCTGCTTAGTCAACTGATGGACTCTGCTGCCCAACAGGCCAAAAGGCCAAAAATTCTAATTTTTGCACTTTTGCATTTAAGCTCCAAAATCAATTCTAATGCTTTGGAGACTTCAAAAATAAGTTTCTAAGACACCTATTTTTGGGAAAACTCAAAATATGATCATTTGAATTTAATATGAATTTATTTGAAAACCGATTTTTACAAGAATGATGTTTTCAAATAAATTTTGATTCAAACTGATTTTGATCAATCTAAGAATGATGTATGTTCATGTTTGAGTTATATAATCAATCAATTAAGAAACTTTACATTAATACTAAGCAAACACTTAATTATCGAATAGGTGAGTCTTTAAATGCCGCGATTTGTTTCTTCAAATTAATTCTTCGCTTGAAGCTTTTCTCTTGAAGCTTTGGCATATGATCCTTGATCTTTTGTGCTTCATGAAATGCATTGCTAGCATGTGTGTGATAAGAATGATCTATTGCTAGTCCATTGCTTTGTTGACTTGATCGGATATTGATTCCATTGATCCTTATCAAGTGGCATGCTTTCTTGATTTTCCAAGTAGTAAAACTATAATCTTAAATTAAGAACATGTTAAATTACGCATGATTAAATTATTGTTATTATCAAAATAAGATTAAGACCTTTAGGTCAACACCCTCTTTTAATTAAATAACTAGAACAGGCTAGTCTTGGAAAATGAGGCATGTCACAATTATTCAATTTGAGTCAACACAAACTCATAAGTGGACTCTTACCGTCGGGTCACTATTGGGTCTAAATTAGACCCGTTAACAAATCGGATTTGACTAGATTACTCCACATCCCATTTGACCCGCAAAGGAGAAAAATTAATCCGATCCGATAATATGACACATTGTTAATAATCAAATTCATATCTAAATTTGTGAGCTAAATGGATTTCCAATTTGAAATTCGATCTGAAGTTTCTAAGATATTTTATTTTTTTATTCTAAAAGAATAAAAGATATATAATATAACTTTCAACATCAAACAATGAAATTAAAGAAAATATTTTTTTAAATAATCGATTAATAATTCCAAAAAAAAATATGTCAGACACCACGTTTTTCTATTAACAAAGTATTTCGTAAGCAAATTAATAGCTTAACTTGATATATATACAATATATGTAATATCAAATATATTATTTAATATCAAATCAGATTGGATATGCTTAAATCCATATTTGCTCCATTAAATTATCGGATTATTAGATTTGGATCGTAAGCAAATTATCAAATTGAAATTCTAAATTTATATCCGATAAAATATGTTAGATTCAGATTGAAATATGATTCATGAAGAGGTTTAAACAGATACAAAACTAGCTTATCATTTGGAGGGGGCAATAACCTCTAGAATTTTGCAACTCACTTTTATATAGAACATTTATCGTTTCATAACTTAATTTTATACAATGGCCTCCTCCAAACTAAAACTCTTAGTTGACCAAATAAAAATAATTTTACAAATTTATGAGACTTTATAGGTACAAAAAAATGATCAAAGAGTAATTAGCAAACAAAAATCACACTGAATGTGTTATTATATTGGGTAATTTTTTGCCCCTATAAGATTCAATCATAGTTTTGCTTTTGAAAGTGAAAGTTAAATTAGTTCATTCAAAACTATTTAGTATTTACAAACTAAGTTGCCGTAGCACAAACAATATGGCGTGATTTAAACTGGGTTCAACTCCCGGCAGCGGAAAATGTTTTTCAAGTGACCTTCTTTTTACATTCTAACCTCGCTCAATATTTTTCATCAAAATGTTAACATCTAGATTGGATTTTAACTGGATTATATATAATCTTATCTGTTAAGATAAAAAATTAAATCGGATCCAATTTGATAACTAGATATATTGTTGATAATTAAAACCTTTTTCAATTTTGTGAGCTTTGATAAATATGACAAATTAAGATATAGCAAAATTTACCACAGCAAAAACTCAGCTCGCATTATCTCCTAAACATTCGGACTATTCAGAAAAATAAATCTCACAAGGCAACTGCTGAATCTAAGCCAATGATCATGGCAGGACAATCAATTGATACCTAAACTACTGCTTATATCTAGCTTATATCCCTATAGATCTTTGGCCTTATTTTCCAGCAGGTTTGTAACCTGTATAGTTGCAGTGAGCTGTGCATTATTTCCTTATTAGTTTGTAATCATCAAGTATATATACATACAAACAAATCAATTTATGGCCACAAACAGGCCTCACGAGACGTGGTTCGATATATTCACATTACATCTTTTAAGAATAGGGTTTCGATGTAGTTGGGCAGATTCCACATTGTTCAGTCTTCATTCTCCATGTGGTATTGTCCTTATTTTACTTTATTACTACCAGTGAAACCAATCTTCTCCAAGCTGTCATTATTTACCTAGTATGGAATTTGCTATTAAGGACCTGGGTAACCTTCACTATTTTCTTGGCATTAAAGTACATTATTTTCCGGGTGGTTGTTTCTCTCTCAATCTAAATATGCCCATGACATTCTCCTTTGCGTATCAATGTTATAAGCCTCATTAATTTCCACTCCCCTTGCACTTAAGGAGAATTCAACACATAGAGATAACGAACTTGTAGATGCTACAGCCTATCATCATATTGTTGGAACTCTCCAATATTTGACTGTTACAAGGATTGATATTACTCATGCTGTAAATCATGTCTGCCAGTTTATGCGCTCCCTAACAGTAGCTCATCTTCATCAAGTTAAATGAATTATGCACTACATTAAAGGGAGTCTCAACCATGGTGTGCGTTTTCTCACTCAAAGTCCTATTTCATTAACAGCCTTTTGTGATACTGATTGGGCAGGATGGCCAATTACAAGGAGAAACACTACAGGTTTTTGTATTTTTTTAGGTGCCAACTGCATTTCTTAGGTGTTTAAAAAACAAAGCACAGTTGCTAGGTCTACTGCAGAAGCTGAATATTGTGCCATGGCCTTTACTATGGCGGAATTAGTGTGGCTTACTTATTTATTGAGAGACATTGGACCGCCTCTACCTCATCCTCCACAGTTGTTTTCTGATAACATGAGTGCTTTACATATGTCCATCAACCCCGCCTTCTATGCTCGTACAAAGCATATCAAATTGGATTACCATTTTGTTCGAGAAAAGGCCGCTATTGGCACACTAATCACACGATTTGTACCCAGCTCAGACCACGTTGTTGACATCCTAACGAAGCCCCTATCTCGTAATCAGTTTAAGAATCTTAGATTCAAGTTGGGAGTTCGCAAAGCTCCCTTCTCCAACTTGAGGGGGAGTGATAAATGTGACAAAGATATAGCAAAATTTACAGCAAAAACTCAGCCCACATCATTTCCTAAACATTTAAAATATTCAGAAAAATAAATCTCGTAAGGCAGTTCTTGATTCTAAGCCAATGATCATGGCAAGACAATCAATTGATACCTAAACTACTGCTCAAATCTAGCTCATATCCTCATAGACCTTTGGCTTTATTTTGTAGTAGATTTGTAGCCTGTATAGTTATAGTGAATTGAACATTGTTTTCTTATTAGTTTGTAATCATCAATTGTATATATACATTCTTTTCTACAGAGATTCACCAAGGAAAATATATTGTGAATACTCTCTAAATACTCCTTGCAAGTCTTTGTTAGTTTCTTCAAGCTCAATGGGTCAACAATCTAACAATTCGATTTGAATTTTTTAAGTACAAATCTTTCATTTTTAACTATAAAAGGTAAATTGATAAAGTTCAACAATAAGTAATGGAGTGAAAGAAAATATTAATTTAGATAATGGGTTAAGAATTCCAAAAAAAAGACACAAATAAATTTTTAAAAATGCTTAACATCACCTTAGACATGTTTTTCTATTAACATCGTATTTCTTAAGCAAATTGAAAACAAAATACGTACTCCAAGCAAGCCTCCGATGACAATTCCGCTCAACCTGATATATATTTAATACATACACTAAATATAAAATTATATTATATAATATTAATGGGATTTGATATGCTTAAATTCATATTTGCTCAATTAAATTATCATATTAACGAATTTGGGTACAAAATGGTGGATTTGATTCAAAACATGATCCATTGACAAATATAGTCCATACATTTAAACAGTCGGTTAAGCCATCTCCAATGATCATTTCTATTAAAACAAATTTCTATGTTAAAAAAGAGAAGAAAAAAAATGTGCTCTAATAGTTATTTGTATTTTTATACGAGGTGAAATGTGAGTAATATAGAATTTTTTTTTAAGCATTTCTACATAGAACAATCTTATTAGATCTCACTAAACTCACTAATTATCTCTCTTCTTAAATAAATGATAAGTAAGGAAAAAATTATATGCCATTGAAGACCATTTTTTCTATCATTTTTTACCCATGTAAATATATTGCCAATTAAATATATAAAATTTCTACAAAGTCCTTGATACATAGAATATAAATTAATTACGATTAGAGATGGCCTTAAGGGTTAACCCACAAAATTCGTTAGACTCGTCATACTCATTAACAACTCATAAATACTTTAATTAGTTCGGTTTAGAGCAAATTAGTGTGTCTGAATCGGTGAGCCGTAAACGACCAAATAATATCTGTTTTTTTCATCAAAAATATGACAAATCGTGTCAGATCACTCGTTAAACTAACTAGGCCAGTAGCTAACAAATCACATATAAATTTGAAAAATAGCGTTCGATAGCTTTAAAGAATTGTGCTCCGTTTAAGTCATTTTTAAACTACATTCCTTAAAACCTGACATGAAATCCATACTTAACCCATTTACCCATTACCAAATAAAAAGATGACTCCAAAATATTTGCGCAGATATATTTAAGAGCAATAAAATGAAACATCTCATTCTTATTCATTAATAAATGGTAGTGGGTTTTATAGAACCTTTGGTAAGAAAAAATTCAATTTACATGATGATGGAGAATTCCAAATCCTTCATAAAATTCAAACATAAAAGAGTTTCATGAAATCTTATAAATTCTAATGCCACTTCTCAGTATCTTGTCTTTTAAAATCCATTGAAACATAAATAATCTTTTAAAATCTCAATCGAATACACCCCCCTTAAAGGGTTTAGATAAACTACATTCCTTAAAACCTGTGTCATATCTTCACCATTTACATTATTAGATGCTACTTATTCAACCCAATTTACATCCAAATCCTTGCATATTCATTCTTCTTATCTTTTCACCATTTACATTATTAGATGCTACTGCATATTCATTCTTCTTATCTTTGTTGGCTAGGTTTACCTGTCTGTTTGGGTGCCTCACCTTTAGGGAGAGAAGGCGCGAGACTTCATGAAGTCCCCCCCATTTCTCCAATGCCCGTGCAATGTCGTAGCGACCTATAAGAGAAATACCCAAGATAAGAAAGACAAATTTTGAACCATTTCATGTTTTTACGGCATGATCTTTAGTGACCGAATACCAACGGTAAATGCAATCCCGAAATGCATTTTGCAATGAAATTCGCTTGCTAAAAAAAGCCATAGCTTTTATGAATGCAATCTATGAATGTAACGACTAGTATTGTGGGCTGGCTGCTATATGTGACTGCAATGCGTGCTAAAGGGTTACACAGTATGGGTGTTCATCCCACATTGTTGGGTGAGGTGAACCTTGTGCTATATATGTGTTGTAAATAGTCTTTCCTAGCAAGAGGCTTTTTGAGTAAAAGCAAAACCGTGCGGGTCCAAAGCAAATAATATCTTTGTAGGTTGGACTGGAAAGTGACAATGAAGACTCACTTTAAATTTTAAATTCCCTAGAGCTACATCTACATGATAGTTAGACAACACCAACAGTACAGATTCTCACCTTGAAGGGAATCAATTATGGCCAAAAAGTAATATTACGATTCAACAAAAGGGTAAACGTTTTAATTACACGATAAACTTCAATTAACCAAGTCAATAGTCTTGTGCATTTATGGATATTAGTCACATTCATAATATGAAGTGGCATCACCTTGTTAATAGAATCCCTTTTCTGGTTTTGAAATTAATTTCTCCAACTTGTAATAGCTACAACGCGACTCTTTCTTTCGCCTTTTATGCTAAAATTTTCGTCGATGTAAGAGTCTTTTAAATGAAACTAAAGGCAAATGCATATTTTTACATAACAGGAAATCAAAGGAGATAATTTTTGTACCTGCACGCTCAAAAGATTTTCTACTGGGCATGAAAGATGGATCCATCCCCCAGCTTTTCTGGAAACGCTTTATCTGTAAAATGAAAAATATAACTACTCAAAATTGATTCATCACAGTTAAAATCAGCTATAATACTAGATTTAAGAAACTCAAAAACCATCTTAATGTACCACTAACTCCAGTGCTCTCAGTTCAAGCTTTGGTGCTTTCCAAGAATCATAAATGGGTCAATTTCATATGTCAAATTTGAGCAAGCAAAGGAGTTGACATCATGTGATTAGATCACTTATGAACTTCATAAGGAAATCTGCCAATTTAGAATTCTTGGAAAGCACAAAAACTTGAACCCAAAGAGCCATGAATAAAAGCTAAAGTCAACAACTCACCTCATCTTCCAAATTCTCAAGGTTATCCCAATAGCCTTTTGGCTTTCGGAGCTTGTAAGCAAGAGAAAGATTCATCAATGACGCAATTCTTCTAAATCCCCCCATGCGGGTGATGGCCTTCTCTATATCCACCCTACCATGTTTCCTAAGTTGCTTTCTCATGGGCATAAATCCTTCTTGCCCGTGTTCTGAAATGAAGGCGAGAAGCTCGGCTTTAAGAACTTCAATATTCCTCTGCAGGCCTGGAACCCTAGGTCTTTGTCTAGATGGATGTGGGCCATTGGATACAGAAACATTCACAGATGATTTAATATGATTCACACTTTTGCCATTGCTATATGAAGAAATTTTCTCTGTATATAATACAGGGTCAAATGTTTCCTGAGAGATTTCTGCTTCCCTCTTCTCAACGTAATCTCGGATTGCACATAAATTTGATGGAAGATCTTCATAGATAACCTACAAGAAAGGTAATCTATCTATAGTTTCCATCAAAGGCTTAAAAAAGTCGAATCACAATTTAAATTATGACATAAAGCATGTAGATAGTTGTTATCCTCAAATCAGTGTGTACATCTATTTTACTGAAACTTGGCACTAATACCCACAAATTGTAATTTACTCAACTCATGATTCAACAACAACTGACATGAAACGACTTAGTCAACTTAGTTTTGGAATACTTCATTCCGAAATGGTTCACCTTACCTATATTAAGAAAACAAATTGGCCTCCAAATTACTGTCGAAACATCGAAGAAATCGATGACTCACCGAGCAAGTCTTAATTTTCAAAAGTTGCATAAACTTTAAAATAATTTTATTGTTTCGTCTTGCTTGAAACTTATGAAGCATATATTCTTCTAAAGGGTCAGTGAATCCAGCTGGATGCAAATCGGGTGCGGCCCCGATTCACACCCGAGGAGAATAGGAAATAATTGTTTAATTTTAATTTCCGATCGTTTAGGATTCGTCGAGGATTCGGTCAGGATTTGTGAGGGATTCGGGAAGAATCCTTTTTCTCTTATTTTTTAATTAAAATTGCCTTTTTTTTTTTAAAAAAAAGATATTTTAATTGACTTTTTAAAAAAAAGAAAAGTATTTTTAACTTCTATCCTTTTAACTTTTAATAGATTGTTACTTTTTATTATCTTCCTATTTCATTGTTGATTATAGGTAATTCTTACACATGCAATCTAATTAACTAATGTAAATTTATATTATTATTTTATCACCCGCCGCACCCGCACCCTGTTTTTTGGAAAATTCTCGAATTGCCGCACCCGAATCGCGTCACACTCGAAATCCAGCAACAGCATCCGTGCTTCATTGCCTGAACCCGATACCGAGTAAAATATTGTACAGCCACATCTTTGGGCTAAATCGTGCCTTTGAATCATGATATAACCACAGAGGCATCTACGCGTACATTTGCCACCCTTAAATTTATAGAAATATCTTTCATATCCAACATATCGAAAATCAACACATTAGAACTTGGAATTAGCAGATATGGAACAAGATTTAAAGCAGCTAGAATAGGGAAATAAATTTCCAACCTCTTCCATTATAGCTTCAGAAAGAAGGGAATTCTTGTGCATTTTTGACTCCACGGTGTACTTCAACAGTGTGTGATGATTTCCAAGTTGTTCCAGAAGCCATTTTCCCTGAAATGAATCAAAATCCCCTTCGACCTGCACAAAGCTTATCTCTTGTTCAAGATGTTCACAGAGATCTAGAACAACCCGTGCATGGAGTACCATATACAATAGCCCCTTGCATCCTTCCTGGAAATTAGGACAAATAATAGCCATTGTATGTAAGAGGATTTCATCTTGATCACAAGAGGCGGAATGTTGTTGGAGAGCGTGACATGCTTGTTTGTCCCTCTACTTCAGCTAAAGCTTTTGGGTGAGATGGTGATTCAACATCTTAGAAGAACATTGCCATAAACACTGTTTTATTCCCTCTGTCTCCAATTAAGAGAGTCCATCTTTTCGTTTCACATATTTTAAAAATGCATTAATTTCATCACAATAAATGGTTTCGAAAACAACTTGTTTCTTATCGTGAAGTACTTTGATTGAGTCTTGAAAAGAAAAGTGGACTCTTAATTTGGGACATCCAAAAATAGAATAGTGGACTTTTAATTTGGTATTGAGGGAGTACTTTGAATAAAACAAAACTTCCCGTTGTACCTGAAGAATGCGAACTTTGTTGTTTTCTCGCGATACGATCTTGCTTATAGCTAAATTTGGAACTATCCTGCAAAAGTAGTTTGGAGATGAAAAAGATCCGGAAGATGAAAAAATCAATTGGAAAAGCATACAAAAGTCAAATAGTAACTAAAATGTAGAAAATAATGAAAAAAAAGTCTCTTTAAAGGAGCTAATTGAGAAGTCATGGAGGATTCTACTCCTTCCTAACAATCGTCTATTAAAAATTCATAAAATAAAAACCTATATATCACATACTCCGGAAGGCTCTCATAGGCAGTCAAAACATTCCATACTTCACGAACAGGAGCTTTCACTGTTATGCTAGCAACAACACATCGATGAACTCCGCCATCTTCCTTCAGCCCAAAATCATTTTATCAGTGATTTGCTAAAATGAAAGTGGTTTTGCCCTGGAAAATAAGGCAGGGTAAAACAGTCAAGATAAAGCCAATTACCAATAATCCATCAAATCTACGAAGATGAACTTCATCCACCACACAATGCTTGTCAAGTTTACAACATTTCCCAAACACTCCCCAGCTACTGTTCAACTCACTGGTAGGTGGGGACAATGGAGCAAAACTAGAGCTGGCATAGTTCTCCTTTAACTCCCCCAGAGATAGTTCAATCTCCTTGGATATAGCACCTTCAATGTCTATTCTAGCAGGAGCAAGGGAAGCCAAGGATGTCATATGCAAAGGACTGAAGTTTTTTTCAGCTCTGCAAGCCAAGGCTTGAAGATTCACTGGAAGGTCTGAACATATAATCCTCTCCAAGAATATTGAGGGGAGACTGAATCTTGGTATCACATTAACTTCGTATGATAGAGTTGTCGTTGAAGACCTGCAACACATGAAGATCAGGAGAATCGACTAGGATAGGAAAAAAAGTGAGTTCTGGTAAGTGACATTATACGAGTACATGCTTTGACCTTGTCCTGAAATTAAAATTAGGGGATCTTGATGGATTTACAAAGTTGATTTATTTATTTTTCTGTAATGTTGCTTCATGACTAAGTACATATTTGACAAAATATGGTAGGGTGTTTTTTTGGCATCATTATGGGTTTATGCAGCTGGTGCCGTTCCAGGTTTACCAGGGGCAGAAATCTAGAAAAATCTGAGAGCTCTTTTTCTTATAGCTTTTTCTTGTACTTTTTTTGTTTGACAACTCTTTGTACTCTACCTTTGTATCCCTGTTCTTATATCTTAATAGTTCTTTTAAACCAAAAAAAGAAGAAAAAGAAGAAAAGTGGAAAAAAAAATCTCCATAGTGGACCCTACCTTTTGCCAGATTGTACACACCATTTCCCTTCGAACTTCTTAAAATCGCCATCAACCATGGAGAAGTGGAGTTCTTGTTCATTAGCCTGAATTATGAACACTTGATTATATATTATAAACTAAATTAAATCAAGACAAGCTGTGCATAACTAATAATTATGAGTTCAAGAAGTAAATGATAAGATAACAATTTCAAATATAAACTAAGCATACAATGGAAAGCATGTTCAAATAACAAACAAAAGAAGCACAGATTATGATGCCGTTTTCTAAGGTATCAAGTTCTCCAAGAGAGGCCCAAAGAATTCTAGCATTCCAACCTCTTCCCCCAAATGCCCAATAATCTTATGATACCCTACTCCAAAAGCTTCTAAAGAACAACCCTATGTATTAGAAGTGTATATTGTAGACTTCTCAAAAACATAAAACAAGGAGTCGAAAGGTGCTTGTCAATTCCAGATCCACCTCACTAACCACATCAGTAAGGCAAGAGTTAATAGCCAATGAAGTTTTCTCTTTTGCTATTAAATTAGAAATTGTATCATGTGTTTTCAACAGCATACACTGAGTTGGAAATGGGGCTAGAAATATAGTAAAAATGCTACTTAGTTACCACCAATTCTTTGTTCAAGAGTGGACCTAAAATGCAAATATCGAGCTGTCTATCATGTCATCATTATGATGGTAAGATGACTTTATTGTCCCCATCTTGCCTTCCAAAGCTTCATCAGTTACCTTCACAAAGTTTAACATTGGAGTTTCTCTCTTCTTCTTGGAAAAGGAATGTAATTTTCATCTCTTGTTGGAATGGCTGATGAAATGGTATACAGGACTATGTAAAAGTACCATTTGTAGTTGCGTAGTAATGTATATCAAGTACATGCATACACTCAAAGACAGAAGGTTTGTGTGAATTAAAAATGATAACCGTGTGTCTCTTCATCATAACAATTATGCTAAAGATGCTTACTGATTTGGGAAATTCTTGGAGATCCAACACGACACGAGCTTCTATATGCCAATATAATGCCCGTTGCAAGCCTCTCTGCTCCAACCATATCCTCCCAGGATGGGGACAAGGAATTCTCCCACTGACAGTCGAGTATCATAAGTCCAGTAAAATAAGCAGCAGCAAGAACAACAATAAACAAACAATTGTCATAAAACTAAATTACAGTAACTTTTTTGACATCACTGCTACTGATTATTCAACTTAAGTTTGGTGAAAATCTTGCTTACCTTGTGAAATATTTAGAAGCTATTATTGCATTCTAATGTTAATTTTTTGGTGCTGAACTTTAGTGTGAGATGTAGAGAACTGAAAATAAATTTTATTTAGGGAAAAAAAGAGAGTAAGGAAAGAGGACAATGTGTCCCTAATTAGGTAAACAAGCAAATGAAAATAAATGTCAATAGATTAAGCTCTTGACGACTGCTGAATTATGGATAAAGAAACTGCTCTAATGCACCGCAGCATGAGTCCAGAGGGAAGCAAGAAATAAAATTTTACCCCGTGGAAGCTGAATAGATCAAGGAACTCTTATCTCTGAAAATCCTAGTTAAGCCATACTGACATTTCTCTTTGATTACTCACTCTACTTAGATTTTGGAAGCCGAATTGAAAGTATGGATAGTAAACCATATTATCGTATCAAGTTCATTCCAGAACAGGCTTGGATCCAAACTCCAAACAATGAAACATCTATATAATTCACAGAATTTCAATCTGTTAATCTTTCTACTTCTTCTCGGCAACTAAACATAACACGAGCGACATAAAACTGAAGAAATATTAAGGTTTATTTTCACCTCTTAAATAAGATGTAGAAATAGTGTTTGTTTTCTCACTCGTAATGCTTAATTAGATTAAAATTCAGGATTAAGAGGCATGTCTTGCCGAAAGCTTGATTTAACTTTAATGAAATTTTATTCCAATGACGTCCCTACCTTTTTTTTTCATTCATTAGCTAGTGATATATACCATGATAATAAAGGTAAAATTGTAAAATGCCATATATTCACCATTCATATCCAAAATAAAACCAAACATATTTTTTAGAGTTCCGTAGTGCATCAAATTTTCGGAATATAGCATTCAGTTTTCAACAATAAAGGCTAAAAAGACAAATGGACACTTAGGTGGCGTTTGATAAACAAACTGAAAACTAAATTGAAAATTGAAACTAAAAAATTTGTTTGTATAGTTCTGAAAAAATGTTGTTTGTTTGAATATGACACATCTAAAAACTGAATTTTGTTTAGTATGACAATTTTACTGTTATTAATTTATTTGGATCACATGATTCTAAGATGTACGGGGTTAAAATAGTTATTGTACGCTCTTTAAAATTAAGTTTTTAGTTTTAGTAATGAATTTGCCGCTTAAAACTTTTGATGAAAATTTTAAGTTTGAAGTGGCAAAAATTAAATTTTCAGATTTAAGTTTTGATTAACAAACAACTTTGAGACCACTTAAATCTGAAAATTTTAAGCGCAAACAAACAACCCCTTACTTCTTATAAAGATAAGTACATAACCCTCAACATTCTACACTTAAAAACAATTTCAAACAAATTAATTGACATTAAAAATCTAAAATATCAAACGGCAACTAAAAAACAAATTCACACACAAATGATTTACCTAGAAACGAGATTAGGTACGAAATCGGCGAGCCTCTCATAGTCAGTAAGAGCATCCCAAACCGATTCAACATTAGCATTAACCGAAATCTCAGCCTTAATCCTTCGCTCCCTCCAGGAAATCACCTCCACTTTACAATTCACCTTCCTCTCTTCTCCTCCGCCTCCTCCTTCTTCAAATCCATTCCGACTCCTCGACTTATTGCTATCACTGGAGAAATTACTCGAGTTCCACACAGTTCTGTCGATTGAAGCATAAACCGCGAATTTGTTGCGCAGAGGAGAGGTAAATTGGTGAAGTGTGAGGCACTTAGGGTTTGTGTTGAAGGTGAATGTGAGAGAAAGTGAGTTTGCATAGTTCAAGTTCAATGCTCTGTAGGTGATCATGTAGAGAGAGATGATAGATAGATAGAGAGAAGTGCGAGTGGAAGGGGTGAGTGTTTTTGGTGCAGAGAGTTGAATTTCAGGTTTAGACGGTTAAAACTTGACCACACGAATATCGTTGGTCCTACTTTTGTCGCGTAGTAAAAGAAACGGGTGGTTGTGGACAGAGATTGAATGGGCTAGGCTGGGCTGAATCCATGTTTAGGTCAGGCCCAATCTTAAAATTTGCTCCCCTCTTATAATATCTTTAATAATATAATCAAAATAATAATTATAATTAATTTTAATAATATTAACTAAAAATATTACTCCAGTAGTATAATCAAATATTAATGACCTTTTAATCAATAATTAAATTCACTTCTTTTATAATCAAAATTAACAAACCTCTTTAATAACCAAAATGAGGAACCCACTAATTTTATTGGATAAAAGATAATATTTTCAAATTTAAATCATCTTTCCCTCATTTTTATTGAAACAAAATTCAAATTGATTAATTTTTGACCAATCAATATAATGGTCCCTACAAATTTGGTTATTGAGAAAAAAATAGCTATTGGAGATGTCTATATTGTTAACTTTAACAACTTAGAGTATCTCAAATAGTATAATCAAAATAACAATTATAATCAATTTTAACAATGTTGGCAAAAAACACTACCCCGATGACATAATCAAATTTTAGCAACCTTTTAAACAATAACCAAATCTACTCCTTTTTTGTAATCAAAGTTAACGACCTTCTTCAACAATTAAATGAAGGACACATTAATTTTATTGGCTAAAAGATGATATTTTCAAATTTAAATAAACTTTTCCTCCTTTTTTTGAAACAAAATTCAAATAGCTTAATTTGTGGTTAATAAATATAATGGACCCTACAAATTTGGTTATTGAGAAAAAATAATCATTGTGGAGGCCTTTATTGTTAACTTTAACAATTTACTAAATGGATAAATAGATAATCAAAATTTATTTTGATTATTCAATTTTAGCTATTCCATTGGAGATGATCTTACTAAATGAATAATCAAATATCATTTTGATTATTCAATTTTAACTATTCCATTGGAGATGCTCTTACTAAATGGATAATCAAAAGTTATTTTGATTATTCAATTTTGGTTATTCCATTGGAGACACTCTTATAATCAAAAGTTAATAACATTCTTCAATAACCAAAATAAGAGACTCACTAATTCTATTGGTTAAAACAGAATCTTTTCAAATTTAAATAATTTTTCCATCATTTTTTTGAAACAAAATTCAAATTGATTAATTTGTGGTCAATCAATATAATGGACTTCACAAATTTGGTTATTGAGAAAAAATAATCATTGGGGAGGCCTATATTGTTAACTTTAACAATTTACTAAATGAATAATCAAAAGTCATTTTAATTATTGAATTTTGGTTATTTTATTGGAGATGCTCTTAGCACAAAAATAAGTAAATAAATAAAGGTAATGACATTGGTGCTTCACAAAAATATTTTAATATTTTAAAATTATTTTTAGTAACAAAAAAAGTCTCAAAATATTCATATAAAATGTCATTAAATATAATTTTGGAGTGATATAACACTTTTTTTTTTGTAAAATGCTAATATAATTACCCTAAACAAATGAGGGGTCGTTTCTATTTTAACTTTAAATATTGAACATTGTGAAAAATTTCTGGTAAGGACTAGTCCTTACGGATTGGTCCATTTTACAACGCTTTTGTGTCATAAAAGCAAATCTCAAGTGTTTTTATGACACAAAAGTGTCGTAAAAGGGCCCAGCTAGTAAGGATTAGTCCTTACTAGAAATGTTATGTTGAACATTGAATGCTAAATTTTAATTTTTAATTAATGTCTTTAGTAATTGTATTTGATTTAGGGCATTACAACTCTTGGGGCTGTTTAACGTTAACAAGTTGCTACCAACAGATTTGAGGTGTCAATGGACCTGTAAGTTCTTCCTCTAATTCGATGGGGCCTATTTGGGAGAAACTTTGGGCCGCATATTTTCGCCACAAAATTAATTCTTGTTTTTATGTGGCGTGTGATATTAAATGCTTTATTGACGAATGACAATCTCAATCAGAGAGGCGTCCGAATGTTGGCCTGATTTTCTCGAGCTCAAAGTTTGGGATTCTGTCATTTATTTTCAACATTATAACGGAGGTGTTTTATTTTCTAAATTCATAGTCCAAAAAATCACTTTGTTTTTGGGGAAAGATGTGTTAGTACTAGTATACTTGCAAAGGCATAAAGTTTTCTTTTGAGTTATTTGGATATGTAAAGTATATCTTATGTTACTAAGTCTCGAAATGTTCTCAATTGGGTACGTCCTTCAAGCCTTTGGCTTCGAATTAATTCAGATGCAGCTATTAGCCCAGTGAGTGAAAAGAGGGGAGCACGTTGTTTTGTCGTGGTGTTAATGGTGAAATCATTTTTCTATGGCTGAGCCGTTGTTTGGTTTATTTGGTTTGGAGATTGTAGATGCTGTAGCATTTAAGTTTGCTGTGTAATCAACTATTTTCAAGAGGTTTGCATTTTGTTGAAATTGAAAGTGATAACCAATCGATCATTCATCTTCCCATATCATTAGAATCGGTCTTATCGAAGGTCGTTTACTGAGGAAATTAAAAGATGAAGTAGTGGGCGTTCTTTTTGTTTTTTATTTATTCCTAGACCAAGAAACACAGTGGCGCACGTAGCCGCCATTTTGATCTTTCTATTAATACTTTGAAAAGTTGAGATTCTTTATTCTCATATTGGCATCTTTTACTGGTTCGTAATGATATTGAGTAGTACGTGTTTTTCCTTGAAAACAGATTTAGGGCTAAATACATGGCATTATACCATTCAACATTAAGGGACCATTTGGAAGACAATAAAATAAAAGGAGAATGAAGGAAAATCTATTTTACTTTACTTTTTGTGCGTTTGGTTTGTAAGAAAGTTAGTCCAAAACTTTCCTGAGACTTTCTCGGTATATTTAATATATTATTGATGAATTTTTCATATTAGTGATTTCTTTGAACTCTAACAAAATTATGATATATTTTTTTTAATCTTGGTCATTTTTATTTGATGTCAACCAATGCATGCATGAAAGTAAGTTTCTTTTCATATCACTTCATTTTATCTCACCTTTCTTAAGAATCATTTTCTTGCATAACTTTCTTGACAATCAAATGGATCATAAGAGATTAAATAAAAAAAAAAGCTTCATCAACGCCAAAAATAAAAAACCTTCTAGCCCCCTCCCTATTCTCCGAGGATTGAACACCACCAGGTGTATCTATCTATGAAAACTTAACAGATAAAACAAACACCCCTAAATGCAACATTTTAATTTAATTTTGGATGTTCCAAATTAAAATTGAACTTTTTTCATGGGAAATAACAAATATTGCTTTTATCTTAAATTGAGAATCCATTATTACTTTAATTTTGGTTGGTGCCAAGATAAAAATTCACTTTCTTTTTCTGAATATAATCAACATACCAAAAAATATGAAATTAAAATTTGAACTCTTAATTAAAAACTAAAGAAACATACAAAATCTCAAGATAGTCATAAGCAATCACATGCATAGAACTAATTTTTATGTGCCAGCATAAATAAATGAAAATGCAAGAATATTTGGTACAAAATTCAAAATAGCATAATGTGGGTGTGGTTCAAATAAGTTGTCAGCACAAGCTTTCAGGGACTAAATACTGATAACAATATATGCCTACAAACATAATGTATAATAATTTATAACATCGTTTATTAAGGCCCGTTATAAGTTAAAAATTACAAAACTTCCTTTATTTAAACCCAAAATGCGTTTTCGTCCATTTATCTCGATCTCCATAAGCTGATCATTTTAATCAAGTCTCAAACTTCTTCACCAAGAGGTCAACTCCATATTTAGGCCCTATAATCACATTATGTATGGGTGAATGAACATACTTGGGAGAAAGGGAGAGGGAAAAGTTGGATAAAATGAGTGTAATTAAGATTTTGAGTTTCGCTAATGCCAAATGTTGTCCAAGACAAGTGCGGAGTTCTCCCCCAAATGGCATGTACATGTGTGGAAACTTGCATGCACTCGCGACCTCATTCGCAAATCTGTCTGGATTAAACTTGTAGGAATCCGGTCCCCAGATTTCAGGGTCAGTGTGTAGTGTTGGTAATACAATCCAAAGAACGACACCCTTTGGAACACATAAATTTCCTAATTTCATGTCTTCTAAGGTCCCTCTTGAAACCACTGGTCCGATAGGATATAAACGCAGTGATTCATTAATAAACATTAGTAGCTGCAAAAATAAGGTATAATGTAATCAACTATAAAAAAAGACAATCTTACGGATCAAATGTGATATTCACGCCAACTGACTATATAAAAAGTTTACCTGTTTCATCTTATTAACCATATCAACGGGTGGAAGTTGACCCTCACAAACTTGAAGAATCTCAGTATGAACATGTTGTTGCCATTCTGGATTTGAAGCTAGTAGTTTAAGGCACCAAGTTGCGGAGGCTGCGGCAGTCTCGTTCCCAGTCATGTAAATGTTTTTGCAGTTATCAACTATAAAGTGGTCTATTAAATCCTTGTTCATGTCACTATTTTTAGCACCTTGAAGAATCATTTGCGGTAGGTCCTTTTCCTCGATCGCCAGCTTCATTTCTCTCGTTCACTATCTTTAGAATCAACATTCGGATATCTTTTTCTTGTACCCATGCTTTTCTATTGTTCTTAGTAGTAAAATAGCTGAATAACAAAGGATTATATCAAATTCTTTCATTTGAGAATATATAGATATATACTATGTGTCACTCAGGTAACTTTAAAACAACATCAACCACAATACATAGTAATGTATTAAAAAATAAGGATTGCAAACTTAACTTTACATAACCCACAAAAATTATCATGTGTGTTTTATTAATAAATGAGTTTGAATTCGTAACTTGTTCAAATAATTTTAAAGTACTATCAACTAAATACTTAGACATAGTAATATACTAAATAACATGCGTTGCAACTTAATTTTACATGATAACATAAAATATTACGATTTAAAAATTTACTGCTAAGTTAACGTTGCACTTCCTTTAAAAGTTGGTCAAATATAGACCCTCAATTTATAAAAATATTATTTTATAATTTATTTATTTTTTGTAAAAACTTTTTCAGAGAAGCCCAATTTTTCAATATCGGGCTTGTATTTTTTTTTTAAATTGCATCTAGTTCTACTTCAAGAGTGGATTTGAACCTAATTTTTTTCTCAAATTCGGACCTTATTTCACTATAACAGTGGATTTGCACTTAATTCTTTCTCAAAACTGAACTATGTTTATTGCAAAAGTGGATTTGTACATAGTTTTTTTTCACAATTGGCATGTTTTACTACAAAAGTGAATTTGCACTTAGTTTTTTCCGGATCATTTTACTGCAAACGTGGATTTGCACATGGTTCTTTCTTAAAATTGGACTATGTTTGACTGCAAAAGTAAATTTGTACCTAGTTCTTTCTCAAAATTGACAAAGCTTTTTGCAAAACTGGATTTGCACTTATTTCTTTTACAAATTTAGACCTTCCCAAATTTGGTCCATATAAAGTGGATTTGTATGTAGTTCTTTTTGAATATGCATGTTTTATATCTTACAAATATGGATTTGTACCTAGTTCTTTCTAAATCATGTTTTACTGCAAAAATGAATTTGCACATAGTTCTTTTCTCAAATTTAGACATTGTTTTACTGCAAAAAATAGAATTGTAGTACATGTGATGGAGTCCTAGTGAGGTCTTGGCAGTCCATAGTAGTTGTCGGAGTTCCGGTGGTAGTTAATTGCCGGAGCTTGATATGCAAGCATGTTGTAACTTTTGTTTATCATAATTCTTTTTAATAATGATTTTACTTAAATATTTTTTTTTCAGTATAAGGAGAACTTTATAAGAAGTACCACTAAGGATAAGTTGGTAAAAAAACAAAAATGACAAACTCAGGATAATTTAGTAACAGAAAAAAAAAACAAATTCCTAGGTAGGTAATGTAAATAACATATCCTCTAAGATAATCTCATTGTTTTTCTTTGTGATATGTTAAATTAATAAAAAAAAATTATTCGTATTATTGACTATCAATCATATATTTGTGTCAAGAAAGATGAGCATTATCGCAAAATCACGAGACACGCGGGGTATATAAGTATTGAAAATGAAGATAGATATAAAACCGAAATGGTATTTAATTATATGAGTGTTTAAGGAAGAGAGACAAGAAATAAAATTGTGCATAAACTTAGATAAAAGATATTGAAAATATAATAGCATTAAATTTTAGCGCATGGCAATCAAATATCAACTGTAGGAATTAATTATTTAATTCTTGTGTGACCTACATAATTAGCTTATTTTATTTAGTGATTTATTAAGATAATAAATAATGAGAGAGTGGTAAAGTTTTGAACTGTATGGTTTTATTGAGGATAACAACCTATTTAATTATTTGTGATAAAATCCCTATTAGTTAGAGATTAACAACAGTTATCTCTAATGTAGTTAGAGATAACTCCCACTAATCCACTTTGATGGAAAATGGGAACATAAGGAATTGGGTCATCTCTCTGCCTATAATTATACGTAATATTCCATCAGTTATGTATTCTAAAATTACTATACAACACGTAAGCGTATAGGCCAAGGGAGAGAAACCTGTTCCTGGTATTTAGAATTTTGCCATCGATATTTTCATCAATTTTGATATGGTTATGGACCTAGGTTAGTAGATATTTCCAATTATATATATTCACGTAAAATTATGTTAGTCCAAGATCCGTATGTTGAATTGTATAGATGTATGAATGTTATTCGCAATTATGTTTGTTTAAAGATCTATGCAAAATTAATTTACATGTGGTATCAGAGGATGGTTTGAGGACTTTCACAATTCTCGTATTATTTAATAAATTAGTTTTGTTGTATTTGAATCAAGTCATGCTATTAATATCCCATAAATTTAATCGATATATATATATATATATATGTATGTATGAGTCTACGTATACTAAAATGGGATAATTAATATATATTGCATTAATTAATGTGTTTTTATTTATTTATGTGAAATGATTTTGATAATGAGTATTTTGAGTACCATTATTCATACGTAATTAATGGGTACTGTGAGTACCATTATTGATACGTAATAATAAATTGGTATTTTAAGAACTGTTAATTATACATGTTATTTATTCTTAATTAATGCGTACTGTGAGTGCTATTAGTGATACATAATAATTAATGGGTATTTTAAGTATTATTATTTGTACGTAATTAGTGGGAACTGAGAGTACTGTTATTCATACGTAATAATTAATGGGTACTGGGTACTGAGTACTATTATTTTTTCCTATTTGGATAAGTCTGTTTTGTTTACTGAATCGTTACAAAAGTATGTTACGTATTTTTTTTCCCTAAAAATCATGTTTACTGGATTATTTCAAATAAAATAAAAATAAAAGCGCGTTATTTATTGAGTTATTCTCAAGAGCGCATTGTTTACTGAGTTGTTTCCAAAACGTGTTGTTTACTGAGTTGTTTCCAAAAGCACGTTGTTTACTGAGTTGATCCCAAAAGCGCTTTACGTATGTTTATTTTCTTGAATAATAGTAGATAAAATTATGTTTTGACTTTCACATGATTAATATTCATATTATGGTTAATTTGGTAACTACCAAGATAGCCCAAATGTAAGTTGATGAATATTAATAAAATAATGTGTGATTATTTATCAATCATGCTTTAAGTATCTTGAATAATAGTATTAATATTCATATTATGATTATTTTGGTAACTAACAAAAGTAGTCCAAATATACGTTAATAAATATTAATAAAATAATGTATCATTATTTATTTAATAAGTCATATTACGACTAGTTTGGTAACCACCAAAGTGGTCCCTCTAGTACAGTGACTATTAAATTAAATAATGAAATAATTGGAAATAAATCATGGATATATATGTTTATAATTTGTTAAGATTATTCATGATACTATATATTGCATTTACTTATTTATGGACTATCATTTTCTAAATGAATGGGGGAGATTAATCATAATCAAAGGCCTAGATTAAATATCTAGGATATTTTAGAATATTTATAATATTTTATTTTTGTATTATTAAGTATGTATAATAATTATCCTATTTGCACAAATTAATTTTAATCGTACTTGTCAGTTAATGTAAAAGATAAATTATAACCAAATAATTTAATATTCATATTACTGTAATTTGGGAGCTACCAAAGTAGTCCAACTATAATGATTTATGAATATTAAATTTAATAATGGATCGACGAATATAACTCGTGAATTAATTATTCTTATAATTATAATAATTGTCTTATGAGTTCATTTATTTTATTTACTTATTGAATTTGTTGTTCCCCAAAGGTAATCAATCAAATTTCAGTGACCTAATAAATATTAAAGGGTTAGAAATCTTTCTTCCACGAAGAAAAAATTATTGACCAGTATATTTGATTATATAAATACACTATTTGCATTAATAGTCATATCAAGAATTGTTTGTAGCCGTTAAAGTGGTACAACTAGAATGTTTAATGGATATTAATTAAATAGTAAATCTTACGCGAGTAACTCATAAATTACAAATAATCCTTATTATTGTAATGATTCTCACGAATTTAGTGTATGTATTATTTAATTTAGTAGTCATATTAAGAATAGTTTGATAGCTGCTAAAGTGGCCCTACTATATGATGACTACTAAATTCAATAATAAACTTGTTGACAATAACACATGAATAATGATGCTTATAATTTGAAAATAATATATTCATATTGTTATTGTATTTATTTATTCATCTGAAATTTATTCTCCAAAGAGAATATTTTAATGACTAAATAAATATTAAGGAGTTTAATGTATTGTGATTAAGTGGGTATAAGATATCCAAAGATAATGTATCTATCTAATTAATTAATATACAACTCACTAAAGTCAAATGTAAATATATCTAAGTATCATAATTTGTATTTTATGGTTACTATCCAGGGAGTACCATAGTTATACATTGTATTTATATTACTAATGTTTGTGTTGTTAATTCAAAGCATTATTAACGATGTTGAGTTTTTATGTTGTGAACTTCATTTGCATGCTTAATATGTATTATTTCCTCAAAATAACTAACTTCTCATAGTTTTTTTGAGTAAGTTTAGTTTACCTTAAGGCCTCGTTTGATTCGGGTATTAAAAGGTGGGATGAGATTATTAATACCACTTTTTTTATAATATGTTGTTTGATTCGTACAAATGTGTTGGAATTACTAATACCGGTACTAACTTAATACCACTCTTTGTGGTATAATTTAATACCAGGGGGGTGGTATTGTTTATCCAGGATTAAGAAAAAGGAACCATATATTTTCAAAAATGCCATTACTACTATAATATTTTAAAAAATTCCACTACTACTACATTATTATTATTTTAATTTTTTTTAAAACAAATTTTTTTAAACAATTTTTTTAATTTAATTTTTTTTCCTTTTTTTTGTTAGTCTAAAATATAATCCTGTATACGAGTTACAGAACCAAACATGGTATTAACATCAGCATGAGATATCCCAGTATTAATACTGCACGAATCAAACAGGGTATCGGTATTAAATTAATACTAGAATTAATAGTCCAGTACTATTAATACTGGTATTATTAATCCCATTGACCCTAATACCTGAATCAAACGAGGCCTAAGTGTACTAAATCTTGATTAGGGCTATTAGTTGAAATTCTCACTATTATTGTCAAAAGTGTGAAGAAAGAACTTTTCATAAAGTTTTGAAGGAATCAATCAAATTAAGCATTATGTTTATGCAAATTATTGTTGTACATAATATGAAAATTAATGTTCCTCAAACTAATGATTATGTTTATGGATAATTGTATTTTTTATTGTTTATGTATCTCTTGCAAGAAAGTTAATAGCTTATTTTACTACTATGCATTTTAATGATTTCTAATGCCATATTTGAGTATATTTGTTACGCGTGTTAAACTTGTTCAAAATTATTGGGATAAGAAATTTTTTTTATTCAATTATGTTTAGTTTCATATCTACTCTCTATGTTATTTAAAGAGGAAATAAATGTTAAGCGACAAAATAATAAATTTGCTAATTATCTAATAACACGAGGAGCTATAAAGAAAAGTTATAAAATGCCTAAAAGGTAAACTATGTGAGTTGACTCCTTGATCAATCCACAAAAATACAAGTTTAGGATTTATTTTATTTTATTTGAAAAAGTTGAAAGTCTTGAAAAGTTAGAGAGTAACAAGTTTACGATTTAAATGTTTCAATCAAACTTAATATATTTTTTCTTTAAGTTAGTGGATTGACTCGGGTGGAAATGGTTATTTTTCAAGCCAAAATCGAAATGAGATTTTTGCAACTTGGAGTAAAGAAATTATTATTAAAGTCATTTGATTATTTTATTTTGATACTAGTGATTCAAATCTTATGATTATTTAAGTTTTTATGATTTAGTTTCTCTTTCCAAACATAATCACAATGGTAATAAAGGTTTTACCTAGTTGTTCAATAAATCTCATTTTGTTTGTTTTATGTCATTGTCAACGATTTTAGAAATTTTAAGTTTTATAATGTCATTTTTAATTGAAACCTTTTGGCGCGCTTTACTTCCTAATTAATTATTAGGATTGAGAAAAATTTGGTTGATAAAAATCAACATTCTTGTGGAATAAAAAATTTAGTAAAATAATCAATTGGATTATTTGAATCCTTGATTTTACTAATTTTAATGGGTGCATGGATTGTATTAAGTCGAAACAAAAACCATGCACACAATTTTAGGCACCACAGAAAATAAAGAGCTCCTTGATGTTATTTGATATTTTGGTAGAGAAAATATTTTATCATCTTTATGAATAATTTATTATATTTTTTTCTTTTCTTTCACATTATGATTATATCTATTATTATTTGAAATAATAACGAGTTCATCAATATTATTTAGATATAATAGTGAAAGATATAAATGACTACTAAATGTAGTAAATTTACACCTAGTATATAAAATTAGTTATATCTCTACTAATATCTAAACTCCTTATAAAGTTTTGCATTTATTGTGGATGTCCCAGAATAATGATATAGCTAAAAGACATAATTGTACACTTAAGGATATAGTTAGAATTATGAAATAATTCATACCTATAATGATATGAATTTTCTCTTAGAACTACTAGAAATATTCTGAACATAACTCCTAGTAAGGCAATTTCAATGACCCAATTGAATTGTGAATAGAAAAGGAACTTTGTTTAAAACACTAATACTTTTAAGGTCAACCCAGCGGAACTAAGATTTTATAATTCATATGACTGAAAATGAATTTTCAAAAATCCAATAGGTATAAGTTTTACTTTCTTACCTATAATTAGATAATTGTATAATCGAAAATGTCACATTTTAAGAGGGTGAAGTCAGTGGGAGTAATTTAAGTTAATGTGGTGATTCAAAAGTTAGGGTGAAAGATCTTTTTAATCATAACTTTTGAATAAAATAGTTGTTTATACTTATTTATTGGATGATTAAATAACAATGAACAACTGAATCACCACCAACTCCATACTGAAGTTTTTACCATTAAAGGATAACCACAGAGGATAACATTAAAACGATTTCAAAGTAAAAATGTTATTCATAATGGTTACGTGGTTTATTTATAAGAATGTGAATTAAGATCCGGTTACTTTTGTCTTAAGTCTTTAGTATTAACGATTTTATTATGTGAATTAATGTCATTAAAGAAAAGTTGATACAATGGAACATAATGATAATGTCTAGAAAATCATTGAATTGCTAAAGGATAAAGTTAAATTGTATGTAAAGGGTCTTTAAGGCCGAACACAACTTTTTTTTAGCAATGTCAAGTGACATAAAGTTATGACTTAGTTCCAAATGTCTTACTTAGAAAGTAGGCATTAACTACAAAGGATTCTTCTAGAATATATTATGAAGGATTACCCTTATAATCATTATTGCATTAGAAGTTCATTAAAACTTTTTTGAGGTAGAGTTTAGTAAATGAAGTATGTATAATACAGTTGTAATATACATTAAAAATATACAAACACGGTCTAAAAAATTAGGAAGTCAACTTATGTATTTTCGAAGTTAATCTCTATAATGGAATCTTAAATCTACTGATACCATTTTTTCTTTTGGTTTTAAATTAAAATTGTTTTAGTTGTAATGTATACCATAAGATTAGTGGTAGTAAACTTATTTATGATTATATAAGTTGACGTTATTTTGCGTGCTAGTAGTAAATTTTTTTATTACATGAGAGTAAATGTTTTTATCTACAAGAACCTTAAGATAAAATATTTTAAAACTTCCACGTGATAGGAATATAATAATATTCCGTGATTGTTAGGTTGTCTTATAATTAAGTATAAACTCAAAAATTCAATAAATGAATGTTTGAGGATAAATGAATGTTCAGCCGTTAGAAAATATGGAGGTCGCATTTTGTAGCATGCTTTGAGGCTACAAATCATGATTAATGATTGCGAAACTTTATTTGAGGACTTGGAGTCATGGATTATTTCTAAGCCACTGAAATTAATTATAACAGTGTCATAAGGTATTATTATAATGTTAAGCATAATTGAAATACCTTATCCAAAAAGAATATTCAGAAACCACTCACTACACCAGAATCAGTGATTTATAACAGCCAAAAACTGTCATAAAGTCCCTTTGTGACTGTTTTCGTCCGTCATAAATAGTACTGTGACAAATTTTTTTGTGACAGTCGAAAACTGTCATAATTTCTATTTGTCACTGTCGCCAAGAGTGCCTTTGAATGGTCATAAATTACATACTTGTGACTGTTCAGAACAGTCACAATTTGCTTAAATTGTGACTGTTAAAAACCGTCACAATTTGGAACCAAGTTGTGACTGTTTTAAACAGTCACAATTTAAGCAAATTGTGACTGTTTAAAACAGTCATATATTAGTGATCAACAGTAACGTAATAAAACATTATGACTGTTGATAACAGTCGTAAGTTTGTGAATAGACGATGGTAGTTTAAAATATTATGACTGTTGGTAACAGTCATAATTATTAGGATAGTTTATTTGTCACTGTTTTAGACAGTGATAAATTACAGAATTATTTAAAAAAAATAAAATTAAAATATTGAAAATCCAATTTTTTTTACCTGCTAAAATCAGAATGTAGCAATGTAGATACCATCAATCAATCATATATACCAAGCTCAACAATCAATCATATAACAAAACTCAACAATCAATTACATATAATTTGCTCAACAATCATATCAAATTCAATTCCCAATGGTAATAGTGATCACATTTATTACTACAATCACATAAAGCATATCAATGTACTTGTCCATGGTAGCTAACAACATGTTAATGTATACTTGAAAGAAGACAATTATTGGTATAAATATTAATGTCAACATTCCAATCCATCATATACAAATCAATTTATCTAAAATCAAAGGTATCGAATATATCGCTCTTACTTATTAGAGATATTCTTAATCTTTAAAGTTGTCCGAGAATCTTCCCACTTAAAATCGTATTTGTTCCTTAGTGTGCAATACACAAATAAAACAGACAAAACCTATATGATGTGGTTGATAAAAGATATCGAGGTACAATTTACCAGAAAAAAATGTTAGTGTGCAATACACAAATTGTTATGGCCGTTAGTGTCAATATTTTTACAATAAACACAACATACCTGTTTACATCATATCCTTTCTTTTCTTTTTCTGGTGTGTGTGTAGGGGCCGGGGTTATATCATCTCCTAAGAATTGATTGTGAGCAAATCTTGTTAACTCTTAAACTTTCAATTTATTATACATGCATTTAGAAATTAATTAAATGAATTATTTACAAATCTTGAAGGCCTAATCACCACCACGGTGACCACCACTAGCCTCAGCCTTATCTGTCTCCTCGTTAACAAGGTCGAGTCCACCACCAACAAGCTGTTAGTTTAAAGATACAACAGCCTTGTAGCCTAATGTTTTCATTCTTAGTTCAAAGGTAGCCGTCAATAACACAAGAGTACTGAAGTTAGCAGAAAGCTCAATAAATGAGCATTAGCAACTGCCTAAGCTGCGGAAAACACTAAAGAACAGAGTAACTTCAGTATTTTCTAGTTATCTTGCGTCTAACCCTTGAATACAACAGCCACATAATGATCATGTTATTATCGATTTCAAGAGGAGGGGAAAAAAAGAGAATCATTGACATTTATATTACTTTTAATTAAACAATCAAATTAATGGAGAAGTTAAGTTCAATTATTTGCAAACAAAACAAAAATAACATCTATACGTACATTTGGCGGCAGCAACAGCAACAACTTTTTTACTTCCTGCTTTATCTTTTAGTAGAGATTGCTGCATGTAAAAGAATAAGAGATTAATAATTTATGCTTTCCTGATTACTGATTGAAATGGGAGAACAAACTTTTTAAATAGTATACTTGTGTTGAATTGGATACTTATCTTACCAATGTAACCCAACTACCATTTGAGCCTAAAACAAATTCAAAAATCAATTAAAAAATCAAAAATCTGGAAAGAGTTATATTGAATCAAACTACTGATTATGTATAGAAGCTAACCAAAACAAAATTAATATTAAAGATCTATGAACAAGGAAAGATAGATTCAAACTTACAAATAAGCAATCATCAAATCTGAGAGTAGTATCAAACCTATGGAGAGAAAGTGAATCGGAGTGAGGTATTTTCATAATCAATCTTAAAAAACCCTATATCTCAACCCAAAAAACCCCAAATTTGATTTACAAAAGTTAAGAAATCAAAGTGAGAGTGATTAAAAACTTGATATATAGGATTCCAATGGAGTGAATCGGAGTGAGAGATCTATGAACAAGGAAAATATAGATTCAAACTTACAAATAAGCAATCATCGAATCTGAGAGTAGTATCAAACCTATGGAGAGAAAGTGAATCGGAGTGAGGTATTTTCGTAATCAATCTAAAAAACCCCTATATCTCAACCCAAAAAACCCCAAATTTGATTTACAAAAGTTAAGAAATCAAAGTGAGAGTGATTAAAAACCTGATATATAGGATTCCAATGGAGTGAATCGGAGTGAGACTGTGAGATAGAATGAAGCGGAGCGGAGCTGCGTGATAGTGATAGATCTAGGGATATAGAGATAAGAAGAGTGATACTGAGAAAATAGGGTTTGTCTCAAATGTATTTATAAAAATAATCCAACTACGTCGTTTTATTGTAAAATTATTACTGCCCATAACGGTTACAAACCTGGAACAAAAAGAGGGGTAAATTATCACTGATATAAACAATTACAATTAAATTGTAACTGTTAAAATCAGTGACAAATCAGTAACAAAATAAAAAAAAAATTATAACCGTCAGAAACAGTCACAAATATTCAACATTATACCTATTCCACCTTTGTGACTGTTAATGACAGTCACAACACTTATGACTGCCATTGGCAGTCACAAACCTCGCGAAATCAATAGTCATAAAAAGCTATTTTTGGTGTAGTGACTATTGTCAATTAAAGATAAAACTATATACCTTATGAATAATGTTCCATTGATAATGGCTATCTTAAAGACACTTAAAGAGCATGCTTAAAAAACGAGTCTTAAAGATAGCCAATGGTGACTGTTACTTGTGAATTATCATGAGAAATAGTTGAGCTCATTGAAAGTGTTTTTGATTTTAATTTTCTGTTAATATATATGTACATGTATTATTGAATAATAACAGAAAAAGTCTTTTGATAAGACTATTATTGGACCATTAAGTATAATTCTCGCTTATAAACCGTATTAGATAAATTATTAAGTGTTGTAGTACATGGAAGGGAGTATGTCATCTTATTAACGTATAACCGCTATGACTCTCACTAATTGTTTATTTAATATAGTATTTATGATAACTGTATTACAGAGATTGTCAATCTCGTATATTGTGTACATAATGATTATTTATGTAAATCACTAATTCTATGGGCCAAGTGGGAGAATGTAAGAATTAATTATTTAATTATTGTGTAGCCCACATAATTAGCTTATTTTATTTAGTGATCTATTAAGATAATAAATGAATAATGAGAGAGTGGTAAAGTTTTGAACTATACGATTTTATTGAGGATAACAACCTATTTAATTATTTGTGATAAAATCTCTATTATTGAGGATAACAACCTATTTAATTATTTGTGACAAAATCTCTATTAGTTAGAGATTAACAACAATTATCTCTAATTTAGTTAGAGATAACTTCCACTAACCCACTTTGATGGAAAGTGGGAGTTCCAGATAGGTACGTGAGGAATTGGGTCCTCTCTCTGCCTATAATTATATGTAACATTCTATCAGTTACATATTTCAAAATTACGATACAACACATAAGTGTATAGGCCAAGGGAGAGAAACATGTTCCTGGTGTTTAGAATTCTGCCATCGATATTTTCATCAATTAATATTGCTATGAACCAAGGTTAGTAGATCTTTCCAATCAAATTATATATATATATATATATACGTGGAATTATGTTAGTTCAAGACCCGTATGTTGATTTGTATAGATATATGAATCTTATCCGCAATTATATTTGTTTAAAGATTTATGCAAAATTAATTTACATCAACCACTGAGCTAGGCCAACAATATTTACTTATTTTATTTTTAATTGAGATTATATTTATATATGCATAAATATAATGCATATATATGCATTTCGAGTGCATGCATGTCTGATAAATATATTCGTACCGTATTGCCTTTTTCAATGGTGGAATAAAGGAAAGAGAGTGTTAGCATAGTTGCGCTCAACCGGAGGTGAGTTTGTGCGGGCCTTGGCTGCCGCAAATAAAACAACTAATGCCAATTGAAACACATACTTTTACTACCAATTCAACCTCCATCTCTCTCTCTAAATAATTAATTGTACGTGTTCTTCAAGTTCCTTGTCATTAATGCAACTATAAAAAGTTATTAGTTTAAATTGATAAATATATCCTTATTAATGATTGTTTGGTATGTTAATTTGGTGTACAAGTGATAGCCCAATCTATGATATTAGAATAGGGATCCGTTAAAGTAGTGGATATTATGAATTTGGCCAATAATCCTTTCTTGTTTTAAGTAATTAGACTCGAACCACCTATGTAGGCGCATCATTAAATATAAAATGAAGGGAATTGGGTCCATTTGATTGTTCCTCAAATTGTGAATTAAGTAATTGGTCATCTAAATTAAACAATCAAATTTGATTCGCACAAATTCAAATTAAGTAATTTCAGAAAAAAACGTCAAATTGCATAATTATAGAATTCGGTTCAACTCTATATTCAAGGAGATTTAGTTTCCACACTTGATATTGATGCCTTTGGAATTTATTTTTTTAAAATAACTTAGATGAATTGAGCACATATTTTTATTCTAACATTTGAAATTTCTCATCTAGGTTTTCCAAACACTCCATGAATTAGAATTGAATTATTCATAAGTGAATGAATTAGATATTCATCAATCGAAAGTGAACTAATTGTAAAATTAGGCAATTTAGGCAACCAAATGGGCTACAATTACAATTTTTTTGTATTAGAAATAAAATGACGATACAACAAAAATGAAAAATAAAATAAAATCAATTTTAGTGTCATAACTGTCAATGCACGCTTGGCTTTAATATGGTACTAAACCTCAGCACATGCAATATGTGTACATGATCTGTTTTTATATACCTTGATATCTAAGTTAAAATAAAACATATTTAATAAATAATAAAGTGGCCAAATGGCAAGATATTTTAATTCGGTGTCAAAACCGAATTCAAGAACTTCTAGTTTATATATATATATATATATATATGTATATATAGATAGATAGCCGGATAGATTATTTAATAAAAAGTAAGTTGCATGATTTTAATGATTCTAATTAAAAAGAGAACGGTTCATTTTCATGTGCAAAAAATATAGGATGATTTGGGTTTTAGCCCCACTTAGATTTTATAAAAACAAATTTGGTATTCACTTTTATGTTTTTTTTTGGACTTTGGCCTCCATTTTTAGATGGAACCGTTAGTCAACAATTAGCTAACTTAGTAAAATGTGAAAAATACCCCTCCTCGAAATTAATTTAAAGTATTTTGGTTGAGACAAAAAAAAAATGCAAACTAATTTGAACTGTTAATTATTTTATGTTTTTTTAAAAAATATTTCTACAACAAAAAGGTTCATTTAGGACATTTTCGCGATTATATATAGCACACTAAAATATTAAGAGTCAAAAAATAATTACAAATTAATTTTTTAGCACACATATTGTAACTATTGAAAGTCATTGCCTCATTAGTTTCTATTCACATAACATCGGTCTTTTATGACTTATCTTCAAATTTAATATAACACTGGTGTATACCCCTCTTGGAAATTACAGGGTGTCCTAAGTACTAATTTAAGACATTTTTTAGGTGTCCTAAATGAAGTTTTTCTTATACTGTAATTTGTAATATTAATTAACTAAATTAAGGAAAATTTCAAAAAAAAAAGTTTCATACTACATCAGTTCGTCCACGATTTTTACATTAAATAGCCGATCGACCAAATATACTGAAGCTAACTTTATCAACTACTGCCACAAAGTCGAGCAAACACACTTTGAGAAGACCTTTAGGTTTAGGTAAACTTAGTTGGACAATTTAGAGGTAGTTAAAGTTAAAGACAGATAAGCTAGGAGGGAGGCATATTTGAATTTGAATATGCCAAAAAGATGATATGCACAATCCTAAGATTTAAGGGACCTACCCTGCCACGGATAACTCCTTACATATATATATGTATTTGTTTCACGATCAAACACGTACTATCAAATACAATTAGCTTGTAAACCTATAGGATCCCAATTCTTGAATTCTTCCTACATTATAGCCAAGTCCTTGTACTCTATTGTTCTTCAATATAGGAAAAGCACAACTAAAAGGGTTGAATTACACCCAGACCTACCATTCATTCGTGGGGGAAACCATCCTCTAACAAATTATCTCTCTTCTTTTAATTTGTGTGTTTGTTTCTCTCTTATTTACCCCCCTTTATCAACTGTACTATAGCATATATATAATCATTGAAATCATATTATGAACAACTAGGGTTAAGGATTTGGCGGAGGACATCTACTCAAAAGACAGAGAGTATCTCACCATGTCACTTAACTTATTTTTCAACTTTCATATAAATCAATTGTTTTTATTTATTTATTTATCATTTCCCATCTTGTTATCAAATGGAGCCTAAGGCTACATTTAATAGCAACATGGATAATGATAAGAAAAACAGCTGATTTGAATAAGAAGATGAAAAATAAGTTGGAAGATTCGGTGAGTTAACTCTTACTTTTTGGCTTTGTCTATGGAAAAATTTCATTTTAGCGGCGGTGAAGAAATTTTTTCCACAAAGCATAAAGGAGGATGTATGACATTTTTCCATGGTAGAGTAAAAAAGCAAAAGTTAATCTCACCACACTTCTCAACTTATTTTCTATCTTCTCACTCAAATGAGTTGTTTTTCTTACCATTTTTCATGTTGCTCTCAAAGGAGGTCTACTATCTATTTTCAGGATGTCCCAACTTAAAAAATCCACTTTCCAATTCACAACAATGATTAAGGGTGTTCTTAAATACACCCACATTATTATTCTTCTCACCCCTATTTCTCTCTTAACAAAAAAATTTTCGCTTATTATTTTTGAGTTATCTTTAATACACTATTGATTTATTTTTTCACCCCACATAGTATTTTATTTGTTTCACCTAAAAATGTATATTTGCTTATCCTAATTTTATCTTAATACTCACCCATTATTTTATTTTTTTTATTCTTAGTCCACTGTTGACAAAATTAATACAGCAGTTTTACGTTATCTCCAGTAGTAAAAGCTAAAGAAACTACGTGCAATGAAAACCAATATTTATTTCTCTTTTTCTATTTTAACAATAGAAAAATTACATGAGTCTTTGTACATATATATATATATATAGGGAGCATTTCCCATAAGGACCTTAACTTAAGGTCTTTATTTACGGATTTGTCCTTTTGGCACGCTTCCTGATGGAATTTTTTGATGAAATTTTGTGGGGATGTTTTTCATCGTGTGTAGAACATCTCCATCAAATTTCATCAAAAAATTCAACCGGGAAGTGGGTTAACTACAGGATTGAAAAATATTGGTCCAGAAATAGATATATATATATATATCCAATATTTTTCAATCATATAGTGAACCTACTTTCCGGTTGAATTTTTTGATGAAATTTGGTGGAGATGTTCTACACACGATAAAGAACATCCCCACCAAATTTCATCAAAAAATTCCATCGAGAAGCGTGCCAAAAGGGAAAGTCCGTAAATAAAGACCTTAAGTTAAGGTCCTTACTTGAAATTTTTCCTATATATATATATATATATCTAAATCTATATTATAAGGGAGAGATAGTCAAAAAAATCTATCTCTTAAAAGCCTATCAAATCAATGACTCAAAATTCTTCTCATCACTTCACAGACAATCTACACGCTTAGATGTACTTCTATACTCACATTAAACAAATATAAGATACACATACACCTTAAACACATACAATCAAATAAAACTTTACGCTATATGCTCTTTCAAATTATTCTCTCTCATAAATTATTTTTATAAAATTTAAAATGTCATAACATTAAATCTAAAAATTAAATTTAAATAATACGTATACATTAGTAACTTATTAATCAAAATAAAAAAATAAGACCCATTTTGACTATAAATTTATATAAAACTTCTTTTTTAAGAAAAGTTAATAAATATTCTACTTAAGGATATAGTTTGTGTATGTATATCATTATTCATTTCAAATGGTATGAAATAGTTGCTGTAAAAAAAGATATAAAATAGTTCATAAATGATCTATTACAAAGTAAACAAAAAAATCACTATATTGTATATGGGTATGCGCACGATTCGATAAATCCAATTTTTAGACCATTTTCATATCGGATTGACATGGTCAATTTTAAAATACTAAATTTCGATTCGCTAAGTTGGTTGTTTACTTTCACATTTGGCCCATGAACTTTTAAGTTTAATTTAGTATCCAACAAATAAACTCTTGGGTAAAAAAAAAGATATAACTATACTTAAGACTATTATAATTTGCTAAACAAACTATACAATATATTAGGGAAAAAATGTAATATGAAAAAAGGAACATCTATAAATTTTTTAATCGCATGTTATTATATTTCAGCTAATTGTTTATGTGTACTTATTTTATTTAAGTATATTTATAAATTTTGCATTATTTGTATTGTTCTCCGATCACCCCCTATTGGTTAAATTTTTTTGGCTAGTAATTATCGCATTGTTAATTTTTTGAAAAAAATTACTTGAAACTTAATTGTAGAGTTTTGACATTTTATCGGTGACCTAGATTTTGGTATTTACTGCCTGAAAATTGGATCTAAATTTTGAGTATTCAATTACGTGGCATAGAAAAAAGACCAACTTGTGCCAATTCAGGTTGGTTCGGTCAATGTTGTTCATCATTTGACTATGATTAAGTATAAAGTCTCAAATTCCGAAAATTTTTTATTCCTAATTTCTCACATTTTTTCTTTTTTTTTCTATTATTAGTTTTATTTTAATTTTTTTCGTTTCACCGTGCTGTCCAACACGAGTATATCCTAGTGTGTATATATATATATATTACAACTCTAGCTAATTAAGAGAAACAATACTTAGGATATAACTTAAGGTTATTTTTACAATAATTACTAGTATATTTCTAGATTTATGGATTTAAAATAATTTTTAATTGTTATTCAATAGATTACATATTTTTGTTTATTGAATAATGATTATCCAAATGATCATTGCATTAGATATATTGTATTAATTTGATTTAGTATTAATGATTGAAATCAAATGGATAGATGTTTTGAATATAATTTTACTTGATGATATATATGATATTAAAAAAAAATGTTTGATGATTAGAATACGCCGTGCTAATGATCAAATGTCTTTTTTTTTGCCTCAAATAAATTTAAAAGATGTTTTTATGAACTACTTTATAGCAAAAAATGAATTGTTATGACTGCTTGTATTTGATATTTATTTATATAATATTTAAGTTATATTATTTTTGTTATGTTGCTCAAATTTAATTGTGTAATTTTCTAATGAATACTAAAATATGAAAAATGAAGTACTTTTATTAAATATGAATAAGTGGTAGATTTAAGGGTTTAGGGGGGATATTTCAATTATTAGTGAACCATGAGTTCATAAAAAAAAATTGGAGGTAAATAATGCATTTTTAAGATGTGCAATGAAAAAAAAAAGAAAAGAGGTTTTATTGTTTGGCGTATAAAAAAGACGTGGCATGTATAAAATAGATGGGGTGGATTGAATATTTTCGATAAAAAAAATATGATGGGGTTGAAATGCAAGTTTTCTTTTACTACGTGAGAATAATATTTTTGTTTGTTTATATAAAATTTTAATGTTTTAGTTTTAGCGACGACATAAATTAAAATCCCTATAATGCATTCCGTAAACTCACCCTACCACTGGGGTGAATTGAAAGTTTTTTAAAAAATTAAGTGGGGTGAGAAAAAAGTATTCTCTTATAAGGGTAATGAGAAGACTAATTGCGTGGGTTCATTTAAGAACTCCCATGATTAACCGACCAAAACTCACAATTTAAAACAAAATTTTCTTTTTTTATTAACTATTAATTATATTGAAATTAATTAGTGTATTCTTGAGAATTGTGATTGTTAAACATACACTCTATCTAAATTATTAATGGAAACAATATATAAAAAATCTTGCAGATACTCATAATCTAGCACATAGGAATATTTTTTGTGCCTATATTAATTATTTCAATGGAAAGAATGGGACTATAAATCTAAAAAATATTTGTTATAAGGTACAAAACTCAAAATAACATAATGGCTGTGATTCAAAGTTATCAACAGAAACTTGTAGAGACTTAAATGTTGATAAAAAAATAAACCTACTTACATAATGTAAAATGATTATTTTAATCGAGCTGAAAATTCCCCCTTATTTTAAACTGAAAATTTATCTCTCCATTTGTCTGCCAATTAAGGCGATCATTTTAATTAAGTCTCAAACTTCTTCAGCAAGAGGTTAACTCCATATTTTGGCTCTATAACCACATTATGAACAAGTGAATGGACATATTTGGGAGAAAGGGAGAGTGAAAAGTTGGATAAAATGAGCGTAATTAAGATTTTGAGTTCAACTAATGCCAAGTTTTGTCCAATGCACGCGCGGTCTCCTCCCCCAAATGGTATGTACATATGCGGCAACTTGCATACACCGGAGACTCCATTTGCAAACCTGTCTGGATTGAACTTGTGGGAATCTGGTCCCCATATTTCAGGATAAGTGAGTAGTGTTGGTAATACAATCCAAAGAACGACACTCTTTGGAACATAAAAATTCCCCAATCTCATGTCTTCCAAGGCCTCTCTTGACACTATAGGTCCTGGAGGATATAAGCGTAGTGATTCATTAATCACCATTGTTAACTGCAAAGGTAAGAACAAAAACAAGCAAGGTACGTTATAAATAATGTATTGTCAAATATATCGAAACAACTTTCATAGATAAAAAATTACTTGTTTCATCTTATGAATCATATCATCATTTGGAAGTTGGTCCTTGCAAACTTGAAGAATCTCAGCACGAACGCTTCTTGCCATTCTAGATTTGAAGCCAATAGCATAAAGCACCATTTTGCTGCGGTTGCAATAGTCTTGTATCCAGCCATATACATGATTTTGCAGTTATCAACTATGAAGTGGTTGATTAAATCTTCATTCATGTCACTATTTTTAGCACCTTGAAGAATCATTTGCAGTAGGTCCTTTTCGTACCTGGCTTCATTTCTCTCATTCACTACCTTTAGAATCAACATTCGGATCTCTTTTTCTAGTGCATGCCCATGCTTCCCTATTTTTTTTAGTAGCAATATGGCTGTAACAAAGGATTATATATATATATATATCAAAAATAGTTGTTACTTAATTAGTATGTAATTAATTTATTGTACTTAATTAGTATATATTTTTTCAACGTACTAGAAGGAATTAATGGATGGACACTTGAATACCAAAAGTATTTGGAAAGTAGATTTTAAAATTACACTAAAACAACTTAAGTACCTTATTCAGGAATCCAACCATAAAAAAAATTTGTGGATGTAATTGCCGTGAGTGCCTTGAACTTGGAGAATAATTCTTCACCTTTGGGATAGTTACTTCCAAAACAAACTCTCGATATCACATCTCCAGAAAAACTCGTCATGTATTTGTCAATTTTTACGTCTGCAGTTCCACCCTCGGTACTCTCTATTATATTCTTCCATCTATTCACCAGTATATTTGCACTCTGTAATTTGGGCTATCATTCCCTACCATATTCAAAGTAATTAAATAATAAGCGGGTGAAATTAAATTAATAATAATAATAAAAAACCTTCAATCAATTCACACAACTAATTAATTACAATATTTACATATATATGTCATATGTGTTATGGCCGGTAATAATTAATTAAAATTTTACCTTAACCTTTTCCCTGTATAGTTCTGGTGCAATGATTCTTTTTTGATGAGCCCAATGAGGTCCATTTGAAGTTATAACCCCTTGGCCGAGCAAAAACCCAAATGCTTTCTCTTGATACCGAGGTTTACCCAGAGCCAAAGATGTGTATGTGCATATCTTTCTCACTAACTCAGGTTTTGTGACATACAATGCTTGCGTATTGCCAAGAGAAAACATTAATACTTCACCTACATATATATATATATATATATGCAAAAATAAATAAATAATAATAATCAGTTAAATTCATAATTATAAATATAATTTTGAGTGGTTGCTAGTTATATTGGATAATTAATACATAAAGTTGGGTAGTACTAATTTCATAATCTACTCTATATGTACATTACGTAGTAAATATCAATTAATGTATTAATCTAGTCTGTGAAAACTGAATTTAAATACTAATACAGTTTGATTCACGTGAATCCCTTTAATTTTTTTCTTACTCGATCGGCTAAATACTAAGTAAGTTAAAATAAAAAAGAAAAAGAAAAAAGTATATATAACTTTGTACCGTATTGCCTTTTCCATTGGTTGAAGAAAGGAAAGAGAAGGTTAGCACAGTTGTGTTCAACTGGATTATCAGGTGAGTTTGTGGGAGCCAGCTGCTTGGCTAATGATGCAACGTCTCGAGATTTCTTCATATCCATCAAATTCCCAACTAGGAGTTTTGGTGAGGGCCCACTTATCCCTTGATTCTTCATCATAGATCTGAGCTTCTTTGGTTTCTTCACCAACTCATTATACACCCAACCAAACAATCCCAATATGACTACTAAACCTATTGAAACACACACTTTTACTACCAATTCAACCTCCATATCTTTCTCTCTCTAGTTTGTGTTATTCATGTTCCAAATCTATGCTCATTTTGTCAATTTATACACTTAATTTTGAGGTCATTAATTAATCATAAATATATTGGGGTGCCATAAGCGTACCCTTATGTTAGTCGGATAATAACCTTAGATGGGGGTTGAATAGGGTTTTCAAAAATTAAAGAAGAGTTAAAAAAATCTTTAAAGAAAGTTTAAACAAATGATGAACGACTATATATCAAGAAAGTGGACTAAAGATATAAACTTAATATAGGATAATAAATAGATAAAGAACTTAAGTTTAGAAAGTCAAAACCCTAGAACACCAAGACGTTTTGCTCACGCTATTTGGTTGTTTAGACCATACGTCCGTGCTCGAGTAATTCCCTCGAGAAGTTCCACTAAATGATTTTCTTATGGGTGACTCAATATAAGTGTAATTTTTCTCACTACACTCTCACAAGATTCACTATTGCTAAACTATGAGAAAACCTCTCACAAATGCGAAAATAACAATAACTTTCAAGTGTATTTGAATAAGATTAGTTAGGTTTGCCTGGCATCTAGATTTAAGATGTTTTTGACCTTTAATTACTAAATGCCGATACTAAATGCTGAGTGTATAATGCTGAATTCAAGCTCTGAAGATGTTTATTTTTTTTAAACGAGGCTCTAAATATTAAGTGTTTGTATAAACAATAGTTTAAACTCAACATTATAAGCATCCAGCGGAGTTGATGACTCTTAATGCTGAATGCTTAATCATTAAAAAATAGTCGTTAACTTTTTAATACTTTTTAAAAAATAAACATCTTATTGCACATTTGAATGCCTAAATTAAACTCTCGCATTAAGTATTCAGAGGCAAAAACAAACACCCCTAAAGTCAAATACAAAATAACCATTTCAAAAAAATTCAGATTAACAAAACAATTAGAATCTTGGTATAAAATAACTAAAGATTTGACTTTAAAAAAATAACTAAATATTTTGTTTTTCTCAGATAGGCACATTAATTGTAGCTAGACATTTTAATAATTTAAAAATAAAATAAAATAAAAATGTTGATATTTTTTCTAAAAATTAAAAGGTGTAGAAATTTTAATAAAGGAATACAATGTATGCTTTACACTTTTGCCATGGTTAATTTCTTTTTTTTTTTTGATCTACATGCCATGGTAAATTTAAGTTGTGTGATTTTTGGAACCTAAGTTGTCATTATATCTACATTGCAATACGAAGGATTTTGTAAAAATACATAAAAGGAAGTGTTCATTTATAGATATATTAACATACAAGTGGGTAAACAAAATGTTGTCAAACAAGTAATTACAGATGAAAAAATAGACTAAAATTAATAAAATTGGACTTACTTTTACCATGTGATAGTGGTACGAGGCCAGTTACAACTCCACCGGGGAAAGAAATTACTTGATAGAAAAAAAAAATTGGCACTCCTTACTCATTAATTATAAGTGAGCGTACTTGAGCGCGCGCGAGATCTCTTAATTAAGACTCTTAGAATTTGATTTACACCATTAGATAATACTCAAATCATCTTTAATTATGGAAGACCATGAAATAACCCAGGAAAAGGTCACCCATTAAAACTCCTAAGCTGGATGGAACAGCCACCTGGAGTACGACAATTGTCGTTGGAGTGTTTATGGGATGCTTTATCGAGGTAGTAAATTAAAGAAGCATCCGCTTAATTTGGTTGTAAAAGCAAGGATATATGTACAAGTAATGTTGATATTTAAGAGATTTGTTGAAGCATCTTCAAGAGATTCTACTTTGGAGTTTGTTTTTAATAATAACTAATTTACATAATAAAAATTAGGGGCAATTTGTTTTACGCCCCTGTATTTGATCTTTTTTAGAGGTTAGTCCACTAGAAGATTGAAATTAGTACTCAGCCCTTTTTACCTTAATTAGTAATTAATGTTGTATTTTCATGACTAATATACCCCTCTTCAATCAACCAATTTCCTTCCTACTATTACGGGAGAAAAATAAAGAAAGTTGACTATCTATACCTACCATAATAATAATGTTATAATTTCGGGATAATTCATATAAAAAATAATTACAAAGCTAAATATATTAAGTAATTTCATATGTTTGAACACAAAAAAATACAAATACATATGTTTCATTTAATTAATATGTTTCAACAAAATAATACAGATAAATATGTAACATAAATATAATTCATATAATAATACAGATACATATGTTACATATAATTAATATGTTTCAACAAAATAATACAGATAGGACAAAACCTCAACTTTTAATACAATTTCAAAACAAATAATACTTGCGTATTGTTTAATTGTAAGTATGATGTTAAGGGATTATATCTATTGGATTTAGAATATCATGATTCATTTAGTAAATATAAATTAGATTTTTGTATCAATTCATAACAGCCAAAATAACTATTAAAAAGCTAGTAATTTATGATTTAAAGCCACATTAAGTTAATGGTAAACGAGAAAAAAATACATCAGTGGTATTGATGAGGTTGTTTAATTACAAATTATATACATATTATATTTATGAATTATGTATATTAAAAACCAAATGACGGTTCGTTATGAGGCCTTGATTATTAGTTATATCACAACAAAATATTTCATTTGACAATAATAAAAGACATTAAAGCAATTAAAGAATACCTGGATTGTTGTCTTTTGTCGTTGAAATATCTGTAACTAGATCAACATTTGCAAAACAATTATGTTAATATGAACAGCCATAACTGTTCACTCCTAGGAAATAAACAGATGCAACCTTTGGGTGGATTGTAACAGATATAAATGGAGTTACAACAGTTGGATTGAATGAACCCTAAAGAGATTAAACCCCAACCTCTCATGTACATTGTTAATCGAATGAGAATATCACTCTAAAGTTAGATATGTTTAAGTAATTCCAATAGGTACCAATCGATCACTTAAGAGATCGAACTCTCACCTGCTATCTTAGAACCGAGCAGATGACATAAGTTCCCATCGGACACACCACCCCCATCACCACATGTTGATCTTATTGAACATGACCATCCAAATGATGAACACTCTCTCGAACATGCATATGATATATGGTAATAATGGAGAGGATAGCATTGAGGATAAATCTTAGGGTTTTGACAAGGAAGAGGAAGATAATGGTGAAACAGATGGCGAAGGTGGTGATGACGAGGACGATGAGGAGGATGTCACAGAAAATGGTTGGAAGATACGTCATCATCCAGATGCGATGGTGATGAAGAGATATTGGAATATTTCCCATCGCCGGACGAATGATTATCGTTGCTGCCACAACTCTTCTTCCGACAACCCATTCCCTGAAGATTGAAGAAAAATGGAGGTTCTAAGGTTATGGAAGACCATGAAATAACCCAGGAAAAGGTCACCCATTTAAACTCCTAAGATGGATGGAACAGCCACCTAGAGTACGACAATTGACGTTGGAGTGTTTATGGGATGCTTTATCGAGGTAGCAAATTAAAGAAGCATCCGCTTAATTTGGTTGTAAAAGCAAGGATATATGTACAAGTAATGTTGATATTTAAGAGATTTGTTGAAGCATCTTCAAGAGATTCTACTTTGGAGTTTGTTTTTAATAATAACTAATTTCCATAATAAAATTATGCTCCAACAAATTATGTAACGTATCACAATAAAGTAGAGACAATGGTGTTATATTGTAAGGCGTCAATTAATAGAAAAAGTGCAGTGGTATCGTTGTTATACTTGGACCATGTTAGCTAAGTCCGTCAATTAATAGCTTTAAAAAAACACTAGGAATTTGGGAGGCGTAATAAATTTTCTGTAAATTTGGCACCAAGCAAAGCATAACACAATTTATGTAGTGTATAAGTCTCATATAACCCCCCCTTAAGATTGAATTACTTTATTCATACAAAATAGGCATATACGACTGCCCGGCATATTTACGGACTGGCTAGGTAACTAGGAAGGCTTAGAAAAATATGGCCCAGTAGCTCAAACATACCAATGATACCACAAATATATATAACTTTGTCCAAAAAATACATTCAAATTAAAGTATAGCATCATATGTATGCGTATCCTAGCGTATGGTTTGCAATCGTACTCGTAAGTGAGAGTTTTGTACCAATCTTTCTAAAAACCACATGGAAATTGGGTCTTCTTATAAAATTCATAATTTATAATCATATCAAGTGTAAATTAACCTTTGATTCAAGATAATTTACCCCAAAACCTCAAGAACATGCATTTATAGAAGATTATATACAAAATCATTACATAAGCTTTGATTCGAGGTGAATAAGGTATAATAACTTGAAAACATATTGTAATACTATTGTTCCCACCTATTGAGGGTAAATCCCTCGAAGAATTACAGAAGAAATGAGCCAGAGAAGTGTAGATGCGAAAACCCCCAAAATTCTCCAAAGCCCTAGCAATGGTGAATCAAAGGAGGAAGAAGATGATGATGATGATGGCGTGGTTGTTATGTGGAATGAAGTGCCTTGAATGATCATGAGATTTCCCCCAAAATCGCCCCTAAATCTCTCTCTAAGAGCTCTTTAGTGGATATGTTAAAATGATAAGGAAAGGGGAGGAGATAAATATAAAAATCTTGCCTAGGTGCATGTAGTTGACTACATCAAAACCCATGTAGTCGACTACCACTATTCATAGTACACAATTTTGCTGTTTGGTCACAAGCTCAACTTTACGCCCAATTTTGGCCATCGGGGAGTGAGAATTAGGTAATGGCCAAAAGACGAAAGTTGTAGAGGGGACTGAGATGAAGATGTGACAACAAACAGGGATTCGTTTACACCCCGTATGAAGAAGTTATGGCCTCTCAAAGTTGGCCAAAATTAACTTTTCTAAAAAGTTCAAAACACGCGATTTACTTCTCGTTTTCTATTCGGGCCACCCGAATAACGAAGCGATTGATCCCACAAACTTAATATATCTAATATGACATGCTAGAGGTGTCGGGTCAAATATGAGAGCATTGGAACCCAATTTACCGGGCTTAATGGAAGGACCAACTCGCAAATGGAAATACGGGGCGTTACAAGTGTGGTGAGGGGGTGCGCGCGCACCCGAGACTATTTCGGCAGTTTAAAAATAAAATAAAATAATTGAGATTTATATGCATAAATTTATAGTTTAGGGTCTTAATTGTAAATAAGAAAAAAATTACTCATGTCTCACCCACTGACGGGGCAGTGGCCAGTGGGGCACGGCATGCTTCACTCACTGCTGTACTTTGTTAAAGTTCCTAATTTTCTTATTTATTTATTTTATCTTATTTCCTTGTTCTAGTTATTCCATTCACAATGTTATTTCCTTTCCTTATTGTATTGCTAGTAGTTCTTTCATTTTCTTTATTAAATTAGTTTTTTCCTTTTCTGTTGTCTTGTAAGGCTCTATAAATAGAGCTCTCTCTTTATGTAATATTCAATAATATTTCTCTCTTTTCTATAATCTTAACATGGTATCAGAGAGTAAAGATCCTCCTATCCTTAGAACTTAATTATTATTTTTCATTGCCGGTGGGTGATTAATATTTTCGCCTACTGGACCATTCTTGCCGCTGGATCACCTTTGTCGTAGTCATACTATACTTTTCCACCGTTGCCATTTAAAACCACCGCTCGTCGTCTTGCCTTCTTCCTAGCCATTCTCGTTGGTTTTCATGTCACCATTCTCATCGGCCCCCATTTACCTAAACCTACTGCCATCACCATAAATCTCTAATAAAATTAGGATATCCCACTACTCTTCAAATCCATCTTAAAACCATACAAGCAAACCCATAATCCACTATCTATATTCTCTGCCACATCCAAATCACAGTCCACTAAGTGCCATCACCAATACATCATCCTAAACCACCAATCCCATTGCCAGATCTATACATATAAAATGCCCACTATCGCAGCTGTCATCAGTACACAGTAAACCCACTACCATTGCCTGATCAATAAATCCATTGCCACTGCCCAGATTCAATCTCCATCCCCCATCTGTTAATCTAAAATTTGTTTGTTTTGTGAAATCCTATTCCCATCTTCTCTCCATGTACGAGTATGGGGTCGCACGTGAAGGAGGGTGTTAAATACTCAGATTTTCTATTCCAGTTCTAGTAAGTTTTTTTTATTTGCATTCAGATCCTGTTTCTACTCAGATTTCAGATCCAGTTTCTACTCAGATCCAATTTCTACGTGCTAGTTTGTCTACCCGGTTTATTCTTTTACTATACTTCCAAACTCAAGTTGGTCTATTACCATCTTGAGTTTGAGGGGGGGGGGGGGTTGTTAAAGCTCCTAATTTCCTTATTTATTTATTTATTTTATCTTATTTCCTTATTCTAGCTATTTCATTCACAATGTTATTTCATTTCCTTATTATATTGCTAGTAGTTCTTTCATTTTCCTTGCTAGATTAGTTCTTTCCTTTTATATTGTCTTGTAAGACTCTAGATAAAAGATAATAAAAATAAAATAGCATTAAATTTTGACAGTTCAAATTTCAACTATTGAGGCCAACAATATTTAATTTATTTATTTTATACGATGCGTGTACATGTATTACGAGTACATCTATTTCTGATAAAAATGAAAAGGTAAAACTTAAATTTTGTACCGTATTTCTTTTTCCATTGGTGGAAGAAAGGAAACAGAGTGTTTGCATAGTTGTGTTCATCAGGAGGTGAGTTTCTGGGGACCTCTGCTATTGCATCTTCTCGAGTTTTCTTCATCTCCATCAAATTCCCAAGTAGGAGTTTTGGTGAGGGCCCACTTATCCCTTGATTCTTCATCAAAGATCTAAGCTTTTTTGGTTTATTCACCAACTCATTATACACCCAACCAAACACTCCCAATATAACTACTAAACCTATTGAAACACACACTTTTACTACCAATTCAATCTCCATCTCTCTCTCTAGTTTGTGTTATTCATGTTCCAAATCTATGCTCATTTTGTCAATTTATACCCGCACGAAATTTTGAGATCATTAATTAATCATAAATATATTGGTGCGCCATACCCTTACAAGTAGGAAATGTTATTCCCTTTGCAATAATAGTTAAGTAAGAGGACTACATTATTTTACCATTCGAATGGTGAAATAATTGATTTTACATCATGTGAATGTTGTTAAAAATAATGATATTTATTGTTGGCCGGCATTAATAAAAGGGTGGAGATATTGGCACCCCCTATATGTTTTGGAAATACTGCCACTTTTCATTCGGTCCTTAACAACTGAGTAAGGTGAATATTTTTTGGTTGTGAAAGGTTGAGTGTAAAATTAATAATATCTTACTTAGTTGTCAAGGACCAAGTCTATAAGTTTATACTCAGCCCTTAAGAACAGAGTAACAGGCACTTTACTCGGTAGTGAATGATTGCATGAAAGTGAGGTTTTTTTTGGATGCCAATATCTCTATAATAAATTTTTTGAGAAATATATATACATTTTTTTATATAGTGTTACTGCAAGTTTTTAATCATCAATTTTTTTGATGAATTTGATGGAGACGATCTTCGTGATGAATAGATCAATTCCACCAAATTTCATTAAAAAATTCAATCATGAAGTGGGATACATGCCTATAACAATCTTTATTTCGCCCACTTCTTGATTGAATTTTTTGATGATATTTGGTGGAGTTAATTTACTCATTAAAAAAATCATTTTTATCAAATTTCATCAAAAAATTCGATCATTTACACCTTTAAAATAGAAAATATGCCATTTAATTAAAAAAAGGAGGGGGCGGGGTTGTTTCTCTTTTTAAAGATTAGTTTACATAGTGTGAGAATCTGCAAATGCAACCCCCGGGTCTCGATCCCATGTTTGGGCGTCTGAAACATTGGAAGGGATTTCATTGTTCCATTTGCTTCTATGTGTTGGTAATACATATCGAGTGTCTTTCTATCCTATTTCTAGATGCAAGAGGGTTCGTTCAGAGTTGCCAGTATGTTTTACGAGAAAACGGACAAAAAGGGTTGTGTAAGAGGAAAGGCTATAGACAAGCCTTTCTTTACACGTTTGTTTGCGAAACCAGGATTCTATAGGGTTTGGAAACTATGTTACGGATTGAGAAGGTGTTAAGCACCCGTTTCGCCCTTTCGGTCTCTAGTGGTTTTTTATATGTTTATTTTACGTTGAAAAACTTGGAGGCTTTTACTGACAGTCTGCTACTTTCCGAATGAAAAACCCGTATTTTGGAAAAACGAGGAAAGGGATGAAAACCTTTGTGTTCCGAGATCCGGTTGTTTTGTTTTGAGAGAGGTAAATGCAAGTGACAAAAGCCTTTTATTTCAAAGAGAGTTTCCCATATTATTTCTCCAGGTAATGATGGTTTTCTCGTGTTTTGATTATTTGAGAAAATTTCGGATCTTGTATCGGGAATAATTTAATATGGAATTAGAACTCTTTAAGAGGAGTTTTATCAGGCACATCGCAGTTTATTGAAAAGACGGGATATGTCGGATTTTAATTCCTAAGTAAGTTTTATCGGTCCGGGTTTTGAAAATAGAATTTTATTCTGATGATAATGTACTCACTTTTCTGGTTTTACAAATGGTTTTATCACGGTCATTGTTTTGAAACATAGTAGACTATTTTATAACTTGGAAATAAGTTTATTCAAATAAAAAGTGGACAGAACAACAGAAGTAAAACAAGTACACAGATATCTAATTTTAAATACTAGAAGAGACTTTCTTTACCTTACTGACGAGAATAATAATAAGAAAGAAAATATAATATGGCAGAGAGATCTCCGGTAATAATAATCTTTTCCTTCTTCAGATATTGCCGAGAATTTGATTCCAGAAGCGGGACACGTCGAGTGTTGAGAATAGATTCGATGATTCTTCAGAAATAAGACGTTTATAGAATATACTTGACAGAAGACCAGAAAATCAGATCTAAAACTCAGAATTCTTAGATCTCAAGTTGCCGTCTTGAACCCTTGGGGGTGTTGGTCTATTTATAGTGCTCGGGGGAGAATGTCGAGCAACATTTCCCTAGAAAGGGCAAGTGTCGCGCGTCATGTTGATCAATGTCGCGCGACAAACGGCTGAAATGATGTCTCTGACAGAGAGTGGATGGTCTAGGTCAGAGGGGTTTGTCGTGCGGCATAAGGGAGATTGTTGCGTGATAATCCCCCTTAAAAATAGGTTTGTTTGGCCAACAAACCCTTCCGGAGCAGTTTCGGATGCTCGGGTGGGTCCTGGGCTTCAAGAACTGTACCTCTCGATGGTCGTTAGAGTTCTTGCAGGGGTCATGGATCGGGGTGTCTACAGACCCTCTCGGCTCAAGCTCTTTGCTTGCAAGGAATTGAGGCGACTGGAAGAGATCGTGGTCAATGGCTTCCGCAAGAACTTTAAGAAAGTGCGCGTATGCAAAAGTGTTTGTGAGTGCCTCCGGAGAGGGCTTTTGTTACCTCATTGCCTCTTTTTATTTGCTCCACTTGCCTCAGATGGGAGGACTACCATTTCTCCACTCGCATCAGATGGGGAGACTACCATTGCTCTACTTTGCCTCTCGAGGAGGGCTTTTGATCTTTTCGGCTTATGTGGGAGGACTACCATTGCTCCACTCGCATCTTCTCGGAGGGGGGAGATCTTCTCGCCTACCATTGTTCTACTTTGCCTCTCGAGGAGGGCTTTTGATCTTTTCGGCTTATGTGGGAGGACTACCATTGCTCCACTCTGCCTCTCTGGGAGGGCTTTTGATCTTCTCGCCTCATGTGGGAGGACTACCATTGCTTCACTTTGCTTCTCTGGGAGGGCTTTTAATCTATAGAAAGAAAGAAAATTGCCTTTGGGAGGGCTTTTGTGAGTGCTTTTGCCTCTGGTGAGGGCTTGTGCTCGTGATTTGCCTCGAGGAGGGCTTGTGTTTGTGGTTTGCACTTCGGCGAAATTGGTTGTCTCTCTTAGACTGCTAGAGTGAGAGAGAAATTTTGTGTGAGTGAAAGGAGCTCTCTTTGGGAGTTTTAATTTTTATCCAGATGTCCTTTATTTCCCCGTATCTTTTTGAATTTTTACTTTTATTTGTTTTCCCAAGTGAGAACACTTCTCTTAAAAAGTAGTTTTCGGATTTCTTCTGTTCTTTGCAGAGTGATGATTCGAAGATTTACTTCCAAGTCATCTCTTATGTATCGTGCTGAAAAGAAAATTTGCTTGAAAGGGCAATCTCTGATCCCTGATCTTTGATCTCTTTAGTCCTCATCTTTTCACTTAGTGAGCCCACATCGTTTTCTGTTTTTCGATGTCCTTGTTTCTCCCCCTTTTGGAAAAGATTTTTCCTGGCCTTCTCTGTTTTTGACCAAGAGTCTTTTATCCCTTTGTCATGATTAGGAGCCTTACTCACCCAAAACGAAGCCCTGAGCCGGTTTTGGCCTAGCTGTCACTTTTGATGTGGCTCTCCCTGTCACTCTATATTTCTGTTTCTCTCGCTCGCTCTGGACGTTTACGCTGGATTTTCTCTTTTCTACTTTTTTCAATTTTTTCTATTCCCGTCTCATTCTGATATTTTGCCTGTTCTTATTGAGGGTCTCGGTCCTTTGGGGAGATCAGAGATTCCTTTAACCGGTGTATTTTGTTCTCGCGATTTTTTGGAGAGATGACTTGGAAGCCTTTTCCTGGGAATATTCATCACGAGTGTGCGGTATATAGAAAGGCTTTGAAAACTGTCTTTTATGAAGTATTTCTGCAGGAGAAAAAAATGAGATAAAGGACAAAAAATGAGGAGAAAGGACAAACTGTCGTGCGACACCTCGGTGGGGAGGGGTTTGTCGCGCGACAAACGCGACAAGTATATAACCCCCTGCTGAGCTCATTCCACCTCATTTTCTCCTTTTTTTTTCTCTCTCCGGCCCTCTTTCTTTCTTCTTTCTTGCGTGGAAGCTCTGTCGCCTTCCCTATTTTTTCGACTTTTTCGCTACCTTGCCCATATACTGATGGATTCCGCACAGCCAGATCGACTTGAGGGTGACCAGGAGGAGGTCACTTTTACTGACGCTCAGGGAGTTCTCCGCTGTAGCCCTCACCATGATGATTGGGCGGACCTCGACTAGTATGGCGAGGACGGGGTGGATCGGGGTCATGATGTGGTATACCGAGACGTTACCTGAGCTGCTCCAGTCCTAAACGTTCCTTGGCTCTTGATGGAGCCTGTCTCACATGAGATCCGCTGACGGTTTCTGGTATGTTTTCTCGAAAATCCTTCCTTTTGTGTATTTATATTTGTTTGTTTATTTATTTATTTATTCTTGTTGTTTCCTACATGTTTTAGACAATTCTTTTGTTAGTATACACATGCCTGCCTGACAATAATGTCCGATTTAGAGAACACATACTTTACTTGTGATACCTTTAGGAATTTACAAAATTTTACCCCTATAGTTATATAACTCTCACAATTACACCAAAGTACCCTTAGTTTTTAGAAAATTACATAATTTTACCCTCATAACCCTATATCTCTCGTAATTACACCAAAATACCCTAAGGTTTAAAAAATTACAAAATTTTACCCTCATAACCCTATATCTCTCGTAATTACACCAAAATACCCTTAGGTTTAGAAAATTACATAATTTTACCCTCATATCCCTATAACTCTCATAATTACACCAAAATACCCTCAAGTTGTAGAAAATTACATAATTTTACCCCTATATCCCTATAACTCTCATGATTACACCAAAATTCCCTCAGGTTTTTTAGAAAATTATATAATTTTACCCCTACATCCCTATAACTCTCATAATTACACCAAAATACCCTCAGGTTGGAAAACTTACATAATTTATACCTATATCCCTATAACTCTCATAATTACACCAAAATACCCTCAGGTTTGAAAACTTACATAATTTACACCTATATCCTTATAACTCTCATAATTACACCAAAATACCCTTAGGTTTGGAAAATTACATAATTTACCCCTATATCCCTATAACTCTCATAATTACACCAAAATATCCTTAGGTTTAGAAAATTGCATAATTTTACCCCTATATCCCTATAACTTTCATATTTATACCAAAATACCCTTAGGTTTTTAGAAAATCACATAATTTACCCTTATATCCCTATAACTCTCATAATTACACCAAAAATACCCCTAGGTTTAGAAAATTACATAATTTTACCCTCATATCCCTATAACTTTCATAATTACACCAAAATACCCTCAAGTTTTAGAAAAATTACATAATTTTACCCCTATATCCCTATAACTCTAATAATTACACCAAAATACCCTTAGGTTTTGAAAATTACATAATTTACCCTTATATCCCTATAACTCTCATAATTACACCAAAATATCCTTAGGTTTAGAAAATTACATAATTTTACCTTCATATCCCTATAACTCTCATGATTACACCAAAATACCCTCAGGTTTTTTAGAAAATTACATAATTTTACCCTTATATCCCTATAACTCTCATATTTATACCAAAATACCCTCAAGTTTTTAGAAAATCACATAATTTTACCCTCATAATCCCATAACTCTATACTTATATATACGTCTCTGTTTATTGCCTGCAGTGGGTTGGTCCGAGGTTGGAGTTCTCCTAATACCATTTCTTTAGAGTGGCGACAGGCACCGGCCCCTATCCAGGAGTTGCTTCTTGCGACTCCCTTTGGTTCCCTTTTTGATGCCCTACTGGAGTGAGTATCTAGGGCAGTAGTCCTGGTGTCAGCGCTGGCCTCACATTGGTGGGACACCACCCATACCTTCCATTGGAGCTGGGGAGAGATAACGATGACCCCCTAGATTTGTTCGCTTTGACTGGGATTCTTTCGGGGGGGCCCTATCCAGATTGACGTCCCCTTGCGTCTCACGGCAGAGGGTATTATTGGCGCACTAGGATGGTTCTCGGAGCGAGGAAGTTTTGGTGATACGATACCCCGGGCGGTCTTAATTATGTGCCTGGCGACAGAGAGAGCTCGACTAGTCACTTCAGGAGCACCGATGGTTCCCTTTTTGATGCCCTACTGGAGCGAGTATCTAGGGCAGCAGTCCTGGTGTCGGCGCTGGCCTCACATTGGTGGGACACCACCCATACCTTTCACTGGAGCTGGGGAGAGATAATGATGACCCCCTAGATTTGTTCACTTTGACTGGGATTCTTTCGGGGGGTCCCTATCCAGATTGACGTCCCCTTGTGTCTCACGACAGAGGGTATTGTTGGCGCACTTGGATGGTTCCCGGAGCGATGAAGTTTCGGTGATACGATACCCCGGGCGGTCTTGATTACGTGCCTGGCGATAGAGAGAGCTCGACTAGTCGCTTCAGGAGCACCGATGACCAGACAGGAGGCGCACCTGTATGCCCGCGTTCTTCTTTTGCTGATACTCCACGACTTGTTTGAGGCCCGTGGGGGGGACACGGTCCATCTCTAGTGGTTGCCCTATCTTCGAGACTTCAGCATCATGTTTGATTACGACTGGGGTGGCTATTGTGAGAATTCGCGATTCTCTTGACCCACCCTTCCTCGGTTTCTTTTGTTTTAAAGGAAAACGTATTTTGTAGAGTCGCCATTTTGTTTTATAAAAACAAACAAAAGATCATATAAAAGACAATTCAATAACAAATTATCTTTCATACGTTTAAAACCAGAGATTGATTGAAAACTTATTTTGCTAGGGTTCGAGAACTACGTTATGATTTGGGAAGGTGTTAGGCTCTCAATTCACCCTTTCGGTCTCTTAATGGATTATGTATTTATTTCCCATTTTAGATATCTTCCAAGTTGTTTGAATAGTTTTCAGAATAGTCCTTTCCGAATAAATTTAGTTTGAAATCATATTTTGAAATCAGACTCGAGCTTTGCGAGCGCCTACGTATTCATTCATAGAATGGAATCAGAGTCTCGTAGTTCCATTCTTTTGGAAACTATTTTTGTATTTTAGTTTATTTTGAAAACGTGTCAAAAATGCATTTTTAGATTTCTTGTAAAACTTAGAAAGGATTTATTTTGAAAACAGTGAACTTCTTTGCAAGTTATCTAATTTTCTATATTAAAAACTTGTATTTAAATGCAGTATTGAAATTCAGAAGAGTTATAGAGAAATGTACCTGATGCACTTGAAGAGGAACGATGATCATACGTGCTTGCTCCCTTCTCTCTCTAAAACTTTCTCTCTCTAGACTTTATCTCTCTAAGATTTTCTCTCTCTAAAACTTTCTCTCTCTATGAATTCTCTCTCTAAAAATTACTCCCTAACAATTTTGACAAAGTTTATCCTTACTAAAAATACTATTGAGTGTTGATGATGTTCAAATGAGAGCCCAAGGGTCCTATTTATAGGAAAAATCCCACCAAAAAACGCTCCAAAAGAAGCCAACCGCAGGGGGTAGCCGTAGGGGGTGCCGGCTGGGAAGCTTGCGGTTAGGTACGTGCGGCTAGGGCGTACGGTTAGGTGTCCCGCAGAAATCCCCAAATCTTCCTGTATCAGATCGCCGTTGTTTTCCAGGTAATGGCGTACCTCTCTAGTTGGAGGGCTACGGCTAGCACTCTGAAAATGCATATAAACACCTAAAAAAAACTCAAAATTTCTAACAGGGCACTGCCCCGCACCCCGCATCCCGGGATTGGTTGTATCAGACTCTCATCGGATCCAAACTTGGAGTCTTTATTAACAGTCTTCTATATGCACGATGACTCAGGAGTAAAATGCAAGATGCTCATTTTGTATAAAAAAATATATTCACACGAGAGTCGTGGATTGGGGTGTTCACAGACCCCTCGTCCCGGGATTCTTGCCTGCAAGAATTTTGGAACGATAAGAAGACAACGATTTATGACTCTTGTGTGAATCTCAATGTATTGATACTTGAATCAAAATATACCCTTTTGTCTGTGAATTTTGTGGCGTCCCAGGCGATGCAATCCATAACCGCCCCTTTCCCTTCTTGATTAAGCAACACGGTACATCGGTCTTTTCTTCTACCTACCCTCAGCGGCATATTTCTACCCTCGGCGTACTGCATTTGCGCAGGGAGTTTTGACATCTCGCTGAACCCAGGTGATTATTATGAAAAAGTATTTCAAAAGTTTCCCATCTTCCTTGGAAAAGTGAAAAAATGATTCTTGTCTTGTGATTCCCTTCGTGGGGATTTGTGTTAAAGGAAGAAATTTCCATCTTTGGGAAATGTGTGGACAAAGTTATTCCCATCGTGAGGACTGTGCGGTAAAGGTTATTTTCCTTCGTGGAAAAAGGGGATCGAAAAAAATTCCCATCGTGGGGAATGCGAAAAATTCCTATCTCTAAGGAATTCAGAAAATTCCCTTCGTGGGGAACACGTGGAGTCGTTATTTTCCTTTGTGGGGAAAGTGATTTCGGAAAAAATTTCCATCGTGGGCAATGCGAAGAATTCCTATCTCTAAGGAATTCGAAAAATTCCCTTTATGGGGAACACATGAAGTCGTTATTTTCCTTCGTCGGGAAAGTGATTTCTGAAAAAAATTTCATCGTGGAGAATGCGAAGAATTGCTATCTCTGAGGAATTCAGAAAATTTCCTTCATGGGGAACACATGAAAAGTGTTATTTCCCTTCGTGGAGAAAGTGGCTTCAGAAAAATTCCCATCGTGGGGAATGCGAAAAATTCCTATCTCTGAGGAATTCGAAATTTTTTATTGAGATTGTCTTGCTGTCTCAATCTTTTATTACTCAAACACTGCTTTGTTGATTTTTTCTAAAATTGATATGCTAGAGAGAATTGCTTGCAAGTTTGAAGTGCTTTCTCTTCTCTATTTCTTCTTTTCACCCTCAGTTTTGACCTTTTGGTTTTTATTGGAAATCAAACTTTTGAATCAATTTTTTCTAGAAGCTTTCGGGCCGTCGTGCATGGATTTTTGGGATTTGGCATCTCTCTACCCTCAGTTTTCCTTTTTTCAGTCATGGGGATAGAATTTCGCTTGGAATTCTCAATTATCCTTGAGCTAGCCTCTGATTTTTTACAGGGAAGATGCTGGTCCTGTATCATTTTCTATTTTTTGATACCCTTATTGCTCCCTTTCTTGATTATCCGGCCTTCTATTTTGGCTTTTGGATTTTTCTTGAATTTTTCTTTCTTTGCTTTTTCCAAAACAGGAGCCTTACTCACCTAAGATGTAGCCCTCCGCCTTTTGGCACAGCTGTCACTCTTTGTGTGGCTCTCCCTGTCAATTTTTCCTTTCTGTTTTTCACTCTTTCCTCACTTGGACCAATGGGTTTTTTCCCTTTTATACTCTTTCAATTTTTTCTTGTAGCCGATTCCTCTTTTACATTTTCCCCATTTATTCATCAGATTCGAGTATTTTGGAAAATAGATCTATCCATTTGAATTTTGGTTCCTCCAAAGAATTTAGAGTGCCAAACTTTGAGTTTTGATCAGCCATTTCGTGCGTGTGTGTGAATCGTGATCTTTTGTTTCAGAAAAATTGATTCATAGTCTGTCTTTTCCACCCTTTTTTTTGGCCAAATCTGGTCAAAAATTAGGGGGTAGCCACGAGGTACATACTCCCCAGCTGTACGGCTGGCAGCCAACCGCACGGTTGGGGGCTAGTCGTACGGTTGGGGGCTAGTCGTACGGTTGGCTAGCTCCAGATTCCTATAAATAGAGGCATGTTTTGATCATTTCTTTTCACTTCCACTTGCAGTTTCTCTCTCTAGCACATATTTTTTGACTTTCAAAAACTTTTAGCGAGTGTTCTCTAATAGCGTGAGTGATGGCATTGGCGAGGCTTTAGGCTATATTCGTATTTATGATGATGGGGGGGCCACCGGAGGGCGAGAGAGGCGCCGGAGCACCTTACGGGAGACGAGTATGAGGCGATTACTACTACTGCGGATGGACGCCTTATTTGCGCACCTCATTATGACGACTAGGACGTTGTGGCATGGGATGGGCCATTGGGAGCAGATGGGTCTTTGTAGCGAGCGATGTATCATGATGTGCCATTGATCTCGCCGGGAGAGGGGCGGGAGTGGCTGCCGATGGAGCCCGCGGCACATGAGATTCGTCGCCGGACTCGGGTATGCTTTGATTTTTAAAAGTTTAATTTAAGTGATATTTTTAGAAAAAAAATGCAATGACATGATATGCATGAAATGCGATAGATTTAATAATTACCCGCCATGGTAGATGTACTTAACATATTGTATTTTTTAAAATAAATATTACATGGTATTAGCTTAAAAATTGTTAAAGCATGGACCATATAATTTATTTTAAATCTGCGATGTAACAGAGGATTGGTCGTTGCCGTGGTATCACACGTACTGCTCTTGAGCTTCGAGATCAGTTACCCCCGTTGGTGAGGGCTTATCTGAATGCGACCCCATTCGGACGATTTATAGAGGTGCTGTCGGGTGGGGAGTTTCAGCGTTCGGTGAGGTTACCAACGGTTTTGGGAGAAAGATGGTAGGACACGACAAACATGTTTCATTGGAGTTAGGGAGAGCTGACATTGACCCAGGAGGACGTGTTTGTGTTGACTGGATTACTGTTTGGTGGACAGGCTTTGGCACCCAACTCGCTGGTGCGGATTACGCTGGACGGTATGGGAGCGGCGTTAGGGTGGAGGCTTAATCGGATTGTGGCGGATGGGATACCCCACACGGCGATGGTTCATCATATTGAGGCAGAGAGTGAGAGGTTTGGGGATGGGCCAATGACATGCCAGGAGGTTCGGCAGCTGTCTCGGTGTTTTCTATTATTAGTGCTACACGACTTCTTCTATGCACGTGGTGGAGACAACTTACGGCTATGGTGGTTGCCGTACCTGAGGTTATTCGACCAGCTGTACACATTCACGTGGGGAGGATACGTGTTGGCGGTGGTGTATGAGTTGATGGATTTGGTGTGTCGGCACATGGAGCTTAATCACCGTGGGCTTGTTACGCTTTGGCAGGTAATTAATTAAATTATATCCTTAATTTTGTCTTCGTGAATATTTGATTTTTTAATAATGTGATGGTTTGCGACAGATGTGGTTCATAGCTCATACCTAACAGGGAATAGGGCAGATTCAGTTGCACGCCACTCATGCCGATGAGTTCCCTTATTTCGGCGATTCTACAGAGCGAACGTAGTTAGAGTATACCGGTACTTGACACCAGATCTGAGCACTGGTGATGTGTCTGGGCTTCAGTTTGAGCAGGCATGAGAAAATTATGTGTGAGCAAATTAAACTAGGTTTTAGTGACATTTGTAAAAAAAAGTTAACGTATTGTATTATTACATAACAGGCGATTGTTTACGCATGAGTATGGTGTTGCTTTCTACTTGGGGGAGCGGGTGATCTGGCAGCATACCCCGGCGTTGGGAGCGATGGTGCCGTCGTGGCCTCCGATAGCGATGAGGCGGCCATGGTTGTTGTCGACAGAGGAGCGGGTGGCTTTCATGGCTGGAGTACCGTGTGAGGGTTTTTTGGTTGAGGGGGATTACGAGTTATTCGCAGAGCAATACTTGATGCGGGAGATGAAAGGGGTGCGCGGACGGGTGTTTTATGCTAGGTATGCGATGCTTGGAGGGGATTCGCTGTTCATCCGGGGACAGCTGTATATATCCCAGCTGGTGTCGCATCAGCTTGTGCCAGCTCCAAATAGGCGGGCGAAGGGCATTGCAGATTCGGACGACGAGGATCCGAATGGAGAGAGAGGTAGAGCCGCAGCCGGTGGAGGGAGAAGATGAGGAGGCATCGGAGAAGGTGTCGTTGGGGAATGGTAATGGTGGGGTTGCACTTACGGAACCTGGAGTGGCTGAGGGAGGACCTGCAGCAGCGGCTGTATCACCCGATCGGGTGAGAGGGGGAGAGGAGGTAGGAGCCCGAGAGGGGGGAGGATTCCGGTATCGAGGCCTCCCATCCCACCAGCCATGTCTGGGAGGACTCCTCAGATGTCCGGAGGAGGAGGGATTCAGTATCGATACCCATTATCCAGTTACGGCCGCCGACTCCGAGGATCTTTGGGTCGCGGGTCTTTGTCGGGCTCATTGGATGTTTGGGCCGAGGGACGGATTGGATCAGCATGTCTCCTTTTCGCGGCATTGCCTGTGTGGTCTCCGCTGGACGGGTCTGAGCCCTACTCATTATCTACCCTTTCTTCACGTGCTGGGTCTGGCGTGGGTCCGTTGGTCTGGACAATTCATTATCTACCCTTTCTTCACGTGCTGCACACATCACTGTTTTCAGAGAAATAGGAGAGATGGCATCTCGATTGGGGGCGGATATGGGCATAGGTCAGGCTTCGGTGGGTGAGAGGGGTGACAAGGGGAAAGGGAAAGAGGTGGCCCCGGAGTCGGAGAGGATGGAGGAGTCTGAAGAGGATGTTCCCCCTGTGGGTGGAGAGATTGGTGGAGCCGAGGCTGGTTCGTCGCAAGCTGGCGGTGCGTCGACGTCTTTCTTGGTCCCTGAGTATCCGCCAGACATTCCGTACATGGATTTCGGGTGGCTGAAGTAGTATCGGATCCTTGACATGCCTATGGACGACGAGTAGATGGGAGCCTTGGCGCATGTCTCGGACGAGGATGTATGATTGCTATTTTAAAAGTGTTTAAAGTATGATATATATGTAATGTTTATAAATAATGATGAATTACATAACTTGTTTTTATGACAGATGGGTCTATTTCGGCTTCGGGAAGTGGTTGAGTTGTTGAGGAGTTATTTCAACGCCTACGGGTTGTTGACATTTGCAGCGCCCTTCCCGACGGAGTACATGGGGAAATATAGTCGGCGTTTGGCAGGTGACATGATGGCGACTTACCATCCCTCTCGCTTGCGGTCCCATCAGCGGCGCCTTTTCAGTCTGTTTAGCAGTCGGGTCGTACCTCTAGGCTTGCTCCTCCTCCTCAGGGTCGCGATTGTACGACTTCAGAGAGTCCAGCGGAGGGTGTTGACGAGATGGAGGTGAAGCGTTCGCGTACGATGGATCCTCCCCCTTCCCCGCAGCGTTGATGGTTTTAGTGTGATGGTTCCCTTTTTAGTGGTTTTTAGTTCCGATTTTAGGTTTTTTGAATAAAAACTTCTTTAATTTATGGATTAATTTTAGATGTATTTGTTTTTATGAACAAGTTTGGTTATTTTTAAATTAATGTGATTGGTTTTTTAATTTATCAATGAAATATTTATGTTTTTGAAGAAAACATGTTTGTGTGTGATGTGTTTTTGAAATACGAGAATGTTCAAAAAATTATAGTGAATGTGTTTGAAAAAAAATGGTTACTTAACATATTTTGGCAAAATAGTTAACTACACGTGTTGGCAAAATTACTGCGAATTTATGAAAAAAAATGGTTAAGTGAAATTGTTAGCAATATTATTACCAATTTGATTGTGAAAAATGGTTAAGTATATATGCTGGAAAGTAATTATCAAGTCTATATGCATGCAATGATGAATCGTTCTTCCTGAATAAAGTCTGGCAATATTCGTATCTTGATGTATTGTGAAAAAAAGTTTGGAAAAAATGAGAATTTTTGACGAAAGGGAGGAGCCAACCGCAGGTCCTACCCACAGGGGGTAGCCGTACGGTTGGGAGCCAACCGCACGGTTGGCAGGAAGCCGTACGGTTGGTAACAAGCCGTGCGGTTGGCCTGTACCTTTTTGCTATAAATAGAGCGCAAATTTGTCCTTTTTTCCTCATTGTGTTCAATATCCATTCTATCTTTCTAGCCTAAAATACTTCTTCTTTCTTCTGTCATTACGTCTACTTTTCGCACCAGTGCTGCTTTCTCCCTTTTATTCGATTTTGTGTCTTTAGCCAAGGTTGATTGTGGCCTTAACTGGGGTGACCTGAGCCATCTCCATCACTGGTGTTCATATGAGATCAACTGGTCTTTCGTCCTTGGTCTTGCTGAGTTTTGGGATCCAGATGATCACTGTTTTCGCATCGGGTTGGATGAGCTATGCCCGACGATTGAGGAGTTCACACTATTGATGCGCCAGGATGTTTCATGGCCACTGGCATCTCTGCGAGATGTTAGGAGTCCTCGAGTTATGCTGTCCGAGTTACTAGGTTTGAGGTAGAGTGAGTGCCGGCCTATGATAGTAGATGGGTGGCTTGATCTGCGTTGCCTGGCGGACTTTTCATTCATCATGGTGATGATCCGGCTTATTATTCAGGCCGGACTTCTGCTTGTCTGTTTTTTACTTTTTCTCGTAGACCCCCTAATTATCCGGGTTGTAGCTGAAGCTAGACGCAATCATTTAGTGACTCCCATTTTGTTGGCAGAGACACTAAATGGTTTGGATGCCTTAGTTCTATCTCGGGTAGAGTATTTTTGAGGTAGTCCTTATCTGCTATATATGTGAGTGACTGGGAGATTCCGATATCTGGAGCCCCATCTTTCCTAGGATTCTCGGGATTTCTTTCTTCGTCCAGATTATCATTTGATTCATCATTTGTCATCATTTGATTTGGCCGTCCGTTTTTCCGAGTCTTCCTCTTCGATTCGTTGGGAGATTCCCTGGTGGCGTATGAGGACTATGATTATGAGTATGGGTGGGCAAAATTACCTTCGGTTTCATGGCTTGAGGGAGACATCATTCTACATACCCGGGCGGTTGACGAGACAGTTTGGCGTTCCCTTAAGTGTGCCCCTTCCATTGAGAGACTTTTCTTCAGTGGCTCTTCTTATTATCCCGAGGTTGGAGACTACTTTACGAGGTTTGTGGTCTACCCGCTATACCTGACAATTTCATGGGGCAGAGGTTGGCATTACTCAGGGGACTCGTTCTGATATCGTGTTGCATATTTGGCGTCATGTTCGTCATACCATTGAGCACGAGCCGATGATGATGAGATGGTTCCGGTTTGCAGATACACGAGTGACAGACGAGACAGTTCTTGCTTCATATCATGCCCTGGAGCGAGAGAGGATCTTGTATGCTGCGACTAACTGATAGGTTGATGGTTGATGGTTAGGTTTGATGGATGATTTTTTTGTGAAAGCGTTTTGGGTTTAGGTAGATGAAAGATATAGGGAAATTATGTAGGAAAGGATGTAAGTATGTTTGATGTAGGTTGTTTTGTATGAAAAACTTTGGTTATATATATAAAATTTTTTCTGCCCCTTTTGCCTCTAAACGAATGAATGTTATTATAAGGAATAGACCGGGCTTGAAATTTTTGCCCAGGTTGCCTACGTTTCCCTTTTTTTTGGGGGGGGGGGGGGTGGGGGTTCAGGTCTTCGTAGTTCGTGCATACAACTTTATTGATAATACTTCTTTAACCGATCAAGGTTAACTGGTGATTTCAACTCTTGGCCATCAACATAAGTAAGGTGAACGGCACCCCCGGATAGTATCTTAGTGATGATGTATGGGCCTGTCCATTTTGGCGAGAATTTTCCTCATGGGTCTCGGGCTGGTTCTCGAATTTCTTTAAGTACCAAATCTCCAACCATAATGCCTCTAGCTCGAATTTTCTTATTAAAAGCTTTTGCGATACGCTTTTGATATCTTTGATGTTGATATGAAGCCTTTAACCGTTTTTCATCGATCATTGCCAATTCTTCGTATCGGTCCATTATCCAGTCACTTTCAGCGATTTGATTTTCCAGGATAACCCTTAAAGAGGGTATTTCCATTTCTACTGGTAAAACAGCTTCCATTCCATATGTAAGGGAGAAAGGCGTTGATCCTGTAGAAACTCTTTCAGTGGTACGATACCCCCAGAGTGCATATGAGAGTTTTTCGGGCCAATCTCTACCGAATTTCACCATCTTGCTAATAATGTTCTTTAAATTCTTGTTAGCAGCCTCAACAGCCCCATTAGTTTACGGACGGTATGGGGAGGATTTGTGGCGTTTGATTCTGTATTCCTCCATGAGCTCATTAGTTTCACCTTCAAAGTGTGTCCCATTATCTGATATGATTTCATGTGGTACTCCGTATCGACATATGATGTTATGTCGGATGAATCGAGCTACCTTCTTGGCATTTAAATCTTTGAGGATTCGGCTTCAACCCATTTGGTGAAATAATCGATAGCCACTAAGATGTATTCGTGCCCATTGCTACCTTTTGGTGAGATCTTACCGATTATGCCGATACCCCAAATGGAAAATGGCCAAGGAGATGTCAGAGGATACAATTATTTTGGTGGGAGCTTCTACGCTTTGGCGTATATTTGGCATTGATGACAACCTTTGATGTATTCGAAACAATCTTTTTGCATTGTCAGCCAATAATACCCTTAACGGATTATCTTTCGTGCTAGTGTATGACCGCTCATGTGTGGGCCACATTCTCTGCTGTGAATTTGCTCCATCATTGTTCGAGGCCTTTCCTCATCGAGGCACTGAAGATGTATACCATCATCATTTCTTCAGTATAATTTTTCAGCACATATAATGAATCAGGATGCAAGTCGGAGAAGTGCGACTCGAGTGGCTTTATCCGTATTTAGTGGGTATTCATTGTGCTTAAGTAGTTGCCAGATATCATAATACCAAACACTTGGTTCAACACTGTTTCCACTTTCAACATCCAGTGACAGACAAAATACTGGATTCGCTCGCTTGTGAATTTGGATCTGAATTTCTTCTTTCTCCATCAGAATTTCAATAATTAAAGCCAGAGTAGCCAATGCATCAGCGAAGTTGTTCTGCGTTCTTGGCATATTGAAGAATTCAATATAATCAAATTTCTCGAAAGTTTCTTCGAGTTGAGCTAAAAATGGTACGAGTTTTTCCTCTTTGATCTTCCACTTTTTCAGGATCTAATGAATAATGAGGGCAGAGTCCCCAAACACTTGGATCTTGCGAACCCCCTTTTGTAAAGCGATTTCCAACCCGACGATACAGACTTCATATTCGACGATGTTGTTAGTACAAGGAAACTCTAAGCGAAAAAACATAGGGGCATGGGTCTGATCTGGAGAAATTAATAGGATCCCAATTCCATTTCCGTTTCGATTGTAAGCACCATCAAAATACATTTTCCATTCATCATTTTTCATTGTCTCCATGATACCCTCATCGGGAAATTCAAATTCCACTAACTCGGTATTGATGATAGGGTTTCCAGCTAAGTGATCTATTATGACTTGCCCTTTAACAACCTTTTGGGTTATGTACGAGATATTGAACTTTGAGAGCAAAAATACCCATTTAGCCATTATATTGGTCAATACCAGCTTCTCGGACAAATATCGTAAGGGATCTATACGAGAAATTAAGATTACGAAAAAAGCCAACATGTAATGCCGTAACTTTTGGGTGGCCCAAACCAAGGAAGCACATGATTTCTCTAAAGCCATGTCATTTCGTTCTCTTGGAGAAAGCTTTCTGCTTTGATAATATGTTGCTTGCTTAGTTCTTGTTTTCAGCAAATGTTGTGCTAACATTGCCCCTACTGACGAATCGTTAACAGACAGGTATAATATCAACGAAATGCCCACTTGGGGAGGTGCTAAGACTGGTGGTTTGGACAAGTATTGTTTGATCTTATCAAATGCTTCCTGACATTGCTCGTTTCATTGTCCATTTGAGTTCTTTTGAAGCAGTTTGAAAATTGGCTCGCATGTTTGAGTTAGTTGTGAAATGAATCTGCTTATGAATTGCAATCTCCCGAGAAAACCCCAAATTTCGTTCTCAGTTTTAGGAACTGGCATTTCTTGAATGGCTTTCATCTTTGCCGGGTCAACTTCGATTCCCTTTTTAGTGACTATATATCCCAACATCTTGCCTTTAGTGACTCTAAATACACACTTTTGAGAATTTAAGCGCATTTGAAACCGTATCAGCCTCTCAAAGAAGGTACGAAGAGTTGGGACGTGATTCTCACGATTTAAGGATTTGATGATCCTGTGGTCAACGTACACTTCTACTTCCTTATGGATCATATCGTGGAACAAAGAAGTTGCCGCTCGTTGATATGTAGCCCCAGCATTTTTTAACCCAAATGGCATGACGGTGTAACAGTAAGTTCCCCAAGGTGTGATGAAGGCTGTCTTTTCTTGATGACCAGGGTGCATTTTGATCTGATTATACCCGGCAAACCCATCGACGAATGATTTTAAAGCATGATTTGCAGTGTTGTGGACAATGAGATTGATATTTAGCAGCGAAAAATCATCTTTTGGACAGGCGGCGTTCAGATTGCGATAATCAATACAAACCCTCACTTTTTCGTTAGATTTTGGTACAGACACTATGTTGGCCAACCAAGTAGGGTATTCAACGACCCGTATGAATCCAACATCTAATTGTTTCATCACTTCTTCCTTTACTTTTAGGGACCACTCAGGTATTAATTTTCTCAATTTTTGCTTAACGGGTTTACATTCGGGTTTTGTGTGTACTTCATGCATCACAATGTGGGAATCCATGCTGGAGACATAAATACGGGATCGTTTGATATTGCATATAGATTGAACAATTATTTTTTGCTAAAACCCTATAAGAATAAAGAGATTTCACCTTTGTGGATCATGTAGAGGATTCATATGAGGAGACTAGGGTTTGAAAGCATCAGATTGCGATTTGGTCAGATTTTTTAATTATCGCTGGGTTGCGAAAATCGATTGTTTTCGCCACAGAAACGACTTTTGATTGTCCTAATTTTTTTTAAAATAATAGTAACTTTACGTTCCGAACGACATATTCAAAAATTAGTCCGATCCAACGGTGCGATCAAAAGTTACGATTGATTTATGACTATTGTGCCAAAAACCTAAAGATCTTCTATCGTATTCCTTCCGCCATCAAATCTTGAACCGAGTGTGGGCTATGGTATCACCAAGATTTTCTCCTCTCTCAATAGAACAAACCCTAACTCATGAGAATTATTGTTTTTTTAGAAGAGACAAGACCGGCTTATATATAAGGCTACGATAGGGACCTTAAGGAGAAATAAGTGTTTGGGCTTCCTATAAAAAGTTGGAATCCTAATTCCACTATAAATTAGTTCCTTCCATAAATTATAATTCACACCACTAAAGAATTATAATTGCACTCCCGTCCTTATCTCAAAATTATATTTCGAGCTCCTTATTATTAAATACTTATTATTTTCCCCACGTTAAGATTATAGATAACCGTCATTTAAATTAAATTACTGACAATTATATTTAAATGACTTCTTAATCCTTGAGCCTACCACTTAACTTATTTGATATGTCGGATTAACATAATCCATTTGCAGGGTTTGACATGATCAAAGCTTATAAGCTTCTCAAGGGGCTATCATCAATCCCTATACCGGGACGTGGATTCCGTCAATAATTAATATTCATCATACATATAGTGTCCTCATCCAACTCACAAAGATTATTGATCCATAAATGAATCTCACTTTTAATGAGTCAAAACAACAAACACTACATATATATGTCTATTAATTATTTCAAGATTAAGAGTATAAGTAATCATAATAAGCATGGGATTTTAAATTGTTTTATATAGTTAGTATAAAAACAATTAACTTAAACTGGTCCTATTCAATACACACAAAGTGTACTAGCACAACGAGTTAAAACTATACCGTTTCCTTTAGTTAAGATAAACTACTAAAACTTGTGCTACAATCGTATCGATGGGTGTCCAATTCCATCTAAGGCCGTGAACCATTAAACTTATATTCCATAAGAACCGATGATATGATCTTCTGTGTGTAAATTATACTCTACACACCAAATCATCTACTATATGGAATAAAAGATACACATGCATAATATTTAAATAATTAATATAATGCAACCATTGCCTATAAAGATACTCATTAAAATAGTAAAACCAAGTTTATAACATATCCAAACCAACAAGAAAATTATGGCTTTTAGTATATCACTCTAACAATCTCCCACTTAGACTCAAAGCCATGCAACTATGCATCTCATTCCTATTCCCTCAACGTGAACATGTGTTTTTCCTTCTTATAAATTCTCGGCTCTTTTGAGTTTGCAACCGTTTCACTATTATCAAAATAAAGTGAAACAGCTTATAACACTGAAGGGGCTACATCTAGATTTATATGGAAGTTCCTGAGCCAAACCGCCGCCTTAGCTGCTTCTAAAGCAGCCACATATTCAGCTTTCATGGTGGAGTCAACAATGCATGACTGCTTGATACTCCTCCAACCAATGACTCCACCTCTTAGAGTAAACACATAACCTGAAGTTGACTTTTTGGAATCCTAACTTCTGACTAAAAATTCTTATCTGTGTATCCAACAGGTACTAAACTGTTTGCCTGGTAAACCAACATAAAATCTTGAGTCCTTTTACGGTACTTAAGTATATGTTTTACTGCAGTCCAGTGTTCTTTCCCTGGAATTAGACTGATATCTACTAACCCATATCAACGGTAAAGCAAAATGTCTGGTTTAGTACACAATATAATATACATGAGGCTTCCCATTGCCAAAGCATAAGGAACTCCCCTCATCCTCTCTATCTCATCATGTGTCTTATGACATTGATCTTGGATAAAAGTGATTCCATACTTGAAAAGGGAGAAACCATTTATTGGAATCTTGTATACTAACTCTGGTAAGAATTGTATCGACGTAAGTACTTTGGATAAGCCTAACATCTTATTTTTCCAATCTCGCATAAGCTTAATACTAAGGATGTGACTGACTTTTCCCAAGTCCTTCATATCGAGCCGACTTGATAACTATACCCTCATTAAAGATAATATTCACATATCGCTTTCAATAAGTAAGATATTATCCAACATACAATACCTAGAATACCACTGCGCTATTTGTTGCGCCTTTTGTACACAGAAGACTCATCCGAATATTGATCAAAATCAAAAGATTTGATTGCATGGTCAAAACAGATGTTCCAAGATCTAGACACTTGCTTAAGGCCATAAATGGGCTTCTTGAGCTTGCACAACATGTGCTCTTGGCCCTTTGCTATGAATCCTTCTGGTTGCATTATATAGATGCTTTTATCAAGATTTTCGTTAAGGAAACGTGTCTTGACATCCACTTGTCAAATCCTGTAATCAAGATGAGCCGCAATGGATAAGAGAATTCGAATAGTCTTTGGCATGGCTATTGGCAAAAATGTTTCATCATAATCAATCCTCTTCTTTCTGAGTGATCCCTTTTAGCAACAAGCATTGATTTAAGCCCGTTTAATCCTCTCTATCTCTTATATACCCACTTGCATCTTATAGGTTTTATCCCTTTGGGTGGTTTTACAAGATCCCAGACTTTGTTAGAGTACGTGGACTCTATTTTAGATTTCATAACCCTTTGCCATTTTTCAGTATCTTTATCTTGAAGTACTTCATTGTAGTTAAAAAAGGTTCGTTTCTTGTTCATCAGGGACCTTGTCATAAGACTCTCCCAAGAACATAAAACGACTAGGTTGACGAACAACCCTCCCACTACGACGAGGCACTACTTGTGTTTATGTACATTCTGCAAATATTGAACATACTAACTCACTATCCACACGTTGTGCTGGTTCAAGAACCTACATATTAGTGATTTGTTCAAGACGTGCACAAGTACCGGCAATCCGCCCACTATGACAAGGTAATAGAATGTCGATATCCATTTACTGTGGTATTTCCTCTTGTACTAAAGGTATAGACGAATTGTGCCCCGTTTTTCTCTCCTCTTATTTCCACTACAACAACACTACTCCTGGGCATATGGTCTATGATATAATCTTCTTCTAAGAATCTAGCATTGATAATAATAACATTATATTCTTGAGGATTATTAAATAAACCACGCTTGGTTCCTTTTGGATATGCAACAAAGAAAAACATTTTCGTTCTTGATTCTAACTTATCTGCATTACCTTTCAGCACATGTGCTGGACTACCCCATACCCGAATATGCCCCATTCTAGGCTTACGCCCAGTCCGCAATTCTATGGGTGTAGTGGGTACTGACTTTGATGGTACCAAGTTCAGAATATATGCAGTTATTTCTAAAGCATATCTCCAAACAGAATCAGGTAGATCTGAATAACTCATCATATATCTTACCGTTTCTATAAAAGTCTTATTCCTTCTTTCTGCTACACTATCATGCTGTGGCATTCCTGGTGCAGACAACTGGGATGTAATCCCATTCTCTAATAAGTATTCCTTGAACTCTCCCAAGAGGTATTCACCACCACGATCTGATCGTAGTGATTTGATACATTTTCCTAGACGCTTCTCCGTTGCTGCCTTGAATTCTTTGAATTTTTTAAAGACTTCAGACTTACGTCACATTAAGTAAATGTATCTATACTTTAAATAATCATTTAAAAATGTGATGAAAAACTTAAAGCCTCCTCTAGGCTGGACATTCATGTGACCATACAAATCAGAGTGAACCAGTTTTAACTATTCTTTAGCGCTATAGCCTTTTGCCGAGAATGATCTCTTAGTCATTTTACCTTCTAAATAGGATTCACAAACTAGAAGTGCCTCCACTTCCAATGAACCTAATGGTCCATTTTCGACCATTTTTTGAATTCTTTTTAGATTAATATGACCAAGGCGTAAGTGCCAAAAATACATTTGGTTCATTTTGAAGGTTCCTTTCTCTTAATTGGTAAACTATTAATGCTATTCAATTCACTCAGTTGTAGTACTCATAAGTCAGGATTAATAATGTAAAGATCAATCATTAATGTACCAGAACAAACAAACTATTTATTTTTTCTAACGATAACTAATTTATCATTAAAATAAACAAAATATTTGTCCTTAACCAATCCAGAAATAGAAATCAAATTCCTTCTAATGGAAGATACATATAGATATTCCTTAATCATTAATACCCTATTGTGACTAGACTGAAGATAAATATCTTCTACTGTAACTGTTGCCACATTCGTAGCTGCCCATATGTAAATTTTTTCTATTTTTAAGTTGTCTGGTTTCCTGGAACCACTGCAAAGTATTACAGACATGATTAGTGGCCCCCGAATCTACACGTAGATCGGATCACTAAACAAGATACAACAACAAATAGATGAAATTTACATATATTGTTATAATGGTTTAGGAAACTGGGATAATTTTTCTTCAAATGCACTTTCTACTGACAGTAAAACCACTGGCCTATAGGCTTTTTCACTCCTCCTAGAGGTTCAATGACTGCTGCATGCACTGCTCCTTGTGGGATTGTAGATTATGTATTCTTTTTCTTCATTTCTTGCTTTTGGGCATAGAAATTGAAGCTTTCTCAGCCACTAGAGTACTAGCCAGCTTACCAAGGAGTTCCTTAACTGCTTAGAATTCTTTAAGAAGTTCCAACAATGAATAAAGCTTATTCATGTTGTAATTCTGTCGGAATCCCTTAAATAAATCCAGCAGTGATTGGAGAACGATATCGACCTGAGTTTCCCCATTGATTTCAACTCCAAAGATCTCTTAGTTCATTCAGAAGATCGATCATCTTCAAAACAAGATCCTTAACTCGGGTTCCTTCAGCAATAGTTGTGTTCATGAGGCCTTTCATTGAAACCTGCCTTGCGGCATGATCCTGATTCCCAAAAATATCTTTGAGGTTTAGCATTATGTCGTAGGCGGTGGCAAAAGACTTATGCTAATGTTGTAGCACATTTGACAAAAATGCCAGAATGTAAAACCACGCCATCTCATCAGCCTTTTTTCACCTCTAGTAAGCCTGGGTTTCCTCATCGGTCGCCCCCTTACTAGGTTTTGCTGGACAAGACTCAGTGAGCACAAACTTGTACTCGTTAACAGTAAGTACAATGTTCAAGTTCCCTTTTTTTAGTTAATATAATTAGGTCCAATCAATTTATTTTAGTTGAGAATAATTAAAAGTGGATCGAAAGAGTTTGCCACTTTAAAACTTGAGAATCACATACAAGTTATGATGGACAATAATAACTTTGAACACATATTTTAAATATGGTACCCTCTACCATTTCAAAAAGCGTTCGCCAGTAGCCTAAGACTTTGAACAATATGCCCCGTTAGTGAGGTCGTCTATTATTCATTATTTTTTAGACAGATGTAAACCTATTAAATTTTACTATCTAGACAATCATTTATCATCAAGCAATACATACTATCTAAACAATCCTTTATTGTCAAGTAAAATTTAAATAGCTGACTTTCTTTGGTCCTACAAATAATAGTAGAGACTCAGTTGGAAAGCATACTATTATTTATATCTAAGTGTATACCATCATTTAATTTAGTCCAATGATTCTGCAATTTATTCTTTCCGATACGGAGGTGAGCACTAAAACCCACATGAAAAATAAATCACATCATTTGAAATTATCAGTCAGTGAAATTTGTACAATCATTCCGCAATCTGTTCTTTTCGATATGGAAGTGAGCACTATAACACACACGAAGAATAAAATACATCCTCTACAAACCAATAATGGAGACCGTGTGATTTTTATATGAGAAAATCCCTCACCCACTTAGTATTTAAAACATTATTTTCTGAGGGTTAAGAAAATTTTATATTAAATTATAGTCAACTAAAATACAAGGGTATGAAATATAAAAGACATGTGCAATAAAATTATCTTGCTGATTTTTTTTTAAAAAACTTATATTTTTCAATTACGCAAAATTTATATTTATATACCCTTTTTAAATTTGACAAAAGCTAAATATAGAATAAAAGGTGATCTAGGTATGGTCATGTATCCATGTTGTCCAAAATTATAAGGAAACCTAATAATTAAACACATATGACCAACACACAATCACATAAAGCATTAAACCATTCAATAATAAGAATAATTAAATCCCTATTATTATGGTTCAAGCTTCATCATCCCTAGTCCGTTGAAAACCTGTCATGACCTATATCTCCACTTCATTGACTATGTCGAGAATCAACCTTGGTGGAAACGCCTTCTTCAACGTTCTTCGTTAAAGAAATTGCAATCTCAGATACAAAGGTCCTATGCCTCCATTGAAGGAGTTCACACATAAACTATTATATCTAAATTGTAAATAAAATTACATAGATCCTATACCTCCTTTTATGGAGTTCACAAATCTGATCTAAATTTAATTTACAACCATGAATAAAACCCAAATAATCATGAACATAAAAATTAACCACGAATAAAAATATCGTGGGATCCAATCACATAAAACATAATTATGTGACCATAATAGCGGGGCAAGAACACTGCAACACAAGGGTTAGCGAGTTCTACGTTTTATCCAACAACAACATGCATGAATAGATTTAACTGGACAACATGGCTAGTTCAATCCGTACACAGTATCAAAGAAAACCAATCCCTCTAATACCAATTAATAGAGACATAAATATAGGATCGTTTGATATTGCGTATAGATTGAAAAAAAAAACTTTTGCTAAAACCCTATAAGAATAAAGGGATTTCACCTTTGTGGATCATGTAGAGGATCCATATGAGGAGACTAGGGTTTGAAAGCATCAGATTGCGATTTGGTCAGATTTTTTAATTCTCGCTGAGTTGCGAAAATCGATTGTTTTTGCCACTAAAACGACTTCTGATCGTCCTGATTTTTGCTTTATATTAATAACTTTGAGTTCCGAACGACATATCCAAAAATCAGCCCGATCCAACGGTGCGATTAAAAGTTATGATTTATTTACAATTGTTGTGCCGAAAACCTAAAGATCTTCTATCGTATTCCTTTCGCCATCAAATTTGGCACCGAGTGTGGGCTACGGTATCACTAAGATTTTCTCCTCTCTCAATAGAACAAACCCTAACTCATGAGAATTATTATTTTTTGAGAAGAGACAAGGCCGACGTATATATAAGGCTACGATAGGGACCTTAAGGAGAAATAAGTGTTTGGGGTTCCTATAGAAAGTTGGAATCCTAATTCCATTATGAATTAGTTCCTTCCATAAATTATAATTCACACCACTAAAGAATTATAATTGCACTCCCGTCCTTATCTCAAAATTATATTTCGAGCTCCTTATTATTAAATACTTATTATGCTCCACCCGTTAAGATTACAGATAACCGTCATTTAAATTAAATTACTGAAAATTATATTTAAATGGCTTCTTAATCCTTGAGCATACCGCTTAACTTATTTGATATGTCGGATTAACATAATCCACCTGCAGGGTTTGACATGATCAAAACTTATAAGCTTCTCAAGGGGCTATCATCAATCCCTATACCGGGACGTGGATTCTGTCAATAATTAATATTCATCATACATATAGTGTCCTCATCCAACTCACAAAGATTATTGATCCATAAATGAATCTCACTCTTAATGGGTCAAAACAACAAACACTACATATATATGTCTATTAATTATTTTAAGATTAAAAGCATAAGTAATCATAATAAGCATGGGATTTTAAATTGTTTTATATAGTCAGTATAAAAAAATTTAACCTAAACTGGTCTTATTCAATACACACAAAGTGTACTAGCACAACGAGTTAAAACTATACCGTTTCTTGTAGTTAAGATAAACTACTTAAACTTGTGCTACAATCCTATCGATGGGTGTCCAATTCCATCTAAGACCGCGAACCATTAAACTTATATTCCACAAGAACCGATGATATGATCTTCTGTGTGTAAACTATACTCTACACACCAAATCATATACTATATAGAATAAAAGACACACATGCATAATATTTAAATAAATAATATAATGCAACCATTGCCTATAAAGATTCTCATTAAAATAGCAAAACCAAGTTTATAACATATCCAAACCAACAAGAAAATTTTGGCTTTTAGTATATCACTCTAAGAATCCAAACCTGGCATGTCAGCTTATGACTGAGCAAAAACATTGACGAATTCTTTCAACAAATTTTCTAAATCTGTCTTTTTAACATTATTTAATTCAGCCCTAATTTTTATTTCCTTTTTATCATCACTGGTGCCCAAGTTTATTGTGATAGTGTCCCCTTCAATGGGTTTTATTCTTTGTTCTTCTCTTAAATTCTCATTCATCATTTCTACATCATAAGAATTAAAGTAAGGAGAAACATTGACAATTTTATTGATAAAAATATCATTTTGTACATATAACATGCATTCTAACTCTTGTACATCTCTATCAATATTCTTTTCTTTTTTCTTGTACTTCTTCTTTTCTTCAATGGGGCGTATGAGGTGTACAGGGTCCTCGAGGTAATCTTCTTCAATTGCCATTAACTCAAACATATTCCTAGTATGTCTTCTTCTTCCAATGGCTTGACAAGCAGTTGGGTGATCTTCAGCTGAGATGAGAAGGTTTGAGTAAATTCCTCGCTTATATACAAATCTTCCTCGAAGAAGATTTCTAACCTCGATTGTCTTTTTCCTTCTTTATTAACCCATGGCTCTTGAAACCCACAATAAATGAAGTCTTCGCCCTCTTTCACAAACCATCCATTTAATGAGCTATCGGTGCATATGGTGCTTTTTGTTCGGCTATCATCTCCCATATATCCTGACCTAGCAAGAGGACTCGGTTGTTGGTATGGCTCGACCATTTGTGCAATCCCGGCTTTATATTTTCCTAGACTAATTCACGGTAAGAATTTCATCTTCCTCGTCATTTGCACTACTCGTGAGTTTATGGTTGACATATCATTGGGAGGTAAATATTTCACATCTTGGGTGGTAAAAGCTTGTACTTTCGGTTCATATGAAAATCCCCCAAGTTGGACGTCTTGGCTACCAATTCCCAATACAGGTGAGTCTTTAGGCAATATCGTTCTTTCAGGATCTCCCTTAATGATAATGATATCCCCATTAAAAGGGATTTTTATCTTTTGATGAAGGGAGAAAGGGAGTGCACCAACTTTATGCAACCAAACCCAGCCCAATAACAAATTAAAACTCGATGGAATATCGATGACTTGAAACTCGATCGTAAATGTAGCCGGACCCATTTTTATATCCAGCATGACAAAACCCAATACTTCTCGCTTCGTATTGTCATATGCCCGAACCGTGACTAGAGACTTTTCTAGTGTGGTCAAATCGATACCCAAACGGATTGCAATCTTCAATGGGCATACATTAATCGTAGAACCATTATTGACGAGAACATATGGTATGGACATTCCGCAGGCCACGACGGTGATATGTAAGGCTTGGTTATGATCTCGGCCAAGTGGTGATAGGTCTTTATCAAAGAACCCCAGCATCTATTTTTGCACCCCTATTGAAGCGATCATTGTTGTTAATTCATTCGGGGTAGCTTCGAAAGGAATGACTGATTCATCTAGCATTTTCATCAACGCCACACGGTGTGGCTTGGATGCAACCAAAAGTCCCCATATTGAGATTTGGGCTTGTGTTTTCTTCAATTGTTCCACAACACGCCCTTCTTCCAGATCTCTTGTCGGTTCTTTGGAAGGAGTAGTAACAATAGGTTGCTTGGCACTTGGTGGTTGGTAGACCCTTCCAAAGCGAGTCAATTTTTGAACTCATGTTGCTACCGGATCAATCGTTTCTTTAGGTGGTTCAATAGAGGTTGTTTGCGCCTTCTTTTCAGCTTGAGAGAGTTTGTTCCAGTCGAAGGCGATCATATTTATTTGTAATGGGTACTTGTTTTGATACACACGATTCCTTATTGCTCTTCCACGGTTATACCCAAGGCCTTGTCGTCTCGGGTTGTCTTTGAATTGAGGAAAGTAAGCAATTCCTTGGTTTTGTTTCCCGAGCCCAAGTCGTGGTATGAATTGCATTCGTTCCATCCACCCCATGAATTTTGGATTAACCATTTCTTGTGATTGCAGGGTAGAAATTTCATCAACGCATAATCCCAATAATGTTTCATCTTCGGTTTCTTCGACAATTTTCTGGGATTTTTTAGGATTACGTTTGATAACAGCGGGTGAAGGCTTTGAATAGCCAAATTTCAACACTTCAACATTTCTCACATCCATGATAGGTTTAATTAAAGATATAGGATCTGGCAAGTCTACATCATCCTCAAGGGCATTAATTTGGTGATTGGGGAGAGGATTTCTTGCGACATTTGGGGCTGACAGATTAGGTATTCTTTTGCTATCAATTAGATTTTGAATAGCATGTCGCAGAGCCATGCAACTGTCAGTAGTGTGTCCGAACCCTTGATGGTACTCACAACGCTCGTTCATATTCCAATGGGGCGGTATTTGTTATGGTAACGGCCGTGGGTTCATGGGATATATTATCCCATCTTCTTTCAATTGTTCAAATACCTTTTCCAAAGGTCCCGAAAACTGTGAAAAGTATTTATCTCGTGATCGATTTTGGTCGAATGTTCTGGGATTGTTGTTGTTGTTACGGTACCCTGGTGCAAAATAATTTCTAACATTTTTTGCAGAGCTTTGATTATAGGGATTGTTAGAATAACCTTTACCAAAAGAGCCGTAAGAGGTGACTTAATTGATGGCTGAGGTAGAAGTCTTCTTGTATTGTGATGCGGACTTCTTGGTTTCAGCTTGCTTTGCTAGTTCCTCCTCAATTTCATTGCCAACATGAAGTAAAGCCTTGAATCTACCAAAGAATTGATGCCCCATTTGAGCTCGGATTTTCGGCTTCAAATTCTTAACAATCATTCTTAATTGTTCTTCCTCATCGAGACGTTCTACCATTTGTGCAGCTAATTCCCTCCATCTCATAACGAACTCGCTAATGCTCTTGCCTTCCTTTTGCTTGGCCATTTCCAGGTGTTTTCTTGTAACCTTGAGCTCCTCATTAGTCTTATACTGAGCTACAAATTCTTGAACGATAGCGGACCATGATCTGCCATGGTGTTTCTCAAGATTCAAAAACCAACTTTGGGCTGGCCCTGCAAGAGTGAGGTGAAAGGAATTGGCCAATTTAGCCTCGCCAATATTGTAAATCCTCATTGAACTAACGTAGGATTTTAAGTGGAGTTTCGGTGGCGTAATTCCTGTGAATTTAGGGATGGAAGGCATTTTGAAACCCACCAGGTAACGAGCTTCAGGGTATAGGTTATAGCTTTGCATTTGAGTTAAGTCATTCGAACTCTCGGCTACCTTTTGAGTAAGAGCCCGTAATTGTTTTTTGAGCTCAGACAGATCTTTATCTCCTCGATAAGTTTCCATCGGTGACGGACCTTCCCCTTGAATACACACCGGCCTTCTTATCGGTTCATAATACGGATCCCGATAAGGTTCATGGATTGGTTGTATCGGTGAAGGAGCTTGATCGATTGGGTCTTGTTGTAACCAATTACTGACCGGATCATGCATAGCCTTTGGTTGGTTTAACTGTTCGAATGGAGGTGGTACTTCGGTGTGAACTGAGAGTGGTGGTGGTGGTGGAATAACTGGGGCCTCTCTTACCGGTTCTGCTATGTATCCCTTGGCCAACTCATCTAGTTTGGCACGGGTATTTTGATTGTCAGTTAAAAGCATGGCCATATTTTGACTCAGATTCATCAACATCCGGTACATATCTTCGGGGTTGAGTAACGGAACATTTTCATTTCCACTCGGGCTAGCTAGATTCGGGTCAGTATTCAGAGGTGGAGTGTGATGAAACGGTTTACCCCATATAGTATTGTTCTGAGTTACCCCCTAGTTCGGGTAAAAAGGACCGGGTGGCGGATCCACTGCATTATTGAATTGGTTGTTCACATTCCTGTTCGGTGTGTTCTGATCCATATTTTCGGAGGAGTCTGGTTTGACAAGTCGCCCGGTACTATCTCTTCCAGCCCACGCAAAGGCCAGGATGGAATAAATATCTGATATGTGAGAAAAGAACAAATTCGATTAGGCGCATTTCCTGAAAAATAAACATAATATATCATTTAGAAATTGCCGGACCTTATCCAGAAATACATCGATCGGGACGACGCTAAGCACACAAAAAAGTTTTCTTTAAGTGAGATCGAAAATAGACCAACAGTGACAACTTGAGAGCCCCGTATAGAGGTAGGGTAGGAAAAAAATTCCATGGGTTCCCTAACCGTTTATAGTTTTAGAAAATCATTTTAAAAAGAGTTTCCAGAAAATCATTTGAAAATGCGGGAAATTCTCTCCTCACGAGTTGCTTTTTTCATGGAATCAGGAAAATTACGAAGATTTCAATCCTCGTGAATTTTTACGGCGGAGATTGGATAGCCTCCGGCTGCACCTGTCAGAACCGTGACGGTATAATAACAAGACCATTGCTCACTAGATTCTCACGACTGTCGGTCATTAAAACAATGCAGAAAATCTTTGTGTTCTAAGCTGACTCCTTTATATGCAAGCGTGATTTAATAGGGTAAGGTTTAAGGCTCCCTCCTATTTGGAAGGTCTTACGATATACCTCAAGAGCGTAGGTACGTGTAAGAACCTTTTGATATACATCCCGGGTACGTGAGTGTTCTCGTCACTCTATATACCTCGGTAAGTACTTGGCCAAGGAGAGTGGTCCCAGACGCTTTTGACTACTGCAGACCCGCAAGTCCGCGGCTTAGTCACGACTTTGGTCCTGAGGTTGATAGGGTAAATTCACACTCGCGAAAATGCATGATGAGACGTGAGTGCATGCGAAATAACAATATGGCGGTTCATTATTGATCAATGCTTTGTGGTTTGTCATGATAATTTACAAAATTTTAATTATGAAAAAGATTTTCCTCACATAATTAGCAAATAAAGGCATCAGGGTATCCATCTAATTGATTCTATGTTATCCTAAAACTAAGGCTTGCAATCCTATATCTAATAAATAATAGGAATTAAATATATGCTCCATTATATTAGAGCTTAGTTCTCAACATTCCCAGCAGAGTCGCCACTGTGAGAATCCGCGATTCTCTTGAACCGTCCTTCCTCGGTTTCTTTTGTTTTAAAGGAAAATGTATTTTGTAGAGTTGCCAGTTTGTTTTATAAAAACAAACAAAAGATCATATAAAAGACAATTTAATAACGAATTATATTTCATACGTCTGAAACCAGAGATTAATTGAAAACTTATTTTGCTAGGGTTCGGGAACTACGTTATGAATTAGGAAGGTGTTAAGCACCCAATTCGCCCTTTCGGTCTCTTAATGGATCATGTATTTATTTCCCATTTTAGACATCTTGCAAGTAGTTTGAATAGTTTTCAGAATAGTCCTTTTCGGATAAATTTAGTTTGAAATCATATTTTGAAATCAGACTCGAGCTTTGCGAACGCCTACATATTCATTCATAGAATGAAATCAGAGTCTCGTAGTTTTATTCTTTTGGAAACTATTTTTGTATTTTAGTTTGTTTTGAAAACATGTCAAAAATGCATTTTTAGATTTCTTGTAAAACTTAGAAATGATTTATTTTGAAAGCAGTGAACTTCTTTGCAAGTTATCTAATTTTCTATATTAAAAACTTGTATTTAAATGCAGTATTGAAATTCAGGAGAGTTATAGAGAAATGTACCTGATGCACTTGAAGAGGAACGAGGATTACTTGCTTGCCCCTTTCTCTCTCTAGACTTTCTCTCTCTAGGATTTTCTCTCTCTAAGAATTCTCTCTCTAAAAATTACTCCCTAACAATTTTGACAGAGTTTCTCCTTACTAAAAACACTATTTAGTGTTGATGATGTTCAAATGAGAGCCCAAAGGTCCTATTTATAGGAAAAATCCCACAAAAAAGCTCCAAAAGAAGCCAGCCGCAGGAGTACCACTGGGGCGTGCGGTTGGTACGTGCGGCTAGGGCATGCGGTTGGGTCCCAACCGTACGATTGGCAAGTAGCAGTACCGTTGGAGGGCTGCAGCCGGCACTCCGAATATGCACATAAACACCTAAAAAAAACTCAAAATTTCTAATGGGGCGCTGCCTAGCACCCCATGTCCCGGGATTGGTTGTATCAGACTCTCATTGAATTCGAACTTGGATTCTTTCCTAACAATCTTCTATATGCACGATGACTCAGGACTAATATGCAAGATGCTCATTTTGTATAAAAAAATATATTCACACGAGAGTTGTGGATTGGGGTGTTCACAGCTATATTCTGGCTGTCCTCTATGATGCTATGAACTAGGTCTCTTATCATGTAGCCCTGAACCTCAAGGGTTTTTCTTTGTTATGGGAGGTACATATTTTTGCTTTTTATCCTTGCTTTAGTCTTTACATCTTATATGCTGATTGTTGCTGATATCCTCTGTTTTTTCTTCTTCTTTCACAGTTGGTTCGTGGCCTACACTCGCCTAGGTCGTGCCCAGGTGGATCTCCTCGTTGAGAATGAGGATCAATTTCCCTTTCTCCGCCGGTTTATAGCGGGGAACTACAGAGCTCTTTATGTATATCGGACCCGGGAGACTGGAGCTGCTGCGGTCCATGACCTGTTGGAGGAGCATGTAAGTACTTTTTAGAGTTTTAAATAAAGAAAATAATAATAAAATAGAAATAACTAAATGGGATTTTTTTTCAGATTGAGTAGGCCCTCTAGGGTGATCTGGGTCTCCACTTTGGGTATGGTCGTGCTTTGACCGCCTTGAGGACTAGGCGGATGATTAAGGACGAGTACGGCCTCCACTTTTATTTGGGTGAGAGGGTTATCCACCAGCACACACCGGTCCATTGGCCTTGGGTTCCGCTATTTTCACCAGTTCTAATGAGGCAGACGGGTGAGATTGACCCGGTGACGGTGCAGGCTCTGGTGAACGGCCTCGGGTTTCAGACATTTGTAGAGGAGGGGGACTATGCTGCTTTCGCCACCCGTTACTTGATGAGGGAGCGGAAGGGGACTCGAGGACGGATTTTTTACGAGCGGTATCAGGTGTTGGGCGGCGATCCCAACTATATACGAGGGCAGACCCATTTGGCTAGGACTGTCTCGGGACACCTGCCCCTTCCCTGATTAGAGGGACAACATTCCAAATTTTGATGATTAGGACCTCGAGGGAGAGTGGGGTGTTCCTGCTGCTGTCGAGGGTGGTGGTGTGGATAGACCTGAGGGAGGTGAGGGAGATGGGACAATGGAGGTTCCAAAGCAGCCACCTCAGACGACGCCCATGGAGAAGCAGCGTGCTGATGCCAAGGGTTTTGAGTTTTTCACTGGTCATTCGGTATCTTCGGGGGTTATATTTGATGATGCTGAGGCTGCTGAGAGAGGGGGAGCGGGCTTTTCTGAGAGATCCTCGGAGCTTGAGGACTTTGGGGCCGATTATAAGCAGTTCGGGAGGACCCCTGCTGCTGTGGTGGCTACTCCTTCTAGTGGGGTCCCGCCTTTGAGGGCGATAGCTATTGCGGATCCTCCCGGTGTTCGCACGTATGCCACCTTGACCCCCTTCCGTCGACGGTCATGGGCCCTCCGGCCCGATCTCTCGGTCTTGGTGGTTCAACTTCTCGGCCTCTTTTGTTTTTGATCCACGAGGAGGTTGGGTCTACTTCTGCGGCAGTCCCGGCGGGTTCATCTGCTCCTTTAGTCGATATACCGCCACTTCCCCGGGACATCACCTACGTCGGCGCTGGCCTTCGTCGCTACACAGTGCCTGAGTATCCTTTACCTAAGGATACTTTTGATTACTTAGGCGGTCGCACTGGTGATGAGGTACATACTTCATTTTTCTCTTGATGATCCTTCATATCTGTTTATCTTAACTGTGCTAATTCTCTTTCTTTATGTCTTTTACAGTGGGTGAGTGTTTGTGCGACGGATCTGAGGGCCCTTCATGCCAAGTACATCTACAACTGGAACCTTCTCCAGTTCATCGGTCGAGAGCCTACGGCGTATACGCGTGATTATCAGAAGGCAATCGATGTTTCTCTACGGGTGGACGATCCCCTGACTTCCTTTCTCGCCCAGATGGAGTCTCGGAGGAGCAGTAGTCGAACTTCCAGGCGCTCACGGTCCTCGGAGATTCGTTCCACAGCTCTTATTCAGTCGACGGGGCCATCTCAGGCTGCAATTCCTCTTCCTCAGGACGTCCCGGTGGTTGATCTTACTCCCGAGGAGGGCTCGGGTGATAGTGGGAGCGTGTCAAAGTGCACTCGATTAGATTAGTTTCTTTTTTCCTGCGCTGTTTTATTAGTTTGGACAGATATGTAGTTTCATAGGCAAAGTTGTTAGTAGTTTTTTAGTTTTTGAAAATTGTTTTTGTTGGATTTATGAAACTCTTATTTGTGATGATGGTATGCATACATTTTTCCTCTTTATGCGTTTGTGACAAAAGATTTTATATATGAATCGGTAAGTTTTAAGAGTCATATTGTATGATACAGCAGTACTTAGGGTTCATGTAAAAGAATAGAGTGAGCACATTGCATACAAAAGTGGTTCTTTTGGCAAGAATGATTTTACGTGTATAAAAGGTTAAAAATAGGGGACGAAAAATAGGTTTGTCGCGCGACAATCCCTCCTGGATCTAGGTTTGTCGAGCGACAAACAGGTATAGGAACCCTCTTTTTGCTATAAATACACCCATGTTCCTTCCTTCTTCATCCCCACACTTATTCCCAATGTCTTTTTACCGCACAAATTCTGATTTTTCTATATCGAAGCCCGAGATGCTTTGGTATCTTCTGAGAATGGTTTGAATTTTAGCGCATTTAGCCCTTTAGCGGCATGGCGTCATCGTCCTGTAGATTTCTCCTTTTTATTAGGCACTTCATATTTCTAGAGTTTTGCAGATCATCTTTTTCGTTTTAGATTAGAAGAGCTTTGCTCGACTTACGAAGAGTTTTTTTGGCTGCTGTGCTCTGACACCCGTCTCCCGATGGCTGTTCCTATAGAGGAACTCGATCCCTGAGATATGCTGATTACCTTGTTGTCTATTTCCCCAGCGGCGTGCGATGGTTTTATTGTTGACGGGCTTCTCGATCTTCACAAAATGGTGAGGTTCTTTTATCGTTATGAAGAAAGAGCCTCTTATAGTGTGGGAAGTACTGCGGCGGCCTTGATCTGCCTTGTTTCTGATATGCTACTAGTGACGGGCTCTTCCCGTGTTGATCCGACTGTTCTGAGTCTGATATATTAGGCCAGAAATGGAGAGTCCATAGTGCTTATCGTTATTGCAGAAACTCTGAATGGTCTGGATGATCTCCAAAGGGGGACTTCACCCTTCTTCAGGGGGAGTTCGCATTTGATATATATGTGGTTGTTGGAGCATTTTCGATCGGTGGGTTTCAACGGGGTTCAGCTAGACAATCTGACACATTTCGTCCATCGTCCCCTCTTTAGTGTTTTGACCATGTTATCCTCTGATTGGACGGTGTGGTTCTCGGAGAATTTTTGCGCTATTCGGTGGAATATCCCTTGGTGGAAGCTGAGGGCGATAGTGTTTAGCACAAGTGGTTAGAACTACGTTCGGCTCCGAGGACTCTGGTTTACCTCTTTTTATCTTCCAGGATGTCTTCTTCGGCAATTCAACGTGCCTCAGAATATCCCCCTTAGTTTGAACAACTTCTCTTCTGAGTCCAAATTTGTAACTTCGCATGTTTCCCTATCTGTGGAGAGAATGTAGCGTGCTCGTTTTGGTATTACCGGGCCCCTCTAGGCTGACATCATTCGCTCTTGCTGGCAGTCTCTGGAAGGGGAGCTGATTGATGACCCCTTTCAAATGGAGTGGTTTCGATTCATGGATATTGGGGCTACTGAGGATAACATTGTCTTAGCGTACCAGATCTTGGATGAGGCTCGAGTTGATTTGGCTACTGAGGACCCTGTTTGGCCAACCCCTAGGGATTAGGTTTTTCCGTATGCTTGTCTTTAATAGTCTCTTTGTGTTAAGAGAAGAGGCAAGGCTGGCATATATATAAGGCTACGATAGGGACCCTAAGGAGAAATAAGTGTTTGGGCTTACTATGAAAAACTGGAATCCTAATTCGATTAAGAATTGATTCCTTCCATAAATTATAATTCACACCACTAAAGAATTATAATTGCACTCCCGTCCTTATCTCAAAAATTATATTTCGAGCTCCTTGTTATTAAATACTTATTATTCTCTCCACGTTAAGATTTCAGATAACCGTCATTTAAATTAAATTACTGACAATTGTATTTAAATGACTTCTTAATCCTTAAGCGTACCACTTAACTTATTTGAGATGTCGGATTAATATAATCCACCTGCAGGGTTTGACATGATCAAAACTTATAAGCTTCTCAAGGGGTTATCATCAATCCCTATACCGGGATGTGGATTCTGTCAATAATTAATTTTCATCATACATATAATGAATCTCACTCTTAATGAGTCAAAACAACAAACACTACATATATACGTCTATTAATTATTTCAAGATTAAGAGCATAAGTAATCATAATAACCATGGGATTTTAAATTATTTTATATAGTCAGTATAAAAACAATTAACCCAAACTGGTCCTGTTCAATACACACAAAGTGTACTAGCACAACGAGTTAAAACTGTACCGTTTCCTGTAGTCAAGATAAACTACTAAAACTTGTGCTACAATCCTACCGATGGTTGTCCAATTCCATCTAAGACTGTGAACCAATAAACTTATATTCCATAAGAACCGATGATATGATCCTCTATGTGTAAGCTATACTCTACACACCAAATCATCTACTATATGGAATAAAAGACACACTTGCACAATAATTAAATAGATAATATAATGCAACATTTCCCATTAAGATTCTCATTTAAATAGCAAAACCGAGTCTATATAACATATCAAAACCAATAATAATAAAATCATGGCTTTTAGTATATCACTCTAACACCATCGATATTTCAAAATTCAAAAAAACTAATCTTCCAGCTCAAATTCTCGGGTTAGCCTAAAAGATAATTAAAAATAGAGCACAAACTTCTTGGGTGCGGGATTTAAACACTGGACTAAGCATGAGTAGAGAGCTGGCTATTTGCCATCTAGACTAAGAACCCCATTTGGTAAATATATGCACGATGAATTTATGTATTCTTTCCCGCTCAAACTCGATCCACTGGCACAATGATTGTATTTCTGCCACAAATTTATGCTCCGAACTCTGATTGATGCAAGATTTCTCCTAGATGTAGTTAACTCAGAGCTCTACAACTTCTATTTCTGGAGTTTTCTTTAAATTCTGCACGGATAAATAGCAAAATTTATTGGAACATCACCATTGCGAACGATGATGTGCCAAAAAATTGGTACATTGTAGGGCACTATTATATATCTTAGAGAGCATATATTACTACATTTGATGTGCTTATGGAGCTTTTCAGGTATTTGGAATTAAATCGAGAAGTTTGCGATTGAAGGAAAAAATGGTTGCGCGCAAGGCCTGAGTTCAATAATTTTCTGGCACTGATCCGTACGGAATTTGAAGAAAACTCCAGATACAAAAGTTCTATATTTTTTAGTTAGCTACGCGCGGGAGAAAACCTTGCATCAATCGGAGTTTGGAGCGTAATGTTATGGCCAATGTACGATCAGTGCGCTAATGGAATTAATTCCAGCGGGAATGTTTTAATTTAATGAAGATGTGATTTTTTTTATACAATTGGCTAGCCCACTTGCAGCCCATCTCATCTCAACAGCCAGCAATATATAGCAGCGAAATGGGCCAAGCACTTAATAAAGCCCAGCCCCATGCTAATCAATTATTATAAAAGGAAGAGGAGGGTTTGTCTAGAGAAAACACACAGAAACCTTATTTCTATTTTTTCTTTCTTCCTTTTCGACAAAGCACAGCCGCAAGTTGTTTACTTTTTCTTCTTTTCTTGCCGTGCACAGTTATCAAGGACTGCAATTTTTTTTCTTTTCTTTTCTTTCTTTCTTTCTTTTATTTTCTCTTCTTTTACAGAGAATCGTGGATTGCTATTTTTTTACTTCTTTTATCGAGCAGGATTAAAGATCAAAACTCTATTTATTTTGAAGTAGATTTGTGTGGATTATTGCAATTCATAATTATTTTCTTCTTCACTAATTTATTTAAGCGTACCAAGTAAGTATTTTATTTATTTAATTATGCATTATTTAATTATGTTTTGTGTTTTAATTGCAAACATGCTAGGCTAGGTTATTTTCTAGGGTTGAGGATGAGTATATTTGATTGATTCCCTTGCACGTATTCATGCCAATTGACTCTACCAATTTAATGTTTTAATGTTAAAGATAATTTTTCCTATTGAATGCTTATCTTAATTGATAAAAATAAAATTGGATTCTCACTATTTTTTGTTTGATTTACCTTATGATTTGTTAAGAGCGGATATAGGGTGTGTTTTGACGGATATAGCGAGTGTTTTGATTTTATACATTTGTTTGGCTGTGGAAGAATTAACACTTGGATTTTATAATTTAATTGGGCTTAATTGAATTTATTTTTTGCATCTAATAGAGTTGAGAGACCAAATTCGTGCGAGATAGAGAGTAGAGTTTATTGGGCATGAATACTAGGAACATGATATCAAATATATGACTCCGCCACCCTAGTATTTTATTAATTGGTTATTTCATTAGTATTTTTATTAGTTTATTATTTTATTCGTATTCTTAGTTAATAAATCATCCCAATCAATTTTTAAGCTAGATTAGGAATTAATTAGAATTAGTGAGAGAGATAAGTACATTCCATCCATCAAGTCCCTAGGGTTCGACCTCGCTCTTACTTAAGCTATACTAAGTACCAATTTGTGCACTTGCAAGTAATTAAAACATTCACAACAAGTTTTTGGCGCCGTTGCCGGGGACTTGAAAATTTGTTTTTCCACAATCTCACTAATTTAGATTATTTCCTTTTGCTAGTTCCCTAAAAAAATAATAATAAATAACAAATAAAAAAATTCTTAGGAGTTGAGTAGTGCATGAGCATTGTTTGGAAGCGTGGTGTTAAGAGATTGAATAGGATAGAGAACTTAGAACTCAATCTTTTGTTTGAGGAAGGAACGATGGCTGATGAACAAGAAGAGGCGAAAACTTTGAAGGAGCTTTTCTCTCCTATCACTACCAACCCACCATCATGCATTGTTTTACCTACCACTACCGCAAACCATTTCGAGCTTAAACTACAAGTAATGCAACTTCTTCCAAATTTTCATGGAATTAATCAAGAAGATCCTTACCACCATATTAAGGATTTTCTAGAAAATTTGTGCCACTTTCAAGTTTTCAAAATTTTCTAATGAGTCAATTCGCCTAGGTTTATTTTCTTTCTCCCTGAAAGGGAAACCAAAGGCGTGGCTTAATTTGCTACCCTCTAGGTCCATCACTGGTTAGGAGACTTTAGTTTCCAAATTTTTTACTAATTTTTTTCCTATGTCCAAGACAAATGAACTTCGAATATTTGATGTTTGTCAAGAGGTTCATGAAAATTTTTATGAATCTTGGGAAAGATTTAAGCACCTACTTTTGAGATGTCCTCACCATGGTTTTGAAAAATGGAGACTAGTTCAGTTCTTTTACAATGGGTTACCTCAAAACAATCGAAATATGACTGAGTCAATGAATAGTGGCACTTTCCTTAGTCTCATAGAAGATTAAGCTTATAATTTTCTTGAGAACCTCTTCGAGAGCTCTCAGCAATGGGATTTATCTTCTCATAGAAATTCATCAGCTCACGTTAAGAAATAAGTCAAGAAAGAGGGCATGTATGAGCTATTTGAAAGTGTAGAGACTAGAAGGTAGTTAGATAGTCTCTCAAAGAAACTTGAATCATTACCTCTGCGGTTAGATAGTAATTCTGTCAATCAAATTCAAGCCGAAGGATGTTCTGTGTGTGCTAGCCCTATGCATGCGTCACAAACTTGCCCCTCTATAGTAAGATTCTTTGAATTCACGCCACAGCAAGTAAATGCTATGAATGAATACAAAAAGCAATTCAATAGCCCATTCATAGAGACATACAATCCGGGTTAGAGAAATCACCCAAATTTTAAGCTCAACCCATACATAATATGGGTTCCCCATCAGTTAGTGTTCCACAACAGCAGCCACCTCCTAGTTTCCGTCCTCCTATTAATTCTTATACATCATTCCAACTTGCTCCATCACCCCATGTCACTCCACAATAATTTTCATCTTTGGAGGACACTCTCAAACAATTCATCTAAGTGACCACCCAAAATAATCAGACTTCAAGCCAACTTTTGCAAGAAGTTAGGAATAATGGCCTCATGAACACTCAAGCCATCATTAGGTTAGAGAGTCAAATGGGTCAAATGGCGAGTCAATTAGGTGAAAGAGAGAAGGGTAAGTTTCCAAGTCAACCAATCCCAAATCCTAAAGGTGTTTCTTTAAGTGGGATCGCTCCTAGCCCACCGAATGCACCAACACATGGGAAAGTTTAAGCCATTGCCACACTTAGGCCGGGAAAGGTAATTGACAATAAAGTGAGAATGCCAGCTAGCGAGGAGGGAGAGAAAGAATAAGAAGGGCATATTCCAACTAAGGTTGAGTCTTCACCTAAAGTTGTGAATCAAGTTCCTCCTACTAAGCAAGCAAGTGAAGATCTCTCGAATAGGACCTTTGTTCCTAAAGCCCCATTTTCTCATGGGCTAAAAGACAATAAGAAAGGTACTCAATTCGAAGAAATCTTGGATGTGTTTAAGCAAGTTTAGATAAACATCCCACTACTTGATGCCATTAGGAAAGTAACTTCTTATGCCAAGTTCCTTAAAGATTTGGTAACTCAAAAGAGGAGGAAAAATGTTCTGAAAAAGGCATTCTCAGCTGAACAAGCAAGCTCCATCATTCAATGTAAGATTCCTGTCAAGTATAAGGATCCTGGCTGTCCAACAATTTCATGCAAGATAGGAGATCATCATATTGAGCGAGCTTTGGTAGATCTGGGGGCTAGTGTGAATTTACTGCCATATTTTGTTTATGTGCAGTTGCATTTAGGAGAGTTGAAGCCTACGCCAATGATAATCCAACTTGCCGATCTGTAAGTGAAAATTCTTAGGGTTGTCATTGAAGAAGTTTTGATTAAGGTAGACACTTTCTACTTTCCAGTATACTTTGTTGTCCTTGATACTGAGCCTGTTCAAAACATAAGAGGCCGGATTCCTGTGATTTTAGGGCAACCATTCCCTGCTATATCCAACGCCCTAATCAATTGCAGAAATGGAGTGATGAAAATTTCTTTCGAGAACCTCACTGCTGAGCTGAATGTTTCTTATTTCAGCAAGACCTCAATAGACACAGATGATGATGATTTTAGGCAAGTCAATTTGACTGATAGTCTAGTAGACGAATTTTTCTTGCAAACTTGTAAAGAGGACCCATTAGAAGCTTGTCTATCCCACTTTGGTTGTGATTTTAACATAGACAAATCTATAGAGCAAGTCAATGCGTTCTTAGATTCAGTGCCTGTCATGGGTACTCATTCTTTCCAACCAAAGCCATAGCCTCTCAATCTCTCTTCAGCTCCTCGACCTCCTTCAATCGAAGAACCACCAAAGCTGGACCTAAAGCCCTTACCTGATAATCTGAAGTATGCTTTTCTCGGTCCAGAAGAATCTTTGCCTGTTATTCTAGCTTCTAATCTCGATAATGCTCAAGAAAAGCAATTGCTTGAAGTCCTTCACGAGCATAAGGAAGCTATTGGGTGGTCTATCACAGATTTAAAAGGGATCAACCCGTCAGTTGTCATGCACAAGATTCACTTAGAGGAGAACTCCAAGCCCTATGCAAGTAGTTCCTAAGAAGTCAGGAATTATAGTAGTGACCAATGAGCATAATGAGTTAGTTCCATCTCGTGTTCAGACGAGATGGCGTGTTTGTATTGACTACCAGAAGTTGAATTTAATGACTAGGAAGGATCACTTTCCCCTTCCTTACATTGACCAAATGTTGGAAAGGTTAGCTAGCCATGCTTACTGTTACTTTTTGGATGGTTACTCCGGTTATAACCAGATTCCAGTGGATCCATCTGATCAAGAGAAGACAACATTCACGTGCCCTTTTGGTACATTCGCCTACAGATGTATGCCTTTCGGGCTATGTAATGCACCTGCCACCTTTCAGCGGTGTATGATCTCTATTTTCTCTGACACGGTAGAGCGATTCTTAGAGGTTTTCATGGATGATTTTTCTGTGTTTGGGTCTTCTTTTGAGGAATGCTTGGAACACCTAGCTCTAGTCTTAGAGAGGTGTAAAGAGAAGAATCTCGTGCTTAACTGGGAGAAATGCCATTTTATGGTACAAAGATGAATTGTTCTTAGGCATATCATCTCTAAAAACATAATTGAAGTGGATAAGGCTAAAGTAGATTTAATCTCCAACTTGCCGCCCCCGCGGACGGTTAAGGAGATTCGCTCATTTTTAGGCCATGCTAATTTCTATAGGCATTTTATTAAGGATTTTAGCAAGATTGCTAGTCCTTTGTGCAATCTTCTTGCTAAAGACGCTCCATTTGTGTTCAATAAAGCATGCCTAAAAGCCTTCGAGACATTGAAATCCGCTCTGACCTCTGCACCCATCATTCGGTCCCCTGACTGGAGCCTTCCATTCGAGATCATGTGTGATGCTTCTGATTATGCAGTTGGGACTGTTCTAGGTCAGAGAATTGATAAAGTCCCTCATGTGATTTACTATGCGAGCAGGACTTTGAACGATGCTCAGCTCCATTATTCCACCACGGAAAAGGAGTTGCTAGCAGTCGTATTTGCTCTAAACAAGTTTAGGTCCTATCTCTTAGGATCTAAGGTCCTTGTCTATTCAGATCATGCCACTTTGAAATATCTGCTGTCCAAGAAAGATGCGAAGTCGCGGTTGATTTGGTGGGTCTTGTTGCTGCAAGAGTTTGATTTGGTGGGTCTTGATGCGAAGTCCTAATGATTATTTGGAAAATGGTTTTGAGGTAAGAGTGGTGGAGGGGATCCATTTATGCATTTTGCTTTTTTAGTGGGATTCATCCATTCATGAGACTCATTTTCTTTCATTTACAGCGTTTTTCATATATACATGTGAGAGGCATTTGAATTTGAATACATTTACTCTTTATTGCCCGCATTTAATGAGAGCAATTATGCCATATTCTTGAGTGTTTCATTTGTGGAGTGTATGCCATGTGAGGAGTTGAGTCGAATCATAGTTTGGATAGGATTTGAAAGCTTTGCTTATTTAGAATGATGTTATGTTATTGTCAATTCACACACATGATGACATTGGAGAGAAAGATTCTTATCAATCTTGCTAGTTTGAGAACTTTGATATTGCATGTGTCACATTGATTAGCTTATGGGTGTTTTGATGTCTTTGTTGAGTTAATTACATTGGTGAAAGAAGGGGAATGCTTTTTAAAAAGAACTGTTGCATTCGAATTTTGTTAGTATATTCACTGCAAACCATCACGAGATATCACTCATCCTCTTGGGGGAACCTTGGGGTTAATAAAAGAATTTATTTTAAGACTTTTGATTTGCTCAGGGACTAACAAAGTATAAGTTAAGGGGAATTTGATGTGCCAAAAAATTGGTACATTATAGGGCACTATTATATATCTTAGAGAGCATATAATACTGCATTTGATGTGTTTTTGGAGCTTTTCAGGTATTTGGAATTAAATCGAGAAGTTTGCGATTGAAGGAAAAAATGGCTGCGCGCAAGGCCTGAGTTCAATAAATTTCTGGCACTAATCCATACGGAATTTGAAGAAAACTCCAGAGACAAAAGTTCCATATTTTTTAGTTAGCTACGCGTGGGAGAAAACCTTGTGTCAATCGGAGTTTGGAGCATAATGTTATGGCCAATGTACGATCATTGCGCTAATGGAATTAATTCCAGCAGGAATGTTTTAATTTAATGAAGATGTGATTTTCTTTTTATACAATTGCCCAGCGCACTTGCAGCCCATCTCATCTCAACAGCCAGCAATCTATAGTAACCAAATGGGCCAAGCACTTAATAAAGCCCAGCCCCATGCTAATCAATTATTATAAAAGGAAGAGGAGGGTTTGTCGAGAGAAAACACACAGAAACCTTATTTCTATTTTTTCTTTCTTCCTTTTCTACAAAGCACAGCCGCAAGTTGTTTACTTTTTCTTCTTTTCTTGTCGTGCACAGTTATCGAGGGCTGTAAATTTTTTTCTTTTCTTTCTTTCTTTTCTTTCTTTTCTTTTCTCTTCTTTTACAGAGAATCGTGGATTGCTATTTTTTTACTTCTTTTATCGAGCAAGATTAAGGATCAAAACGCTATTTATTTTGAAGTGGATTTGTGTGGATTATTTCAATTCATAATTATTTTCTTCTTCACTAATCTATTTACGCGTACCAAGTAAGTATTTTATTTATTTAATTATGCATTATTTAATTATGTTTTGTGTTTTAATAGCAAGCATGCTAGGCTAGGTTATTTTCTAGGGTTGAGGATGAGTATATTTGATTGATTCCCTTGCACGTATTCATGCCAATTGACTCTACCAATTTAATGTTTTAATGTTAAAGATAATTTTTCCTATTGAATGCCTATTTTAATTGATAAAAATAAAATTAGATTCTCACTATTTTTTGTTTGATTTACCTTATGATTTGTTAAGAGCGGATATAAGGTGTGTTTTGACGGATATAGCGAATGTTTTGATTTTATACATTTGTTTGGCTGTGGAAGAATTAACACTTGGATTTTATAATTTAATTGGGCTTAATTGAATTTATCTTTCGCATCTAATAGAGTCGATAGACCAAATTAGTGTGAGACAGAGAGTAAAGTTTGCTGAGCATGAATACTAGGAACATGATATCAAATATATGACTCTGCTACCCTAGTATTTTATTAATTGATTATTTTATTAGTATTTTTATTAGTTTATTATTTTATTCGTATTCTTAGTTAATAAATCATCCCAATCAATTTTTAAGTTAGATTAGGAATAAATTAGAATTAGTGAGAGATATACGTACATTCCATCCATCAAGTCCCTAGGGTTCAACCTCGCTCTTGCCTAAGCTATACTAAGTACTGATTCGTACACATGCGAATAATTAAAACATTCACAACAAACGGTGAATCTTTTCTTCATTCGAAAATTTCTTGATTTGAGTCAAATGACTCTTGTTACTTAAGATTGCTCTGTTGGCTTCTTTTAGTCTCTTCCATCCACTCCCTTCATGCTTAAGCTTGGGATTTTCTTTCTGTTCACCTCTTGAACTACTCAATTTAGCTCCAAATTTGATCGGCAATGACTAATTTTGAGAAAAATTACTTCTGAATTTGTTATTCTTCATATTTAACCTGTAAAAAGGGTACAATGCACTAAAAACAAACATATTATCCTATTTTATGATTAAAACTCAATTCTTAACAATTTAGCATAATTAGAATCAAATTCATACATATTAAGCCATCTAAATATGTATAAAAATGAAATATTTTGGCTTAATCAGATGGCACTTATCAATTGCCTTTGAAATAAATCTATTCAGAGCTGTCACCCTTCCTGCTAGACTTTGAATCTCTTTCGGCTTGGTCGAAGATCTCATGTTGATTGGAACTTTAAGCTTCTCAAGATTAGCTTCGATTCTCCTTTGAGTCACCATGAAGCCGATAAACTTCCCCCCTTTTACTCCAAAAGCATATTTAGCTGGGTTGAGGGACATATCATTTTTCCTAAGTATGGCGAAGGCCTCATTGCGGTCGGCCACATGGCTAGAGGCCTTGAGACTTTTGACCAGTATGTCCTCGACGTATACTTCCATGTTTCGACCAATCTGATCCTTGAATAGTGTGCTCATGACCCTTTGGTAAGTAGCTCCAGCGTTCCTGTCACCAAACAGCACAGCCGTATAGCAGTAAGTGCCCTTGTTGGTAATGAATGAAAACTTTTCTTCATCCTCAAAAGTCATTCTAACCTGATTATAACCATAATAGGCGTCCATGAAGCTTAACATTTCGTGGCCCGTGGTTGCATCTACAAGCTAATCGATCTTCGGGAGTGGGAAGCTATCTTTTGGGCATGCCTTATTAAGGTCCTTGAAGTCAATACACATTCTCCACTTCCCACTATGCTTCTTTACGAGCACCACATTAGAAAGCCACTTTAAGTAGTAGACCTCCCGAATGAAGCCGGCTCGGAGGAGTTTCTGGACTTTTTCTTTGGCGATCAAATTCCTTTCAGCTGTAAAGTATCTTTTGTTCTGCTTCTCGGGTTTGAAAGTTGGGTCAGTGTTCAGCCTGTGCACTATAACCTCTGAATTCAGCCCCTTCATATCATCATGGGACCAAGCAAATATATCAAAATTAGCCCATAGGCATTGGGACAGCTCCTCTTTGACTTCTGAGATGAGCTGATTGCTAATCTTTAGGATTATGTTGGGCTGCAGCGGGTCCAAGAACAATGCCTCTAGGTCCTCCAATGGTTTACCTCTGAGCTTTTTCTCTTTGTCTCGAGGGTCTAGAGTATCTATCTCCCACTTTTCTAAGTTGCGAGGCTCTTCTGTGTTGGCCAATTCCTCTACCGCCGCGGCTTCGAGCTCTACAACTACGATATCGGCGGTTTTGAATTTTTTTAAGGCTCTAAACTGGTAATACCGTGCTTCCACCTGGTTTCCTTTGATCTCCCCGACCCTGTGGGGGGTTGGGAACCTCATGGTCAAACTACAAGTCGAAATAGCAGGCCTGATTTGGTTCAGAGTACCCCTACCTATGTTGGCATTGTAGTGGGAAGCTTTGTCTAAAATTAGGAATTCCGCGATGGTGGTGACTTGCTTCAGAGCTGTTCCAAAGGTTACTACGAGCTTGATAGTTCCCAGGGATTTGGTCTTTTTTTCAGAGAAACCAACTAACATGACTGTTAAAGGGCCAAGTGCTAGGTGGTGAGAGCCATGGCCCTGAAGGCGCTATAGTATATGAGGTTGGAGGTTGCCCCATTATCTATAAGAATTTGGTGGACATTGTGAGTTTCCACCATTGTTGTTACCACCAAAGGATCATCGTGTGGATACACCACTCCATTCATGTCCTTATCAGTGAAAGCGATCTCTTTGACCTCATACTTCACCATTTTTGTTAGCCTAAAGCTGAAGTACTCTGCCTCAGAGCTCGAGAACTTGGCTTGTCTAATGTAAGCCTTTATGGACTTGTTGTTATTTCTAGAGTAGGACGAGCCCCCTTCGATCATGAAATTTTCATTCTCGTGCTCATTTCCCTTTATTTTAGGGGGACTTCATTTTTCTGGCCCACATATTGGCGAAGCTATCCCCTTTGGACGAGATTTTTGATTTCTTCTTTTAGTTTCAAGCAATTTTCGGTCTCATACCCATGTTCTTTGTGGTATCGACAGTATTTGGTCGAGTCCCTTTTCCTTTTAGAGGTCTTCATCTTTCGAGCTTTTGGGATTTGACCTGGTTCTAACTGGGCATAGACTTCACCTAAAGGAGCTGTTAGAGGAGTGAATTGCTGGCAAGCTCTGCCCTCATTTGGTTCAGACTTGTTCGATTCTTTCTTACCCTCTCTCTCTCTTGATCACAAGGTGGGCTATGCCCCCTTTGGCGCTTGGAGGAGAGCATGAGAGCTAATAGACTTGACAGGTCCCATCCCTGTAGAGTTTCTTCCATGCCAATCTGTTTATTAACCTCGTCTAGGAGTTTGGACATAGTCTTATGAGCCATCCTTGCAAGCGTTATCAGACAATATGAGAAACTCACTCATTCCATAAAGGTTACCATCGTTACCCCTTCGTTGAGGTTTGTGATCATGAGACTCTTTTTGTTAAACTGGCAAGCATATTCTTTCAAGCTCTTTGTCGACCTCTACTTGACGGTGAAAAGATGAGTGAAGGACTTGGAATATTTTTGGGTCCCTATGCGAGCTCTGGATCTATCCTGGGAGTAAGCTATTACACCATATTCGGGCTGACCCCTTAAGAGTGGTGACAAAAGCTCTGTACACTACAATATTTGGGACATTCTAGAGTCCTATCACGTTCCCATATTGCTTTTAGTGGTCCACAGGGTCGGTACTTTCGTCATATGACTCTAGTGTTGGGAGTTTGAACTTTTCTGGGACCTGACAGCTCTGGATGTGCTCTACGAATGGAGACTTGGAGTCCCTTACTAGAGTTGCAGCCGAGCTACCTACTAAATGGCCCATTGTCTTCATCATTTTGGCCACTTGAGCTCGCATCTCTGTCATCGACCTCTTCTCAATTTCTTCCACAAACCCTTTGTCTGATATTCTGTCAAATACAAACCCTCAAGGTTTGGCATCTACTTTTGGCTCAAGTGCTAGGACTAGAGGAAAAGGATGTATAGCCCTTCCATTTTGGCTCTAATGTCTCGTGCCTCCATCTGAACACCTCTCGTGGACCATGTGTACCTGTGGGTCCTTCAGTGGTGGGGGAGGAGTTCTAGCTGAGTCGTCTCAAAGGAAAATTTCCTTCTAGAGCTGGATCAACTAGACTCGAACTCACCGATTCTGCAGCGACTCTCCCTAGACTCTTTACTGCGGTCTCCAAGCCTTTGTTTGGTTAGGACTCGTGGTGCGATGACTAGGAGGGCAACCACAGAGGTGGACTCTAAGGTAGACCTGTTTCTTGAGCTAATCGGGGGCATTTTCCTCTAGGCTGTATGTCTATCAATTTGGATTTGGATGGCAGCTTGTTGTTCCTGTAAAGCCAACAAGGGGCCTGGCTAAGTGTTTCTAGAAGAGATGGTGATTTTTGGAATATATTTTTTGTTTGAAAAATGAGTGTATGTGATTTGAGAATGTGTCTTTTCCATAGACGGCGCCAAAATGTTGGTGCTAAAAACTGGAAGGGTATTTTAGACTACATAGTCAACTGATCGAATCAAATAATTGATATAAGAAATGCAACAAGCCAACATAATCAAAGATGTATAGATGAAGTTGGCCTCATATGAAGATACAGACTCGTCCTCCTCTGTGGAATAGAGCTATGAGCTCAATTTGCTTTATATTGATGATAAACAAACAACTATTACAAACTTACGGGAGTTTTTCTAACTATTTTATCCTCACAATATTACAATAAGAGTATGCTAAAACTACACGAGTTCTAGCCTCTCTATTTTAGGAGCTCTACTGAGTACTCTGAGCTTCTATTTCTCTCTTTTCTTCTTGCTATTGAATGTTGGATTCTCTCTTATTAAGTTAATTCTCTGGTTCTTAGGTTTGTCTGGTTATTGTTAGGTTTTTAAGAGAAGTAAATGTTTTTTCTGTATATATGACTAGGAGGAAACGTGTGGCCAGATGATGTGCTAAGAAATTGGTACATTTTAAGGCACTAATATACACTTTGTGGAGCATACATTATTACATTTGTTGTGTTTTAGGAGGTTTTTAGGTGTTTGGAATTAAATTGAGAAGTTTTTGATTGAAGAGAAAAAAATGGCTGCGCGCAAGGCCAATGTTCAAGAAATTTCTGGCATTAATCCGTAAGGAATTTGAAGAAAACTCCAAATACAAAAGTTCTATACATTTGGGTTAGCTATGCATGGGCGAAAACCTTACGTCAATAGGAGTTCGGAGCGCAAAGTTATGGCCAATGTACGATCAGTGTGATGAAAAATTAATTCCAGCGGGAATATGTTAATTTAATGAAGATGTTTTTTTTTATAATTGGACCAGCCCACTTGCAGTTCATCTCATCTCAGAAGCTGGCCCAGTAAGCTATCCAATTTTCAAGCCCATAAACCAAGTCCAAGCTCATTAATTAATTGATTGCCCAGCCCATTTGATGAAAGCCTAAGCCATCATCTCCATTATAAATAACAGCCACAGCAATCAAATTAAAGGCAGCCTTTACTTTTATTTTTTTTCCTTTCTTTTCTTTCTTCATTTTCGATAAACAGCAACAGCCGCAAGTTTTTATTTTTTTCTTCTTCTTGGCACGGTTTTCGAGAGAGCATTAAGAGCTAAATTTTATTTATTTTGATGTGGATTTTTGCGGAGAATTACATTCAGATTTATTCTTCTTCTTTAATTTATTTGCACGTACCAAGTAAGTATTTAATTTATTTAATTATGCATTATATAATTATATATTGTGTTTTAATTACAAGCATGCTAGGGTAGGTTATTTGTGCTAGGGTTGATGATGAGTATATTTGATTAATTCCCTTGCACGTATTCATTCCAATTGACTCTACCAATTTAATGCTTTAACGCTAAAAATAATTTTTTCTATTGAATGCCTATTTTAATTGATAAAAATAAAATTTGATTCTCATTATTTTTTGTTGGATTCACCTTATGATTTGTTAAAAGCGGATATAGGGTGTGTTTTGACGGATATAGTGAGCGTTTTGATTTTATACATATGTTTGGCTGTGGAAGAATTAATAATTGGATTCTAAAATTTAATTGGGCTTAATTGAATTTATTTTTCGCATCTAATAGAGTCGAGAGACCAAATTAGTGCGAGACAGAGAGTAGAGTTTGCTGAGCATGAATACTAGGAACATGATATCAAATATATGAATTCGCCACCCTAGTATTTTACTTATTGATTATTTCTTTAGTATTTTATTAATTTATTCATATTTTTAGTTGATAAATCACCCCATTTAATTTTTAAGCTAGATTAGGAAGTAATTATAATTAGTGAGTGAAATACGTACGTTCCATCCGTCAAGTCCCTAGGATTCGATCTCTCTCTTACCTAAGTTATACTAGTATCCGATTCGTGCACTTGTGAGTATATAAAACATTCACAACACCAGAGCTCCCAGAGAGGTCTGGGGCCATGCTTCTCCATCAATTCTAGTGCATTAAATGCAGTTGGTGTGTATTTAATGAAGGTGAAGGAGGTTCTGCGTGTTCTGTAGTATAGATAGCAGTCACCCATACCGTTCGTCAACTACTCTATCAAACTTGTTAAACGATAAAGCTCCAGAGCTAGAGCTTTGTATTTCGTTGTGCGCGATTGACTCTTGAGCAAGTGTCCAGCATATGGGAGGCTTCACTTTCCTTTTACTACTCAAATACGGCTCCTGTTGCATCAAAAACTTGTTTTATTTACTCGCAAGCGCACGAATCGGTATATAGTATAGCTTACGCAAGTGCGAGGTCAAACCCAAGGGACTTGATATTTTTTTTTACCACTTACTAATTTTGATTAATTCCTAATCTAGTTTAGAAATTGGGAGATTGTGAATTATCAATTAAAAACACTAATAAAATATTTAATTAATAAAATACTAACTAAATAATCAATTAATAAAATATTAGAAAAATAATCAATTTATAAAATACTAGGGTGGAGAAATCATATATTTGATATCATGTTCCTAATATTCATGCCTAATAAATTCCACTCTTTGTCTCGCATTAATTTGGTCTCTCGACTCTATTAGATGTGGAAAATAAAATCATTTAAGCCCAATTAATTTTTAAAGTCTAATTATTAAATCTTCCATAGCCAAACATAGATATATATATATATATATATAATCAAAACACAATTTATATCTGCTTTTAACAAATCATAAATTGAATCCAAAAAATTATAATGAGAATTCAATATTATTTTTATATCAATTAAAATAGGCATTCAATAGGAAGAATTATTTTTAACATTAAAGCATTAAATGGGTAGAATTAATTGGCCTGAATACGAGCAAGGGAATCAATCAAATATAATCATTTTCTACCCTAGATAATAATCTAGCCTAGCATTCTTACAATTAAAACACAAAATATAATTAAATAATACACAAATAAATAAATTAAATACTTACTTGAGTACGTGCAAATAAACTGAAGAAGAAGAAAATAATTCTGAATTAATCGCAATAGTCTACAAGCATCCAAGCAACAATAAAAATAAAGGTTCTGGCAAAAATTGAAGACAGAAAGGAAAAGAATAAAAGGAAGGAAAAAGAATGAGAGAAGTGGTCGGCTGCTTGTGCCTCTCTGTCTCCCCTTAATTGCTTCAGGTGATTCTATTTATAATGAAGAGAATGGCTTAGGGTTTTCTTGTGTTGTGGGCTTAGTTTTAACTAGGTAAGTCTTCTGGGCTTGTGTAATGAGTGGGCTGCTACAAGTGAGACTTGGTCCATTTATTTGGTTGCACTGGGCTGACTTGCAGGTGGGTTTGGGAGCTGGGTAACAGGCTGGGCGAGTGGGCTTTGATGGATTGCAAGTGGGCCAATTCTCTAATTAATTAGATGAGCTCGCTGGAATTAATATTTTGGCGCACTGATCGTATTTCAGCCATAACTTTCTGCTCCGAAATTCGATTGATGCGAGGTTTTCACCCACGCGTAGCCAACTCAAAGATCTTAAATTTTTGTCTCTGTAGTTTTCTTCAAATTCCATACGGATTAGCACCAGAATTTTCTTGAATACAGGTGATGTGCGCAGCCAATCTCTTTTCGTTTCGAAATCTTCCAATTTAATTCTCAACACCTGAAAAATACAACAAATATAAAAATATATGCTCTCCGAAGTATAAATTAGTGGGTTGTAATGTACTAATTTCTTAGTATATTAAATTCCCTCTAACTTATACTTTGCTAGTCCTCGAGCAAAGCTAATAAAAATCTAAGAAATTAAAATAACTAATCCTAGCTCTGTTTCGCGGAGACGCGATTGCACTTGGCACGTGCAACAAGCCTTTTAAACCCCATGGTTCGCCCAAGAGGACGAGTGAAGTCTCGTGATGGTTTACAATGAATATACCAACAAAATTCTAATGCAACGGTTCTCATTAAAATTTATTCCCCCCCCCCTTTTTTCACCAAATGTAAATAACTCAACAAAGATATCAAAACACATGTATGCTAAGCAATGCGACACACATGCAATATCAAAGTTCTCAAACTAGCAAGATTAATAAGAATATTTCTTTCTCTCCAATCTCATTGTGTGTGTGTGAATTAACAACAACATAACATCATTGATATCTAAGTAGGCAAAGCTTTCAAATCCCATCTAAACTATGCTTTGACTCAACTCCTCACATGGTATACACTCCACAAATGAAACACTCAAGAATATGGTGTACATGCTCTCTTTACATGTGGGCTATAAAGAGTAAATGTATTCAAATTCAAATGCCTCTTACATGTATACATGAAAAACACTATAAATGAAAGAATAAAAATCTCATGAAAGAATAAATCGCACTAGAAAGGTGAAATGCATAATTAGATTCTCTCTACCACTCTTACCTCAAAACCATATTCCAAAATATCTTTAGGACTTTTTCGGGTTGTAATGTAAGGCTTAGGGTGTTGGTTAATCAAATGAAGGGGTATAAAAGGATTCAAAGATCTAAGAAACATATTGAGATGTATAAAATTAAAATTTCAGGCTAAACTTAATTTTATTTGAGGTTTTTTTTTCCTTTTTTTTAATATTATTTTTGCCTTTTTTTTTTCTCATCACTGATTTTTTATATTTCAAGCTCTCTTTTCACTAATGCCTGTATATAGAAATAACATCTTAAACATTCTTAAATAAAAGGTAGGCTATATAAATATGGTTTATACTCCTATTTGGAGTAGGGTATGGATATTGGGTTATGAAAGAAAGGGTTATATATAAAGCTCAAAAGGGGTGACTAGCGTTATATTTTTCAAGGTGGGATTAGGCTAAATGTAGGCTGTCAAAGATGGCCTAAGTCACTTCCTAAGTTTTATAGTTCTTCAATTCAAATAATATCAAAAATCCTTAAGAGAAATTGCATTTCATGGATGTATCTTTTTAGTGTTCAATCAAAGCGAAAAATAATGAGACTACTCAACGAGATACGGTTTTCAAAAATTAAGAGTTGATATAAAAACCCTAAAATAAGAAGATTGGCTCAAATACTCACGGGTTATTAGTCTCCATATTTATGTTTTTTAAGAATTTTCAGTTATACTCACTCTTCAATCTAGTCATGCATAAGTTGTCATATGTGCTCAAATTTAATGACGACTGAAAATCATGAAATTTCTTTTAATAATGATAGTAGGAGAACTAGGCATGCACATGTAAAGTATTAAGACAAATGCATCATCGTTATTACACTGGCTAGAAAGAAAATCTTAATTAATATCAAAGAACCATTGCAAAGCTTTTCTTTGTTCATTTTTAAAAAATTCAAAAAATTTAGCTCAATTTTTTTTAACAAAGTGCAATAAGTGAAGTGTATGGAATGATAAGGCAAATAAATCCCTCCCCCAACTGAAATCTCACATTGTCCTCAATGTATAAAGACAAGCAAATATGAAAAGGAAGGATATCACCTGGAGTTAATGAAGCTCAATGACAAAGGTAAACCTGCACTTTTGTTAGAAAGAGAACAAAGAAAAACATAATATCCAATTTAATTGCAAAATGAATATTTATCAGGAGGAAGGTCAGCAGATATAATAATCACAACATAAACATACTTATTAAACCATCCATTTACCTCAAAGATTTGATGGCTCGTATCGGACTCCAGATCAGGGGATATAAGATGAATTAACTTAGTGGGCTCAACATATGGAAGCAGGAAATCAATAGGCGAATAAGGTTTCTCCAAAAGTGATGAGTCACTAGATTTTAACTCAAGTATACCAGGATCAAATGCGATATTCTCGCACAGCTTCACATTATTAAGGGATTTATCTCTCTCGCTATCTAGCTCTGAAAACAAAAAGTTATGAACCTCTACTTCCCACTCTTGCTCTTTCATTCTCGACATGCTTCTTGCTTCTTCTATAAATTTTGGATCATTTACTTCATCTCCCAACAAAGTTATGAAATCTTCTTCAAGCTCATCACATTCTCCATCAAATATCCAGCTGCCTATCATGTTCACACCTTTAACTTCCTCTTCTTGAAGGTTTTTACTTGTATCAAAGACATTAAGCTCGGCTGTCATATTCCCAAAACTTATTTTCATCAGCCCATTCCTATAGTTGATTAATGCATTAGCTGTAGCGAGGAACGGCTGACCAAGGATCACAAGGATTTGCCCATTTGTGTTCTAAACAGGTTGAGTATCAAGGACCACTAAATCCACTGGAAAGTAAAATGTCTCTACCTGTATCAAAACATCTTCAATGACACCTCTAGGAAATTTAACAGATCGATCAGCAAGTTGGATTGTCATTGGTGTAGGCTTCAACTCTCTCAAACCTAATTATTTAAAAATTGAATATGGCAATAAGTTCAAACTAGCCCCCAGATCTACCAAAGCTCGTTCAATATGATGATTCCCAATCTTGCATGAAATTGTTGGACAACCAGGTCTTTATACTTGATATGGATCCTGCATTGAATAATGGAGCTTGCTTGTTCAGCTAAGAATGCCTTTTTCGGAACATTTGTTCTTCTCTTTTGAGTGACTAAGTCTTTGAGGAACTTAGCATAAGAAAGTACTTGCTTGATGGCATCAAGCAATAGAATGTTTATCTGAACTTGCTTAAACACCTCTGAGATTTCTTCGAATTGAGTACTTTTCTTATTGTCTTTCAGCCTATGAGGAAATGGGGCTTTAGGAACAAAGGTCCTACTCGAGGTATCTTCACTTGCTTGCTTAACAAGAGGAGTTTGGTTCACAACTTGAGGTGAAGGAGCAACCTCAGCTGGAATTTTCTCTTCTTCTTTCTCTTCCTCCTCGCTATCCGGTAAACTGACTTTCTTGTCAACCATCTTTCCCGATCTAAGTGTGGTGATGGCTTGGACTTGCCCATGTATTTGTGCATTTGGTGGGTTAGAAGCTGACCCACTCGAAGAAACACCTTTAGGGTTCAGGATTGGTTGACTTGGAAATTTTCCCTTCTCTCTTTCACCCAGTTGACTCGCCACTTGACCCATTTGATTCTCTAGCCTGATGATGGCTTGAGTGTTCATAAGGCCATTATTTTTGACTACTTGCAAAAGCTGGCTTGAAGTCTGATTGTTTTGGGTTGTCACTTGGATAAATTGTTTGAGAATGTCCTCCAAATATGAGAATTATGTTGGAGTGACACGGGATGATGGAGCAGGTGGAGTAGGTTGGAATGATGGATAGGAATTTACATGAGGACGAAAACTAGGGGGTGGCTGCTGTCGTGGAACATTAGATGATGAGGAACCCATATTGGACATGGGCTGACCTTGTGACCACGAAAAATTTGGATTGTTTCTCCAACCTAGATTGTATGTATCCGTGAATGGACTATTGAATTGCATCTTATAGTCATTCATCGCATTTACTTGTTGTGGCACGAATTCAGAGAATCCTACCATAGAAGGGCAAGTTTGCGATGTGTGCATAGGGCTAGCACACACAGAACATCCTTCAGCTTGAACTTGGTTGACGTAATTACCGTCCAACCGCATTGTTAGCGCTTCAAGTTTCTTTGAGAGACTATCTAACTACCTTCTAGTATCTACACCTTTGGTCAATTCATAGATGCCTTCCCTCTTCTTGTTTTGAGATGAAGAATTTCTTCGAGAAGAGAAATCCCATTGCTGAGAGCTCTCGAAAAGATTCTCGAGAAAATTATAAGCTTGATCTTCAATGAGACTAAGAAAAGTACCACTGTTCATTGACTCAATCATATTTCGATTAGTTTGAGTCAATCCATTGTAAAAGAATTGTACTAATCTCCATGTCTCAAAACCGTGGTGGGGACATCTGAGAAGTAGGTCCTTAAATCTTTCCCAAGACTCAAAGAAGTTTTCATGATCTTCTTGACAAAAATCAAATATCTGTCTTCGAAGTTCATTTGTTTTTGACATGGGAAAAACTTTAGTAAGAAATTTGGAAACCAAAGTTTCCCAATTATTAATGGACCTAGAAGGTAATGAATTGAGCCACGCTTTTGCTTTTCCTTTCAAGAAAAAAGGAAATAAACGTAAACGAACTGACTCATCTAAAAAATTTTGAAACTTAAAGGTAGCGCAAATTTCTAGAAAATCCTTAATATGGAGATAAGGATCTTCTTGATCGATTCCATGAAAAATTGGAAGAAGTTGCATCACTTGCGGTTTAAGCTCGAAATGATTTGCGGTGGTGGAAGGAAAAACTATACACGAAGGTGGGTTGGTAGCGATAGGAGAGAAAAGCTCCCTTAAAGTCTTCGTCTCTTCCTGTTCATCAGCCATTGTTCCTATCTTAAACAAAGAATTAAGTTCTAGGTTCTCTATCCTATTTAATCTCTTAATACCACGCTTCCAAACAATGCTCATACACTACTATACTCCTAAGTTTTTTTTTGTTTTAAAAATGAACTAGTAGAAAGAAATAATCTAAATTAGTAAAATGGTGGGACGACTTATCAAGTCCCCGGCAACGGCGCCAAAAACTTATTGCATCAAAAACTTGTTTTATTTACTCGTAAGCGCACGAATCGGTATATAGTATAGCTTACGCAAGTGCGAAATCGAACCCAAGGGACTTGATATTTTTTTTACCACTTACTAATTTTGATTAATTCCTAATCTAGTTTAGAAATTGGGAGATTGTGAATTATTAATTAAAAACACTAATAAAATATTTAATTAATAAAATACTAACTAAATAATCAATTAATAAAATATTAGAAAAATAATCAATTAATAAAATATTAGAAAAATAATCAATTTATAAAATACTAGGGTGGAGAGAAGTGCTCGGCTGCTTGTGCCTCTCTGTCTCCCCTTAATTGCTTCAGGTGATTCTATTTATAATGAAGAGAATGGCTTAGGGTTTTCTGGGCTTGTGTAATGAGTGGGCTGTTGTAAGTGAGACTTGGTCCATTTATTTGGTTGCACTGGGCTGACCTGCAGGTGGGTTTGGGAGCTGGGTAACAAGCTGGGCGAGTGGGCTTTGATGGATTGCAAGTGGGCCAATTCTCTAATTAATTAGATGAGTTCGCTAGAATTAATATTTTGGCGCACTGATCGTATTTCAGCCATAACTTTGTTCTCCGAAATCCGATTGATGCGAGGTTTTCGCCCACGGGTAGACAACTCAAAGATCTTAAACTTTTGTCTTTGGAGTTTTCTTCAAATTCCATACGGATTAGCACCAGAATTTTCTTGAATACGGGTGATGTGCGCAGCCAATCTCTTCTTGTTTTGAAATCTTCCAATTTAATTCTAAACATCTGAAAAATACAACAAATATAAAAATATATGCTCTCCAAAGTATAAATTAGTGGGTTATAATGTACTAATTTCTTAGTATATCAGCTCCTTCGAGCCCCCTCTGTTTAAATAGGTCTGGTCGCTAATATGGATAGCCACGTGTCTGCTCGTGACTGGATATAGCAAATTCAGTTCTTAACTTGCAGCATTAATTGCCCCATATCTTTGTCGTTTAGCTTAGAAGAGCTTAATGGGGGAAATAAACTCATAACTCGGAATCAATGTCAACTCGGAGCTCTGACAGCTCGAGCTGTTTATGGCGCAAACTTTCAACGACCATCCTGGGTTGTCGATTTTGAAGGGTTGAATACTTGACTTCAAAAACTTCATTTATTTCCCACTATTTTATCTTTACTTATTTCTTTAGGTTTCTCTTATTTAGCTAATAGAATTTTGTCCCATAATATTAATTATAATTAAGGGTGTTTTCGGTAGAGATTGGGGTACCCCAAACCTTCCCCAAACTTTATAGTTTGGTTTCGGTTCGGTTAAGTTTCGGTTGCCATACCTATGTAACCCAAACCTTCCCCAAATTATTTGATTTCGGTCTAGTTCGGTCTTATTCGGTTTTTATAAAAGCCAACAACTTTCTCACAAATTTAGTAAAGCTAAAATAGTTTTCCACTTCGTCGATCGGCTAAAACATGGGCAAAAAGTTATGCGACCCTACTTTTCATTTAAGAAGGTTAATATGAGGACACATTTGTTATGATAGTTTGATTATTATTGAGAATTTGTTTCTTCTATGTACACTATTAATACATTCTCCTCTTTTCATTCTACGTATATTATCCTCCTCCTAACGTGCAATTTTGATCATGATCTTTGGTTGTTATTTACATCGTATCATAATTATCTTCCAAAAACATTGGTTACATTAATACGTTCTCATCTTTCCATTAACAATTTTTTTTTAAAAAAAGATTCGGTTTTTTCTATCCAATTAAGGGTACCCGAACCCCGAACCTAAATCGACCCGAATCAATCGGTTTCGGTTTCAGGTTTTTTTTTGTTCAGAAAAAATTGGATCACAATAGATCGGTTCGGTTCGTTCGTTCTACTAACACCCCTAACTATAATACCTTTCATTATTTACAGCCACAATGGGAACCCTTCTTGAATTAGGAAGGGGAAGTTAGAAGAGCCGTGTAAATGAGGTTAAATTTCCATATCTTTTAAAGTCCTACCAACATTTCCTTTTTAATAAGCTCCTTAACAAAATATAAATGTTTTAAACATCAATTGAACTATTGTATTCAAAACAAACTTTATAATAATTAAAAATTTATGAAGTGTTTGAAGTTTTTGTTTCTAATATTTCCTTGTTGCGAGTTATAACAGTAATTAATTGTAAAGCCAAAAATTCATAATTAATGAATGTTCCATTTATTGAGATTATTCTCTTTATGTTGTAGCAATATAGATATGCTAAAAATGGATACAATAAATAATTCACGTAAAACATATTACCTTTGAAAAACAGAATCAAATAATTGTCAGTGATTACTACCCATTACTAGACCATTGCTAATCACCAAAAACCTTGCCGGAGCTCTGACAGTGATTGTTGAAAAATGTCATTAACAAAAATAAAGGCAAATTGCACTTTACCCCTTAAACTATTACCTTAGTAGTACTTTGCCGTATGAACTATCAATTTCACTAATTTTTACCACAAATTATTAAATTTGTTGCACTTTGCCATATTTCTCTGACAGGGTTAGAAAATTTGAAGGAACTTCACAAATAGACTATGCACATGCTTGAAAAGAGGGGCAAACTTACTATAACACGTTACATTACTTCAGTACATGAACATCAATCATGTATTGAAGCCCCAAAAACAGAGTGAGAGAGAGAGAGATAAAGCAAGAGACGATATTTGGGGGTTAGGGTTTTTTTCTCACATTTGGGTTGGAAATAGAGATTAGGGTTTCGATTGGGTGTTACTCCAAAATGGTTTGGAGAATACGGGAGGGTAATGTCGAAGCACTCCATGGTTTATATGGTACGTAAATCGGTTTCATATTATATGTTTCCTTTGATTCAATTTTCGGTGTAAGGCTTATAATTTGTTTGATTGTATTAAGAAAGTTAATTATTTTCTTTTGTTTATTATTACTTTATATGTTGTTTAATGGTTGCATTTGTTTATTACTTCTTTGTGTAGTTTTTATAAGTTGAAATGTTGTAGCATTTTATTTTATTTGTTCCTTTCTTGCATATGTTTACTACTTCTTTTATTTATGAAGGCAATGTGAATGATTACATTTGTTTTTTCTTTGTTGTTGCACCCACATAACATTTGTCTGGTCACTTCACTATTGAAATGTACGATGGTAGTGATTTTCAGTACACATCTGGTGAAAAGTGTTATGTTAGTGGGAAAGTTAGTTATATTGCCTTATGTTACCTTAATGAAATGTCTTTAATAGTGTTTGAAATCATAGGAAATGAGTTAAGATATTTATATAGTCCAACTTTCTTTTACAAAGTAGATGAATTTAATCCTGAAGTAGGTTTGGTAAAGATTAAATCAAACATTGATGTACTGAATTTACATAAGTTTGTAAATAAACTGAAGGTTCTTAATGTGTACATGAAACCAGTTACTAATGAAACAATATAAGTTATTAAGGAAGGGAATATTAGTGAATACAATGAGTCTAGTGATAGTTGTAGGTCGAAAAATACCCTAGAGGGGGGGGGTGAATAGGGTTTTTAAAACTTAATGGGATTTTTAAAATCAATTTAAAAATACTCGATGTCTATATCAATCAAGCAAAAAAGAAACAAAGATAATTCCAATCACAAGGTGAAAATAACACAATATAAGAGTTTAAGAGATAGAAAGATTAAACCGATCAAAGTCGAAGACTTTTTGTCCACACGGTTCGGCTTGTTAGCCCCTACTTCTGCACTTAATTAGTACCCCGAGAAATTCCACTATAACTGATCTTCTTCTGGGTGAAGATCAAACCTCTACAAGTGTATTCTTCTCACACACTCTTACAAGTATTGAATCTCTCTCAATACTCACACAAGAATTCACTCTTGCTATCTTAAGAGATAAACCTCTCTTGATGTTTGAAAGAAATGATTTGGTGACTAACATCAATGTACAATAGCTCTATAGTGTATGAAGATTACAACTTAAGGTCATACTAAGAGATATCAAATTTGATCAATAAAATATAGCTCAAAATAAAGATGATTGATCAAAGGAAATCTTCTTAAATCTTTGAATATTGAATGTAGATGAATAGAATAGTGTAGGAATGATTCAAGAGTGTTTAAATAAGTCTTAGATGGTGTATATATAGTCTAGGAAACCATATGGCCGTTTGGAGGGAGTTGGTAGAAGTTTGGTTCCAAAAGTGGTAAAAAATCTGAAATCCAACGGCTAGTTTCTGGGCCATCAGTCGACTGAGTGGCCATCAGTCGACTGAGCAAAGCCCTCAGTCGACTGATGGTCCCCTCTGGTCTGCTGCCATATTGACCAAAAATCCCATTTTTCAAACTTTTGCAAATTAGCTCAAAAATCAATTTTGAAGCTAGGGGATATTTAAAAATGAGTTTCTAAGACTTCTATAATGTAAAGAGCTCTGGAATGAGTTCGTTTAATATTTAAAATGAATTTATTCCAAAACGGTTGTTCCCAAAAATAAGGTTTTTAAAGGAAACTAGATTCAACTTTTGATATGATCAATCTTATAATATAGAAACATAGTATGAGCTATTATGATGATCAAATGAGAATATTTACAAGAAAACTAAAGCACTCACTCATATATGCAATAACGAGTCTTCGAGAGCTTTGTTTGTTTCTTCGTTTCTTTTCTTCCTTGGCTCATTGTACTTTAGAAATCTCATGAGGATATATTGACAAGAGTTGTGTGAGGAGTAAGACTTTGTTAGTAATGCTTTGTAGATGAATGATCTTGATTATGGCTTTTCGGTTAAGTCCACGTATGATCAATTTTATTGTGGCTATAACTTAAAACATCAACTAAGTTAAATTACACAAGATTAAGTTTATTGTTATTATCAAAACAAGATTAATGACTTTTAAATCAACAATCTCCCCCTTTTTGATGATGACAATAAATTATTGTGTGTTTGCGATTAAGATCATTAGTTGAGTTTTCTTAACGGGAAAACTCCCTTTCAAACTATGCATCAAAAGAAAAAAGAATATAGCAAGCATGCATAAGTGAACATAAAGATCATAATAAAGAACTTCAAATAAATTAAGTTCAAACCAAATACTTAGAGTTAGGCATAATTTAAAACTAGGAATGATAAACCTTAGAAGTTCATGGAAAAACCAAAAAAAAAAACTTAAAACTTAAAAGAGTTCATAATTAAACAAATAAAACTCAAAGAGTGTGTACCAAGCACTCTAACACACATATTTCTCCCCTTTTGTTATCAACAAAAAGGAGAGAACCCAATGACTATTCTTGTGGGTCTTGTGGCCATTGACCCCAACCTTGATCAACTTGATAAGGGTTCCAAACCGGAAAGACATGCTCCGAATGGTAGCGAAGAAAGGCTTCTTCATAAGCTCTTTGTCGATCCTCAATACGATTGAATCGGTACGTCATGTTGGTCGATAGAGCTTGAACTTGACCCGATAACCCTTGAATTGCTTGAAGCAAGGCGGCATTTGATGATTGGCTACGGCTTTGAGAGGTAGTGGTTTTAGGGAGCTCGGAACTTTCTCCTCCTACTTCTTCTTCTTCTTCTTCTTCACCCATTTCTTCGGATGAGCCATCGCTTTCATCACCACTTTCATCTCTATCTCTAGGATCATTGGGAGTCCATTGTCCATATACCAAATTGTATTTCATCAACCGAATCACCTTGGCGCTATAGGTCTCCTCACTTGTAGGAATGATAACATCGACCTCGTCTTCAAGCCGGATATTGTAGAACTTGAACAATTGAGTGAGGGCCATTCCATAGACCAACCCTTGTCTTTTTCGATTAGTGATCTCAAGAAGGTGATGGAACATTAGGCTAGCAAAGTCCAATCGGTGTCCCATTATTATCGCCCATACCAAGAATAACTCTAAAGCATTGAGTGCGGCACGACTACCATGCCTTGGAATGATCGTGTACCCAAGAATTGAATGTATGAGACGGGCATTGAGGCCTTAATTTCTCCTTGCGTATTACGAAATCTACGCTTGAGTAAGATTCCTTTGGCAGCATTCTTATTAAAATCGAGAAGATCCCCAAAGTTGGATGGTACTTCCGTTACATTGTTAACGGAAAACCCAAAAATTTTGGCTAGCTCGGCTTTGTTGAAGGTAATCCGTTGCTCGTTCAGTAGTGTAACAAGGCGGGCCTTGTTGGGGCGGCCGTTATCCAGAATCAGATGGTGCAAGTTAACATAGAACAATCAGATAAGCCGTGGGTACACATTTTCACGGATGTTCAAAAAATTTATGATTCCTTGATTTTAAAACAATCCAGCAACATTCAAACCATTTGAAGCGAATAATTGAAAGTTGTATTGTTTACCTTCGACGATAGCCCTTGTTGAATAGTCATTGTTGAAGTTCGCTTCAGCCTCATTGGAGATGAATAAAGGCGGCAGAGGAGCTTGAGGTGGTTGTGCCGATGATGAACCCACTTGTGGTATGCTCTTTCGAGGGCGACGAGAGTGAGATGGTTGAGACATATCTAGATTTTTGGTGAGAGAAATAGGTTTTGAAAAATTAGGGTTCTTAGGAGATTTGGAAATTTTAGAGTGAAAATTTGTGTGATTTGTAAGAAATATGTAGGAAATTGATTAGATGGAGTAGTAAGATAAGTTTTGTAAAGAAATTTGGTGTAAGATATGGATTTTTGGTTGAGAAATTGATAAAGGTGGCTAGGGTTAAGGTTTGAGAGATTGAGATGGGTTTGAGGGATTTGGGGTGATTTTGGTTGATTAGATGTAGGAAGTGAAAGATTCTTTATTGAAATGGAGTTTTTTATGAAGAAAATAAAGAATAGATGATGGTTCTTAGGGTTTGGAAAGAATAAGGGTTGATGTATCTCGAAATGGAGAAGAGGGAAGTGAGAGTAAAACAGGGGAAATAAAAGAAATAGAGTAACTGATGTCCAGCTCTGCTCAGTCGACTGATGAACCTCCTTCAGTCGACTGATGAAGCCTCAGTCGACTGATGGTTCTTGATCAGTCGACTGATCACCCATTCTGCCAGGATTTTCTTGGTTGGAGCCTTTTAAGCCAGAAACACTTAGAATGAGTAACTTTACAACATTTGTGCAACAAAAATCATATTAGTACATCAAATAACATGTAATGGAAGCACTAAGTACATAAATGCTTAATTCATATTTAGCCAAATAATTGCACAATTTTGTATGCTTTAGAGACAAGCAACAAGGATCAATATACATGAAAATTTTGGTCAACTAGATATCACATGCTCTAGTTATACCAATTTCACGTCAAATAGAGCTAAAGCGATCATCAGAAAGTGGTTTAGTGAAAATATCCGCAAGTTGCAATTCGATGCCAACGAATTCAATATCAACATCACCTTTTTGCACATGATCACGAATAAAATGATATCTTATCTCAATGTGCTTAGTACGTGAGTGTTGTATGGGGTTCTTGGTCAAGCTAATAGCACTTGTGTTGTCACATTTAATGGGAATGTGGCTAAGACTTAATCCGAAGTCTTTTAGTTGTTGTTTAATGTATAAAGTTTGAGCACAACAACTTCCGACCGCCACATATTCGGCTTTGGCTGTTGAAAGGGCCACCGAGTTTTGTTTCTTGCTTGACTAAGATACTAGTGCGTGTCATAAGAAATGACAAGTGCCACTAGTGCTTTTCATATTGATTTTGCAACCTGCAAAATCCATATCGGAATAACTAATCAAGTCAAATGAGTTCTCTCTTGGTGTGAGAATCCGCAAATGCGACCCCCAGGTCTCGTCCCCGTTCGTTGGGCATCTGAAACGTCGGAAAGGATCTCGTCGTTCCATTTGCTTGGAGTGTTTTGATAATTCATATCGGGTGTCCCTCTATCCTGTTTCTAGGTGCAAAGGGGTTCGTTCAGAGTCGCCAGTACGTTTTACGAGAAAACGGACAAAAAGGGGTTGTGTAAGAGGAAAGGCTACAGATAAGCCTTTCTTTACACGTTTGTCTACGAAACCAGGATTCTATAGGGTTCGGGAACTATATTACGATTTGGGAAGGTGTTAAGCACCCATTCCGCCCTTTCGGTCTCTAGTGGTCTTATATGTTTATTTTATGTTGAAAAACTTGGATGCTTTTACTGACAGTCTACTACGTTTCAAATGAAAAACCCTAATTTCTGGGGAAAAACGGGAAAGGGATAAGAGCCTTTATGTTCTGAGATCCGATGTTTTTATTATTGAAAGATGTAAATACAAATGACAAAACCTTTTATTTTGAAAGAGTATCCCGTATTATTTCCTCAGATAATGACGGTTTTCTCGTGTTGTGATTACTTTTGTAAAAGTTCGGATTTTGTATTAGAACTAATTTAATGTGGAATCAGAAATCTTGAGGAGAGTTATCAGACACGTCGCAGTCTATAGAGAAGACATGATATGTTGATTTTAATTCCTAGATAAGTCTTATCAGTCCGGGTTTTGAAAACAGAATTTTATCCGGACGATAGTCTACTTATTCTTCTGGTTTTGCAAATGGTTTTATCAGGGTCTTTTGTTTTGAAAACGGTAGACTGCTTTGTAACTTGGCAATAAGTTTATTCAAATAAAACATGGACAAAACAACAGAAATAAAACAAGTACACAGATAAACCTGATTTTCGAGCGCATTAGGAATCTAGCACAACCATGTTGCAAATAAAACATGATCGTAAACTCTAAGATTGTAAAATCAAAACAAGAGTACAACCTCTGATACCAATTGTAGGTCGAAAAATACCCTAGAGGGGGGGGTGAATAGGATTTCTAAAACTTAATGGGATTTTTAAAATCAATTTAAAAATATTTGATGTCTATATCAATCAAGCAAACAACAAACAAAGAAAATTCCAATCACAAGGTGCAAATAACACAATATAAGAGTTCAAGAGATAGAAAGATTAAACCGATCAAAGTCGAAGACTTTTTGTCCACACGGTTCGGCTTGTTAGCCCCTACTTCCGCGCTTGGTTAGTACCCCGAGAAATTCCACTATAACCGATCTTCTTCCGGATGAAGATCAAACCTCTACAAGTGTATTCTTCTCACACACTCTTACAAGTATTGAATCTCTCTCAATACTCACACAAGAATTCACTCTTGCTATCTTAAGAGATAAACCTCTCTTGATGTTTGAAAGAAATGATTTGGTGACTAACACCAATGTACAATAGCTCTATAGTGTATGAAGATTACAACTTAAGCTCACACTAAGAGATATCAAATTTGATCAATAAAATATAGCTTAAAATAAAGATGATTGATCAAAGGAAATGTTCTTGAATATTTGAATATTGAATGTAGATGAATAGAATAGTTTAGGAATGATTCAAGAGTGTTTAAATAAGTCTTAGATGGTGTATATATAGTCTAGGAAACCATATGGACATTTTGGAGGGAGTTGGTAGAAGTTTGGTACCAAAAGTGGTAAAAAATATAAAATTCAACGGCTAGTTTCTGGGCCATCAGTCGACTGAGCAATGCTCATCAGTCGACTGACTGGCCATCAGTCGACTGAGCAAAGCCCTCAGTCGACTGATGGTCCCCTCTGGTCTGCTGCCAGATTGACCAAAAATCCCATTTTTCAAACTTTTGCAAATTAGCTCAAAAATTAATTTTGTAACTAGGGGATATTTAAAAATGAGTTTCTAAGACTTCTATAATGTAAAGAGCTCCAGAATGAGTTCGTTTAATATTTAAAATGAATTTATTCCAAAATAGTTTTTCCCAAAAATAAGGTTTTTAAAGGAAACTAGATTCAACTGTTGATATGATCAATCTTATAATATAGAAACATAGTATGAGTTATTATGATGATCAAATGAGAATCTTTACAAGAAAACTAAGGCACTCACTCATATATGCAATAACGAGTCTTCGAGAGCTTTGTTTGTTTCTTCGTTTCTTTTCTTCCTTGGCTCATTGTACTTTAGAAATCTCATGAGGATGTATTGACAAGAGTTGTGTGAGGAGTAAGACTTTGATAGCAATGCTTTGTAAATGAATGATCTTGATTCCGGCTTTAAGTTAAGTCCACGTATGATCAATTTTATTATGGCTATAACTTAAAACATCAATTAAGTTAAATTACACAAGATTAAGTTTATTATTATTATCAAAACAAGATTAATGACTTTCAAGTCAACAATAGTGATTCTTCTTTCAAGGTTAGTGACCCTGATTTTAATGATGGGTTTAATGAGTTAACAAATGATGATGAGTTGTTCTTTAATAATATAAACAAAGATATGGAGTGGGGGTGGTGTTAATGTGTATCAAACTAGTGTTGCTGGTAAAATTGGTGATCAGGGGAAAAAGAAAATATGTGATAAGGGGAAAAGGGTGAAATAAGGGGTGAATACAGATAACAAGTATGAAACTAATTATCAAGGATCAAATGAGTAACAAAGTAATTGCTTTGATTCTGATTCTGATGATGGTCATTATAATAAAAAACCTACATACCTAGTGTTTAACACTGCAACAAATATGAAGTCCCCTGAATTTAAATTAGGAATGTTATTTGCTTGTGCCGATGATTTTAGAGCAGCTGTAAAGCAATATGCCATCAAAAAGGGAAAGCAAATAACATTTTCAACTAATAAGAAAGATAAGGTAAGGGCAGTGTACAAAGGGGGGGGGTGTGAATGGGTATGCCTCAATGTTGAAAGAGGAGCAAACTTTGCAAATGAAGACATTTAATGATAAACACACTTGTAATAGGTCATTTAATATTAGTCATGCAAACTCTAAATAGCTGGAAAAGCACTACGTGGAGCAAATTCTAGCCAATCCCTTGTGGCCAGTAGAATCATTTAGGGAAACTATTCAGAGTGACCATAATGTCAATGTGTCTAATTAATGCCAAGTTTACATAGCAAGACATAAGGCAATGGAGTTAGTTCAAGGAAATTCAAAGGAACAATTTGCTCGGTCGTGGGACTATATAAATGAGTGCAAAAGTCTAATATGGGGTTTACAATAGTAATGAAAGCCAAAGTTAGTGCTGAAGAATCCAAGCAACCAGAGTTTAAAATACTATATGTGTGTTGGCAAGTAGTGAAGAAAGGGTTCCTACATTATTATAGGCCATTGGTAGGAGTATATGGGTGCCACTTTGTGAGAACCCGCTCTTTCGACGCCGGCCCTCTTGGCGTCGATTCATCTGGTTTTCCGGTTTAAATTTTAGAAAACGGTTCGTTTCATTATAGAGAAAAAGGCGACAGCTTGCAAAGGAATCAGAGTCGCCAGTTTGTTTTACTAAACAAACAAAACTATGCATAAAAAATGAACATTTATGGATTAAACGTCCTCTTAAACACAATTAATGCGAAACCAGTTGATTCAAAGGGTTTGGGGATTAAGTTACTAATCGGGAAGGTGTTAGGCACCCCAATTCGCCCTTTCGGTCTCTAAGTAGAATATGCGTGGAATTATAATCGAACATTTGCATGTTAATTGATGTTATCGCGAATCAGCACATAATTTTAGGAAAACGAGATTTTGGGCTGGGGATGAAAACCATGTGCTTCATAATTCGCCTTTCGATTTTAGAAATAAATGTGTGTGTGATTTGAAAAATGATTTTTGATAATAATAAATAGCAAAACATATGTCTTTGGAAAGATTTAGGGCTTTTCGAAAGCTAATTCGATTTAGAATCGGATATCCGGCAATCCTCGAGATTCGTTCGTTAATAGTATACCACACTTTAATAATTTAAACCGGCATTAATGAATCTAGTACTCTCATATTGGATATTTAGGTAACACGGCGATTTATAGATTAAATCGGATACAAATGTGTATTGATTCCTTCATAAACCAAGACTGATAAAATCGAAATTTTGTAAAATTAACTGATAAAAATATGTTTAAAATAGTTTACAACTTGTTCTACGCCTTCGGTTTTGAAAATAGGTTTTAAATATGAAATCTGGACTGATATTGAGATAAACAACAATTTTTGCATGCAATTGATCAATTATAACGGATAAAATAAAGACAGATAAAAAAATAAAGCCGAATTAAAATAAAAAATACCTGAGAGCCTCGAAAATAGCATAATACTATTTTATAGCACTGTTCCCAAAGTCCCAGAGCTGACTAATGCTTCAAATGGGGTCAGTGAAGGTGTATTTATAACTGTAGAATAATTAATGAGCTGGGCTGGAAGTGCATGTCCGCGGACAAGGGGCATGTCCGCGGATAAGCCCCTGCTTTACACGTGTGACAATTTTTTCGCACCATCAGAGCTATCTAGGCCTCGTAGGCGCACCATCCCCCAAGAAATACCTGCAAAACATGGTTTGAAAAATAGGAGTGAGCCAAACGGGCACAGTGGGAACTCTAAGTGTTTTTATATAATAAAATAGATTAGAAAACCGTGCATGCCATGCTATGCGATATAATGAAAGTAGTTTGATTTCCTTAATGCGTCTTTGTATGGAATCCACTCTTACAATATAATGTACTTACATAATTATACATATATATGCATAAATATACATAATATACTGTTGAGTTTTCACTGCAATGAAAATATTTTGTGCAATGCACATATATATATATATATATGCAGTCCCGACCCCAAAATATAGAAAAGAATTAGATAGTACAATTCACCAAAGGTACTTGAGAAATCATGAAATCCATAAAGTATGTCCGTACTTTATATAAACACTTATATTGAGTACACCACATCACCGCAACCAGATCTCTCATCATATCAATTACATATAAACGTCACATTTAGGATTTCCACAACGTGTGCACACGGATCGCGATCAAACTCAGGTCCTTCTGCCCCTAAGGCAAGGACCCCCTACCAGGTCTACCTAGGTGGATAATGCCCCCAAAGAAATATAATAATCTCACGTAGCCACCAAGGCTATACGCTACAGGTAATAACCACATCTCTACCTGGTACGAACGGTGTGGCTAACCGGTATACGAAACTAAGCAAAATCTCAACAATATATATGTGTATTTCTATAGTTAGTATATCTCCAAATACATAATCATATATATATATACGCATACATATGTGTACTAGAAAAAGTGCAGTGGTATCGTTGTTATACTTGGACCATGTTAGCCAAGTCCGTCAATTAATAGCTTTAAAAAAAACACTAAGAATTTGGGAGGCATAATAAATTTTCTGTAAATTTGGCACCAAGCAAAGCATAACACAATTTCTGTAGTGTATAAGTCTCATATAACCTCCCCTTAAGATTGAATTACTCTCGTCATACAAAATAGGCATATACTACTGCCCGGCATACTTATGGACTGGCTAAGTAAGTAGGAAGGCTCATAAAAATATGGCCCAGTAGCTCAAACATACCAATGATACCACAAATATATATTACTTTGTCCAAAAATACATTCAAATTAAAGCATAGCATCATATGTATGCGTATCCTAGCGTATGGTTTGCAATCGTACTCGTAAGTGAGAGTTTTGTACCAATCTTTCTAAAAACCACATAGAAATTGGGGCTCCTTATAAAATCCATAATTTATAATCATATCAAGTATAAATTAACCTTTGATTCGAGATAACTTACCCCAAAACCCCAAGAACATGCATTTATAGAAGATTATATACAAAATCATTACATAAGCTTTGATTCGAGGTGAATAAGGTATAATAACTTGAAAACATATTGTAATACTATTGTTCCCACCTATTGAGGGTAAATCCCTCGAAGAATTACAGAAGAAATAAGCCAGAGAAGTGTAGATGCGAAAAGCCCCAAAATTTCTCCAAAGCCCTAGCCATGGTGAATCAAAGGAGGAAGAAGATGATGATGATGATGGCGTGGTTGTGATGTGGAATGAAGTGCCTTGGATGATCATGAGATTTCCCCCAAAATCGCCCCTAAATCTCTCTTTAAGAGCTCTCCAATGGATATGTTAAAATGATAAGGAAAAGGGAGGAAATAAATATAAAAATCTTGCCTAGGTGCATGTAGTCGACTACATCAAAACCCATGAAGTCGACTACCACTATTCACAGTACATAATTTTGCTGTTTGGTCACAGGCTTGACGCCCAATTTTGGCCATCGGGGAATGATAATTAAGTAATGGCCAAAAGACAAAAGTTGTAGAGGGGATTGAGATAAAGACGTGACATCAAACAGGGAGTCGTTTAGACCCCGTATGAAGAAGTTATGGCCTCTCAAAGTTGGCCAAAATTAACTTTTTCGAAAAGTTCAAAACACGCGATTTGCTTCTCGTTTTCTATTCGGGCCACCCGAATAACGAAGCGATTGATCCCACAAACTTAATATATCTAATATGACATGCTAGTGGTGTCGGGATAAATATGAGAGCCTTGGAACCCAATTATCACAATCTAATGGCGATAAGGCCTTAACCGGGCTTAATGGAAGGACCAACTCGCAAATGGAAATACGGGGCGTTACACGTGTGGTGAGGGGGTGCGCGCGCACCCCAGACTATTTCGGAAGTTTAAAAATAAAATAAAATAATTAAGATTTATATGCATAAAAATATAGTTTAGGGTCTTAATTGTAAATAAGAGAAAAAATACTCGTGTCTTACCCACTGACGGGGCAGTGGCCAGTGGGGCACGGCATGCTTCACTCACTGTTGTACTTTGTTAAAGTTCCTAATTTTCTTATTTATTTATTTTATCTTATTTCCCTGTTCTAGTTATTCCATTCACAATGTTATTTCCTTTCCTTATTGTATTGCTAGTAGTTCTTTCATTTTCTTTATTAAATTAGTTTTTTCCTTTTCTATTGTCTTGTAAGGCTCTATAAATAGAGCTCTCTCTTTATGTAATATTCAATAATATTTCTCTCTTTTCTATAATCTTAACATGGTATCAGAGAGTAAAGATCCTCCTATCCTTAGAACTTAATTACTATTTTTCAACGCCGGTGGGCGATTAATATTGTCGCCTGCTGGACCATTCTTGCCGCTGGATCACCTTTGGCGTAGTCATACTATACTTTTCCACCATTGCCATTTAAAACCACCGCTCGTTGTCTTGCCTTCTTCCTAGCCATTCTCGTCGGTTTTCAGGTCACCATTCTCATCGGTTCCCATTTACCTAAACCTTCTGCCATCACCATAAATCTCTAATAAAATTAGGATATCCCACTACTCTTTAAATCCATCTTAAAACCATACAAGCAAACCCATAATCCACTATCTATATTCTCAGCCACATCCAAATCACAGTCCACTAAGTGCCATCACCAACACATCATCCTAAACCACCAATCCCACTGCCAGATCTATACATATAAAACGCCCATTGCCGCAGCCATCATCAGTACACAGTAAACCCATTACCATTGCCTGATCAATAAATCCATTGCCATTACCCAGATTCAATCTCCATCCCCTATCTGTTAATCTAAAATTTGTTTGTTTTATGAAATCCTATTCCCGTCTGCTCTCCACATACGAGTACGGGTCGCATGTGAAGGAGGGTGTTAAATACTCAGATTTTCTATTCCAGTTCTACCAAGTTTTTTTTATTCGTATTCAGATCCTATTTCTACTCAGATTTCAGATCCAATTTCTACGTGCTAGTTTGTCTACCCGGCTTATTCTTTTACTATACTTTCCAAACTCAAGTTGGTCTATTACCATCTTGAGTTTGAGAGGGGGGGTCTTAAAGCTCTTAATTTCCTTATTTATTTATTTATTTATTTATTTATTTATTTATTTATTTAATCTTATTTCCTTATTCTAGCTATTTCATTCCCAATGTTATTTCATTTCCTTATTATATTGCTAGTAGTTCTTTCCTTTTCCTTGCTAGATTAGTTCTTTCCTTTTATATTGTCTTGTAAGACTCTATAAATAGAGCTCTCTCTTTATGTAATATTTAATTTATACAATATATTCAATAATATTTCTGTCTTTTTTATACATCCAAACCCATTGCCTACCGTTTCTTTTGTTGTTCACGTACTATTCACGTATTTAGAACCAGTTTTTTTTCCAGATCATCTTTCTTAAATCTTTGTTCTAATATCAGATTTTCTACTAAGATTTTTTATTCCAATTTTTCTACCCATATTTTATATTCTAGATTTTCTATTCATGTGTTCTACCGAGATTTTTTTTTCCTAGATTTTCTACCCCGCTTGTTCTTTACTATAATTTCTAAACTCAAGTTACTCCTCGGTTTCTCTTTTTGGTGTCCAAACTCAAGAAGGCTTGGTTCACAATGTTATTGTATTGTTAGTAGTTCGTTCCTTTCCTTGTTAGATTAGTTCTTTCCTTTTCTATTGTCTTGTAAAGCTATATAAATAGAGCTCCCTCTTTATGTAATATTCAATTCATACAATATATTCAATAATATTTCTCTCTTTTATATACTCTTAACATACTTCTTCCTTTGTTTTATTTCTTTTTCTTCCTTTTCTCCCTTACATTTTTTTCATTTCATTTTCTTTTATCTTTTCACTTTCTCAGTTCATTGCTCTGCACATCTATGGTCTACACAGCTCTTCAGCTCTGGCCCTCCACAGTCAACTGCAATATGCACAAATCCCACGCGGGCAGCGGCTTTGCTACTTCTGCCTCCATTGCTAAGCAGCCAAGATATATTCTAAAGACTTGAAATAAGCCCTAAATTAGTCATGTTTGATTAGTTATAAATTCATTTCTTAATTACTTGTATATTTCTTGATTGATTGCATAATATGAACTATTAATGAAGTGTATATCTTGAAATTTTAATGGGTTGTTGAATATTTGGTGATTTAGGTAAAAAGCCCTAATTTTATATAGATAATATGAACTACGATGTGTATTTCTTGATTGATTGTAGAATATGAACAATGAAATGTATTTCTTAAAATTTTGATGGATTGCTGAATATTTGGTAATTTAGATAAAAAGCCCTAGTTTTTATATAATTAGATTCATTTATTTAGTTATTGAATATTAGCTATATTCTTGATTAGTTTTATTATAGTGGGTATATTTCTTGAATAATTGAATAATTTTATATTATTAGACTATTTAGTTAATTGTGTATTATTAATTAATTGTATATTAATTGTTGACAACGCCCAAAAATAGCATGTTGATACACCCAAGTGCAGGCAGTCAAGTTATAGTATACTTAGGAAAGTCCAATGTCGAATCCCAGGGAAAGCAATGAATTTATTTCTCTGGCTATCTCTCTTAGAGGGAAAAGAAATAAAAAGATGATAGGATCGGGGAATAAGGAAGAAAATTAAAAATACTAACTAACTAAACTAAAACTAAAAGCAAATCTAATCTTAGGGTGAAAAAATAAAGAGAATCCATAAGTGCAAGTTACTACCTAAAAAACTTCCTAAATGCATTAAGGGAACATGCAAATAGACTAAAAATAAATAAACTAAATAAAACAGCGCACTAATTAAATAAAATAGAATATTAAATGAGATTAAATTGATGGAAAACTAACGTTAGGGGTATCTGTAATTAGGGAGTACGAAACTAGTCCAATCGGGTAATCCATATCTAAGTTTAAACAAGATTTTTCACTAAAATTCAGCTCTTAGACTCTCCAACCATCCAATTATATTGCTACTACAAGTATATGATGGCCTATGCATGATAAAGACTATATAAACTAACTTTGAGCAATAGAATTCGATAGTGAAGCTTTCAACTTTGAAAAAACGTAATTTAAAATCTAGTATTGCTAGTGCGTGAAAAAAATAATCCAAGTTAATTAAACTTCTCAAAACTCAGTAGCTTAACACTCCTACAAGGTTTGAATAGGTTTGAATATGATTCAAAACAAATACGTCTTAAAAAGAATGCCGAAAGTCAAAATTAGCACATTCTCAGCACTTATGTGAATAAGTACCAAATCAGCCAATTTACTTGAGAAATTAACCCAACTAACTAGAGGATAAATACCGTCCTCAAATCAGCCACATTAGGATTTTGGTGCAAAAATCTGTGAATTGGCGTTTTTACGGTTCTTAATCAAATGGAACTTTTGAGCTAATTTATGGAAACATATTTTTAACATATGAAAAGATAAGAAAATATTCATACATTCATTAGGTGATCTACAACCAATGAAAAATCAGATTCAAAAATAGATTGGATTATATTCAACGATTAATTACGCATCTTTCACTGCGGACCCCTAACAACGAATTTAGCTAGACAAATTAAATTAAACATGCAAATAAGCTTAGAAATTATGGAAAATATTAAACACAAGCCTAATAATGTAGAAAATCATATTTGAAAACTTTTGGTTTTGAAATTTCGCAATTCCGATTTAAAACAAAGATTTTATGGCTAAAGTAGTAAACAAACTAAAAACTGACAATAACTAAGCAGAATCGACTTAAACCCTAATAATTTTGCAAAATCATATTACTAATGAACAATAATGAATCACACATGAGTAGCATGGAAAAACTATAAACTATTTGAATACGGAACAAGGATTATGCATAAATCAATGAAAAATTGACAAACTAGAGCTATAAACCCTAGAACCAGCCCAAAACACGTGGATTTAAGGTTGATTCCAGAATATATATGATCTCAAATAACTAATTATGAACATCTCATTTTGCGACTCTTGCAAGAATCTTGATCTCTAGGAAATGAACACGCGTGCATGCACGAGCATTCCTAGATGCATACATACTATGTACATGTGATATAGGTCAAAGAAGAAAGCCAAAAGGACACCCGGACAAGAAGTTACGAGAATTACCATAAATTGCCGGAACCGAAAACCGTCAAATCCTCTGGAAACTTGTGTAAGGAAAGTTCCCAATCTCTGATCATCCTAAAACTTTGGGGGTTAGTAGGAATTTCCAGAAGGAACAACATACTCAAAAATCAGCTTGATCGGATGGCCAAATCTCCGACAATTCAAAAAATCGGGAGTTCACTTCGGGTAATCAAAAAGGAACCTTCCCGAAGTCCAATTGAGCTCAAATTTGGTCAGTAGACAGGTTGTATTATGGGGATTAACATTCTAGAAAATCAGATTGATCCAATAAGCCGTTTAATAAAAATTACAAAAATCTCCGGCAGATAAACACCCAAAAACGTTTGTCCGCAAATAAACATTTTCAAAATCGAATTTCGCCAATTTTTGTGTATCGATACTTCTTGACTTTTGATCATCTTAAAATTTTTTGGGTTGGTAAATAATACCACAAGGAATAACATACTCAAAAATCAGCTCGATCTAACAGCTGGATTCCCGAGAATTCAAAAAATTGGGAGTTCATCTCGGAAAATTAAATGGAGGTCTTCTCGATGTCCAAAAAATCTGAAATTTTTTCAGTAGGTAGATTTTTTCATGACTAATAACATACTAAAAAACTGGATCAATACGATGTGTCTTTTGGCTAGAATTACAAAAACCGTCGCGAGATGGATAAAGTTTGTTGGCAGACAAATTTCAACATTTTGTCTACAAGACAAACACCTTATGGTGTTTGTCCACAAGACAAACTTCAACATTTTGTCTACAAGTTATGGTGTTTGTCCACAAGACAAACGTCCTAAGATGTTTGTCTGCAGATAAACATTCTCCTAAATTAAAATTTTAATTTTAAAACTAACACCCCTAAATGCTAAATTTTAATTTAATTTTGGACGTTCCAAATTAAAATTGATCTTTTTTCATGGGAAATAACAATTAATTTATTTATAATAAATTAATAATCCATTATTACTTTAATTTTGGTAGGTGCCAGGATAAAAGTTCACTATCCTTTTTTGAACATAAACAACATATCAAAAAAAGATGAAATTCAAATTTGAACTCTTATTTAAAAACTTAATAAATATACAAAATCTGCTACATCACAATATATGCTTAGGGGTGATAAAATTCATTCAAATTTGCGAATTTACTATTTCTAGCAGGTTTAATTTGGTAATAAGTTGAGTTAGGAATGTCATTTGACTTCAATCAAATCCAGCGTGATTCTTGATATTAACACTCTGAGATCCCATGATCTCTGTGATTTTCTATTTTTGGCAATTATTTTGAATTTTTTGGAATTTATTTCCTTTCTATTAATTTTACTCTTGTATAATAGTATTTCTTTGTAAACGTTTAAGGTAGACTATCATTAAATAAAATTTTGATTGTTTTCTTTTTTATATTGAGTGTTTATTACCCATTCTATAGGTTTCTGCTACATCACAATATATGCCTACAAACATAATGTATAATAATTTATAACATCATTTATTAAGACCATTATAAGTTAAAATTAAAACACTTCCCATATTTAAACCCAGAATGCATTCTCCTCCATTTATCTCGATCTCCATAAGCTGGTCATTTTAATCAAGTCTCAAACTTCTTCACCAAGAGGTCAACTCCATATTTAGGCTGTATAACCACATTATGTATGGGTGAATGAACATACTTAGGAGAAAGGGAGAGGGAGAAGTTGGATAAAATGAGTGTAATTAAGATTTTGAGTTTCGCTATTCCCAAATGTTGTCCAACGCAAGTGCGGAGTCCTCCCCCGAATGGCATGTACATCTGTGGAAGCTTGCATGCATTGGCGACCCCATTCGCAAATCTGTCCGGATTAAACTTGTAGGAATCTGGTCCCCAGATTTCAGGGTCAGTGTGTAGTGATGGCAATACAATCCAAAGAACGACTCCCTTTGGAACAAATAGATTTCCAATTTTCATGTCTTCTAAGACCCCTCTTGACACAATTGGTCCGGCAGGATATAAACGCAGTGATTCATTAATAAACATTGTCAGCTGCAAAAATAAGGTATAATGTAATCAACTATCAAACCTATCAAAAAAAAAAAAACCAGAAGAAGACAATCTTAATTACATATCAAATGTGATGTTCATGCTGACTAACTATATAAAAAGTTTACCCGTTTCATCTTATTAATCATATCATTAGTTGGAAGTTGGCCCTCGCAAACTTGAAGAATCTCAGTGCGAACAAGTTGTTGCCATTCTAGATTTGAAGCTAGTAGCATAAGGCACCAAGTTGCGGAGGCTGCGGTAGTACTGTATCCAGCCATGTAAATATTTTTGCAGTTATCAACTATAAATTGGTCTATTAAATCCTTGTTCATGTCACTATTTTTAGCACCTTCAAGAATCATTTGCAATAGGTCCTTCTCCTCCCCAGCTTCATTTCTCTCGTTCACTGACTTCAAAATCAACATTCGGATCTCTTTTTCTAGTGCCCGTGCTTTTCTATTTCTCTCAGTAGGAAGATAGCTGAGTAACAAAGGACTATATCAAATTCTTTAATTTGAGAATATATATATATAGTGTCAGTTAAGTAACTCTAAGGTACGTAACGTCATATAAACTTCAATACATACTAATGTATTAAAAATAAGGATTGCAAATTTAACTTTGCATAACCCCAAAAAATTATCATGCGTGTTTTATTAATAAATGGGTTTAAATTTGTAACTTGCTTAAATAATTCTAAAACATTATCAACTAAACACTTAGACACAGTAATCTACTAAAAAATATGCCGTGCAACTTAATTTTGCATGATATCATAAAATCTTACAAATATAAAACTCTAAATTTATAAAAAATATTATTCCTTTTTTTAAAAAAAAGAAAAAAAAAATTCAAAGAAGCCCAATATTTTCAATATCCAGCCCGTATTTAAAACAGAGTTAAATTGTACTTTAAAATTAACATTAATTAAAACAAAGTACCGTACCGTACCGTAAGCCAGGAATCCAAGAATGAAAGGAATTTGATGCTATAACTGCCATTAGTTCTGTGAGCTTCAAGTAAATCTCTTCACCTTTAGCATAATTACTTTTAAAACAAACTCTTGATATCACATCTCCGATAAAAGTTGTCACGTACTGGTCAATATTTATGTGCGCAATCCCACCTTCACTCTCTATTATACTCTTCCAGGCGTTCACTAAAATATTTGCGGAATCTGTAATTTCAGTTATCATCCCCTGCCATATATATTCAAAATACACGTATGAAATCAACATCATATGTTAAAAAAAAAAATTTAAAAAAAAATGAGATTTAATTAATTAAATTTTTACCTTAACCTTATCCCTGAATAACTCAGGTGATATGACTTTTCTTTGTTGAGCCCAGTAAGGGCCGCTTGAATTTATAATGCCATCGCCAAGCAAAGTCCCAACGTTTTTCTTTTGATAGGAAGGTTTGCCCAAAGTCAAAGATGTGCATGTGCATATCTCTCTCACCAACTCAGGATTTGTCACATATAATGCCAGTTGGTTACCGAGAGAAAACATAAATACGTCACCTATGAAAACAATTAATTAAACATAATTATTTATTTAAAAAAAATAAAAACATTTAATTAATTTATATCCAAACCTTTTTAGATACAAGTAGCATATAGATATTAGATACCCTACCTTGGTGATCGACCACTGAAATGATGGGGAAAGAAATTGGGGTTCAAACATAGACGTGGGTTGGAAAACCCACCCATATCTCAATTATACTAGTGGATTTGCTCCTGGTTCTTTTTGTATCTAGTTCGATCTAGTGCAAACGTGGATTTAATCCTAATTTATTTCTTAAAATTTTGAATTGAGTTCTTTTTCAAAATTGGACTCTCTTTAAAGCAAAAGCGGATTTGTACCTAGTTCTTTCTCAAAATTGGCATACTTTTACTGTAAAAGTGAATTTGCACCTAATTCTTTCTGCATTATGTTTTACTTCAAAAATGGATTTGCACCTAGTTATTTTTCAAATTGAGACCTTCCCACATTTGGACCATGTTTACTGCTAAAGTGGATTTGTACATAGTATTTTTTGAATCATGTTTTATCTCAAACGGATTTGCACATACTTCTTTCTAAATCGTGTTTTATTGCAAAAGTGAATTTGCACATCATTCTTTTGCCAAATTTGGACATTATTTTATTGCAAAAATAGATTTGCAGTACATGTGCTTAAGCCTTAGTGAGGTCTTGGCGCGCGCACTTCATAGCTAGTGGTCACTGGAGTTCGCCAGACCTTGATATGCAAGCATGTTGTAACTTTTGTTTATTATAATTCTTTTTAATAATTATTTTACTTATCTATTTTTCTCAGTATAAGGAGAAATTTAAAAGACCACTAAGGATAAGTTGGTAAAAGAACAAAAATGAGAAACCTAGAATAATTTAGTAACACAAAAAAAAAAAAAAAAAAAAAAGAGAAGCTTCCTAGGTAGGTAATGTAAATAACATATCCTCTAAGATAGTCTCATTGTTTTCCTTTGTGATATTTTAAATTAATAAAAAAATTATTCCTATTATTGACTGTCAATCATATATTTGTGTCAAGAAAGGTGAGCGTTACAACAAAATCAAGAGACACACAATATATAAGTATCAAAAATGAAGATATATAAATATATACGGAAATGGTACTTAATGATACGAGTGTTTAAGGAAGTGAGGGAAGAAAGAAAATTGTGCATAAACTTAGATAAAAGATAATAAAAATAAAATAGCATTAAATTTTGACAGTTCAAATTTCAACTATTGAGGCCAACAATATTTAATTTATTTATTTTATACGATGCGTGTACATGTATTACGAGTACATCTATTTCTGATAAAAATGAAAAGGTAAAACTTAAATTTGTACCGTATTTCTTTTTCCATTGGTGGAAGAAAGGAAAGAGAGTGTTTGCATAGTTGTGTTCATCAGGAGATGAGTTTCTGGGGACCTCGGCTATTGCATCTTCTCGAGTTTTCTTCATCTCCATCAAATTCCCAAGTAGGAGTTTTGGTGAGGGCCCACTTATCCCTTGATTCTTCATCAAAGATCTAAGCTTTTTTGGTTTCTTCACCAACTCATTATACACCCAACCAAACACTCCCAATATAACTACTAAACCTATTGAAACACACACTTTTACTACCAATTCAATCTCCATCTCTCTCTCTCTCTCTAGTTTGTGTTATTCATGTTCCAAATCTATGCTTATTTTGTCAATTTATACCCGCACGAAATTTTGAGGTCATTAATTAATCATAAATATATTGGTGCCCCATACCCTTACAAGTAGGAAATGTTATTCCCTTTGCAATAATAGTTAAGCAAGAGGACTACGTTTTGTTACCATTCGAATGGTGAAATAATTGATTTTACATCATGTGAATGTTGTTAAAAATAATGATATTTATTGTTGGCCGGCGTTAATAAAAGGGTGGAGATATTGGCACCCCCTATATGTTTTGGAATTACTCCAACTTTTCATTCGGTCCTTAACAACTGAGTAAGGTGAATATTTTCCGGTTGTGAAAGGTTGAGTGGAAAATTAATAACATCTTACTCAGTTGTCAAGAACCGAGTATATAAGTTTATACTCAGCTGTGAGAATCCGGACCCTCGACCCGAGAGGTCTTCGTTCTCGGTTTTATTGGAAAACATGTTTTGTAGAGTCGCCAGTTTGTTTTACGAGAAAACAAACAAAAGATCGTACAAAGGACAATTCAGAAACGAATTATCTTTCATACGTTTGAAACCAGAGATTTGTTTTGAAAAAATTTACTTTGCTAGGGTTCGGGAACTACATTACGAATTGGGAAGGTGTTAGGCACCCAATTCGCCCTTTCGGTCTCTTAATGGATCATGTATTTAATTCCTATTTTAGATATCTTGCAAGTAGTTTGAATAGTTTTCAGAATAGTCCTTTCCGGATAAATCTAGTTTAAAACAATATTTTGAAATCAGACTCGAGCTTTGCGAGCGCCTACGTATTCATTCGTAGAATGAAATCAGAGTCTCGTAGTCCCTTTCTTTGGAAACTATTTTTCTATTTTTGCTTGTTTTGAAAACGTGTCAAAACGAGTTTTAAATTTCTTGTAAAATTTAGAACGGACTTGTTTTGAAAGCAATGAACTTCTTTGCAAGTTATCTAATTTTCTGTATTAAAAGTGAAATTAAATGTAGTGCTGAAATAGAGGATTTGGTAGAAAGACGTACCTGATGCGCTTGAAGAAGAAATAAGAACCTTGCCTTGATTGCTCCTTTCTCTCTCTAGGACTTTCTCTCTCTAGATTTTCTCTCTCTAGAACTCTCTCTTAGAACTTTCTCTCTCAGAATTTCTCTAAAATGACTCTCTAATAATTTTGACAGAGTTTCTACTTGCTAAAGACACTATTGAGTGTTGATCCCCTCAAATGGGAGCCCAAGGGTCCTATTTATAGCAAAAATCTCGCCAAAAACGCTCCAAAAGAGGCCAACCGCAGGGGGTAGCCGCAGGGCGTGCGACTGGGGCGTGCGACAGGGGGTAGCCGCAGGGCGTGCGGCTAGGTCGTGCGGTTGGGGCGTGCGGCTGGGTCGTGCGGCTGGGGGCTGCGGCAGGGGGCTGCGACAAGAGGGCCAACCGTACGGCTGGCAGGTAGCCGTACGGTTAGGGGCGTGCGGCTGGCTCACCAAAAACGTAAAAAATCTAACAGGGCAACCAACGCGGCTGGCAGGTCAATCCCCGTCCCTAGTAAGCGAAGAGGCAACCAAGGTTATATGAGACTCCCAACGCGGCCGAAAATGGAGTCCTTCTTATCGGTCTTTCTACATGCATGATGACTCATGATTAAATGCAGGATGCTTAAAGAAAACCAGTATTCGCACGAGAGTCGTGGATTGGGGTGTTCACATCAGCCCTTAAGAATAGAGTAACAGACACTTTACTTGGTAGTGAATGATTGCATGAAAGTGAGTGTTTTTTTTTTTGGATGCCAATATCTCTATAATAAATTTTTTTGAGAAATATATATACAGTTTTTTATATAGTGTTACTGCAAGTTTTTAATCATCAATTTTTTTGATGAAATTTGATGGAGACGATCTTCGTGATGAATAGATCAATTCCACCAAATTTCATTAAAAAATTCAATCAGGAAGTGGGATACATGCCTATAACAATCTTTAGTTAGCCCACTTCTTGATTGAATTTTTTGATGATATTTGGTGGAGTTAATTTACTCATTAAAAAAATCATTTTTATCAAATTTCATCAAAAAATTCGATCATTTACACCCTTAAAATAGAAAATCTGCCATTTAATTAAAAAAAAGGAGGGGCGGGGTTGTTTCTCTTTTTAAAGATTAGTTTACATAGTGTGAGAATCCGCAAATGCGACCCCCGGGTCTCGATCCCGTGTTTGGGCGTCTGAAACATCGAAAGGGATTTCGTTGTTCCATTTGCTTCTATGTGTTGGTAATACATATCAAGTGTCTTTCTATCCTACTTCTAGATGCAAGAGGGTTTGTTTAGAGTCGCCAGTACGTTTTACGAGAAAACGAACAAAAAGGGTTATGTAAGAGGAAAGGCTATAGACAAGCCTTTCTTTACACGTTTGTCTGCAAAACCAGGATTATATAGGGTTCGAAAACTATGTTACGGATTGGGAAGGTGTTAAGCACACGTTCCGCCCTTTTGGTCTCTAGTGGTTTTTTATATGTTTATTTTATGTTGAAAAACTTGGAGGCTTTTACTGACAGTCTACTACTTTCTGAATAAAAAACCCGTATTTTGGGAAAACGAGAAAAGGGATGAAAACATTTGTGTTCCGAGATCCGGTTGTTTTGTTTTGAGAGAGGTAAATGCAAGTGACAAAAGCCTTTTATTTCAGAGAGAGTTTCCCGTATTATTTCTCCAGGTAATGATGGTTTTCTCGTGTTTTGATTATTTGAGAAAATTTCGGATCTTGTATCTGGACTAATTTAATATGGAATTAGAACTCTTTGAGAGGATTTTTATCAAGCACATCGCAGTCTATTGAAAAGACGGGATATGTTGGATTTTAATTCCTAAGTAAGTTTTCTCGGTTCGGGTTTTGAAAATAGAATTTTATTTGGATGATAATGTACTTACTTTTCTAGTTTTACAAATGGTTTTATCATGGTCTTTGTTTTGAAACACAATAGACTATTTTATAACTTGGCAATAAGTTTATTCAAATAAAAAGTGGACAGAACAATAGAAGTAAAACAAGTACACAGATATCTAATTTTAAATACTATAAGAGACTTTCTTTACCTTCCCGACGAGAATAATAATAAGAAAGAAAATATAATATGGTAGAGAGATCTCTGGTGATAATAATCTTTTCCTTCTTCAGATATTGCCAAGAATTTGATTCCAGAAGCGGGACACGTCGAATGTCGAGAATAGATTCGATGATTCTTCAAAAATAAGACGTTTATAGAATATACTTGATAGAAGACCAGAAAATCAGATCTAAAACTCAGAATTCTTAGATCCCAAGTTGCCGTCTTGAACCCTTGGGGGTGTTGGTCTATTTATAGTGCTCGGGGGAGAATGTTGCGCGACATTTCCCCAGAAAGGGCAAGTGTCGCGCGTCATGTTGATCAATGTCGCGCGATAAACGACTGAAATGATGTCTCTGACAGTCTAATGTGTCAGAGAGTGGATGGTCTGGGTCAGAGAGGTTTGTCGTGCGGCACAAGGGAGATTTTCGCGTGATAATCCCTTTTAAAAATAGGTTTGTTTGGCCAACAAACCCTTCCAGGGCAGTTTCGGGTGCTCGGGTGGGTCCCGGGCTTCAAGAACTGTACCTCTCGATGGTCGTTAGAGTTCTTGCGGGGGTCACGGATCGGGGTGTCTACAGACCCTCTCGACACAAGCTCCTTGCTTGCAAGGAATTGAGGCGACTGGAAGAGATCGTGGTCAATGGCTCCCGAAAGAACTCTAAGAAAGTGCGCGCATGCAAAAGTGTTTGTGAGTGCCTTCGGAGAGGGCTTTGTATTTGGTTTTGCCTCTAGAGATGACTTTTATTACCTCATTGCCTCTTTTTATTTGCTCCACTCACTTCAGATGGGAGGACTACCATTTCTCCACTCGCCTCAGATGGGGGGACTACCATTGCTCCACTTTGCATCTCTAGGAGGGCTTTTGATCTTCTCGCCTCATGTGGGAGGACTACCATTGCTCCACTTTGCCTCTCTGGGAGGGCTTTTGATCTTCTCGCCTCATGTGGGAGGACTACCATTGCTCCACTTTGCCTCTCTGGGAGGGCTTTTGATCTTCTCGCGTCATGTGGGAGGACTACCATTGTTCCACTTTGCCTCTCTGGGAGGGCTTTTGATCTGTAGAAAGAAAGAAAATTGCCTCTGGGAGGGCTTTTGTGTGTGCTTTTGCCTCTGGCGAGGGCTTGTGCTCGTGATTTGCTTCGAGGAGGGCATGTGTTTGTGGTTTGCACTTCGACGAAATTGGTTGTCTCTCTTAGACTGCTAGAGTGAGAGAGAGAAATTTTGTGTGAGTGAAAGGAACTCTCTCTGGGACTTTTAATTTTTATTCAGATGTCCTTTATTTTCCCGTATATTTCTAAATTTTTACTTTTATTTGTTTTCCCAAGTGAGGACACTTCTCTTAAAAAGCAGTTTTCGGATTTCTTCTGTTCTTCGCAGAATGATGATTCGAAGATTTACTTCCAAGTCATCTCTTTTGTATCATGCTAAAAAGAAAATTTGCTTGAAAGGGCAATATCTGATCCCTGATCTTTGATCTCTTTAGTCCTCATCTTTTCACTTAGTGGGCCCACATCGTTTTCTGTTTTTCGATGTCCTTGTTTCTCCCTCTTTTGGGAAAGATTTTTCCTGGCGTTCTCTGTTTTTGACCAAGAGTCTTTTATCCCTTTGTCGTGATCAGGAACCTTACTCACCCAAAACGAAGCCCTGAGCCGGTTTTGGCCTAGCTGTCACTTTTGATATGGCTCTCCTTGTCACTCTATATTTTTGTTTCTCTCGCTTGCTCTGGGCGTTTACGCTGGATTTTCTCTTTTCTACTCTTTTCAATTTTTTCTATTCCCGTCTCATTCTGATATTTTGCCTGTTCTTATTGAGGTTCTCAGTCCTTTTGGGAGATCAGAGATTCCTTTAACCAATGTATTTTGTTCTCGCGATTTTTTGGAGAGATGATTTGGAAGCCTTTTCCTGGGGATATTCATCATGAGTGTGCGGTATATAGAAAGGCTTTGAAACTGTCTTTTATGAAGTATTTCTGCAGGAGAAAAAAATGAGATAAAGGACAAAAAATGAGGAGAAAGGACAAACTGTCGCGTGACACCTCGGTGGGGAGGGGTTTGTCGCGCGACAAACGCGACAAATGTATAACCCCCCTGCTGAGCTCATTCCACCTCATTTTCCCCTTTCTCTTGCTCTCTCTAGCCCTCTTTCTTTCTTCTTTCTTGCGTGGAAGCTCTGCCGCCTTCCCTATTTTTTCGAATTTTTCGCTACCTTGCCCATATATTGATGGATTCCGCACAGCCAGATTGACTTGAGGGTGACCAGGAGGAGGTCACTTTTACTGACGCTTAGGGAGTTCTCCACTGTAGCCCTCACCATGATGATTGGGCGGATCTCGACTAGTATGGCGAGGAAGGGGTGGATTGGGGTCGTGTTGTGGTCTACCGAGACATTACCCGAGCTGCTCCAGTCCCGGACGTTCCTTGGCTCTTGATGGAGCCTATCTCACATGAGATCCGCTAACGGTCTCTGTTATGTTTTCTCGAAAATCCTTCCTTTTGTGTATTTATATTTGTTTGTTTATTTATTTATTCTTGTCGTTTCCTGCATGTTTTAGACAATTCTACTGTTAGTATACATGCCTGCCTGACAATAATGTCTGATTTAGAGAACACATACTTTACTTGTGATACCTTTAGGAATTTACAAAATTTTACCCCTATAGTTATATAACTCTCACAATTACACCAAAGTACCCTTAGTTTTTAGAAAATTATATAATTTTACCCTCATAACCCTATATCTCTCGTAATTACACCAAAATACCTTCAGGTTTAGAAAATTACATAATTTTACCCTCCTAACCCTATATCTCTCGTAATTACAACAAAATACCCTCAGGTTTAGAAATTACATAATTTTACCCTCATAACCCTACATGTCTTATAATTACACAAAAATACCCTCAGGTTTTGAAAAATTACATAATTTACCCTTATATCCCTATAACTCTCATAATTACACCAAAATACCCTCAGGTTTAGAAAATTACATAATTTTACCCTTATATTCCTATAACTCTCATAATTACACCAAAAATACCCTCAGGTTTAGAAAATTACATAATTTTACCCTCATATCCTTATAACTCTTATAATTACACCAAAATACCTTCAAGTTTTAGAAAATTACATAATTTTACCCTTATATCCCTACAACTCTCATAATTACACCAAAATACCCTCAGGTTTGGAAAATTACATAATTTACCCTTATATCCCTATAACTCTCATAATTACACCAAAATACCCTCACGTTTAGAAAATTACATAATTTTACGCTCATATCCCTATAACTCTCATGATTACACCAAAATACCCTTACGTTTTTTAGAAAATTACATAATTTTACCCCTATATCCCTATAACTCTCATAATTACACCAAAATACCCTCAGGTTTGAAAACTTACATAATTTACACCTATATCCTTATAACTCTCATAATTACACCAAAATACCCTTAGGTTTGGAAAATTACATAATTTACTTCTATATCCCTATAATTCTCATAATTACACCAAAATACCCTAAGGTTTAGAAAATTACCTATTTTTACCCCTATATCCCTATAACTCTCATATTTATACCAAAATACCTTCAGGTTTTTAGAAAATCACATAATTTACCCCTATATCCCTATAACGATCATAATTACACCAAAAATACCCCCAAGTTTAGAAAATTACATAATTTTACTCTCATATCCCTATAACTCTCATAGTTACACCAAAATACCCTCAGGTTTTAGAAAATTACATAATTTTACCCCTATATCCTTATAACTCTCATAATTACACCAAAATACCTTTAGGTTTAGAAAATTACATAATTTACCTTTATATCCCTATAACTCTCATAATTACACTAAAATATTCTCAGGTTTAAAAAATTACATAATTTTACCTTCATATCCCTATAACTCTCATGATTACACCAAAATACCTCCAGGTTTTTTAGAAAATTACATAATTTTACCCCTATATCCCTCTAACTCTCATATTTATACCAAAATATCCTCAAGTTTTTAGAAAATCACATAATTTTACCCTCATAATCCCATAACTCTATACTTATATATACGTCTCTATTTATTGCCTGCAGTGGGTTGGTCGAGTTTGGAGTTCTCCCAACACCATTTTTTTAGAGTGGCGACATGCGCCGGCCCCTGTCTAGGAGTTGCTTCTTGCGCTCCCTTTGGTTCCCTTTTTGATGCCCTATCGGAGCGAGTATCTGGGGCAACAGTCCTAGTGTTGGCGCTGGCCTTACATTGGTGGTACACCATCCATACCTTCCACTGGAGCTGGGGAGAGATAACAATGATCCCCTAGATTTGTTTGCTTTGACTGGGATTCTTTCGGAGGGGGTCCCTATCCAGATTGACGTCCCCTTGCGTCTCACGGCAGAGGGTATTGTTGGCGCATTAGGATGGTTCTCGGAGTGACGAAGTTTTGGCGATACGATACCCCGGGCGGTCTTGATTACATGCCTGGTGACAGAGAGAGCTCGACTAGTCGCTTTAGGAGCACCGATGCCCCGACAGGAGGCGCGCTTGTATGCCCAAGTTCTTCTTTTGTTGACACTCCAAGACTTGTTTGAGGCTCGTGCGGGGGACACGGCCCATCTCTGGTGGTTGCCCTATCTTCGAGACTTCAGCATCATGTTTGATTACGACTGGGGCGGCTATTGTGAGAATCCGCAATTCTCTTGACCCGTCCTTCCTCGATTTCTTTTGTTTTAAAGGAAAACGTATTTTGTAGAGTCGCCAGTTTGTTTTATAAAAACAAACAAAACATCATATAAAATACAATTCAATAACGAATTATTTTTCATACGTTTGAAACTAGAGATTGATTGAAAACTTATTTTGCTAGGGTTCAGGAACTACGTTACGATTTGGGAAGGTGTTAAGAACCCAATTTTCCCTTTCGGTCTCTTAATGGATCATGGATTTATTTCACATTTTAGACATCTTCCAAGTAGTTTGAATGGTTTTCAGAATAGTCCTTTCCGGATAAATTTAGTTTGAAATCATATTTTGAAATTAGACTCGAGCTTTGCGAGCGCCTACATATTCATTCATAGAATGAAATCAGAGTCTCGTAGTTCCATTCTATTGGAAACTATTTTTATATTTTAGTTTATTTTGAAAACGTGTCAAAAATGCATTTTTAGATTTCTTATAAAACTTAAAAAGGATTTATTTTGAAAACAGTGAACTTCTTTGCAAGTTATCTAATTTTCTATATTAAAAACTTATATTTAAATGCAGTATTGAGATTCATAAGAGTTATAGAGAAATGTACCTTATGCACTTGAAGAGGAACAAGGATTACTTACTTGCTCCCTTCTCTTTCTAGAACTTTCTCTCTAGGATTTTCTCTCTAAAACTTTCTCTCTCTATGAATTCTCTCTCTAAAAATTACTCCCTAACAATTTTGACAAAGTTTTTCCTTACAAAAAAAACTATTGAGTGTTGATGATGTTCAAATAAGAGCCCAAGGGTCCTATTTATAGGAAAAATCCTACAAAAAACGCTCCAAAAGAAGCCAATCGCAGGGGGTAGCCACAGGGGGTGCGGCTGGGGCTTGCGGTTGGTACGTGCGGCTAAGGCGTGCAGTTGGGGCCCAACCGTACAGTTGGCAGGTAGCCGTACGATTGGAGGGCTGCGGATGGCACTCTGAAAATGCACATAAACACCTAAAAAAAACTCAAAATTTCTAACGGGGCGCTGCCCCGTACCTCGCATCCCGGGATTGGTTATATCAGACTTTCATCAGATCCGAACATGGAGTTTTTTCTAACAGTCTTCTATATGCATGATGACTGAAGACTAAAATGCAAGATGCTTGTTTGTATAAAAAAATATTCACACAAGAGTCGTGGATTGGGGTGTTCACAGACCCTCTCGTCCTGGATTCTTGCCCGTAAGAATTCTGGGACGATAAGAAGACAACGATTTACGACTCTTGTGTGATTCTCAATGTATTGATACTTGAATTAAAATATACCCTTCTGTCTGTGAATTTCGTGGCATCTCAGGCGATGCAATCCATAACCGCCCTTTCCCTTCTTGACTAAGCAACACGGTACATCGGTTTTTTTTTCCGCCTACACTCAGCGGCATATTTCTACCCTCGGCATAACGCATTTCTGCAGGGAGTTTTCACATCTTGCTGAACCCAGGTGATTATTATGAAAAAGTGTTTCAAAAGTTTCCCATCTTCCGGGGAGAAGTGAAAAAATGATTATTGTCTTGTGATTCCCTTCGTGGGGATCTATGTTAAAGGAAGAAATTTCCATCTTTGGGAAATGTGAAGAAGATTCCCATCGTGGGGAATGTGTGGACAAAGTTATTCCCATCGTGAGGACTGTGCGGTAAAAGTTATTTTTCTTCGTGGAAAAAGGGAATCGAAAAAAATTCCCATTGTGGGAATGCAAAGAATTCCTATCTCTAAGGAATTTGGAAAATTCCCTTCGTGGGGAACACGTGGAGTCATTATTTTCCTTCGTGGGGAAAGTGATTTCAAAAAAAAATTCCATCGTGGGGAATGCGAAGAATTCCTATCTCTGAGGAATTCGAAAAATTCCCTTTGTGGGGAACACGTGAAGTCGTTATTTCCCTTCGTAGGGAAAGTGATTTTGGAAAAAAATTTCATTGCGGAGAATGCGAAGAATTCCTATCTCTGAGGATTTCAAAAAATTCCCTTCATAGGGAACACGTGGAAAGTGTTATTTCCCTTCGTGGGGAAAGTAGCTTCAGAAAAATTCCCATCGTGGGGAATGCGAATAATTCCTATCTCCGAGGAATTCAAAAAATTCTACTAAGATTGTCTTGTTGTCTCAATCTTTTATTACTCAAACACTGCTTTGTTGATTTTTTCAGAAATTGATATGCTAGAGAGAATTGCTTGCAAGTTTGAAGTGTTTTCTCTTCTCCATTTCTTCTTTTCACCCTCAGTTTTAACCTTTTGGTTTCTATTGGAAATCAAACTTTTGAATCAATTTTTTCTAGAAGCTTTCAGACCATTGTGCATGGATTTTTGGGATTTGGCATCTCTCTACCCTCAGTTTTCCTTTCTTCAGTCATGGGGATAGAATTTCGCTCGGAATTCTCAATTATCATTGAGCTACCCTCTGATTTTTTACAGGGAAGATGCTGGTCCTGTATCATTTTCTGTTTTTTGATACCCTTATTGCTACCTCTCTTGATTATCCAGCCTTCTATTTTGGCTTTTTGATTTTTCTTGATTTTTTCTTTCTTTGCTTTTTCCAAAATAGGAGCCTTACTCACCTAAGATGTAGCCCTCCGCTTTTTGGCACAGATGTCACTCTTAATGTGGCTTTCCCTGCCGATTTTTCCTTTCTGTTTTTCACTCTTTCCTCACTTGGACCAACGGGTTTTTTCCCTTTTCTACTCTTTCAATTTTTTCTTGTACCCGATTCCTCTTTTACATCTTCCCCATTTATTCATCAGATTCGAGTATTTCGGAAAATAGATCCATCCATTTGAATTTTAGTTCCTCCACAGACTTTAGAGTGCCAAACTTTGAGTTTTGATCAGCCATTTCGTGCGTGTGTGTGAATCGTGATCCTTTGTTTCAGGAAAATTGATTCATAGTCTGTCTTTTCCACCCTTTTTTTGGTGTATCGTGTGTGTGAATCGTGATCCTTTGATCAGCTATATTCATATTTATGATGATGGGGGGCCCACCGGAGGGCAGAGAGGCGCCGGAGCACCTTACGGGAGACGAGTATAAGGCAATTACTACTACTGCGGATGGGCGCTTTATCTGCGCACCTCATCATGACGACTGGGACGTTGTGGCATGGGAGGGGCCACTGGGAGCATACGGGTCTTTGCAGCGAGCGATGTATCATGACGTGCCATTGATCTCGCCGGAAGAGGGGCAGGAGTGGCTGCTGATGGAGCCTGCAGCACACGAGATTCATCGTCGGACTCGGGTATGCTTTGATTTTTAACAGTTTAATTTAAGTGATATTTTTGGGAAAAAAATGCAATGACATGATATGCATGAAATGCGATAGATTTAATAATTACCCGCCATGGTAGATGTACTTAACATATTGTATTTTTTAAAATAAATATTACGTGGTATTAGCTTAAAAATTGTTAAAGCATGAACCATATAATTTATTTAAAATCTGCGATGTAACAGAGGATTGGTCGTTGCCGTGGTATCACACGTGCTGCTCTTGAGCTCCGAGATCAGTTACCCCCATTGGTGAGGGCTTATCTGAATGCGACCCCGTTCAGACGATTTATAGAGGTGCTGTCAGGTGGGGAGTTTTAGCGTTCGGTGAGCTTACCGACGGTTTTGGGAGAAAGATGGTAGGACACGACGCACACGTTTCATTGAAGTTGGGGCCCGGAGGACGTGTTTGTGTTGACTGGATTATTGTTTGGCGAACAGGCTTTGGCACCCAACTCGCGGGTGCAGATTACGCTGGATGGTATGGGAGCGGCATTAGGGTGGAGGCTTAGTCGGATAGTGGCGGATGTGATACCCCACACAGCGATGGTTCATCATATTGAGGCAGAGAGTGAGAGGTTTGGGGATGGGCCAATGACACGCCAGGAGGTTCGACAGCTGTCTCGGTGTTTTCTATTATTGGTGCTGCACGACTTCTTCTATGCACGTGGTGGAGACAACTTATGGCTGTGGTGGTTGCCGTACCTGAGGTTCTTCGACCAGCTGTACACATTTGCGTGGGGAGGATACGTGTTGGCGGTACTGTATGAGTCGATGGATTTGGTGTGTCGGTACATGGAGCTCAATCACCGTGGGCTTGTTACGCTTTGGGAGGTAATTAATTAAATCATATCCTTAATTTTGTTTTCGTGAATATTTGATTTTTTAATAATGTGATGGTTTGCGACAGATGTGGTTTATAGCTCATACCCAGCAGGGTATAGGGCAGATTCAGTTGCACGCCACTTATGTCGATGAGTTCCCCTTATTCCGGCGATTCTACAAAGGGAATGTAGTTGGAGTATACTGGTACTTAACACCGGATCTGAGCGCTGGTGATATGTCTGGGCTTCAGTTTGAGCAGGTATGAGAAAATTATGTGTGAGCAAATTAAATTAGATTTTAGTGATATTTGTAAAAAAAAAGTTAACGTATTGTATTATTACATAACAGGTATAGTGGAGCCCATGGCCCGCATTTGTTGCCTAGCAGTAGGGTTATGCGGATGCGTTGGCGGCGGCGCGATCGAGGCAATTGTTTACGCATGAGTATGGTGTTGCTTTCTACTTGGGGGAGCGGGTGATCCGGCAGCATACCCCGGCGTTAGGAGCGATGGTGCCGGCGTGGCCTCCAGCACCGATGAGGCGGCCAGGGTTGTTGTCGACAGAGGAGCGGGTGGCTTTCATGGCTGGAGTCCCGTGTGAGGGTTTTTTGGTTGAGGGGGATTACGAGTTGTTCGCAGAGTAGTACTTGATGCGGGAGATGAAAGGGGTGTGCGGACGGGTGTTTTATGCTTGGTATGCGGCGCTTGGAGGGGATCCGCTGTTCATCCGGGGATAGCTATATATATCCCAGAGGGTGCCGCATCAGCCTGTGCCTGCTCTGAACAGGCAGGCGAAGGGCATTGCGGATTCGGACGACGAGGATCCGAATGGAGAGAGAGAGGTAGAGCCGCAGCCGGTGGAGGGAGAAGATGAGGAGGCATCGGAGGAGGTGCCGTTCAGGAATGGTAATGGTCGGGTTGCACCTACGAAACCTGGAGTGGCTGAGGGAGGACCTGTAGCAGCGGCTGTATCACCCGATCGAGGGAGAGGGGGGAGAGGAGGTAGGAGCCCGAGAGGGGGGAGGGGTCTGGTATCGAGGCCGCCCATCCCACCAGCCATGTCTGGGAGGACAACTCAGATGTCTGCGGATGTAGTAGTACAGGTGATCTAGTAGTTACGGACGCCAGAGGGGCGAGGATCTTCGGGTCACGGGTCTGTGTCGGGCTCATCGCCTATGTTTGGGCCGGGAGACATGGATTGGGCTCAGCATGTCTCCTTCTCGCCGTTGCTGCGTACTCCTGTAGGGTCTCCTGGCACCAGGTCCGTTGGTCTGAGACCCTACTCATTATCTACCCCTTCTTCAGGTGCTGCGCACAGCATTGTTTTCAAAGAGATATGAGATATGGCATCTCGATTGGGGGCGGATGCGGGCATAGGTCAGGCTCCGGCGGGTGAGGGAGGTGACAAGGGGAAAGGGAAGGAGGAGGCCTATGAACACCCCAATCCACGACTCTCATATAAATTTGGTTTTCATGCAAAAGGAGCATTCCGCATCAAGTCTTGAGTTATCATGCATATAGGAGACCATTAGGAAAAGCCCTGATTTTCGAGCACGTCAGGAATCTACCACAACCATGTTGCCACTTCACCTATATCTAAAATATGAATTAAATACATGATCCATTAAGAGACCGAAAGGGCGAATTGGGTGCCTAACACCTTCCTAATTCGTAACGTAGTTCCCCAACCCTAGCAAAGTAAATTTTCAATAAATCTCTAGTTTAAAACGTAAGAAAGATAGTTCATTTTCGAATTATCCTTTGTACGATCTTTTGTTTGTTTTCTTATAAAACAAACTGGGAACTCTACAAAACAAGTTTTCATTCAAAACAAAGAAAAACGAGAACGAGGACTTCTCGGGTCGGGGGTCCGGATTCTCACAGTGGCGATTCTGCTGGGGATGTCGAGAACTAAGCTCTATTATAATGGATCATATATTTAATTCCTATTATTTATTTGGTATAGGTCTTGTAAGCCTTAGTCCTAGGATAACATAGAAGCGATCTAGGGGGATACCATGATGCCTTTATTTGCTAATTATGTGAGAAAAATCTTTTTCATAATTAAAATTGTGTAAGACACCATAACAAACCCTAAAGCATTGATTAATAATGAACCACCATATTGTTATTTTGCATGCACTCACGTCTTATCATGCATTTTCGCGAGTGTGAATTTACCCTATCAACCTCGGAATCAAAGTCGTGACTAGGCCGCGAACTTGCGGGTCTGCACTAGCCAAAAGTGCCTGGGACCACTTTCCTTGGCCAAGTACTTACCGAGGTATATAGAGTGACGAGAACACTCACGTACCCGGGATGTATATCAAAAGGTTCTTACACGTACCTGCGCTCTTGAGGTATATTGTAAAACCTGTCAAATAGGAGGGAGCCTTAAACCTTACCCTATTAAACCACGCTTGCATATAGGGGAGTCAGCTTAGAACACAAAGATTTTCTACATTGTTTTAATGATCGACAGTCGTGAGAATCTAGCCAGCAAAAGTCCTGTCATTTATACTGTTGTGGTTCCGACAGGTACAACCGAATGATGTCCAATCTCTGCAGTAAAAATTCACAAGGATTGGAATTTACGTAATTTTCGTAATTCCATGAATAACGCAACTCATGAGGAGAGAACTTCCCGTGTCTTCAAATGATTTTTCTAAAAAACTCTTTTTAAAATGATTTTCCAAAACTATAGACGGTCAGGGAACCCATGGAATTTTGTTCCTACCCTACTTCTATACGGGGCTCTCAAGTTGTTACTGTGGTTAAGAGTCCATTCGATCGATATATTTCTGGGAATCTGGCAAGTATTAAAAGTTCATAATTTTTTTGTTTCCGGGAAATATTTTATACGCATCGGGATTTGTCCATTTCTCCTTCGAAAGACTTATATTTGATCTGGCTTCTATTTGGGCCGGAAGGGATAGCACTAGTAGATTGGTTTGACCGAATACACCAGCTGATATGGAACACCAATAGCCACAAACTTCGAATAGGGTCACTGGAAACTCTTTCACTGCAGTGGATCTGCCGCCAGGTCCTTCCTACCAAAATCAAGGGGTGTCTCAGCAGAATATCAACCGGGGAATGCAGCCAGGGCATACTTCTGTGGATCCAACAAACAATGTATTAAGGTCGGAAAATATAAATATTCCAACCCCGGAAGAGATGTATCGAATGCTCGGAGACATTAGCAAGAGCCTAGCATTGCTAGTAGATGATCAGCGAACCACCAAGGCTCGGCTGGAAGAGATAGACAGAGGTCGACGGGTTATGAATGAGCCAACCAAAGAGACACCGCTTGCACCACATATGCCTCCATCTATTCATGGTCAACCAGTTGTGAATGAGCCAATAAAAGAGGTCGCGCTTATACCACCCGCGCCACTATCTGTTCACCCCGATATTCCAACTCCGATTGAACCACATACTCCACATAGGCGACCTGATCTGATTGAGAATTGGCTACACCAAGAAGTCCAACCCGAAGCTGCCCAACATGCTTAACAATGGCAACCACCACATCATCCTTATCATGATCCATACTATGACCCTATTTCGCGGCCGGTGAGTGTGCAGGGTGATGCCATTCTTCCACAAGAGGTGATTCCGCAAAGGAATAAGGCTTTAGACGAGCTTAAGGAATAATTGAAAGCCTTAACCCAGAAGGTAGCTGAGGGATCAAATGACTTGACACAGCTCCAGAGCTATAATCTATACCCTGAAGCTCATTATCCGGTTGGGTTTAAGATGCCCACAATAAAGAAATTCAAAGGAACAACGCCACCAGAGTTGCACTTAAAATCCTATATACGGGCAATGAAGATCTACGATATAGGTGAGGCTGAGTTAGCTAACTCTTTTCATTTAACTCTAGCCGGTCCAGCCCAAAGTTGGTTCTTGGGATTAGAGAAACATCGGGTGCAGTCATGGACCAGTATTGTGAATGAGTTTATTGCCCAATACAAGACAAACGAGGAATTAAAGATTACTCACAAACATCTTGAAATGGCAAAGCCGAAAGAGGATGAAAGTTTAAGTGAATTTGTCACAAGGTGGAGGGCACTCGCTGCACAAATGGTGGAACGGATTGATGAAGAGGAGCAATTAGGAATGATCGTCAAGAATCTGAAGGTATAAATTCGAAATAAGAGGGGTCACCAATTCTTTGGCCGCTTCAAAGCCTTGTTGCACGTGGGAAATGAGATAGAAGAAGAATTGGCTAAACAAGATGAAGCAAGAAAGTTAAATGCATAATACAAGAAAGCTTCAACCCCGGCTGCGAACCAAATTTCGACATACAACTGTGAACACCTCATTTTGCGACCCCCGCAAGAAATCTGATTTTCAAATAAATGAGCACGCATGCATGCCCGAGCATTTTTGGATGCACAAAAACTATGTACATGTGATACAGGTCAAAAAAAGAAAGCCGAAAGAACCCTAGATGAGGAGTTACAGAATTATCGAAAATTGTCGGAATCGAAAACCGTCAAAACTCCTGGATACTTGTGAAAGGAGAGTTACGCATTTTGGTTCATCCTCAAACTTTGAGAGTTGTTAGACATGATCAAAAGGAGTAGCATACTCGAAAATCAGCTCAATCCGACAGTCGAATCTCCGAAAATTCAGAAAATCATGAGTTTGATTCGGGTGATCTAATGGAGGTCTTCTCAAAGTTAAAATGGTTTAAAGTTTGGTGAGTGGATAGGCATTATTTTGGGGAAGAACATATTCTAAATTCAGCTTTGTTGGACATGGGATCCTCAAGAATCAATTTGTCTATCGTGCAATTCTAGTCGAAATGTTCTTCGTAGCAAATTAAAATAAATATTGGCCTTCCCAAATTTTGATCGACCTCAAATTTACACACAAGATAGAAAACATTTATAGGGAAAACATATCCGAAAATTAGAATAATCCAACGGCTAGAAGTTCAGTTCTTGAGGTTTTTGTACGCAAGTACGTTTCCTACGCGGGAACAAACTCTTTGTACCAATTCGAGGAGACCGAGTCCTTCCCGAACTCCGTTCATCTTCAAATGTTTACAGGGTCTAGAAGACTTATATTGGAAATACTTATCCAAAATTCAGCGTGATCCAACGGTTAGAACCCGACTTGTCGTGCAAACAAGGGACCTTGTCTACAACAAGTACCTTTCCTACACGGACACAAACCCTTCGTACCAATCAGAACGAAAGGAGACCTTCCCAATTTCTGATCGACCTGGAATATTTACACAATCTATAAGATTCCTATTTACAACACATATCCAAAAATCAGGATGATCCAACGGTGGGAAGGTTTCGCGATAATTTCCAAGAGTCCTAGTTGCAATCTCTTTTCTTGCTCTCCAAGTATTTTGACAACTATAAATAGACCCCCGCCCCTCCATTCATTATTTTCATCAACAATCAAGGGGATTTCATGGTACACACCAAGAGATCCTTATTCTCTCCTTCCAAGAAGGCTCAGGTATAATTTTCTCTCTCTTCTTTTATTTATTCGTCAGTTTTATAATTTATATTCCTGTCTACATAATTTCTATTACTTGATAGCTTTTCAAAACCTTTTTCAAATTGTTTTTCAAAACTAAAGGCGTATAATAAACCCTAATCCAATTCCAAAATAGTATTATTACTTTCTTACTTTTTCAAAAGCTCGGATTAGCGGTATTATTATACGAAGGAATTGATAATCGCTATTTATCCAATCTAACTCATAGATTGCGGTGTATATGTGATAAATACTCGATTATGATAGCACTAGTGCCATTTATACCGGTTTAATCAATAGACTTTGGTACACGATCGGTCAACTCGCCTCATATCACATCGAATATAAGATTCCACATCGAATTAGTTTTTGAAAAGCCCAAAGTTTTACAAAATCACTTGTTTCATTGCATTTATTATTATCAAACTCTCCTTTTCAAATCACACACACACATTTATTTTCAAAATCATGGGCAAACTAGGAAACACATCGTTTTTATTCCAACCCCAAAATCCCCGATTTCTAAGGCAAGCAGGAAAAGCTGTAAAGTAATAGCAATAGCATGCAAGAGCAGAATTATAACACGCGCATATCCTACTCAAGAGACCGAAAGGGCGAATTGGGTGCCTAACACCTTCTCGATTCGTAACTTAATCCCCGAACCCTCGAATCAACTGGTTTCGCATATATTGTGTATAAGATGATATTTAGTCCATAAATACGTCTCTTTTACACAAACCTTTTTGTTTGTTTAGTAAAACAAACTGGCGACTCTTATTATTTTCAAAACCGATTTCCAAATCAACAATGGAATCGCCGCCCACGAGGACCCCCCGGGCGTCGAGGACGCGGGTTCTCACAACAACCCTTTTGTTCAAAGCAAAATTGACTATTCTGTTAATCCTTTCGCCACAGTCACCAACATTTTTCCTTCAGGATACAAGGATTATAGCAACAATAGGGGAGGGAACTGAGTCAGACACATGAAAAGGAATTTCTCAAAACTGCCAGGTCCATTAAGCAAGGTATACAAGGAGCTGAAGGATGTAGGGATGATCTATCCGCTGAACCCACGACCGATACCCAATCCAGTCCCCACCAATTGGAACCTCAATGAAACATGCGAATAACATTAGAATGGGGGACACACGACCGACAATTGCATGGCTCTTCGGCATACTATTCAGGACCTTATCCAAGCAGGAAAGATACCAGACCCATCTCCTTAAAAGTATCAGTGATTGGAGATTGGTAGCTAAAAATTAAAGATCTGTAACCAGTGATGGAAAATTTGAAAAACAGAGATTGAAGATTTGTCATTTGTCATTTGTCATTTGTCATTTGTAAACATGAACTATGATGACCTGAGCCCCATATTGGATTTTTTAGAATGTTAGAACGTTGGGGAAAGTAGGTAACTTGAGAAGTGACATCAGGCCCGGTCTATTCTAATAAAACAATCTCATTCACCCACAATAAGATAATAACGAACTAGAAGAATGTTTCATTTAAAGGCACTAGTCAGTTCGAGGAACAATGAAAGGTTTGTAAAGAAGAGTTCTTATGGTAAGGTGTGGAAAAAAGGACAAATCTTGATAAAGGTCTCGAGAAAATTTGTTTTAGAATTTCTTGCGAATGTAATAAAACAAAATATGAATTACCCTTTATAATTGCCAGATTCTCAGAAAGAACGATCTTTGCATTTGCATTTGCATGGGTCTGGGGGGGAATTGCGTATAAAGCATGTTATATAATAACCAATACTTTCATGATTAAAATGCACATTATAAAGCGCTAACATTTTCATGAAATAATATCTAAAAATAAGCTTGAAAACACCTATACTGCATAAATATAATGATTCCAAGGAATTTTTTTCAATGAGAAACTTGACACGTAAAGGGTACGGGGGCAGTATGGGTTACTCTTGAGACAGAAGAACCCAATGAAGATACTTGAGCCGCAAGGTTTCGAGTAAGATTGAACCTGCAAAGGAGATTGCAAAAGAGGGAGCGGATCACTTTAAATATGCATTGGAAAAGAAGGTTTCAAATGAGATTAAAGCTCTGAGTGCTGTTACAACAAGGGATAAGGTCCGCTCTAAGGTTTATGGGGGAAGATTTCAAGGCTGATACTTCGATGGATTAATATCCAAACTCTGAATGCGACTGAAGAATGAGCATACATACTTTGATGGAATGGCATCTTCAAGGACTCATCTCACATTCTTATCCAAAGGCGGACGCTTTGATGAAATAGTATCTCTAGAAGGCTTGTCTTTCATCCTCACTCGGCCAGTCGCACAGGCAATAACAATTGAACCATCCTAGATTGATGTAACCAAAGATACATTGAATAAAGCTAGACCACATGGAGAAGTTCGTGTTGAAGTGGAATGAAGATCGGTCATGCAAAGATATCATTGGACATCATTTTCTCTCATTAGCCTGGCAAAGTGCAACGAATCATAGTCATTAAGACGTGGAGTAATCCAATCAAACCAGAACGTGTTGTACGGATGAAGCTTTTCACTGAGGGTAGATGTACAACCCGACTGATGCATCTGAAGTCTTGCAAAGTGAACAAAGCATAATCATCAAGATGCGGAATAACCTAATCAAACTAGGATGCATTACACTAATGAAGCATCACATCGAAGAAAGAAGTACATTCCATAATTCAGTGGTAATTTGGAGAAACTCCAGCATTGGTTGAATTCTAAGATGAGGTGTATGTGCTATTTTTGTATAAAAATTTGGGGTATTTTAAACTGGGGGTGATATTAAAATCTGAAAACTTTACAAAAATATTTTCATAAATCAAAATTGCACAAAAGGCCACCAGACCCACCACATTGCATGCATGTCTCATGTTTTCTGGCATAAATGACATATTCACATAATTTTTCTCAAAACGAGAAATTTGAATTGAAACGTATCCGTACACGTTGGCGAATCTTGTGTGCCAAAGGCTACATTATACACCATGAATGACCTTCCAATAAAGGCCAAAGTGCTATCTTGTGTGCCTTTGGCGCATCATACAAAAACAGCTATGGCTGATCATCACGAAATACACGACCAACGAAATTGCTAAAAAGTAAGTATGTGAGCAAGAAAAAGATATGCTAAGAAGAGAATAAAAACTTTGAAAGTTTAAATGGAAAAAGATGATATTTTTGTTGCCCAGCTCACTCTGTTGTTTGGGCACTTGTTGTATGACAAGTTCCTTGTCACACAACAAGTAGGGGGTAATCCCAAATGACAAAATCAAAAAAGTTTTGACAAAAATTTTGCAAAATTGACTCCTTGAACGTCTGAAAGACTTTCTGGTTAGTTTTCTAAGATAAACGGACTGAGAATCACTAACACAAGCACGACGAAGTAAGATAAAAGCCCAAAAGCTGAATTTTGAGATCTATGGTGGAGTCGAGCTTTGAGGAATGATCAGTCCTAGACACAGTTCCAATCTGGCAAAAGAGGAAGGTGTAAAAGAGGAATCGGGTATAAGAAAAAATTGAAAAAGTAGAAAAGGGGAAAATCCTGTTGGTCCAAGTGAGAAGCGTGAAAAACATAAAGGAAGAAAAATCAGCAGGGAGAGCCACACTAGGAGTGACAGCTGTGCCAAAAAGGCAGAGGGCTACGTCTTAGGTGAGTAAGGCTCCTGTCTGGAAAAAAAAGCCAAAACAATGTGCCGGATATTCTCAAAAATTAGGGACCAATAAGGGCATCAAAAAACAGAAGATGATGCGGACCAGCACCTTCCTCTGATAAGCCAGAGGGTAACTGGAGAAGGAACTAAGATTTTTAGAATAGCTTTATTCCCATGTTCAAAAAAGTAAAGCTAGAGGGTAGAGTTGAAAACTGAATCCACTACTATGCACGAAAGTCTGAGATTCAAAGAGAACCAACCCAATTTCTTGATGACAGCAGAAGAGTCAAACTGAGGGTAAGAATAGGTTTTGGAAAAGGCAACACTTGAACTTTCCATATTCTCTCTAGCATAACTTTCTTGCCACAAGATGAATAGGCATATGTGATCAACGGCTAAGAGCAGAGACAACATAAGGAGAAGCGTCGAAGGATAGGAGAAAATATGGATAAATATCCTCAAGAACACGTCTCGAATTATATGATGTGACATAAAGTTGATGGAATAATATGATTCTAAAGAAGACCCTATTGACGGAGTCAATCCTAACCTTTTCAAGCTGTGCCAGCAAGACGGTGCGACAAGTGCCGACCCCGCCGCTCTTGGCAGTCTTAATATCACCTCTTTTGGCTGTGTCAGCAAGTACGAAGTCTTATCATGAAGACCTCTCGCTCTTGGCAGTCACTTACATGTCATACCTTCTGTGGGTGGCCAGGAGCGCCATTTCTTAGAAACCGTCATAAGGGAATATCTCCTGAAGTTCAGCCTTAGACTATGTTAGCAAGATGGTGTGACAGGTGCCGACCCCGCCGCTCTTGGTAGTCTCTAACCCAAACTTTTCAAGCTGTGCCAGCGAGATGGTGCGAGAGGTGCAGACCCCCCCACTCTTGGCAGTCGCTAACGTATCATACCTTTCCTTCCTTTTTGGATTCACTCCATAGGAATTTACAAGTCAGCCCAAATTGTGTCAGCAAGATGACGTCCTATCGCGAGGACTAATCACTCTTGGCAATCTTAACTCAACCTTTTCAGGCTGTGCCAGCAAGATGGTGCGAGAGGTGCAGACCCCCCACTCTTGGCAGTCACTAACATATCATACCTTTCCTTCCCTTTTGAATGCGTTCCATGGGAATTTACATGTCAGCCCAGATTGTGTCAGCAAGACAGCGTCCTATCGCGAGGACTAATTACTCTTGGTAATCTTAACTCAACCTTTTCAGGATGTGCCAGCAAGATGGTGCGAAAGGTGCAGACCCCCCACTATTGGCAGTCGCTAATATGACATTCCTTCTGAGGGTGGCTCGAAGTTCCATTTCTTAGAAAACTATCAGAAAGGAATATCTCCTGATAAACAACCTCGGTTATGCCAGCAAGATGGTGCGATAGGTGCCAACCCCGCCACTCTTAGTAGTCTCTAACCCAACCTTTTCAGGCTGTGCCAGCAAGATGGTGTAAGAGGTGCAGACCCCCCACTCTTGGCAGTCGCTAACGTATCATACCTTTCCTCCTTTTTGGATTTACTCCATGAGAATTTACAAGTCAGCCCAGATTGTGTCAGCAAGATGACGTCCTATCGCGAGGACTAATCACTCTTGGCAATCTTAACTCAACCTTTTCAGGCTGTGCCAGCAAGATGGTGCAAGAGGTGCAGACCCCCCACTCTTGGCAGTCACTAACATATCATACCTTTCATTCCCTTTTGAATGCGTTCCATGGGAATTTACATGTCAACCCAGATTGTGTCAGCAAGATGACGTCCTATCGCGAGGACTAATCACTTTTGGTAATCTTAACTCAACCTTTTCAGGATGTGCCAGCAAGATGGTGCGAAAGGTGCAGACTCCCCACTCTTGGCAGTCGCTAATATGACATTCTTTCTGAAGGTGGCTAGGAGTGCCATTTCTTAGAAAACTATCAAAAAGGAATATCTCCTGATAAACAACCTCGGTTATGCCAGCAAGATGGTGCGACAGGTGCCGACCCGACCACTCTTGGTAACCAATAACATCCTCCCCAAAAGTTAGGGAGTTTCATCATATTCTCTATGAGATCAAGGAGTTTGTCACATTGTTATGACAACAAGATAGTGCGATAAGAGCAAACCCCGCTACTCTTGGTAACCACTTCTTCTCCAGAAGATTAGGAAGCTTATCACGGCGAAGTTAAGAAGGTGTCATTCTGAAAGAATCTGAACTCCAAGAACTTTTTCAAATACATCTGTAAAGAATGAGAAGTGTTCCTAAGGATAGGCCATTCAGAGGGTAAATGGTAAGATTGGTGCATCCCACAAGCTGGCGATAAACATCGATAAGCTCGAAATATCTAAAGAAGGATTGAGATGGATTCCCTAAGGGTAGAAGGGAGAATAAATTGATGTATCAGAGATAGCTTGGCTGAGAGGAAGGTCAACTGTGGATCACATTGCCCAAAGCACCACAAAATTCCCCTACCATGAGGGTACATTTCGATTCACAGATTTTCATGAATAAAACAACCAGTTGAGATTCGCGCGAGAGTCGTGAACTGTTGTTTTCTTATGATCGTCCCAGAATCCTTGCAAGCAAGAATCCCGGGATGAGAGGGTCTGTGAACACCCCAATCCACGACTCTCGTATGAATTTGGTTTTCATACAAAAGGAGCATTCCGCATCAAATCTTGAGTTATCATGTATATAAGAGACCATTATAAAAAGCCCTGATTTTTGAGCGCGTATCTTAGTGATGATACTCTTGGCCATCAACATCAGTAAAGATAATGGCACCCCCGGATAGTATCTTAGTGATGATGTATGGGCCTGTCCATTTTAGCGAGAATTTTCCTCGTGGGTCTCGGGCCGGTTCTCGGATTTTTTTAAGTACTAAATCTCCAACCATAATGCCTGTAGCTCGAATTTTTTTATTAAAGGCTTTTGCGATACGCTTTTCGTATCCTTGATGTTGATATGAAGCCTTTAACCGTTTTTCATAGATCATTGCCAATTCTTCGTATCGGGCCATTATCCAGTCACTTTCAGCGATTTGATTTTCCAGGATAGCCCTTAAAGTGGGTATTTCCATTTCTATTGGTAAAACAACTTCCATTCCATATGTAAGGGAGAAAGGCGTTGATCCTGTAGAAACTCTTTCAGTGGTACGATACCCCCAGAGTGCATATAGGAGTTTTTCGGGCCAATCTCTGCCGAATTTCACCATCTTGCTAATAATGTTCTTTAAATTCTTGTTAGCAGCCTCAACAGCCCCATTAGTTTACGGACGGTACGGGAAGGATTTGTGGCGTTTGATTCCGTATTCCTCCATGAGCTCATTAGCTTCACCTTCAAAGTGTGTCCCATTATCTGATATGATTTCATGTGGTACTCCGTATCGACATATGATGTTGTGTCAGATGAATCGAGTTACCTTCTTGGCATTTAAATCTTTGTAGGATTCGGCTTCAACCTATTTGGTGAAGTAATCGATAGCCACTAAGATGTATTCGTGCCCATTGCTACCTTTTGGTGAGATCTTACCGATTATGTCGATACCCCAGATAGAAAATGGCCAAGGAGATGTCATAGGATACAATTATTTTGGTGGCAGCTTCTGCGCTTTGGCATATATTTGGCATTGATGACAACCTTTGATGTATTCGAAACAATCTTTTTGCATTGACAGCCGATAATACCCTTGCCGAACTATCTTTCGTGCTAGTGTATGACCCCTCATGTGTGGGCCACATTCTCCACTGTGAATTTGCTCCATCATTGTTCGAGACATTTCCTCATCGAGGCACTAAAGATGTATACCATCATCATTTCTTCGGTATAATTTTCTAGCACAGATAATGAATCGGGATGCAAGTCAGCAAAATGCGACTTGAGTGGCTTTATCCGTATTTGGTGGGTATTCATTGTGCTTAAGTAGTTTCCAGATATCATAATACCAAACACTTGGTTCAACCTTGTTTCCACTTTCAACAACCAATGACAGACAAAATACTGGATTCGCTCGCTTGTGAACTTGGATCTGAATTTCTTCTTTCTCCATCGGAATTTCAATCATCGAAGCCAGAGTAGCCAATGCATGAGCAAAGTTGTTCTGTGTTCTTGGCATATAGAAGAATTCAATGCAATCAAATTTCTCGAAAGTTTATTCGAGTTAAGCTAAAAATGGTACGAGTTTTTTCTCTTTGATCTTCCACTTTTTTAGGATCTAATGAATAATGAGGGCAGAGTCCCCAAACACTTGGATCTTGCGAACTCCCTTTTCTAAAGCGATTTCCAACCCGACGATACAGACTTCATATTCGGCGATGTTGTTAGTACAAGGAAACTCCAAGCGAAAAGACATAGGGGCATGGGTCTGATCTGGAGAAATTAATAGGATCCCGATTCCATTTTCGTTTCGATTGTAAGCATCATCAAAATACATTTTTCATTCGTCATTTTCCGTTATCTCCATGATACCCTCATCGGGAAATTCAAATTCCACAAACTCAGTATCGATGATAGGGTTTCCAGCTAAGTGATCTTCTATGACTTGCCCTTTAACGGCCTTTTGGGTATGTAGGAGATATCGAACTCTGAGAGCAAAAATACCCATTTAGCCATTCTATTGGTCAATACCGACTTCTTGAACAAATATCGTAAGGGATCTATACGAGAGATTAAGATTACGAAAAAAGCCAACATGTAATGCCGTAACTTTTGGTGGCCCAAACCAAGGAAGCATATGATTTCTCTAAAGCCATGTAATTTCGTTTTCTCGGAGAAAGCTTTATGCTTAGATAATATATTGCTTGCTCAGTTCTTGTTTTCAGCAAATGTTGTGTTAACATTGCCCCTACTGACGAATCGTTAACAGACAGGTATAATATCAACGAAATGCCCACTTGGGGAGGTGCTAAGACTGGTGGTTTGGACAAGTATTGTTTGATCTTATCAAATGCTTCCTGACATTGCTCGTTCCATTGTCCATTTGAGTTCTTTTGAAGCAGTTTGAAAATTGGCTCGCATGTTTGAGTTAGTTGTGAAATGAATTTGCTTATGAAATACAATCTCCTGAGAAAACCCCAAATTTCCTTCTCAGTTTTAGGAACTGGCATTTCTTGAATGGCTTTTATCTTTGTCGGGTCAACTTCAATTCCCTTTTTACTGACTATATATCCCAACATCTTGCCTTTACTCCAAATACACACTTTTGAGGATTTAAGGGCATTTCAAACCGTATCAGCCTCTCAAAGAAGGTACGAAGAGTTGGGACGTGATTCTCACAATTTAAGGATTTGATGATCATGTGGTCAACGTACACTTCTACTTCCTTATGGATCATATCGTGGAACAAAGTAGTTAGCGCTCGTTGATATGTAGCCCCAGCATTTTTTAACCCAAACGGCATGACGGTGTAACAGTAAGTTCCCCAAGGTGTGATGAAGGCTGTCTTTTCTTGATGACCAGGGTGCATTTTGATCTGATTATACCCGGCAAACCCATCGACGAATGCTTTTAAAGCCTGATTTGCAGTGTTGTCTATAATGAGATCGATATTTAGCAGCGAAAAATCATCTTTTGGACATGAGGCGTTCAGATTGCGATAATCAACACAAACCCTCACTTTTTCGTTAGATTTTGGTACAGGCACAATGTTGGCCAACCAAGTAGGGTATTCAACGACCCCGTAAGAACCCACTCAGGTATTAATTTTCTTAATTTTTGCTTGACGGGTTTACATTCGGGTTTTGTGTGTACTTCATGCATCACAATGTGGGAATCCATGATGGAGACATAAATACAGGATCGTTTGATATTGCGTATAGATTGAACAAAAAAATTTTGCTAAAACCCTATAAGAATAAAGGGATCTCACCTTTGTGGATCATGTAGAGGATCTATATGGGGAGACTAGGGTTTGAAAGCATCAGATTGCGATTTGGTCAGATTTTTTAATTCTCGCTAGGTTGCAAAAATCGATTGTTTTCGCCACTGAAACGACTTCTGATCATCCTGATTTTTTGTTTTATAGCATTAACTTTGCGTTCCGAATGACATATCCAAAAATCAACCCGATCCAACGGTGCGATCAAAAGTTATGATTGATTTACGACTGTTGTGCCGAAAACCTAAAAATCTTCTATCGTATTCCTTCCGCCATCAAATCTTGCACCGAGTGTGGGCTACGGTATCACCAAAATTTTCTCCTCTCTTAATAGAATAAACCCTAACTCATGAGAATTATTGTTTTTCGAGAAGAGACAAAGCCGGTGTATATATAAGGCTACGATAGGGACCTTAAGGAGAAATAAGTGTTTGGGCTTCCTATAAAAAGTTAGAATCCTAATTCCACTATGAATTAGTTCATTCTATAAATTATAATTCACACCAGTAAAGAATTATAATTGCACTCCCGTCCTTATCTCAAAATTTTATTTCGAGCTCCTTATTATTAAATACTTATTATTCTCCCCCCATTAAGATTACAGATAACCGTCATTTAAATTAAATTACTGACAATTATATTTAAATGACTTCTTAATCCTTGAGCCTACCACTTAACTTATTTGATATGTCGGATTAACATAATCCACCTGCAAGGTTTGACATGATCAAAACTTATAAGCTTCTCAAGGGGCTATCATCAATCTCTATACCGGGACGTGGATTCCGTCAATAATTAATATTCATCATACATATAGTGTCCTCATCCAACTCACAAAGATTATTGATCCATAAATGAATCTCTCTTAATGAGTCAAAACAACAAACACTACATATATATGTCTATTAATTATTTTAAGATTAAGAGAATAAGTAATCATAATAACCATAGGATTTTAAATTGTTTTATATAGTCAGTATAAAAACAATTAACTCAAATTGGTCCTATTCAATACACACAAAGTGTACTAGCACAACGAGTTAAAACTATACAATTTCCTATATTTAAAATAAACTACTAAAACGTGTGTTACAATCCTACCGATGGGTGTCCAATTCCATCTAAGACTGTGAACCATTAAACTTATATTCCACAATAGCCAATGATATGATCTTCTGTGTGTAAACTATACTCTACACACCAAATTATCTACTATATGGAATAAAAGACACACATGCATTATATTTAAATAAATAATATAATGCAATCATTGCCTATAAAGATTCTCATTATAATAGCAAAACCAAGTTTATAACATATCCAAACGAACAAGAAAATTATGGCTTTTAGTATATCACTCTAACAATCTCCCACTTAGACTCAAAGCCATGCAACTATGCATCTCACTACTATTCTCTCAACGTGAACATGTGTTTTTCCTTCTTATGAATCCTCGGCTCTTTCGAGTTTGCAACCGTTTCACTATTATCAAAATAAAGTGAAATAGCTTATAACACTAAAGGTGCTACATCTAGATTCATATGGAAGTTCCTGAGCCAAATCGCTGCCTTAGCTGCTTCTAAAGCAGCCACATATTCAGCTTTCATGGTGGAGTCAGCAATGCATGACTACTTGATACTCCTCCAACCAATGACTCCACCTCTTAGAGTAAATACATAACCTGAAGTTGACTTTCTGGAATCCTAACTTCTAACTAAAAATTCTTATCTGTGTATCCAACAGGTACTAGACTATTTGCCTGGTAAACCAACATAAAATCTTGAGTCCTTTTACGGTACTTAAGTATATGTTTTACCGCAGTCCAGTGTTCTTTCCCTAGATTAAACTGATATCTGCTAACCACATCAACGGTAAAGCAAAATGTCTAGTCTAGTACACAATATACTATGCATGAGGCTTCCCATTGCCAAAGCATAAGGAACTCCCCTCATCCTCTCTATCTCATCATGTGTCTTATGACATTGATCTTGGATAAAGTGATTACATACCTAAAAAGGGAGAAACCATTTCTTGGAATCTTGTATACTAACTTTGGCAAGAATTGTATCGATGTAAGTACTTTGGATAAGCCCAACATCCTATTTTTCCAATCTCGCATAAGCTTAATACCAAGGATGTGACTGACTTTTTCCTAGTCCTTCATATCGAGCTGACTTGATAACTATACCCTCACTAAAGATAATATTCACATATCGCTTTCAATAAGTAAGATATTATCCGCATACAATACCTGGAATACCACCGCGCTTTTGTTGTGCCTTTTGTACACACAAGACTCATCCGAATATTGATCAAAATCAAAAGATTTGATTGCATGGTCAAAACAGATGTTCGAAAATCTAGACACTTGCTTAAGCCCATAAATGGGCTTCTTGAGCTTGCACAACATGTGCTCTTGGCCCTTTGCTATGAATTCTTCTGGTTGCATCATATAGATGATTTTATCAAGACTTCCATTAAGGAAACCTGTCTTGACATCCACTTGCCAAATCCAGTAATCAAGATGAGCCGCAATGGATAAGAGAATTCGAATAGACTTTGGCATGGCTACCAGCAAAAATGTTTCATCATAATCGATCCTCTTCTTTCTGAGTGATCTCTTTTAGCAACAAGCCTTGATTTAAGCCCGTCTAATCCTCTATATCTCTTATATACCCACTTGCATCCGATAGGTTTTATCCCTTCGGTGGTTTTACAAGATCCCAGACTTTGTTAGAGTACATTGACTCTATTTCAGATTTTATAACCCTTTGCCATTTTTCTATATCTTTATCTTGAAGTACTTCATTGTAGTTAAAAAAGGTTCGTTTCTTGTTCATCAGGGACCTTGTCATAAGACTCTCCCAAGAGCATAAAACGACCAGGTTGACGAACAACCCTCCCACTACGACGAGGCACTACTTGTGTTTATGTACATTGTGCAAATATTGAACATACTAACTCACTATCCACACGTTGTGCTGGTTCAAGAACCTACGTATTAGTGATTTATTCAAGATGTGCACAAGTATCGGTAATCCGCCCACTATGATAAGGTAATGGAATGTTGATATCCATTTACTGTGGTATTTCCTCTTGTACTAAAGGTATAGACGAATTGTGCCTTGTTTTTCTCTCTTATCATTTCCACTACAACAACACTACTCCTGGGCATATAGTCTATGATATAATCCTTTTCTAAGAATCTAGCATTGATAATAATAACATTATATTCTTAAGGATTATTAAATAAATCACGCTTGGTTCCTTTTGGATATGCAACAAAGAAACACATTTTCGTTTTTGATTCCAACTTATCCGCATTACCTTTCAGCACATGTGCTGGACTACCCCATACCCGAATATGCCCCAGTCTAGGCTTACGCCCAGTCCGCAATTCTATGGGTGTAGTGGGTACTGACTTTGATGGTACCAAGTTCAGAATATATGCAATTATTTCTAAAGCATATCCCTAAAAAGAATCAGGTAGGTCTGAATAACTCATCATAGATCTTACCATTTCTATAAGAGTCTTATTCCTTCTTTCTGCTACACCATCATGATGTGGCATTCCTGGTGCAAACAACTGGGATGTAATCCCATTCTCTAATAAGTATTCCTTGAACTCTCCCAAGAGGTATTCACCACCACGATCTGATCGTAGTGATTTGATACATTTTCCTAGACGCTTCTCTGTTTCTGCTTTGAATTCTATGAATTTCTCAAAGACTTCATACTTACGTTGCATTAAGTAAATGTATCTATACTTTAAATAATCATCTAAAAATGTGATGAAATACTCAAAGCCTCCTCTAGGCTGGACATTCATGTGACCATACAAATCAGAGTGAACCAGTTTTAACTATTCTTTAGCGCTATAGCCTTTTGCCGAGAATGATCTCTTAGTCATTTTACCTTCTAAATAGGATTCACAAACTGGAAGTGCCTCCACTTACAATGAACCTAATGGTCCATTTTCGACCAGTTTTTGAATTCTTTTTAGATTAATATGACCAAGGCGTAAGTGCCAAAAATACATTTGGTTCATTTTGAAGGTTTCTTTCTCTTAATTGGTAAACTATTAATGCTATTCAATTCACTCAGTTGTAGTACTCACAAGTCAGGATTAATAATGTAAAGATCAATCATTAATGTACCAGAACAAACAAACTATTTATTTTTTCTAACGATAACTGATTTATCATTAAAATAAACAAAATATTTGTCCTCAACCAATCTAGAAATAGAAATCAAATTCCTTCTAATGGAAGATACATATAGACATTCCTTAATCATTAATACCCTATTGTGACTAGACTGAAGATAAATATCTTCTACTGCAACTACTGCCACATTCGTAGCTGCCCATATGTAAATTTTTTCAATTTTTAAGTTGTCTGGTTTCCTGGAACCACTGCAAAGTATTGCAAACATAATTAGTGGCTCCCGAATCTACGCACCAAGTACTGGTAGATCGGACCACTAAACAAGATACAAAAACAAATAGATGAAATTTACATATATTGTTATAACGGTTTAGGAAACTGGGACAATTTTTCTTCAAATGCACTTTCTACTGACAGTGAAAACACCGGCCCATAGAATTTTTCACTCCTCCTAGAGGTTCAATGACTGCTGCAGGCACTGCTCCTTGTGGGACTGCAGCTTATGTATTCTTCTTCTTCATTTCTTGCTTTTGGGCATAGAAGTTGAAGCTTTCTCAGCCACTAGAGTACTAGCCAGCTTACTAAGGAGTTCCTCAATTCCAACAATGAATAAAGCTTATTCATGTTGTAATTCTGTCAGAATCCCTTAAATAAATCCAGCAGCGATTGGAGAATGATATCGACCTGAGTTTTCCTATCGATTTCAACTCCAAAGATCTCTTAGTTCATTCAGAAGATCGATCATCTTCAAAACAAGATCCTTAACTCGAGTTCCTTCAGCAATAGTTGTGTTCATGAGGCCTTTCATCGAAACCTGCCTTGCGGCATGATCTTGATTCCCAAAAATATCTTTGAGGTTTAGCATTATGTCGTAGGCAGTGGCAAAAGACTAATGCTAATGTTGTAACACATTTGACAAAAATGCCAGAATGTAAAACCATGCCATCTCATCATCCTTTTTTCAGCTCAGGTAAACTGGGTTTCCTCATCGGTCACCCCCTTACCAGGTTCTGCTAGACAAGACTCAGTGAGCACAAATTTGTACTCTTTAATAGTAAGCACAATGTTCAAGTTCCCTTTTTTTTAGTCAATATAATTAGGTCCAATCAATTTATTTTAGTTTAGAATAATTAAAAGTGGATCGAAAGAATTTGTCATTTTAAAACTTGAGAATCACATACAAATTATGATGGACAATAATAACTTTGAACACATATTTTAAATATGGTACCCTTTACCATTTCAAAAAGCGTTCGCCAGCAGCCTAAGACTTTGAACAATATGCCCCGTTAGTAAGGTCGTCTATTATTCATTATTTCTTAGACAGATGTAAACCTATTAAATTTTACTATCTAGACAATCCTTTATCGTCAAGCAATACATACTATCTAGACAATCCTTTATTGTCAAGTAAAATTTAAATAGCCGACTTCCTTTGGTCCTACAAATAATAGTAGAGACTCAGTTGGAAAGCATACTATTATTTATATATAAGTGTATACTATCATTTAATTTAGTCAAATGATTCTGCAATTTATTCTCTCCGATATGGAGATGAGCACTAAAACCCACACAAAAAATAAATCACATCATTTAAAATTATCAGTCAATGAAATTTGTACAATGATTCCGCAATCTATTCTTTTCGATATGGAGGTGAGCACTATAACACACACGAAGAATAAATTACATCATCTGCAAACCAATGATGGAGACCATGGGATTTTTATGTGAGAAAATCTCTCACCCACTTAATATTTAAAACATTATTTTCTGAGGGTTAAGAAAATTTTATATTAAATTCTAGTCAACTAAAATACAAGGGTATGAAATATAAAAGACATGTGCAATAAAATTATCTTGCTGCTTTTTTTAAAAAAAACTTATATTTTTCAATTACGCAAAATTTATATTTATATACCCTTTTTTAATTTGACAAGAACTAAATATAAAATAAAAGGTGATCTAGGTATGGTCATGTGTCCATGTTGTCCAAAATTATAAGAAAACCTAATAATTAAACACATATGACCAACACACAATCACATAAAGCATTAAGCCATTCAATAATAAGAATAATTAAATCCCTGCTATTATGGTTCAAGCTTCATCATCCCTAGTCCGTTGAAAACCTGTCACGACCTATGTCGCCACCTCATTGACTATGTCGGGAATCAACCTTAGTGAAAACACCTTCTTCAACGTTCTTCGTTAAAGAAACTGCAATCTTAGATACAAAGGTCCTATGCCTCCATTGAAGAAGTTCACACATAAACTATTATATCTAAACTGTAAATAAAATTACATAGATCCTATGCCTCCTTTTATGGAGTTCACAAATCTGATCTAAATTTAATTTACAATCATGAATAAAACCAAAATCATTATGCACATAAAAATTAACCACGAATAAAAATATCGTGGGATCTAATCACATGAAACGTAATTATATGACCATAATAGCGCGGCAAGAACACTGCAAAACAAGGGTTAGTGAGTTCTACGTTCTATCCAACAACAACATGAATGAATAGATTTAACTGGACAACATGGCTAGTTCAATTCATACACAATATCAAAGAAAACCAATCCTTCTGACACCAATTGATGGAGACATAAATACAGGATCGTTTGATATTGCGTATAGATTGAACAAAAAACTTTTGCTAAAACCCTATAAGAATAAAGGGATCTCACCTTTGTGGATCATGTAAAGGATCCATATGAGGAGACTAGGGTTTGAAAACATCAGATTGCGATTTGGTCAAATTTTTTAATTCTCGCTGGGTTGCGAAAATCGATTGTTTTCGCCACTGAAACGACTTCTGATCGTCCTAATTTTTTGCTTAATAAAATTAACTTTGCGTTTCGAATGACATATCCAAAAATCAACCCGATCCAACGGTGCGATCAAAAGTTATGATTGATTTACAACTGTTGTGCCGAAAACCTAAAGATTTTCTATCGTATTCCTTCCGCCATCAAATCTTGCACCGAGTGTGGGCTACGGTATCACCAATATTTTCTCCTCTCTCAATAAAACAAATCCTAACTCATGAGAATTATTATTTTTTGAGAAGAGACAAGGCCGGCGTATATATAAGGCTTCGATAGGGACCTTAAGGAGAAATAAGTGTTTGGGCTTCCTATAGAAAGTTGGAATCCTAATTCCACTATGAATTAGTTCCTTCCATAAATTATAATTCACACCACTAAAAAATTATAATTGCACTCCCGTCCTTATCTCAAAATTATATTTCGAGCTCCTTATTATTAAATACTTATTATTCTCCCCCCGTTAAGATTACAGATAACCGTCATTTAAATTAATTACTGACAATTATATTTGAATGACTTCTTAATCCTTGAGTCTACCACTTAACTTATTTGATATGTCGGATTAACATAATCCACCTACAGGGTTTAACATGATCAAAACTTATAAGCTTCTCAAGGGGCTATCATCAATCCCTATACCGGGATGTGGATTCCGTCAATAATTAATATTCATCATACATATAGTGTCCTCATCCAACTCTTGAAGATTATTGATCCATAAATGAATCTCATTCTTAATAAGTCAAAACAACACATTATATATATATGTCTATTAATTATTTTAAGATTAAGAGCATAAGTAATCATAATAACCATGGAATTTTAAACTGTTTTATATAGTCAGTATAAAAACAATTAACCCAAATTGGTCCTATTCAATACACACAAAGTGTACTAGCACAACAAGTTAAAACTATACTGTTTCCTGTAGTTAAGATAAACTACTAAAACTTATGCTACAATCCTACCGATGGGTGTCCAGTTCCATCTAAGACTGCGAACCATTAAACTTATATTCCACAAGAACCGATGATATGATCTTCTGTGTGTAAGCTATACTCTACACACCAAATTATCTACTATATGGAATAAAAGACACACGTGCTCAATATTTAAATAAATAATATAATGCAACCATTGCCTATAAAGATTCTCATTAAAATAGCAAAACCAAGTTTATAACATATCCAATCCAACAAGAAAATTATGGCTTTTAGTATATCACTCTAATAATCCAAACCTGGCATGTCAGCATATGACCAAGTAAAAACATTGACGAATTCTTTCAACAAATTTTCTAAATATGTCTTTTTAACATTATTTAATTTAGCCCCAATTTTTATTTCCTTTTTATCATCACTGGTGCCTAAGTTTATTGTGATAGTATCCCCTTCAATGGGTTGTATTCTTTGTTCTTCTCTTAAATTCTCATTCATCACTTATACATCATAAGAATTAAAGTAAGGAGAAACATTGACAATTTTATTGATAAAAATATCATTTTGTACATATAACATGCATTCTAACTCTTGTACATCTCTGTCAATATTCTTTTCTTTCTTCTTGTACTTCTTCTTTTCTTCAATGGGGGCGTATGAGGTGTACAGGGTCCCCGAGGTAATCTTCTTCAATTGCCATTAACTCGAACATATTTCCTAGCATGTCTTCTTCTTCCAATGGCTTGACAGGCGGTTGGGTGATCTTCAGCTGATATGAGAAGGTGTGAGTAAATCCCTCGCTTATATACAAATCTTCCTCGAAGAAGATTTCTAACCCCGGTTGTCTTTTTCCTTCTTTATTAACCCATGGCTCTTGAAACCCACAATAAAGGAAGTCTTCGTCCTCTTTCACAAACAATCCATTTAACGAGCTATCGGTGAATATGGTGCTTTTTGTTCGGCTATCATCTCCCATATATCCTAACCCAGCAAGAGGACTCGGTTGTTGGTATGGCTCGATCGTTTGTGCAATCCCGACTTTATATTTTCCTAGACTAATTTTCAATAAGAATTTCATCTTCCTCATCATTTTCACTACTTGTGAGTTTATGGTTGACATATCATCATGATGTAAATATTTCACATCTTGGGTGGTAAGAGCTTGTACTTTCGATTCATATGAAAATTCCCCGAGTTGGACGTCTTAGCTACCAATTCCCAATACAGGTGAGTCTTTGGGCAATATCGTTCTTTCAGGATCTCCCTTAATGATAATGATATCCCCATTAAAAGGGATTTTTATCTTCTGATGAAGGGAGGAAAGGAGTGCACCAACTTCATGCAATCAAACCCGGCCAATAACAAATTAAAACTCGATGGAATATTGATGACTTGAAACTCGGTCGTAAATGTAGCCGGACCCATTTTCATATCCAGCATGACAGAACCCAATACTTCTCGCTTCGTATTGTCATATGCCAGAACCATGACCGAAGACTCTTCTAGTGTGGTCAAATTGATACCCAAACGGATTGCAGTCTTCAACGGGCATACATTAATCGTAGAACCATTATCGACGAGAACATATGGTATGGACATTCCGCAGGCCACGACAGTGATATGTAAGGCTTGGTTATGATCTCAGCCAAATGGTGATAGGTCTTCGTCAGAGAACCCGAGCATTTGTTTTTGCACCCCCATTGAAGCGATCATTGTTGTTAATTCATTCGGGGTAGCTTCGAAAAGAACAACTGATTCATCTAGCATTTTCATCAACGCCACACGGTGTGGCTTGGATGCAACCAAAAGTCCCCATATTAAGATTTGGGCTTGTGTTTTCTTCAATTGTTCCACAACACGCCCTTCTTCCAGATCTCTTGTCGGTTCTTTGGAAGGAGTAGTAACAGTAAGTTGCTTGGCACTTGGTGGTTGGTAGACCCTTCCAGAGCGAGTCAATTGTTGAACCCATGTTGCTACCGGATCAATCGTTTCTTCATGTGGTTCAATAGAGGTTGTTTGCGCCTTCTTTTCAGCTTGAGAGACTTTGTTCCAGTCGAAGGCAATCATATTTATTTGTAATGGGTACTTGTTTTGATACACACCATTCCTTATTGCTCTTCCACGATTATACCCAAGGCCTTGTTGTCTCGGGTTGTCTTTGAATTGAGGAAAGTAAGCAATTCTTTGGTTTTGTTTCCTGAGCCCAAGTCCTGGTATGAATTGCATTCGTTCCATCCACCCCATGAATTTCGGATTAACCATTTCTTGTGATTGCAGGGTAGAAATTTCATCAACGCATAATCCTAATAATGTTTCATCTTCGGTTTTCTCGACAATTTTCTGGGATTTTTTAGGATTATGTTTGATAACAGCGGGTGAAGGCTTTGAATAGCCAAATTTTAACACTTCAACATTTCTCACATCCATGATAGGTTTAATTAAAGATATAGGATCTGGCAAGTCTACATCATCCTAAAGGGCATTAATTTGGTGATTGGGGAGAGGATTCCTTGCGACATTTGGGGCTGATGGATCAGGTATTCCTTTGCTATCAATTAGATTTTGAATAGCATGTCGCAGAGCCATGCAACTGTCAGTAGTGTGTCCGAACGCTTGATGGTACTCACAACGCTCGTTCATATTCCAATGGGGCAGTATTTGTTATGGTAACGGCCGCGGGTTCATGGGATATATTATCCCAGCTTCTTTCAATTGTTTAAATACCTTTCCCGAAGGTTCCGAAAACTGTGAAAAGTATCTATCTCGTGATCAATTTTGGTCGAATGTTCTGGGATTGTTGTTATTGTTACGGTACCCTGGTGAAAAATAATTTTTAACATTTTTTGCAGAGCTTTGATCATAGGGATTATTAGAATAACCTCTACCAAAAGAGCCGTAAGAGGTGACTTAATTGATGGCTGAGGTAGAAGTCTTCTTGTATTGTGATGCGGACTTCTTGGTTTCAGCTTGCTTTGCTAGTTCCTCCTCAATCTCATTGCTAACATGAAGTAAAGCCTTGAATCTACCAAAGAATTGATGCCCCATTTGAGCTCGGATTTTCGACTTCAAATTTTTAACAATCATTCCTAATTGTTCTTCCTCATCGAGACATTCTACCATTTGTTCAGCTAATTCCCTCCATCTCGTAACGAACTCGCTAATGCTCTCGCATTCCTTTTGCTTGGCCATTTTTAGGTGTTTTCTCGTAACCTTGAGCTCCTCATTAGTCTTATATTGAGCTACAAATTCTTGAACGATAGTGAACCATGATCTGACACGGTGTTTCTCAAGATTCAAAAACCAACTTTGGGCTGGCCCTACAAGAGTGAGGTGAAAGGAATTGGCCAATTCAGCCTCGCCAATATCGTAAATCCTCGTTGAACTAACGTAGGATTTTAAATAGAGTTTCGGTGGCGTAGTTCCTGTGAATTTAGGGATGGAAGGCATTTTGAAACCCACCGGGTAACGAGCTTCAGGGTATAGGTTGTAGCTTTGCATTTGAGTTAAGTCATTCGAACTCTCGGCTACCTTTTGAGTAAGAGCCCGTAATTGTTCCTTGAGCTCAGACAGATCTTTATCTCCTCGATAAGTTCCCCTCGGTAACGGACCTTCCCCTTGAATACACACTGGCCTTCTTATCGGTTCATAATACGAATCCCGATAAGGTTCATGGATTGGTTGTATTGGCGAAGGAGCTTGATCGATTGGGTCTTATTGTAACCAATTACTGACCGGATCATGCATAGCCTTTGGTTGGTTTAACTGTTTGAATGGAGGTGGTACATCGGTGTGAACTGAGAGTGGTGGTGGTGGTGGTGGAATAACTGGGGCCTCTCTTACGGGTTCTGCTATGCATCCCTTGGCCAACTCGTCCAGTTTGGCACGGATATTTTGATTGTCAGTTAAGAGCATGGCCATATTTTGACTCAGATTCATCAGCATCCGGTACATATCTTCGGGGTTGAGTAACGGAATGTTTCTATTTCCACTCGAGCTGGCTAGAATCAGGTCAGTATTTAGAGGTGGAGTGTGATGAAGCGGTTGACCCCCTATAGTATTGTTCTGAGGTACCCCCTGGTTCGGGTAAAAAGGACCGGGTGACGGATCCACTGCATTATTGAATTGGTTGTTCACATTCCTGTTCGGTGTGTTCTGATCCATATTTTCGGAGGAGTCTAGTCTGACAAGTCGCCCGGTACTATCTCTTCCAGCCCACGCAGAGGCTAGGATGGAATGAATATCTGACGCGGGAGAAAAGGACAAATTCGATTGCGCGCATTTTCTGAAAAATAAACATAATATATCATTTAGAAATTGCCGGACCTTATCCAGAAATACATCGATCGAGACGACGCTAAGCACATAAAAAAGTTTTCTTTAAGTGAGATCGAAAACAAACCAACAGTGACTACTTGAGAGCCCCGTATAGAGGTAGGGTAGGAACAAAAGTCCATGGGTTCCCTAACCGTCTATAGTTTTCGAAAATCATTTTAAAAAGAGTTTCCAGAAAATCATTTGAAAACGCGGGAAATTCTCTCCTCGTGAGTTGCTTTTTTCATGGAATTAGGAAAATTACGAAGATTTCAATCCTTATGAATTTTTACGGCGGAGATTGGATAGCCTCCGGCCGCACCTGTCAGAACCGTGACGGTATAAATAACAGGACCATTGCTCACTAGATTCTCTTGATTGTCAGTCATTAAAACAATGCAGAAAATCTTTGTGTTCTAAGCTGACTCCTCTATATGCAAGCGTGGTTTAATAGGGTAAGGTTTAAGGCTCCCTCCTATTTGGCAGGTCTTACAATATACCTCAAGAGCGCAGGTACGTGTAAGAACCATTTGATATACATCCCGGGTACGTGAGTATTCTCGTCACTCTATATACCTTGGTAAGTACTTGGCCAAGGAGAGTGGTCCCAGGCGCTTTTGGCTAGTGCAGACCCGCAAGTTCGCGGCTTAGTCACGACTCTGGTCCCGAGGTTGATAGGGTAAATTAACACTCGCGAAAATGCATGATGAGACGTGAGTGCGTGCAAAATAACAATATGGCGGTTCATTATTGATCAATGCTTTGTGGTTTGTCATGATAATTTACACAATTTTAATTATGAAAAAGATTTTCCTCACATAATTAGCAAATAAAGGCATCAGGGTATCCACCTAAATCGTTTATATGTTATCATAAAACTAAGGCTTGCAATCCTATATCTAATAAATAATAGGAATTAAATATATGATCCATTATATTAGAGCTTAGTTCTCAACATCCCCAGCAAAGTCGCCACTGTGAGAATCCGCGATTCTCTTGAACCGTCCTTCCTCGGTTTCTTTTGTTTTAACGGAAAATGTATTTTGTAGAGTTGCCAGTTTGTTTTATAAAAACAAACAAAAGATCATATAAAAGACAATTCAATAACGAATTATATTTCATACGTCTGAAACCAGAGATTGATTGAAAACTTATTTTGCTAGGGTTCGGGAACTACGTTAAGAATTGGGAAGGTGTTAAGCACCCAATTCACACTTTCGGTCTCTTAATGGATCATGTATTTATTTCCCATTTTAGACATCTTGCAAGTAGTTTGAATAGTTTTCAGAATAGTCCTTTCCGGATAAATTTAGTTTGAAATCATATTTTGAAATCAGACTCGAGCTTTGCGAGCGCCTACATATTCATTCATAGAATGAAATCAGAGTCTCGTAGTTCTATTCTTTTGGAAACTATTTTTGTATTTTAGTTTGTTTTGAAAACGTGTCAAAAATGCATTTTTAGATTTCTTGTAAAACTTAGAAAGGATTTATTTTGAAAGCAGTGAACTTCTTTGCAAGTTATCTAATTTTCTATATTAAAAACTTGTATTTAAATGCAATACTGAAATTCAGGAGAGTTATAGAGAAATGTACCTGATACACTTGAAGAGGAACGAGGATTACTTGCTTGCTCCTTTCTCTCTCTAGGATTTTCTCTCTCTAAAACTTTCTCCCTCTAAGAATTCTCTCTCTAAAAATTACTCCCTAACAATTTTGACAGAGTTTCTCCTTACTAAAAACACTATTGAGTGTTGATGATGTTCAAATGAGAGCCCAAGGGTCCTATTTATAGGAAAAATCCCACAAAAAACGCTCCAAAAGAAGCCAGTCGCAGGGGGTACGGTTGGGGCGTGCGGTTGGTGCGTGTTGTTGGGGCGTGCGGTTGGGTCCCAACCGTATGGTTGGCAGGTAGCCGTTCGGTTGGAGGGCTGCGGCTGGAACTCTGAATATGCACATAAACACCTAAAAAAACTCAAAATTTCTAACGGGGAACTGCCCCGCACCCCACGTCGTGAGATTGGTTATATCAAACTTTCATCGGATTCGAACTTGGAGTCTTTCCTAACAGTCTTTTATATGCAAGATGCTCGTTTTGCATAAAAAAATATATTCATACGAAAGTTGTGGATTGGGGTGTTCACAGCTATATTTTGGCTGTCCTCTATGATGCTATGGACCAGGTCTCTCGTCATTTAGCCCTGAACCTCAAGGGCTTTTCTTTGTTGTGGGAGGTACATATTTCTGCTTCTTATCCTTGCTTTAGTTTTTACATCTTATCCGCTGATTGTTGCTGATATCCTCTGTGTTTTCTTCTTCTTTCAGAGTTGGTTCGTGGCCTACACTCGCCTAAGTCGTGCCCAGGTGGATCTCCTCGTTGAGAACGAGGATCAGTTTCCCCTTCTCCGCCGGTTCATAGCGGGGAACTATAGAGCTCTTTATGTATATCGGACCCGGGAAACTGGAGCTGCTGCGGTCCATGACCTGTTGGAGGAGCATGTAAGTACTTTTTAGAGTTTTAAATAAAGAAAATAATAATAATAAAATCGAAATAACTAAATGGGATTTTTTTTTCAGATTGAGTGGGCCCTCTGGGGTGATCTGGGTCTCCACTTTGGGTATGGCCGTACTTTGACCACCTTGAGGACCAGGCGGCTGATTAGGGACGAGTACAGCCTCCACTTTTATTTGGGCAAGAGGGTTATCCGCCAGCACACACCGGCCCAGTGGCCTTGGATTCCGCTATTTTCACTAGTTCTGATGAGGCAGACGGGTGAGATCGACCTGGTGACGGTGCAGGCTCTGGTGGACGGCCTCGGGTTTCAGACATTTGTAGAGGAGGGGGACTATGCTGCTTTCGCCACCCGTTACTTGATGAAGGAGCGGAAGGGGACTCGAGGACGGGTTTTTTACGAGCGGTATCAGGCGTTGGGCGGCGATCCTAATTATATACGAGGGCAGACCCATTTGGCTAAGACTGTCCCGGGAAACCTGCCCCCTCCCTGATCAAAGGGACAATATTTCAGATTCTGATGATGAGGACCCCGAGGGAGAGAGGGGTGTTCCTACTGCTGTCGAGGGTGGTGGTGTGGATAGACCTGAGGGAGGTGAGGGAGATGGGATGACAGAGGTTCCAAAGCAGCTATCAGAAGACGCCCATGGAGGAGCAGCGTGCTGATGCCGAGGGTTTTGAGTTTTTCACTGGTCCTTCGGTATCTTCGGGGGTTATATTCGACGATGCTAAGGCTGCTGAGAGAAGGGAAACGGGCTTTTTTGAGAGATCTTCGGAGCCAGAGGACTTTGGGGCCGATTACAAGCAGTTCGGGCGGACCCCTCCTGCTGCGGTAGCTACTCCTTCTAGTGGGGTCCCGCCTTTGAGGGCGACAGCTATTGCGGATCCTCCAGGTGTTCGCACGTATACCATCTTGACCCCTCTTCCGTCGACGGTCATGGGCCCTTCGGCCCGATCTCTCGGTCTTGGTGGTTCAACTTCTCAGCCTCTTTTATTTTTGATCCGCGAGGAGGGTGGGTCTACTTCCGCGGTCGTCCCGGTGAGTTCATCTGCTCCTCTAGTCAATATACCGCCACTTCCCCAGGACATCACCTACGTCGGCGCTGGCCTTCATCGCTACACAGTGCCTGAGTATCCTCTACCTAAGGATACTTTTGATTACTTGGGCAGTCGCACTGGTGATGAGGTACATACTTCATTTTTCTCTTGATGATCCTTCATATCTGTTTATCTTAATTGTGCTAATTCTTTTTCTTTATGTCTTTAATAGCGAGTGAGTGTTTGTGCGGCGGATCTGAGGGCCCTTCATGCCCAGTACCTCTACGACTGGAACCTTCTCCAGTTCATCGGTCGAGACCCTACGACGTGTATGCGTGATTATCAGAGGGCAATCGATGTTTCTCTACGGGCGGACGATCCCCTAACTTCCTCTCTCGCCCAGACGAAGTCTCAGAGGAGCAGTAGTCGGACTTCCAGGCGCTCATAGTCCTTTACGATTCGTCCCACGACTCCTGTTTAGTCGACGGGGCCATCTCAGACTGCAGTTCCTCCTCCTCAGGACGTCTCGGTGGTTGATCTTACTCCCGAGGAGCGCTCGGGTGACAATGGGAGCGTGTCAAAGCGCGCTCGATTAGATTCGTTTCATTTTTCCTGCGTTGTTTTGTTAGTTTGGACATATATGTAGTTTTATAAACAAAGTTATTAGTAGTTTCTTAGTTTTTGAAAACTGTTTTTGTTGGATTTATGAAACTCTTATTTGTGATGATGGTATATATACATTTTTTCCTCTTTATGCGTTTGTGACAAAAGGTTTTATATATGAATCGGTAAGTTTTAGGAGTCATACCGTATGATACAGCGGTACTTAGGGTTCTTGTAAAAGAATAAAGTAAGCACCTTGCATACAAAAGTGGTTCTTTTGGCAAGAATGATTTTACGTGTATAAAAGGTTAAAAACAGGGGACGAAAAATAGGTTTGTCGTGCGACAATCCCTCCTGGATCTGGGTTTGTCGAGCGACAAACAGGTATAGGAACCCTCTTTTTGCTATAAATACACCCATCTTCCTTCCTTCTTCATCCCCACACTTATTCCCAATGTCTTCTTACCGCACAAATTCTGCTTTTTCTTATATCGAAGCCCGAGATGATTTGGTATCTTTTGAGAATGGTTTGAATTTTGGCACATTCAGCCCTTTAGCAGCATGGCGTCATCGTCCTGTAGCAGCATGGCGTCATCGTCCTATAGATTTCTCCTTTTTATTAGGCTCTTCGTATTTCTGGAGTTTTGCGGATCATCTTTTCCGTTTTGGATTAGACGAGCTTTGCTCAACTTACGAAGAGTTTTCCTAGCTGCTGCGCTCTGACACCCGTCTCCCGATGGCTGTTCCTATAGAAGAACTCGATCCCCGAGATATGCTGATTACCTTGTTGTTTATTTTCCCAACAGCGTGCGATGGTTTTATTATTGACGGGCTTCTCGATCTTCACAAAATAGTGAGGTTCTTTCATTGTTATGAAGATAGAGCCTCTTATAGTGTGGGGAGTACTGCGGAGGCCTTGATCTGTCTTGTTTCTGATATGCTACTAGTGACGGGCTCTTCCCGTGTTGATTCGACTATTCTAAGTCTGATATATCAGGCCAGAAATGGAGAGTCCATAGTGCTTATCATTTTTGTAGAAACTCTGAATGGTCTGGATGATCTCCAAAGGGGGGCTTCACCCTTCTTCAGGGGGAGTTCGCGTTTGCTATATATGTGATTGTTGGAGCGTTTTCGATCGGTGGGTTTCAGCGGGGTTCAGCTAGACAATCCGACACACTTCGTCCATCGTCCCCTCTTTAGTGCTTTGACCATGTTTCCTCTAATTGGACGGTATGGTTCTCGGAGAATTTTTGTGCTATTCGGTGGAATATCCCTTGGTGGAAGCTAAGGGCGATAGTGTTTAGCACATGTGGTCAAAACTACGTTTGGCTCCAAGGACTTTGGTTTACCTCTTTTTATCTTCCAAGACGTCTTCTTCGGCAATTCAACGTGCCTCAGAATATCCCCCTTGGTTTGAACTTCTCTTCTGAGTCCAAATTTGTAACGTCTCATGTTTCCCTATCGGTGGAGAGAATGTAGCGTGCTCGAATGACTCGATAGTTTAACTATGCTCATTTTGGTATTACCCGGCCCCTCCAGGTTGACATCATCCGCTCTTGCTGGCAGTCTCTGGAAGGGGAGCTGATTGATGACCTATTTCAAATGGAGTGGTTTCGATTCATGGATACTAGGGCTACTGAGGATAACATTGTCTTAGCGTACCAAATCTTGGATGAGGCTCGAATTGATTTGGCTACTAAGGACCCTGTTTGGCCAACCCCTAGGGATTAGGTTTTTCCGTATGCTTGTCTTTAATAGTCTCTTTGTAACCTTCGGTGTTCTAAACCACCTTAATAATATACGAGGGACTGTTTGTGAAAAATAATTTTCTTATAATGTTTAAACCGGGCCTGAAGTCACTTCTCAGGTTGCCTACGTTCCTCGTTTGATTTTCAAAAAACATAAGTTAAGTTGGGGCTCAGGTTTACGTAGTTCTTATCTATACATGATATATTTATTGGTAATATTTCTTCAAACGATCTAGGTTGACTGGTGAATGCAGTTGCTGTCCATCCAAGTCAGTGAGTATGGCGGCACCCCATGTATCAATCTCTTTGACGATATACGGCCTAGTCCACTTCTGTCCGAACTTTCCCCTCGGATTCCTGGCTGGTTCTCGAATTTCTTTCAACACGATGTCGTTCTCATTGATCCCTCGAGTCTTTACTTTCTGGTTAAATGCTCGAGCAATTCTCTTTTGATACCCTTGATGATGATACGCGGCTTTCACCCCAAAGTTTGAACCCCAAATATATATATACATTGCTTGTATATAAAAAAAATAATTAAAAAGGATAGAGTATTTGAGGCTAAAAATCTCCTCCATTTGCATCAGGTTTGATCCAGTCACGGAAGATCCTCGTATAAAAATAATAAACATGTGTGTATAGTTTGTATAAAAGAATATTTTTTTTGCTTTAATTATATATTTTCATATCATATTTTATATACTCATATGAAAATATTATTAAGACATTTATTGTTACTGTATCATTCTTCACCTATGAAAAAATTAAATAAAATTTTAATTAGATTAAATAGTTGATAGCCATACTTTTGAATTCTCTTAAATTTACTCAATGGGTTTTGGCACTAAATAGATTTTAAGTTTTCAAAATTTTAAATTTTTGAAAGAATTGGATCAAAATCGAAAAGTGTTTTGAATTTTGGAAATTCAAATTTTCCGAGTAATTCATAATTATAAACAGAAATTTGAGTAGGTCTTAATTTATAACCCGCCAATGGTAAAGAAACTAGGAAAGTATTCCATTTCCACCCCCATTTCTTTGTCAACCAAGGTTCTATACTTGTGGGGAACACTCCAAAGTTTAAACTCCTAAATGCCCCATATAAATATAGAGAATGTGTCCTTAAAATGTCCCAGAAAAAAACCAGTCAAGTTATGCGTAAGTTAGTCCGACAAATCTTTACATTTTAAAAGAGAAGTGGAGAGTGCGTCCTTAAAATATCCCAAAAAAGATCAATCGAGCTATGGGTAAGTTAGTTTGATGAACCCTTAGATTTTAAAGTAATAATAATAATTTAGTTAGTTACACAATGGATAATCCATAAATTTGGACACCCCACCGTTTTAGTTAGATACACAACGGATAATCCATAAATTTGGACACTCCACCATTTTTTGTCAAATTATAACAGTTGAAACTGAATCTTCAATCTTTTTCTTCTCAGTCCTTCGTACCAATCAATATTAATAGTTTAGTACTAGCTTGACAACGTACTTTAAATCAATATTAAATTATTAATTGTCAACATACATTAATATCAATGGAACCTTAGCATAACTTGGCTTCTTCACAACCTCATTATAGACCTAACCAAACACTCCCATGTAACAAACAACTGTGCGGACACAAAGTATTTGTACTAGCAACTCAATCACCATTTCACTATTACCCGAGTTTGCATATCATATATCCGAGCATTATCTCAAGTGATTAAGAGTGTGACAAGAGCTTGTAGTTCCATACTCACTCTTGACCTCCCATTCCCTTAAAACTATCTAGATTTATCTATCGTTTGTACCCAAAAAATAAAAAATCACATATCACATATTTTTCTTCTATTTCTCCCGAGGTAGTGGGGACAAAAACATAAATTGATATTGAAACAAATATATATATATATATATATATATATTAACTTGTAGTGTGAAAAGATTGGATATTTGTGTTAAATTTTGTTGTCATTGAACAAAGCATTCAATAGCAAAAAACGCTCATTACTACTATTTTAAAACATAGTTTCATGGCAAATATTAGTTTTTCTTCTAAATGTTTCATCATTTAACCTTTTTCTTTTAGTAATTAAATTTTATTATTGGTTTCGAAGTGCAAATTCATCTAATTTTGAAATATTTATAACTACATATTACTAGTCTATGGATTGAATATATGGTACGGCAAAATATTTTTAAGAGTCAACTTAGAATGTTTAATTTTATGAGAGAAAACTAAAATGAAAGTATTGTAACTCGTATTGTTGACAGTAAATTACAGTCAAATCATTAGTTTAGGGCCTTTAGGCGTTTGGCCAATACACATAGGTTTCCTAATTTTATGAAAAAAATACTATTTGTTAAAGTGTGGGCCATCTATTAAACTCATCCCAGTGGTTACTGTCTTGGATTTAATTCTGGGATTGACCAGAGCTTTTTAAGTCGAACTTTGATTGTTGTAAAAATATTTTGTAACCAACAGCAAATGTGACAGCAAAAACTTTTTTGTGGCCAACAACGAGTATGGTCTAATTAATTTGGCTGCACAAAATTGTGGATTATTTAGATGTTGAAAAATAGTACCAACTAGACAACGGATATAGCTATGAGCCTGCATGTGTGATGAGGCTAGCATGACGATGCCCGTAAGTCAAAAGACCTGCGGACAAAATTAAACCTAAAAATAGGATTAGGTCTTAAATCAACGACTATTACATATTTATAAAATAGACCAAGAAAACTAACTTAATATTATAGAATCCCAAAAAGTAAATAAATGGCCCAAAACGATGGATCCTGCATGTTCCACGGGGTTGGTTCAATTTTGCTTATAGGGGAAGTTGATTGCTGCTTCCTACATTTTATTCTTATGTTATATTTTTAGAATAAGTAGTAATTATTTTATGTTGTTTCATCCTACTTTTGTTTTGGATAAATACAATAATAATAATAATTTTATATATTTAACTCATTTTTTTAAAAAAATATTGTGTAGGGTATGAACACGTTAATTCTTAAAAATAGACACTAAAAATATAAAATTTAGTTATATACATTTAATCAACACTCTATTCGTTAAGAGCATTTCCAATAGTCTTTTATGTTTATGTTTTGTATAAAATTTACAAAATTTGTAAAAATATTCATCTTCATCAGCATTTTACAAATGGGTTTTGTGTAAATTGAATGTGTAAAATACACTTTCACTTTATACTGCTACGTCAACTTTCTCTTTCTCCATTTTTTTTTACTAAAACTTTAAAATTTAATTACTTTTAATTCAAAATTATATATTTAAAATATATACATCAAGAGCTCTAAATCAAGATCCATTGTGACTTTAAGATTATGTTTAAAAGAAATTGAAGGAAAAAAAATGTAAAATTTGATAAATTAATATCTAACATATGTTGATATTTTATTTGTTCTTTTAATATTTACACAAGAAGTTATAAAAGTATTATTGGATAAGGAAAATGATTATATGACAGACCGTAAGTTTAAATAAAACTTACAATCAATTATTAGTCATATATTTAATTAAGGCTAAACATTGTTATGGCATCATTTTTTTTTATTGTAATCTACCATATACATATAGGAAAATGAATATAAAAAAGGCTGTAAGTTTTATTAAAAACTTACAGTTAAATATTAACCACATATTTAGTTAAGGATAAATATTACTAAATTTTAGAGGTAATGGGTTATAAGACCACGTTCCGTAATGTTTTATAACACTAAGGACGAAATCATATTTAATAAAGGCAAATAGTACTAATTTCATAATTTGGTTTTGCAATAAGAACACTTTTCATAATATTAATTTATTTTAAGGAAAATGATAAATGTTGATGGACAAAAATACCTTAATATAAACATCTCTTAGCCCCTCCTCCCCCACCTAAACTTCCAATACCTCATCTTTTTCTCTAGATTTCATTCAACCATCAAATACTCTCCTCTGTCATACCAACGACCTCACCTTCTCCCCCACCACCACCACCACTACAAGTGACGGAGCTAGGAATTTTGTTCAGGGGGAACCAAACTAATAACACAACAAAATTTTTTGCATATACTATTTGGACTAGTAGAATCAACATTCGGAGCGAAGGAACATATATTTGATGGAGTGGAATCAACATTTGAAAATGTGGATTCAACATTTAGAGTAGAACTCGAACCAACATTTAGAGAATTAGAATTTACTCCTACTTTACTAAAATGTTTCTCTATTCAATTTTTGAAAAAAATTAAAATAATATACTAAAATTAATTATATATTTTAAAATATATGTATCAACTCAATATTCAACCTACTATAAGCAACAAACACATATATTAATCTCAATATTAATTTATCAAATAATAATCTAATAAGCAAATCAACCTCAATAATCAAATTTAATATCAATATTTAACAATCTAAGAAGCAAATCAACATTAAAACACCTAAATCTTAATATTCAAAATAAAAAATATATATATAGTATAAGATTATAAAAAAGAAATCTAACCTAAGAGGCTAAAAGCCACAAAAAAAAAGTGTGGAGTGCGAAGTGCAAAAATGAGCCGGAACAAATAAAGAACAAAAATAGAAAGAGGAAAGAGGAGTAAACAAAAAATATAATTTACTGTCTGCTATTCTAATTAGGAACCATGCTCAGGTTTATTTACAAAACCCCTCCCCTGAATTTATACAGTCTATTACGCGTGCACTCCTCGCCCGCCTTACCCACTGAACAACTTTAATTACACAAACAACCCTTTTCTACTATCACACAAAGACACAGATACGTTGCAAAAATTTGCCAAAAATCCAGATGGGGCCATGGCCCCACCTAGTAGCTGCATGGCTCTGCTCCTGACCACTACCACCACCACCACCACTTGATTCTCCAATCGTATCGCCGAGAGGAGCGCCATTCTCATCATCTTCTTCTTCTTTTTTTTGTAGGGGCAATCATAAAACATATATAACTTTTGATTGAACCGTTGGATTTAACTAATTTTCGAATATGTTATTCGGAAGACAAAGTTACAATATTCGAGAGAAAATCAAGAAGACCAGAGGTCGATTTGCTATTGAAATTTACCAATTTCAACAGTCCAGCAGGATTTTGAAAAAAAAAATCTGATCGTTCCTTTTTTTTTCACAAACCCTACGTCGATCCATATATATAAATAGAGTGGATGTTGATCTCATTAATTTTGTTATTCTATGTTTCGTAATGGTACTAAAATCATTTTAGCACCTTCTAGTTGTAGTATTAAATGCATTTAACACATTCTGGTTGTTGTCCAGGTGATGCTAAATGCACATTTAGCACCTTCTGGTTGTGGTGCTAAATGTATTTAGTTTAACACTTTCTGGTTTGTTGTACAGGTGGTGCTAAATGTATTTAACACATTCTGATTGTTGTTAGTCTCATAATGAGACGTGAGATGTTATAAGGAAATGGTATTAGTTTTTTTTTTGTACATTGTCCTTAATTTACATGGCTAATTTTTAAGTGTCCTTTATAATTATCTTATTATTAGAATGAGCCCTTATGCCTAATTGTCCCAAAATAATCTATCCTTGTCATTATTAATATTTTAACTTATGCAAAATAATAAATTTCATATATTTTAAGCAATTATTTCTTATTCCTTCATTAATCAATTAAATTAGTAATTTTGAACAAAAAAAGTTTAAATTAAACATAACATATTGATCAAGTGTTTTTTTTTAAATATTTCAAATTCGGAATCCAAATTTTTTTTAATATCTAAAATTATAAGTATTTTATTTTATTTTATTTGTAAATAATCACTGCACCAAACTTTATAAGGAAACAAGTTATAGTTTTAGTAATTCAATTAGCCTCTTTTAATATTTTTAATAGTTTTAAAGCCTTGTTTATAAATATAAAAAATATATTATATACTTGAGCATATCCTATTTTTAATTGGTAATGGAAAAATCTAATTTAACATTGATACAAATGTCACATGGTTGGAAGTAAAAGTCCAAATTTTTTTTTTACTTTATATATCTTTACTTTAATTGTGTTTGTTTTCTATTAAAACACTACCATAAATAAATATGCAAACCCAATATAAAGTAGGAGAGGTATGCCCTTAAAAAAGATTCCTCACACAGGAATCTATTAATTAAACAACGTAGTTAAACTACAATAATCCATTGTTATTCAAGATCCTATAAAAAAAAGGCAATCATAAAGGATGTCTCCTTAAAATATCTCAGAAAAAAAGCAGTTAAGTTACGCCTAAGTTAGTCTGACGAATCTTTATATTTTAAAATAAATGAGGAGAGTGCGTCCTTAACATATTCTAAAAAAAATCAATCGAGCTATGCGTAAATTAATTTGATGAACCCTTACATTTTAAAATATTAATAATAATAATTTAGTTAGTCACACAATGGATAATCCATAAATTTGGACACTCCACCATTTTAGTTAGATACACAACGGAGAATCCATAAATTTGGACACTCCACCATTTTTTTGTCAAATTATAACAGTTGAAACTGAACCTTCAGTCTTTTTCTTCTCAGTCCTTCGTACTAATCAACATTAATTGTTTAGTACTAGCTTGTCAACGTACTTTAAATCAATATTAAATTATTAATAGTTTAATAGTAGCTTAATTGTCAACGTACTTTAATATCAATGGAAGCTAGCATAACTTGGCTTCTTCACGACCTCATTATAGACCTAACCAAACACTCCCACGCAACAAACAAGTGTGCGGACACAAAGTATTTGTACTAGCAACTCAATCACCATTTCACTATTACCTGAGTTTTCATATCATATATCCGAGCATTATCTCAAGTGATTAAGAGTGTGACAAAAGCTCGTAGTTCCATACTCACTCCTGACCTCGCATTCCCTTAAAACTATCTAGATTTATCTATCGTTTGTACCCAAAAAATAAAAAATCTCATATCACATATTTTTCTTCTATTTCTCCCGAGGTAGTGGGGACAAAAACATAAATTGATATTGAAACAAATATATATATATATATATATATATTAACTTGTAGTGTGAAAAGATTGGATATTTGTGTTAAATTTTGTTGTCATTGAACAAAGCATTCAATAGCAAAAAACGCTCATTACTACTATCTTAAAACATAATTTCATGGCAAATATTAGTTTTTCTTCTAAACGTTTCATCATTTAACCTTTTTCTTTTAGTAATTATTTTTTATTATTGGTTTCGAAGTGCAAATTCATCTAATTTTGAAATATTTATAACTACATATTGCTAGTCTATGGATTGAATATATGGTACGGCAAAATATTTTTAAGAGTCAACTTCGAATGTTTGATTTTATGAGAGAAAACTAAAATGAAAGTATTGTAACTCGTATTGTTGGCTGTAAATTATAGTCAAATCATTAGTTTAGGGCCTTTGGGCGTTTGGCCAGTACACATAGGTTTCTTAATTTTATGAAAAAATACTATTTGTTAAAGTGTGGGCCAACTATCAAACTTATCCCAGTGGTTACCGTCTTGGATTTAATTCTGGGATTGACCGGGAGTTTTTTAAGTCGAACTCTGGTTACTGTAAAAATATTTTGTAACCAACAACAAATGTGACAGCAAAAACATTTTTGTGGCCAATAACGAGTGTGGTTTAAATTGCTAAGGAGGATTACTCGAGATACATGAAAACTACCTCGGCTGATTAATATAAATTAAAAAAAGTTAAAGCGTGGGCCCTAATTAATTTGGCTGCACAAAATTGTGGATTATTTAGATGTTGAAAAATAGTACCAACTAGACAACGGATATAGCTAGGGGTGTGCACGGTCCGGTCAACCGGACCGAACAGCATAGGACCGGACCAGACCGGATATTTCGGTCCTAAAAATTCGAAGACCGGACCAGACCGAAATGCTTGTTAAGACCGGACCAGACCAGACCAGACCAGACCAGACCATTCCGGTCTGGTTCCGATCGGTCCATTCGGTCTGGGCTTTTTTTTGGGGGGCCCAAGAGTTGTATTAATTAGGATCAAAAAGAAATTTTTGCACAACAATAATATGAATTTTAAATGTGGGAAAGATTATAGATAAAACTGAAATAATTGAATAATATAATTTTGAATAATATAACAAATGCATAAACCATGTGGTTTATCTAAACTGAAATAAATTTTAGGGAAATATTATAGATAAAAGTTTGGGTGTGATAATAACAGAAAGATGTGAAAAAACAAAATTTCCTTCCTTAAAAAAAATAGATGCATAATCACATTTTAAACCTCTTTTATGTTAAAACAACAAATCTATAAACTAATCTTCAAATCACATTATATAAACTAATCTTCAAAAACAACAAATCACATTTCAAAAAAAATTATTTTCTTAAAAAAAATAGATGCATAAATTATATAAACTACCTTCAACCTCAAAAAATCTATAAAATTCAACCAAACAATTATATGCAAAAATTATCGGTGGAGCAAAAAAACAGACCCCTTCCAATTTAACCGGACAAAATCTCTCTCCTCTAATTCTTAAAGTCACATATATATGACACAAAAATTGGATATATTTAGTGTGATTATTAAGTAAAATATAAATTCCATATTACATTTATTCTTTTAAAAATTTATTTCAAGATTAATAAGTAATCCCCAATTCAATATTGTCTATATATAATTATATATATATATATATGTAAGATAAACATCTTATTGCCTAAATATATTATTAATACCGGTCCGGTCCGACTGAACCTTAAAAATCGAAGACCGAAGACTGGACCGAACCATTTTGGTCCTTCTAAATTTAGACCGGACCGGACCGGACCGAATTCAAAAGGTCCGGTCCAAATCGGTCCATTTTTTGGTCCGATTTATTTGGTTTGACCGTCCGTTTCAGTTTTTGAACACCCAAAATATAGCTATGAGCCTGCATGTGTGATGACGCTAGCATGACGATGCCCGTAAGTCAAAAGACCTGCGGACAAAATTAAACCTAAAAATAGGATTAGGTCTTAAATCAACGACTATTACATATTTATAAAATAGACCAAGAAAACTAACTTAATATTATAGAATCCCAAAAAGTAAATACATGGCCCAAAACGATGGATCATGCATGTTCCACGGGGTTGGTTCAATTTTCTTATAGGGGAAGTTGATTGCTGCTTCCTACATTTTATTCTTATGTTATATTTTTAGAATAAGTAGTAATTATTTTATGTTGTTTCATCCTACTTTTGTTTTGGATTTATACAATAATAATAATAATTTTATATATTTAACTCATTTTTAAAAAAAATATTGTGTAGTGTATCAACACGTTAATTGTTAAAAATAGACTCTAAAAATATAAAATTTAGTTATATACATTTAATCAACACTATATTCGTTAAGAGCATCTCCAATAGTCTTTTATATTTATGTTTTGTACAAAATTTACAAAATTTGTAAAAAAATTCATCTTCAACAGTCTTTTAAAAATGGGTTTTGTGTAAATTGAATGTGTAAAATACACTTTCACTTTATACTGCTACGTCAACTTTCTCTTTCTCCATTTTTTTTACTAAAACTTTAAAATGTAATTACTTTTAATTCAAAATTATATATTTAAAATCTATACATCAAGAGCTCTAAATCAAGATCCATTGTGACTTTAAGATTATGTTTAAAAGAAATTGAAGGAAAAAAAATGTAAAATTTGATAAATTAATATCTAACATATGTTGACATTTTATTGGTTCTTTTAATATTTACACAAGAAGTTATAAAAGTATTATTGGAGAAGGAAAATGATTATCTGACAGACCGTAAGTTTAAATAAAACTTACAATCAATTATTAGTCATATATTCAATTAAGACTAAACATTGTTATGGCATCATTTTTTTTATTGTAATCTACCTTATACATATAGGAAAATGATTATATAAAAGACTGTAAGTTTTATTTAAAACTTATAGTCAAATATTAACCATATATTTAGTTAAGGATAAGTATTACTAAATTTTAGAGATAATGGGTTATAAGGTATCGCTCCGTAATGTTTTATAACACTAAGGACGAACTTATGTTTAATAAAGACAAGTAGTACTAATTTCATAATTTGATTTTGCAATAAAAACACTTTTCATAATATTAGTTTATTTTAAGAAAAATAATAAATGTTGATGGACAAAAATACCTTAATATAAACATCTCTTAGCCCCTCCTCCCCCACCTAAACTTCCAATGCCTCATCTTTTTCTCTAAATTTCATTCAACCATCAAATACTCCCCTCTGTCATACCAACAACCTCACCTCCTCTACCACCACCACCACCACTACAAGTGACGAAGCCAGGAATTTTGTTTAGGGGGGCCAAACTAATAACACAACAAATTTTTTTGCATATACTATTTGGAGTAATAGAGTCAATATTCGGAGCAAAGGAACATATATTTGACGGAGTGGAATTGACATTTGAAAATGTGGATTCAACATTTAGAGTCGAACTCGAACCAACATTTCGAGAATTAGAATTTACTCCTACTTTACTAAAATGTTTCTCCATTCAATTTTTGAAAAATTTAAAATAATATACTAAAATTAACTATATATTTTAAAATATATTTATCAACTCAATATTCAACCTACTATAAGCAACAAACACATATATTAATCTCAATATTAATTTATCAAATAATAATCTAATAAGCAAATCAACCTCAATAATCAAATTTAATATCAATATTTAACAATCTAAGAAGCAAATCAACATTAAAACACCTAAATCTTAATATTCAAAATAAAAAATATAAATATAGTATAAGATTATAAAAAAAAAAATCGAACCTAAGAGGCTAAAAGCCACAAAAAAAAGTGTGGAGTGCGAAGTGCAAAAAAGAGCCGGAACAAATAAAGAACAAAAATAGAAAGAGGAAAGAGGAGTAAACAAAAAATATAATTAATTGTCTGCCCTTCTAATTAGGAACCATGCTCAGGTTTATTTACAAAACACCTCCCCTGAATTTATATAGTCCATTACGTGTGCACTCCTTGCCCACTGAACAACTTTAATTACACAAACAACCCTTAACTTTGCTATTATCACACAAAGACACAGATACCTTGCAAAAATTTGTCAAAAATTCAGATGGGGCCATGGCCCCACCTAGTACTTGCATGGCTCCGCCCCTAACCACTACCACCACCACCACTTGATTCTCCAATTGTATCACCAAGAAGAGCACCGTTTTCATCATCTTCTTCTTCATTTTTCTGCAGGGGCAATCATAAAGCATATATAACTTTTGATTTAATCGTTGGATTTAGCTAATTTTCGAATATGTTATTCGGAAGACAAAGTTACAATATTCAAGAGAAAATCAAGACGACTAGAGGTCGTTTTGCTATTGAAATTTACCAATTTCAACGGTCCAGCGGGGTTTTGAAAAAAAAAATCTGATTGTTCCTTTTTTTTTTTACAAACCCTACATCGATCCATATATATATATATACATATATATAAATAGAGTAGATGTTGATCTCATTAATTTTGTTATTCTATGTTTTGTAATGGTGCTAAAATCATTTTAGCACCTTCTAGTTGTAGTACTAAATGCATTTAACACATTCTGGTTATTGTCCAGGTGATGCTAAATGGATTTAGCACCTTCTGCTTGTGGTGCTAAATGAATTTAGCACCCTCTAGTTGTGGTGCTAAATGCATTTAGCACCCTTTGGTTGTGGTGCTAAATGCATTTAACACCCTCTGGTTGTGGTGCTAAATGCATTTAGCACCCTTTGGTTGTTGTCCAGGTGGTACTAAATGTATTTAGCACCTTCTGGTTGTTGTCCATGTAGTATACATTTAGCACCTTCTGGTTGTTGTCCAGGTGGTGCACATTATCCAGGTGGTGCTAAATACATTTAGCACCTTCTGGTTGTTATCCAGGTGGTGCTAAATGCATTTAGCACCTTCTGCTTGTGGTACTAAATATATTTAGTTTAGCACCTTCTGGTTGTTGTACAGGTGGTGCTAAATGCATTTAACACATTGTGGTTGCTGTTAATGTCATAATGAGACGTGAGATGTTATAAGGAAGGAGTATTAGTGTCTTTTTTGTACAGTGTCCTTAATTTAAACGGCTAATTTTTAAGTGTCCTTTACAACTATCTTATTATTAGAATGAGCCATTATGCCTAATTGCCCCGAAATAATCTAAATTTCATATATTTTAAACAATTATTTCTTATTCCTTCATTAATCAATTAAATTAGTAATTTTGAACAAAAAAAATTAAAATTAAACATAACATATTGATCAAGTGTTTTTTTAAAAAAATATTTCAAATTCAGAATCCAAATTTTTTTTAATATCTAAAATTATAAGTATTTTATTTTATTTTATTTGTAAATAATCACTGCACCAAACTTTATAAGGAAACAAGTTATCGTTTTAGTAATTCAATTAGCCTCTTTTAATATTTTTAATAGTTTTAAAGCCTTGTTTATAAATATAAAAAATATATTATATACTTGAGCATATCCTATTTTTAATTGGTAATGGAAAAATCTAATTTAACATTGATACAAATGTCACATGGTTGGAAGTAAAAGTCCAAATTTTTTTTTTTGATGTCTCCAACCGCGTATCTCAATTTTAGCATAAAATTCACTTAACCTCTTTTAATACTTTCAAAGTTTTAAAGTCTCTTTAAAAATCTAAAAAAAAATATTACTTACTTGAGCATATCCTATTTCTCCTATTTCTAATTAGTAATGGAGAATTTAATTTAACAATGATACAAATGTCAGATTGATGGATTTATGTAAAAGGCAAAACAAGTAGCCTTAATTTTGTAATTATGAATTTAATGATAGTAGATATTTTTTTCAAAATTAGATACAGAATTTGAGTAAAAATTGGTATCTTTCTCAGATTTGTGATTGGAAATTACTTGTAAGTTTAAAAATTTATAGTGTCTTTCATGCTAGCAAAGTTGAGATGGTGACTAAAAATAGAATAGCCGACCAAAATATTATCTCACGTATGAGAAGGAACGAGCAGACCGTTATTCCATAGAAGGATTGAGCAGACAATCATTCCGTAGAAGGGCCTAACGGACAGGTATTACACAATAGCCGACCACAATATAATCAACGGACCAGAAATATAATCAAATTTGCTTAAATCAAAATGAACTGCCATTGATAACCCCTAAACTATGGGAGTTATCATTTTATATATCTTTACTTTAATTGTGTTTGTTTTCTATTAAAACACTACCATAAATAAATATGCAAACCCAATATAAAGTAGAAGAGGTATGCCCTTAAAAAAGATTCCCGCACAGGAATCTATTAATTAAACGGCATAGTTAAACTCCAATAATCCATTGTTATTCAAGATCGTATAAAAAAAACGCAACCATAAAGGGTGGACGAAACTCCATTTATTAACCGGGAACCATCTTACAACAAGGGATCTACCATTTATTGACAGGGAACCATATATCTTCCAACAAAATCTTTGTCTCTGGTTTGTGAAGTGATTTATCTTCCATCGTAGATCTGTTCAGAACATGAACGTAATGTAGTAGTGAACATATTCTCTCTTTCTTTATTTCTTTTTTTGCCACAAGTTATTTCATCCTTGGATTGGAATGAGACTAATCTCCGCTCATAAAATTAACTATATGCTGCGATAATTACTTCCAATTAACGGAAATTGAACTACCTATTGTTTTTTTGGTGCCACCAAAGACAAATAATGAGGCTAATGACTTGTGATTGCTTTTGTGCCGGCAGAGTTGTTGCTTTTGTGCTGGCAGAGTGGTTTACTTGCTCCTCTTGACTTTTAGATATTTTTTTTGGGTCTATATATGGAGAACTGTACGAAGATGTTTGAGTGAGAGAGAAAAAGAGAAGTTGAAAATGGCAGGGGGCAGAAGTTGAAAAGCAGAAAATTTGGGTGAAATATGGGTTTAGTTTTGTATGAAAAATATGTTGTATTTTTCGTTTGAGTGTTGTTTTGAGAGCATTTTGTAACTCATATTTGTATTTGGAAATTAGTATATTAATAGAGAGTTGTCCGTGGAGTAGTGGCGATTCGCCGATACCACGTATATCGTTGTTGTCTTCTTATTGTTCTTGTTTTTTTCTTCTCCATCTTTGTATGGTTGCCTTCTTTGTTAATTTGTGATCTGTAGCATAAGCATAAATCTCAACACTACCTAGCTACTAGCATTTCGAATGCTTTGTAGTTTATTATTTTAAAAATTGTCATTAATTCATTTAAAAATTGTTCCAAATATATATATATATATAATATCATTAATAATAATTTTAAAATGTTGGAATATTTAAATAAAGTGATACTAACTATACTAGCTTAAATTGAGGGACGTACATATATATTAATTATGGTGGACTTGATCACAAACTATAGCTATTTTTGGACGATATTTTGTTAATTTTGATGGATGATTGTTACTGGGCATTCAGAAACTTGCTAGGTTATGAAGTAACTAACATTTAAGTTGATGCATGCACCGGGGAGACAGATAAACAAAACTTAAATGCAGAAGATTAGATTCAGTATCACGTACGGTCGGGGGGTGAAGACAGTGGGGCTGAAGATAGGTGTAAGTGTAAGAGTAAGGTTTTGTTCGAGGAAACAAAGTTCAAGAACATTTTTAATGGAATAACCAAAAGTTATATTCATCTATAAGGATGTGATTGTCGAATCTTTCATTATATCTACCCATTGTGAATTTGGTTATGTATCTACCTTTTTGTGGTGATAAAAAGATTTGTGTTACGAAATCATCACTTGTATTAAAAAAAAGAAGAAGATAATGTGAATCACAAAAATTATTTGAGATTTTTTTTTAAAAAAAAAGATTGGTTGAAAGAAATATCTACGAAAACATAACATAATTAGTATCATAGTAGAATTTTATTATCTATGGAATCAAAGACTTTGTAATTTTGGAATAACATTAAAAACATCAAAATAAATATTGAACAATGAAATTTATGAGTTTTCAAAACAAATTCGACTCAATTTCTTGAAGAAAAAAGGGAAAATTAAATAACAATCCCACCCCCTAAAAACAATTTGGGCATACTCCTAGCAGGGCTAATGGGCTTGACAAAAAAAGTTCAGCCCATTTAGCACTTCAAGATTCTGAAAATTTAAACATCTTTAAATTTATTCTTTTGGACCGTTTTAATATATTGAGTATACTTTTTGAATTTGTAGCGTTAAAATATTGTTTTAAAATGCTAATAACCATATATTCTATAAAAATGAGATCTTGGATTATTTTTCGAATATGTCCGTATCTAGTGTTATTTGTTATCTTGTATATAAGCGATGAATAGATTTGAGAGGTTCGAAAAGTAAATCTAGGCTAAACATTGTGTATGAATTTTTACACTTATTAAGTTTCAACCACTTCAGCCTATGTTCGGATGATCTTTTCACTTTATTAACTTCAACTTGATGAAAAGTGATAATAATTTTTTATTATTTTATTCTTCAAATATAAATAATATACCACTAAGACCATCTTTAGTGGGTAAGGTAAAATGGTAAGTTAAAATTATATTTACACTATTCGAAATTGTATAGTCGCAGCGCGAGGGATGGTAAATATACCTCGCACGATATATAAATATCGGGGAGGACACCAGCCAACGATTTATCATCTATCGTCTGAGAGCCCACGATTTATCATCTATCGTCTGAGAGGAGAAAATTGGAAAGTCATCAAATGCCAAGGATAATTATGGGGAGGAGCAAATTGGAGCTAAAATATGGGAGGAGCAAATTGGAATGATGTGTCTCACGACACATCATCGGCCAAGGGAAAGTCATGCCAAGGATAATTATGCATGCCACGATTTATCATGTGCCAAACATTGGCCAAGGGAAAGTCAATTCTCATTGTCGCACGACACATCATTCATCGTGCCAAACATTGCTCATTCTCACGGCATCATGTGTCGTGAGACCTTCTACCCTGATGCTTCCTTTATCGTCCGAGCTAAAATTTTGTCCCTCGCTAAACTTTTAGATTTTAACCCAATAAGAACGAAAAAGCTAATTATGCATTTAGATCCCAATTTTGAGATGGCCTAAATAGATAGAAGATTCAACTTTAATTTGAATGGCTGTGATTTTGAGTCACTTCAGAGTAAGCATTTTCTTTTGGCAAAGAGTTATTAAATATAAGTTAATATCAACCATTCAATTCAAAATTAATGATTCAGATATATAACTAAAACCTCTTAAATTATTTTCGTTGTTTTTACTTTAACCTAATAAATTCTATACAAGAGTAAGTTCTTAACCACTCCAATTTTAAAAAGTGAATAGAAATCTTGAAAAGGATTCATCTTTTTCAAGATTGTTTTTATTTAGTTATTTAGAAAACATAAACTAATTCAAATTAACCTTAAAACAAGAGCTAATTACAATTTGGGATCCATAAGAAATGATTCCACAATACACATTTTATACTAATTCTTTTTTTTTTTTTTGATAACACATATACTAGATTAAAATGACACGAGTTTGTTATTTATGATTATTGAACTGACATTAAAATAGATTTTCATTCTAGTAAAACAAACACAAAGTACAATAATACCCAAACAAAGGGATATTCTCTTCTAGGCAAAATGAAGCCACATTCACTTAACAAAAAGTACAGAACGGTACATAAAGCAATTTCTCTGTTTTAAATGCTTCCAGTAGGACAGTAAGTGGATTAAGCCACAAGTCACAACTTCTTTACCAAAAGATTGACTCCATGCCTGGGCTCTATGACCAAATGCAGGGCCGGTGAGTGCACGTAGTTCCGCGAAATGGTGAAAAAGAAATTGGACACAATGAGAGAGATTAGTATTTTGAGCTCGACCGTGGCCAAATTCTGTCCTAGGCAGACACGTGGTCCGACCCCAAATGGCATGTACAAGTGGGGCATCTTGCACGCGCCAGTGATCCCATTTGCAAACCTGTCTGGATTGAACCTGTAAGAGTCTGGTCCCCATATATCAGGATCGGTGTGCAATGCTGTCACCAGGGTCCAAAGATTGACGCCTTTTGGGATATGAATTCCTCCAAACTTCATGTCCTTTAATGCTTCCCTAGACACCACGGCGACAGGAGGATATAGACGCAATGATTCATTAATCACCATTGTTAGCTGCAAAGCAAAGTTGAAACCAAAAACTTCAAGATACGTAAACTAAGTAACCTGGTAAAGAACCAGCAGCCGAACCTGGAGGTCCAGGCCCAACTCTCACCAACTACAAGTGTATGCTGTGTATATCTAATTTGCCTCTCTCATTGTAATAGTGTCTGTCGTCTGACACTTATAACGTGTTAGTGTGGTATCAATTGTTGTTTTTAGTGGTTACCACCTACTACGAGTATTGATACATTTAAAAGAATCAACATAAAATTACTAATACTGGTGTTTAACTAGTCTTGATCTCACATACAAACCAATGCAGTTAAGAGGGATCGTGTAGAACTACAAAATTAAGATAGTACCTGTTTCATTTTTCGAACCATATCAGCATCTGGAATTTGGCCCTTGCAAACTTCAAGAGCCTCAGCTCGAATTCGATCTTGCCATTCTTGGTTTGATGCCAATAGCATAAGGCACCAAGTAGCTGAGACCGCGGTCGTCTCATACCCGGCCAAGTAGATGTTTTTACAGTTATCAACTATGAACTGATCAATCTCAGCTTGGCTAAGTTCACCACTTTTAGCACCTTCAAGAACCATCTGTAGTAGATCCTTTTCATACCCTACTTCATTCCTGTCCTTCACTACCTCCAAAATCAATCTATGGACCTCCTTTTCCAGTGCCCATGCTTCTCTGTTGCTCTTAGTTGGAAGATGTCTATTGGAACGTAGGTTTTGTCAAATTTTTATCCCAATTTGTACAAAATTTTCTTACAAACTTACGCTAACACTATTTGGATCAACTCATCAAGCTACATATTTTTCAATAAATTTTTTATATCTTTCTTCCTATAAGATTGTTCCCAGGTCTGTTTATATAAAATGACGTACAGAAATGGAGTAACATTAGCATTTCTTGGTAAAGAAGAAAGTGAGAAATGGTACCTCATGCCAGGAATTCCGGTGGCCAAAAGTTTCTTGGAGGCAGCTTCTTGGAGAGCTCTAAGCTTCGCGAAAATCTCTTCTCCCTTGTTAAAATTGCTACCAAAACAAGCTCTCGAAATCACATCCCCTGAGAAGCTTCTCATGTATGGATCAATTTTAATGTCAGCAACCCCACCTTCAGCATCAACTATATTCTTCCAAGAGTCTACCAATTTAATCGTTGAGTCCGTAATAAGATGGTACATTCCCTATTATGTAAAGTACACGTGTCACATAATTGAAGAATTTCGAGCAAAGTTGAAGAAATCTGGAGCACTAATTTAAAAATGGATGGCTTAGAATTTGACAGTTAGTTTTTGTTTAAATGAGTTATCGCCTGAAACAGAAAGTAATTGAAAGATCTGACCCACGCGTCTCACTGAACTCTATGATGGCAAAAGTCTCGTCCAGTGGATCGATTGTTTATTAAATTTCAAAAAGGATCAAATAATTAATATCATCATACCTTAACCTTGTCCATGTATAATTCGGGGGCTAGAATTTTTCTCTGGTAAGCCCAAATAACGCCGTTTGAAGTTAAAATGCCTTGGCCGAGCAAAGAACCGCGCTCTTTGGCTTGATACGAAGGCTTGCCCAAATCCAAAGATGTACATGTGGTTATCTCTCTCACCATATCGGGTTGAGTCACCAGCAAAATTTGTGTATTACCGAGTGCAAACATGAATACATCACCTGTTTCAGTACATATATAATTTATTGAATATATATATATATATGATATTCTAATCACCAGCAAAATAAGTATTCTAATTACACTGTAATAAATGATTTTCTGTAGGATCACTAATAAACTAACAGCATGCAAGCCATGCAATGCACGGGCGGTTTATCAATTATTTTATAAAAAGTTCAAACAAATTGCGTTTAGTTTTACTTATACATGTCGGTTAAATTATAATTAAACTAATAATTTATCAATCCGGAGCAATTACAATTTCTTTTTCCATAAAGAATTGCAGCAACAAAGTAAAATACTTAATTAACTTATGTAATTTATTTATCTTTAAACAACTCATATGCGTTTCCTTTTTCATGTATATAATAAAATAGAAACATAAATAAATTGTATGACTACTGTGTAAACCCTACAAAACATAGAAAACAAATTAAGATGCAAACATTAAATTGACAATAATAACTGGATTATTTTAAATAATTTAACAAACCTCTAGAATAATTATTTATCATAACGTGGTCACATTTATATAAGATTTATAAAATTATTTTAGTATTCAATGATTTACATTCTTTCATAGACAAGAATAAATATAGAAACTCGATAAATTGAGAATTTGCAACACACTAAAACATCACATTTTGTGAAAATGTCTATTTGCTATAATTTAGATATATAAAAACATTAATTAATAATTCACACAAATAAAAAAAATAAAAACACATCATCTTTGTTGATTGTAACATATCAACAACTAACATATGAAACAAATGATAAAATGGGAAGAAATGAGAAACATTAAAAGTTTAAGTTAAAAAAAAGGTAGAGCGAGCCATCTAGTTTATATGATTCACACCTTTGCAAAATCATGGGAATAAACTAAGAGAAACTTGAAAAGCCTGAAACTATAAGGCTTCGTTTGATAAATGAAAAGAAAAATAACTAATTTAGGTGAGAAGATGGAAAATAAGTTAAGTGATGTGGTGAGATTAACTCTTGTTTTTTGCTTTTTTCCATGACAAAATTTTCTTTGGGTGATGGGTGGAGAAACTTTTTTCAAAAAATATTAAAGGAGGATGGAGGACATATACTCACAAAAATGAGTACGAGCTAGAGAGGATCTCACCATATGCCTCAACTTCTTTTCCAACTTCTTACCTAATTTAGTTGTTTTTATTTTCATTTTCCATGTTGCTATCAAACGGAGCCTAAAAGTTTCGTTAGAGAGATAAGCAACAACTACCATAAGCAGCAACATAAGCAATTTTAAATAACGAAGTAAGAAGAACAAATTAAATCTAAGATATTAGGACATCAATGGCCATATATAAACAAATCAACTATACACATCTCATAAACTCGAAACTCATAAATTACACTCAAACTTTTTTTTTATATATTTTCTGTATTTGACAAATAGATCCTTGAAAATATACAAAAACATGAGTACTAAAAATTTGACTCGAAGAGGCTGGGAAGAAATATATATGTATACATGCCTGAAGGGAAATACAATTAAAGTAAGAAAATGAAAAGTTAATTTATATATAATTGTTATTGGGATAATAAAGTGAGAGAATAAAATGGTAAAATAATTATTTCTAGTTCAATAATTTCATAGAGGAGAAGAAACATAGTGTTGTGTTTGGCTTGTAATTGTCAAAGTGCAAAACGGTTTTTGCACCACTGCAAAACCGTTTTTGCACCACTGCAAAACCGTTTTTGCACTACGCAGTGCATTTGCAGCTGAGTGCAAAATCGATTTTGCACTAGACAGAACACCCATAATAAAGTGCAAAATCGTTTTTGCACTTGAGCGAGTGTAAGGTTATTGTCTTATTTTCTCACTTGGTATAAATAGGAAGGCTTATTTCTATTTTGTTAAGACTTGTAAGAGTGTTGCAATTGCAAGAGTGAGAAGGAGAGACTTGTTCTTACAAGAGTGTTATTTCTTGTGAGAGGTTAGCTAGGGTTTAGCTAAAGGTTGAGAGGGTAATCTTTGGAGGATTATTCCATTGATTTGAGTGAGGATTATTGAGAGAGAGTTGGTGTAAATTCTTGGTTGATCAATAAAAGTTGCTCCCCTTTCAAGTGGAAGACCCGAAGGGTTCCACATTATCTCGGTGTGTTTTTCCTCTTTACTTTGCACTTTATTCTTGTTGTTCTTTATCTTTTATCTATTGTTGCTTGTGATTGTGTTGGCTATTCTTGGTTTGAGCCAAGATCCTATTGCTTGACGGTATTCGCCCACCAAGTGTTTGTGGAAATTCCTGAAAGGGATTTCTCGGGTTTATTGGTGGATTTGGGACTTGGTTATTGTTCCCACGTTCACAACAAGTGGTATCAAAGGATTTGGTTGGTGCCTAGTGTTTGGTATCAAGGTTTGGTGCGCCAAGTGTTCAATAAATGGCCGAAGGGACTCAAACCGGAGTTGTTGCAACACAAGCTAGTTCTTCTATCATTATAGGTGTTTGGAGCACTATGGAGGTTAAGATAAAGCCTTATGACGAGGTTATCAATTTCGGTATTTGGCAAAGGCGGATGCGGGGGGTACTCGTCCAATCGAATTTGCAAGTTGCATTGCTTGGACTTGAGAAAAAGCCACAAGATATGTCCGAAGACCAATGGAATGAGATTGATAAGAAAGCTATGTCCGCTATAGAGATGCATGTGACCGACGAGGTGTTGAGAAACTTGATGTCGGAGAAGAATGCAAAGGATATGTGGACTAGGATGGAGGAGATGTACATAGGGAAGTCTATGTCCAACAAGTTAAACCTCAAGAAGCAACTTTTCAAGTTGGAAATGAAGGAGGGGCAAGATTTGAACAAGCACATCAATGTCTTCAAGGCAATAGTGCATGACCTTGAGAGAATTGATGTTGTATTTGATGAGGAGGACCGCGCCTTATTGTTACTTGCTTCATTGCCGGACTCCTATGACCACTTCGTTACTACGTTGATATTTGGCAAGACAACGCTCAAGTTTAATGAGGTTGTCAAGGACCTCCAATCACACGTGGCCATGAAAAAGGGAGGTAACGGGGCAAGCTCTTCGTCAAGTGAGGGCTTGGTTGCCAAGAATGGTAGTGGTGAACGAAGTGGGCAGTCAAGGTCACAGGGTGCCAAGAATAGAGGCACAGGTCGGTCTCAATCATGAGATCGAAGTAATTGGGAGTGCTTTATGTGTCACAAGGTAGGCCACATCAAGAAGAATTGTCCGGAGCTAAAAGGTAAGAGGGAGGACGCACCAAAGGAGGTTGCGGGAGTTGCGACCCAAGAGGTTAACACCGATGTTCTTACTTGTTTTTTAGCGGATCAAAATAGTGGGTGGATTCTTGATTCTGTATGCTCCTATCACATGTGCCCGAATCGTAATTGGTTCGTTGATTACACAGAATGCAATGGAGGATAAATCTTCATGAGGCAATGATGCTACATGCAAAGTTGTTGGTATTGGCACTGTGAAAATAAAGATGTGGGATGGCGTGACCCGTACGCTAAGTGATGTTAGACACGTACCCGCTCTCAAGAAGAATTTGATATCCTTAGGCACGCTCGATTCAAAAGGGTGTGTGATTTAAGCCGAAGACGGAACTATGAAGGTGAAGAAGGGATCAATGGTGATTTTGCGCGGCACAAAGTCATCGAACAACCTTTATAGGTTGAAAGGAACCACGGTAGTTGGTGGAGCGACAGTCTCCACGGAAGCAGAATGTGATGAGCTTTTGTTATGGCACATGAGGCTTGGCCACATGAGCCAACGGGGCATGGAGGAGCTTCATCGACGAAAATTGTTGAAGGGGGTCCATGGGTGCAAGCTCGATTTCTGCAAGTATTGTGTAATGGGCAAGCAAACTAAAGTTCGATTTGATACCGCGAAACACAAAAGCCGAGGTATGCTTGATTATATTCACTCCGATGTGTGTGGGCCTTTAGAGGTTGTTTCTTTGGGCGGTTTCAAATATTTTATGACTTTTATTGATGATTTTTCACGTCGAGTTTGGGTCTACTACTTGAGGAAAAAATCTGAGGTTTTCAAAAAATTCAAGGAGTGGAAGGCTATGGTGGAAAATTAAACAGGTCGGAAAGTAAAGTATTTGAGAAGTGACAACGGAGGGGAGTATAAGGATGGAGAATTTGTGAAGTTTTGTAAGAATGATGGCATCAAAAGGCACTTTACCGTGAAGAAAACTCCACAACAAAAATAGAGTTGCGGAGAGAATGAATCGTACCATTATGGATAGGGCGAGAAGTATGAGGATTCATGCGGGTTTGCCGAAAACATTTTGTGCGGCTTGTGTTGATCATGCCGTATACTTGGTCAATAGGTCACCGAATGTGAATCTTGGTTTGAAATGTCCGGAAGAAGTATGGTCGGGGCGAGAAGTGGACTACTCTAAGTTAAGAGTGTTCGGGTGCCCGGTATATGCTCATATTCCTAGCGACGAGAGATCAAAGAATGACCCGAAGGCTCACCGGATGTATCTTTCTCGATTTTGGGAGAGAGGTGAAAGGGTTCAAACTTTGGGATCCGGTAGCGAGAAAGCTTTTGTTTAGCCGGGATGTGACATTTGATGAGGGGGCCTTGCTTAAGGAACGGGAATACCAAGAGATCAATGATAACGGTGGGGTTAATACGGTCAAGATTCCAATTCTAGTTCCAAGTCCGTCGATTACCGGAAGTGGTGGAGCATCTTCAAGCGGTAGTAGAGATGATTCTCATGAAATTCAACCGAATGACGACGCGGTTGAGGTGGAACTAGACAAGGAAGAATCCAAGGAAAGACCGGGTGAGGTGGAGCCGAAACCATCGATAGCACGGGATAGACCACGACGGAAAATTAAACCACCCTCAAGGTTTGGTTGGGAAGACGAGGTCAACTATGCCCTTATTACAAGTGAGGGTGATCCAACTAGTTATAAAGAAGACATTAGTGTCGAAGACAAGGATAGTTGGATGGGTGCTATGGTACAGGAGATGGAGGCTTTACGAATGAATTTCGTTTGGGATTTGGTTCCTAGGCCTAAGAACCGGAGCATTATCGGTTCCAAATGGGTATTTAGGAAGAAAGAAGCAATCAACAAAGATGAAGCACCGAAATTCAAGGCACGGTTAGTAGTGAAGGGGTTTTCTCAAAAGGAATGGGGGATTGATTATGATGAGATTTTTTTCCCGGTTGTGAGACACACTTCGATACGGGTTTTGCTTGCTATGGTAGCTCAATTTGATTTAGAGCTTGAGCAAATCGATGTAAAAACGGCTTTTCTTCATGGTGATTTGAAGGAACCGATTTACATGGCGCAACCGGAAGGGTTCAAGGAAGTAGGTAAGGAAAAATTTGTTTGTCGATTCAAGAAGTCATTGTATGGACTAAAGCAGTCGCCAAGACAATGGTACCTACGGTTTAACTCATTTATGTTGCGGATTGGTTATCGTCGGTGTGATAGTGATCATTGTGCCTATGTTCGGAACTTTGATGATGGCTCGTTTATCTTGTTGATGCTTTATGTGGATGATATGCTTATAGCATGTCGAGATATGTCAAAGGTGAAAGAGCTCAAGGTGCAATTGGGCCATGAATTTGATATGAAGGATCTTGGGGCCGCACAAAAGATCCTTGGTATGGAGATTCAGAGAGATAGAAAGGTAGATAAGTTGTGGCTTTCGCAAAAAAAGTATATTTCTCATGTCATTGAGAAATTTAATATGCCGAGTGCGAAACCGGTTTCTACTCCGTTAGCTCCTCATTTTGCTTTGTCCGCAAAGCAATGTCCTTCCTCTCTTGATGAGTGTGCCGAGATGTCGACAACACCGTATGCTTGCGCGGTTGGTTGTCTTATGTATGCCATGGTGTGTACAAGGCCAGATCTTGCTCACGCGATTGGAATGGTTAGTAGGTATATGTCGAATCCGGGTAAAGAGCATTGGAATGCGGTTAAATGGGTTCTTCGATATCTACAAGGAACCAAGTCCTTGGGTATAGTGTTTGAGCGAAAAGATGGGGCTGATAGCATTGCGGGATTTGTAGACTCCGATTATGCGGGGGATCTTGATAAAAGAAGGTCTACCACTGGTTATGTATTCACTTTGGCAAGTGGGCCGGTTTCATGGAGATCTATGCTACAAGCAACGAGTGCTTTGTCTACGACAGAGGCAGAGTATATGGCACTCACGGAGGCGTCGAAGGAGGCAGGTTTGGTTGAAAAGCTTAGTGAGCGAATTGTGCTTGAAGCATGAGAGCATTTTGCTACGGTGTGATAGTCAAAGTGCGCTTTACTTGGCAAAGAATCAAGTGTATCATGCTCGCACGAAGCACATAGATGTGCGGTATCACCGAGTTCGGGATTGGGTTAATTCCGGGGAAGTCGTTCTAGATAAGGTGAATACGGATGAGAATGCGGCCGATATGCTCACAAAATCGGTAACCGCGGAGAAGTTTAAGCATTGCCTAAAACTTCTTAATCTCACTTCATGTTGAAGGAGGAGGGTATGACCTTGGAGGTGTCGGGATAATCTCTAAGGGGATGCACGGTTCTTATCCCGAGGTGAAGCAATCGAGGTTGGCTTGAGATTACTCGCCAAGGTGGAGATTGTTGTGTTTGGCTTGTAATTGTCAAAGTGCAAAACCGTTTTTGCACTAGGCAGTGCATTTGCAGCTGAGTGCAAAATCGATTTTGCATTAGACAGAACACCCATAAAAAAGTGCAAAATCGTTTTTGCACTTGGGCGGGTGTAAGGTTATTGTCTTATTTTCTCACTTGGTATAAATAGGAAGGCTTATTTCTATTTTGTTAAGACTTGTAAGAGTGTTGCAATTGCAAGAGTGAGAAGAAGAGACTTGTTCTTACAAGAGTGTTATTTCTTGTGAGAGGTTAGCTAGGGTTTAGCTAAAGGTTGAGAGGGTAACCTTTGGAGGATTATTCCATTGATTTGAGTGAGGATTATTGAGAGAGAATTAGTGTAAATTCTTGGTTGATCAATAAAAGTTGCTCCCCTTTCAAGTGGAAGACCCGAAGGGTTCCACATTATCTCGGTGTGTTTTTCCTCTTTACTTTGCACTTCATTCTTGTTGTTCTTTATCTTTTATCTATTGTTGCTTGTGATTGTGTTGGCTATTCTTGGTTTGAGCCAAGATCTTATTGCTTGACGGTTTTCGCCCGCCAAGTGTTTGTGAAAATTCCCGAAAAGAATTTCTCAGGTTTATTGATGGATTTAGGACTTGGTTATTGTTCCCACGTTCACAACACATAGACCATTAAAATAAAAATAAATTGAAACTTAACTAAAAATACACAATTAACATATATATATATATATATATATTTTCAAATGCATTAATTCCCTTTAAAGACTCTATTAATACTCCTACTTCCTCCCTCCGTTCTATATATATCTAATAGATATTTGTGAGTGAATTTGGAGAAATAGTGCATCGGCCCATTATGACCTTTGGAGCAATAAAGCTGTGCCGCATAAGATTCACTACATCCATCTATAACCGTTGTGGCCCAAAGTACATATGATTAGTGGCCTTGTGAAATTGAAGTTGCTTTAAACCCAAAAACAATTAAAAATAAACAAATTTGATGTTGCCTTCTAACATCCAGTCGTCTGGAAAGAGGATTATAGGGGGCAGTTATTGTAATATAGGTCAAAGAAGCAAAGTTTGGCTGTAATTTTTGTATGAGTCCCGTGCGTAATTTTTGTGCGGGGGGTTTGTGCAAGCAAGCAATTATATAAGTTTAAGGTGCACAGGTGTAATATAGATTAGGTTATATGTTATAAGTATTGGATTTGATTATTGATATTAAATTTGAGTATTGATGTTAATTTGCTTACTATATTGTTATTTGATAAATTAATATTTAAATTAATATATGTGTTTGTTGGTTATAGTAGGTTGAATATTGAGTTGATAAAAATATTTTAAAATATATAATTAATTTTAGTATATCATTTTTAACTTTTCCAAAATATCAAAATATATAGAATGGAGAAGTATTTTAGTAAAAATTTAGCCTATTAACATAATTATTGAATTTGATTTAACTTTAAAACAAATTTTGGCCCCACCTGAAATTTTTTCCGGACTCCACCACTGATTATGATACTTTGTGCTCTTCTCCTAACTAACTGCTACAAAGTTGATGATCGAGTAACAAAAGCCAATCTGGAGAAAGAGTTAAGAATTTGAACTATTGTAATATTAAAAGTCATCTCGCAAAAATTTTAAATCCGAACCATTAAATTTAAATTTAATTAATATTACTGAATTTTATCATTCTAATAATTGAACTCGAAGAAAAATATTAATAAGTATCTAAAATATTTTCAGAAGAAAAGACAAATTAAATCCTTAAGTTTGGATATAGATTCAAGTATTTCTTTAATGTTTCTCTAAAAGTTATATAATTGGTTCAATGCCTTCCATCCATAACAAACATCCAACTCTTTAGCATTTTACCTCTTAAACTTTTAAAAGTAATACTAAACTCCTTAATTTATACTTTGTTAACATCATTTTTGTTAAAAAAAATTAACATAGTATGACACATGTTGCGCACATGATACATAATTTTATTTAATTAATTAATATAAATAAATTGTGAACATGAATTTGTATTATAAAAAAGTAAATATAAACAAAGAAAAAAAGAAACCGTCTCCTCCTGTCCAACCTACAACTCCACCACAACTATTCCAACCTACAACTATTCGAGCACCAACGCTCTGGTTGCCTTCGCCATCAAGACTACCCTTACATGTATCTCTTTATCTCTCACACGCGCACACACATTATACACGTATGAACATATATGCATGTATATATTACACATCATGATTTGGGAGATTTCATACATATATATACACACACATTTGACATATAAATACATCAAACATATATTGATTTCATCTTTACCCTCAGATCTAACATCATACCGAAATTAGGAAAAAAATAATTAAAGTATATATGAAATCTAATAGATCATTTGATCTATGTATATGTATATGTACTATATATATATATATGGGTTATGTACTCACATTAACGAGTGCCCTAAATGCACATATTATGTACTTATAAATAAAAATAATTAAATTATAACATGCACTAAATTAGGCACATATTATCATACAAAGTGTTATTTTTTTTTCATTCATAGTGTGGCTAACATGTGCTCCCGCCGACCGACCTTAATCTTCTAAGAAGGATTCGAGTGTGAGTATGTCTTTTGGGACCCGAAAGATGATGAACTATGCCTGAGCGAGACGAAACCAAAGAAAACTCTGCCGAACATGTCATTATTTTCATATATATATATATATAATAAATCTGCATATATATTATGCTAGTGTTATTGAGAGAGAGAGAGAGAGAGAGATTTGTGACAGGGTTGAGATGGGTGATGACCTAATGGGTTCTTTTGAATTTCCCCCTTTTCATTTGTTTATCTTTATGTTTCTATAATACAAATTCATATTGACAGTTTACTTGTATTAATTAGTTAAAATAATAAAAGATATTTTAGTCGCTTACTTAAAATTATGCATCATGCGCACAAAGCATGCATCATATTGTGTTAATTTTTTTTAACAAAAATAGAGTTAAGTGTTAACAAATTATAAGTTAAGGGGCCGTCAAAGATACTTATTTATATTGAACCACTTATATAACTCAAAAAAAAATATTAAAAAAATGGAACAAGCTGAAAAGAGTTTTTAAATATATACTTTTTTGAATGAAAATTACTCTAATAAAAATATTTTATACTAGCGACAGTACAACCTTTTTATAAAACTAGATATTTGCACATACACAATGCGTGTGCAAAACATATATCAATGAGTTAAAAAAAAAAGATAAATTAATAAGTGATCTAACGGTTAAATGTATCTTGAAAATTGCAAAGATTCGAATCATACTTCTTACACTTGTATAGAATTTAAAGTTCGAATGGACAAAATCAAAAACTCAAAAATTTAATACAACTTTAAACTAGTAAATTTCCTTGTGACTTTATAAAATCGTAAATAATAGATGACATGTTTAAAATTACAACATTGCCTCGTAATAAAAACAAAAAAGGAAAAGTGATGTACCGTATGTTCTCCTCCAAGGATCGAAGAAGGGAAGGAGAACCGCACCGCAATTGTGAGAAACTGGGGACTGAGTATTAGCTGACTCGGCTTCGACAACGGCTACGGCTTCGCGTGACCTTTTTATTTCCATTATATTCCCCAGCAGAAATTTGGGCGGCGGCCCACTAATCCCCTGCTTTGCCAGAGCTGATCGGAGCTTATTCGGCTTCAGCACCAACGCATCGTACATTTTCACAAGTACTCCGAGTACAACCACTGAAGCGAGGGACAAGAATACCTTTAACGCAACGTGAACCTCCATGCCGATCAATGGTCTTCCTCCTACTTTCTCTCTCTTATTTGATTTTTAATTACTACCACTGTCTTTTTATAGGAGAAAAATGAAAGACACTTCATGGTTCTAAATTCGTGGTTGTATTTTTATTTTATTTTATTTTATTTTTTAGTAATCTGTTTTCTTTTTTTTTCTTCTTCTTCAGAACGTAATTAAACAAGTTGAATATAACGCGGCAACAATATAACGTAGTTGATGAATGAATCAGTTTGTCAAATATCCACCACTTATTTCACCAGACTTCACAAATACGCATCTTTAGTATTGTATTTGCACACGTGTAACTAAATGCAATCAAAAACTGAAATGTGGGCCCTCTGGTATAGTACTTGTACTTATTACATTCATATATATATATATATATATATATCGTATTTATGTTGTTAAAATATTTTTTTGTTTTTTTTGTTAACGTATAGTATTATTTTAAAAAATTATATTATATATTTTTATTATTGTATATTGTGTAATAATTATAATTGTTTTGACAATTATGATATCTTTGCATGCATAACAAATAGGCGTGAGAATCATTTAGGGATAATGAGAAAAAAAATTCTTATATAATTATAATTTTACGTAAGGTTTAACATGAAATATTTTAATATGATAAAGACACATTTTATTACTATAAATAATAAATACAAAACTAGGATTAATTGCACCACAATTCAATTGACTGAATGATTAACTTTAAATTAAAACTACAAAATAAAATTAAGTTTTGACTTACAAACCGGATGCTTGAAGCATGATAAACTATGAAATTACAAAATTAAAATTTTATTGAAATCTAAATACAAGAATGAAAAGCTTTAAAATTTATGTTTGTAGGGGCATACTAATTTAATTTTTTTGTATTATTTTCTATTTTCTTATTAACTTTTTTTTATTATAATTCATGTATAAGTACAATGCACATGCATTATATACAAGTAAAAGAAATTAAATGAATTTTTTTCCTGATACAAACAATATAAGAATATACTTTATTTAACTTGTGATAAATCTGAAATTCTCAATATTCGAATTATAAAAAAATCTAGTCCTTTTTCTAGTAAAAAAGTGACACATAAGATCTATGACTGCTAATTTAAGTAATAAAAAAAATCAACACATTTGACAACAATCAACCGTGTTCCGTTACATAGACCGTCTTTAGGTGCAATATTTTTTAATAACATAATTGGACAACCCACTTTGAGATCAAGCTTAAATGGTGGCAACCCTGTTGTATTGAGAGAGTTCAAGAATTCATTAGGATATTGATTTTCTATGTTACGATCAAGATCCACATCCTCGGACATTTTGTCAACAGCCAAATATATAATGGTTTCACCAGAAAAAATATTTAGTGTTTCATGATTAATAACACTGACATCATCATTTTGTGCAGTAAGAATGGTCTACTCGTTCAAGAATGTTGGTGTAGCAATATTTAGTTCATCTAGTCGAAGATAAATAGACGCAATTAGCTCGCTAAGACGATGGCACGTTGCTACTGTTGATGGAAGTTGTACTGTTTCTTGTGGAGTTGTATTTTTATTTTATTTTTTTAATAATCTCATTTTTTTTTTCAGAACGTAATTAATCAAGTTGAATAGAATGCGGCAACAATATAACGTACTTGATGAATGAATGAATGAGTTTGATAAATATCCACCACTATTTCACCAAATTTAACATATGAATGAATGAGTTTGTTAAATATCCACCACTTATTTCACCAAACTTAACATAACGCATCTTTAGTATTGTATTTGCACACGGGTGACTAAATGCAATCAAAAACTGAAAGGTGTACCCTCTGCAGGTATAGTACTTGTACTTATTAAATTTATAATATATATATATATATATATATATGTCGTATTTATATTGTTAAAATATTTTTTTGTTTTTTGTTAACTATAGTATTGTTTTAAAAAATTATATTATATATTTTTAATATTGTATATTGTGTAATAATTATAATCATTTTGACAATTATGATATCTTTGCATACATAACAAATAGGAGTGATAATCATTTAGGGACAATGAAAAATAAATTTCTTATATAATTATAATTTTATGAAAGGTTTGACATAAGATATTTTAATACGATAATGACACATTTTATTACCATAAATAATAACAAGTACAAAATTAGAATTAATTGCCCCACAATTTAATTGATTGAATGATTAACTTTAAATTAAAACAACAAAATAAAATTAAGTTCTAACTTACAATGATATTACTAACTAAAATTTGAACCGGATGCTTGAAGCATGATAAACTATGAAATTACAAAATTAAAATTTTATTGAATTCTAAATACGAGAATGAAAAGCTTTAAAATAGAGAATTTCTTTTGTCTGAGTTGGTATAAGACCTGCTGAAATCCTTGGGCCTTCCTTTTATTTTATAGACGGAATTGGAGATGGAGTGTAGAATCACGCGGAGTTTCGCTGTGTAACTTTTGACTAATTATGAATAGTAAAAGTTTATTTTACTATAGATGAATAGTGATTTGTCGGAATAATAAAAATATTTTTTACTGTTTGAATAATGCTGTCGGTTGATATTATTCGTGTACTTTTACTATTTGCAATACTATTTAAAAATAGTAAATTTTACTTTTATTATTTAAAATTGTTATTTTATACTTTTGATAGATCTTGATTATCTTAAAATAGCTCGCTATTGCGTAATATAACCAAAACCTTATTTTAATTCATGTGGACGGGACAAACTGACTTTTTGATGTTTACGACAAGAAAAGGGCCATTTTATTATAAAAGTTATCTGTTAATTCTTTGTATTTAGTTTATATATACAATATTAAGTTCGAACTGATTTTTGTAAAGGGATATTAACTTAAAATTTGATTAGACTATTATTGCGTGGTCTTGCCATCTCACTCAAAAGAGAAATGCTCATGTCATCTGGCACAGATCGTGGAACAAAATAATTTATACATTTATTTGCAAAAGAAAATGTGTGTTTAGTTGGCGGTTTGTGTTTTATTGCATATAAAAAAATACACTAACTATTTTCCACTTACCAACATTACTGAGTGCCAAGGAATAAACCACAAAACATTATATTTACACCGTCAGAACAATTTACATTGATAAAAAAAATAAAATAAAATAAAATAGTTCAATTTATTTATTTATTTAAAAAAAAAAACCTTATATTAAGAAAAAAATTAGAAATATGAAGTACTTCTTTTGCTTTTGGAGCAATTAATGCTTCTCATTTTAAAAACAAAATCCAAGAGTAATGATCAGTTTATTTCAATAGCTTATTACTTTCTTGTTCTCATATTCTAGTGCAAATATATATATATATATGTGTGTGTGTGTGTGAGATACAAATTCATTTTTACTATAATTTTTGAAACACTGCTTCGATCAGTTACATAGTATGTCGTATAGTTTTCAACCAGTTCAAAATTTGGATAAAATGTGATGAATCTGGATGAAAATAAATAGAATGTCACTTAAGAAGGATTCGGGTAAAAATTGGAATTTTGGATTAGACGGGCGATACCAAATCAATCTTTTATTTAAACATTGGTATAGACTAGGGTGCGACTTTAGGTGTGAAATTACGAAGCTAACAAGACTATAATGCAAATCTTTTTGGGTATTTTATGGATTTTATTTATAATCATTAACATATATAACTAATAATTTAATATGACTCGATACAGATACAATGCAGTCCGGCCACTATTATATTCAGCATTAATCGTTATCAGAAAAGAGGATTTTGACGTGTTTAAAAAAACTACTTGATGAAAAATTTATGTTTGTAGGGGCATACTAATTTAATTTTTTTGTATTATTTTCTATTTTCTTATTAACTTGTGATAAAGTTTGAAATTCTCAATATTCGAATTATGAAAAAATTTAGTCCTTTTTCTAGTAAAAAAAAAGTGACACATATGATATATGGCCAGTAATTTAAGTAACTCTCATAATTAAGGAAAAGCTATTTAGTTCGATTCTCCACTATCCTCCTTTTAATTTAAATGTATTTTGTGTCCACATCTCTATGCATATAAAAAATATTAAAAATAAATTATATTCTTCCCAAATGTTTCTCCATTGTCGAACCTGTTAGGTGTAGCGAATGGTTATCCAGAAAGTGTTTCATTTATGTGTTTTTCCTAATTTTTTCTTCTGTCAGCAATCAGTATGACTTTTATGATGATGATTCATTAGGCCCCACTACTTCTCTATCATATTGACTCTTCCCATTTCAAATTACTGCTCACAATTATTATTTTTCAATTTTTTTTTAATTAAAGGTCCCATTTTTATTTTTATTTTGTCTATCTGTCCTCATGACATGTGGTTTGGATGTAGCTTTATCTCTTTTCTTTCTTTTGAAAAAGAACTAGGGTTGGTCTGTGCTGTCCGGCACTATGAAGTAAAAAAGGAGTTAAAATATATTAATTTAATAGATGCAAGCAAAATAAGTTGCATGACAGCCCAAAAATTCCACTAATCCGCTATGCTCATGAATTTTAAAAGAAGAGTAAAAATTTCAAATATAATAAACTAAAGTAAATAACACAATAGTTTTTCTCGACAAAAAACACTAATAGTTAAAAAATACTATCGTCTACAATGGCGAAATAAAAACATTCATAGCAAACACTTAAGTTACATATACTTATAGTTTGTGTGGTCATTTACATCCTGTTATATGTGATGTTGAAGGCATTGATTGCAAAAATTGACTAATACCACAATATGTTACCAAAAAATATACAAAAAAAAAAAAAATTATGGACAAAATCGCATTTTCGTATGAGCCTGCAAATCATCGACATCCATCTTTGGTATCTCTGAGCATCCTCAAAATTAACCTGCAAAATGTTGGGGTATCAATGTCAAGGTATGCGGGCCAGGTGACTCCAGTCTGGTCAAATATCTGTAGCAAAAATGTAAAACAGTTTATTGCAAAATAAGACTAATTTTCATATTCAATTAAATATTTACTTGAGCAATTGAGATTAATATTGATCATTACCCGATTATTCATTCGCCAGCCCATCTATCCGTACTATGAATTATGTTATATACTGCTACAGCGTCATCCCAACTCTCTAAATAATAAAAAAAAGTATTAAAATTTCATTATTATATTTTGTAAGAATTGAAAAACATAAAGACGTGATATAAAGACTAACTATGTATAAAGGTATTATAGCAAAATCTCAGGGTAAACAATATTCATTGTTGACTCTAGACTATCTGGGGGGAGAAGTATAGAGATGCAATCGGAACTCGTGCATCTCAAGAGTACCATGTAAAGTTGACCATGACTAAAGATAGTGTTTGCAAATTAAAACCGACGAATTTTACAGACTGGCCTTGAGACTTATTAATGGTCATAGCATATGAGAGCCGAACAGGGAATTGGCGCCTAGTCATTTTGACAACTGATTCAGAAGCCAAAGGCATCAATGAAATTCTCGGTATAAAGACCCAATTTTCATGCTTATCCCGCGTCAAAATTTATGCCTCAATTATAAAATCAGCACATTTGACAACAATCAATTGTGTTCTGTTACATAGACCGTCTTTAGGTGTAATATTTCTCAATAATATAATTGGACAACCCACTTTGAGATAAGCTTAAATGGTGGCAACCCTGTTGGATTGAGAGAGTTCAAGAATTCATTAGGGTATTGATTTTCCATGTTACAATCAAGATCCACATCTTCGGACATTTTGTCAGCGGCCAAATATGTAATGGTTTCACCAGGAAAAATATTTAGTGTTTCATGATTAATAACACTAACATCATCATTTTGTGCAGTAAAAATAGTCCGCTCGTTCAAGAATGTTAGTGTAGCGATATCTAGTTCATCTAGTCGAGGATAAACAGACGCAATTAGCTCGCTAAGACGATGGCACTTTGCTATTGTTGATGGAAGTTATGTTATTTCTTATGGGGTTGACCCAATATATCATATCATATATAGCAAAAATAGTTATAAAGAGTATTTTTTAAAGTATATAATAAGGAAAAAAAATATAAAAATTCCAAGTATTAAATAGACCTGTATTAAGAAATTAGTCCAAGCAGTTTGTCTTAGTTCAGCTACATCAAGTCGCATGTTCACACTCGGTGTTAGAACATTTAATTTTTTCCAGAGATATGAGCGTCGAAGAAAAATAGACACAATATGCTCACAAGCACCTTTAGGTACAACAAGCAAGACTTATCTGAAATCACCTCATAGAACGACCGTAATAACCCCAAAAGGCTTTTGATTGTTGCAAATATCTTGCAGTGTTCGATCCACATCTTCGACACAGTGCTTACGCTGCATTGGTACCTCATCCCAAATTATTAACTTCGTTTGTCTAGACAAATCTGCGTGAACAGATTGTTTATTAAAGGTGCATACTGAATTTTCTTGGATATCAAGCGGAATATAAAAGGTTGAATAAGCAGTTCTTCCACCAATTAATAATTGAGATGCAATCCCAGATAAGGCAACAGATACCACAATATTTATGAGACTTCTACATTTTGTTGCCATTGTGTTGTACAAAAAGGTTTTCCTGGTTCTTGCACCTCTATTTAAAAAGAAAGGCGTTCCTTTGTTCTCAAGAATTGATGACATAATTGAATCATAAGTAATCCATTGGCTGTCGTTAAGTTGATTAATATGAATGTCAACATCTTTTTAAACCGCATCACTCTCAAGTTGTCAATGCTCAAGGATAAGCCTATTTCCCGATACCGTATTCCAGTCATCGATTAGCAATGGCATAGGCAGGTAATCGGTTAAACTATTTTCGGATTCCTAAAGCAACAAATTTAAAAGGTATAACCCATAATCTTCAACCTGAGAATTAGTTGGGCTATGAACTCCATAAACTATACCTAACTTGTAGGGAAGATCGTCGCATATATGTACCCATAAATGATCCCATAACAATTTAGGTTGTTGCGAAAAACATTGTGTTAAAATAACATAAAATAATCGCCAAAGTTGAGAACCGGTTCTCATAATAACAGCTTCTGATAAACATTGTTTTTACTCATCATCATCATCTAAAAGCCCTTTTGCAACATATGCCGCCTTATAATAAGGGTACTCAACATCATTAACCGTCCTCAAGTCTCAATAAGATCGGAGTCCTTTAATAACAGTTAATAACAAACGTAGATAAAACCTTTCTCCTTCATTCGGGCTAGCAAAATACATTATTTCAATTGCGCGGCCCTGAAGTCTTGGTGTCCAGACCTTTCGCCCATTTTGCCAAACCCAATATTGTGACATTTCTTGATGCGTAAGCTGCCATGCAAATTCATTATCAGTGCAACATTTAAAAAAAGCAGTCAAAGTCGTCATCTGGAGTGCACCCCTAGCAATAATAACCTATATTGGTTCTGAAGGATTAAAAAGAATATTATGCACTCCTTCTAATGCCAGCCGTACAACATTCGGAATCTCCTCGTGCATCGAGTGACCAAATATCCGCCAAGCAACTTCAGGGGTCCAATATACCTTGCATATAGGTATTGTTGAATCTCATCGAGTGTTCTTAGTACCACTGTTGTTCGGTCGTGACCTTTGTAAATAAACTTATGGATATACTTTACCGCTCTCAAACCAGCACAAACTTCAACATTGATGTGACAATTAAACTTTCTAGATAGATAATCATTATATGGTACAACATCCTTGTTGTCAACTAGCTGGCCTTTATTGTTAACGTGGCATCGACCATCGTCACGGCGTCGATAAATAAAATATCCATCCTCTCCCATTGTTGTTTCTACCACAAATTGTTTTGGGTATCCCTTAGTGCATTTACCCTTATCCATACATGGTGCTGATGGATTCCGGGCACCACACGGGCCGTGTATCATACATTTTTTAACGATATCATAAAGGACTGGGTTTTATATTGCATCTGAAAACTCTGCTGAAACAACTCTATTCATTTGAGCACATGTCTTTATCTTATCTTGGCCCTTAAAAAAAATAAGGAGGTGTGTGCAGAAGTCCTCGTTTCTATAATTCAATGGTATACACATGTGCAACTTTTTCTCCAAAAATGCCACCATTGTCTATATATTTCATCAAAGCCGTCCTTTTCAATTCAAAGACGCTAGCAACCAAATTCGGTCTATCGGTAGCGTTCTGATTCGGTAGCAAAGCATATATAATTTTTGGCCACTTGGGGTTTGCTGTCATTGTTAAAAAGATATCAGGATGTTGGTAAAATCGTGTAATGGTCATAGAGTCCTGAAAAATCTTAAACATATGCCTTGGACCATCAACAAACGAAGAATGCATAATAAATCGTTTTCCAATATAATTACGGGTACACCCATTAGTGGCAACGTCTGTAAGGCCATGGTAAAACGCAGCATGCAGTTTCCTTCGATTAAATCTAAAGTATGATAAACGATTTTGCTCGGTTGCAGCCCATGCATCTACAATGAATTCTTGAAATAGTTTTTTCCCAAGCAATATAATAGAATACACGCAAGAACATTGAATTATGCGAAAACAAAAAAAATTACAATTGGGTTAACCTTAATCCATTATTCTCCCCAGTTAAGATGTTTCACTGCTCCATCTCAAGCTCCCACCTAAGTTCATCGTGAGAAAAAAATAATGCATAGTGTAGCGGTATGACATTCGTTGATTCGCATCAATTGATTGTTTCCTTTCAAATGAATGATGATATCTCTGACCCCACTAACTTTAGTTCCATCCACTGGCATTATAACAGCTATCTGGTCTGTTGTCAGTAGATTGTATCTTCGATGGTCTGTCGCTGAAATATAATGGAGGTAAACAGGCAACTGTGGTTATCTTTGATCTAACTGATGAAGCACTGTAGCTGCCTCTCGATACTTATGATAGAAATGATTATGTTGTTTCATGCTATCTTGTATTATTTTTAGGACATCCCTTCTTAATTGAGGATTTCTGCGGTTACGAAAATCTAAAGCTGGTTCAGGGTCATATATATATAACTGGGCATATACAGGTTCATCCCTAGCCTGAGGGATTAAGGATTTGGTTATATGCCGCAGTTCCCCATGAATAGTAAATGAAGTAGGACCTAAACCCGCTAGTAATCTATCATCCATTTGAACTCCCAAGCTAGTAAATGCATTTGCAACATTGTATTGTAGAATGTGACGTCTAAACGACCTGGACTGTGCATCGTTGCCATCATAGAGAACTTATGTTTCTAGTGGTGGAGTAATAATTCCTGGCAAACTAATTTTCCTTGTAGACAACATTTTTTGAACAAAGGGCGATAATCTGTTAAGATGTGAAGCCTTTCTTCCATCCAATATAAAGTTGAACAGTGTGGGCATTCCACATTCATCAAACCAAGGTCATGTCGACATGAAATTAGATTGGGAAAAGGCTGTACATTTATGTCTACTGGTTTAGAAAGTCCTTTAGTATTTTTAGGACACATGGGTTCATAAAGGACGTGACGAGGTGACCTACATATTAGTTAGTTTCTATCATAAGAGAATGACAAAATATTTGTAATTTTTTTAAAAAAAAAGACGAAGAACACTTTTAAAAAATAAAAATAAAAAATCTCTAGTCTAAGGCAAAGAACACTTGAAAGTGAAGTATTACTTATCGATTTCTAGAATACAACATAAACTTGCGGGATAGTATATGTTTGGATGATTGACTAGACTAGGTGTGTGTTGAAGCATTGCATCCACAGGTAAAGACTGAATTATAGGTGCTTGTTGAAGAATTACATTCTCTGGCAAAGACTGTATGCAACTAGTCTGACATTCAAACTCGAAAATAGTTTCAAATAAATTAACCACCAGAGGATGGCATCCCGAAGTATTAGCATTTCTTGAAACTATTTTTTCAGAATGGAATTTTTGATGGTGCAATAAACGGTGTAAATTCGTAGGCAGAGAAGATAACCTGTGAGAATCTAGCCCTTTTAGTCTCACGTTCAACACTACCAATTTGGGCACACCTTGGGTTCAAACCGGGAAAGAACCTAGGTTGCACATGTCCTTCCACAATTTTAGATGCTCGTTCAATTCTTTCATGCTCTCTTCGAGCATGTTGAGCGATGATAGACTTGGAAGTAGAGTAGCTCTTCTCTCCCTAAAAAGAACGAATATCCAGTATATAGATTCATTACTTGTGATTATGATTATTTATGTTTACATCCTAGAGTTATACACCACCTTATTTAGTTCACTTTCAGTTTGACTAATTTAAGGCAAAATGAGTTTAATATTTAACCTAACTATATAATGTCTTAGGCACACGTATTTACAAATCTAAAAGAAGCACTTAACTAAGTTTATTAAGAATTGGGCATGCATAACAAATAGTTTTCTTTGTGGACTACTCAAATTAAAAATAATACATGGTGAGAACTTACCACAGGTACAGATGGGCATTGATTTTCTTTACCCTTTTGCTTTCCCGTTTCCTTACCTTGTAAGGTGTCATTGCCTCTCGCTTGCATTTCTTGGACTGCAGCAATTTTTTAAAAAGGAATATTATAAACATAACACATTACTCTCATTAAAGTAGTTAATAGGAAATTATTGTAATTTTTTGTTTCTAACCTCTTGGAGAGTACGATGCATCTCTGCGTCGTCACGAATCACAATGCCAACATTTTGTTGGCGAAGAATGCGAATAGTACTCTCAAGTTATTGGTCAACCTTTAGATACATGTATAAAAAAATAATGTAAACTTGAAAGACACACAATTGGATACATGCATAATAACTATAAAGTGGGAAGGAAAATTGAACAATTCTAATTTTTACATATTGGATTATGACGAAAAAAGTAATATTTGGATTGAAAATAAAAGTTTTAAATTACAAAGTGGATTGAAACTTAGATGACCATACACTGTTAGATTGGTAGGCATCAAAGTTTTAGGTTCTGGTGTAGTGCTCTTCCCTGCAATGATAAAAATATAAATTACAAAGTATTTTTTTGTGTTTAAAGAATGAAATTAAAGTCCAACTATGCAGTGGGGTTCAGAATTCATATTTTTACAAAATAAAAAACATACTTGATGTAACTATAATAAATAAAACCCAAAGGTTAAAAATTTTAGAGCTCTCTTTGTTAGTTTACAAAAAAATTAATTGCTTAATGATCAACCACCCTTATTGATCATATATTCATCTTCTATAGTACAATCTAAAGCATAAAGTACTATAGATGGTATGAACAGTGTTTTTAAAATCCAAGGGTGCAAAATGACTTAAAACATATCTGCTTGTTGCAACTTATTTTAGCCCCGGTTACCTTTTTTTTTATATATAATTAAAATCTAGAGGGAGCAAGTATGGGCCCACTTGACTTGGGCTTTTTATGATTATTTCAAAAAAAACATAGTTACTTTTTTATTTTTATTTTTACATTTTCTTCAAATTAAGTATATTAAAGTGTAGTTTTACTATCACTTACATATATTCCGATGGTTGTACATATGGTGGCAATGCTATAATTTGAGGGTGTTTTCTGTCTCCGGTTTTAAAAAATTTGATTGTACATATGGTGGCAATGCTATAATTTTGCATAGACTTAGATATTCTTTTTATTAAATTAATCTTATTTTTAACAGGGATATATTAGTTAAGTTGATATTTTTCTCTCCTTAAAATGTAGAGAACTCCCATATAATGCCTACCTTACCAAAAAAAATGGTTTGCCTAATTAATTAGTATATTAATTTCTAAATATTTACCTAGGGTTAGGACATATTCTCACCCCAAATAAATCCTCTAGCACCTTAATATCCATACACTTTGTTTATATTAGTGCAATATCTAGAACTTATTTTTCTCGTGCATATTATCAATTTGGAGTCTTTGCAGTTAATTATTTTATGGGTGGTCCTCTCACATGTTGAAGACCATTTCCATCACACTATTATGATTATTCTTTTTTATTGTAACCTGTGTTTTCCGTCACACATGCAGTTTTTCGAAATATAGTAACCATTCATTCACAAAATTATATTATCCCATCCCACCAATTAATTAAAAAAATAAAAATAAAAATAATTTCCGTCACATGAATTGTTCACTGGGAGTTTCGGATTTTCCAAATATAGTAACCATGAATTGGTCACTGGGAGTTTCGAAATTTTTTTAAAAAAAAATCAATTAGAGAAGAGAAAAAAACCATTCTTCAATCAAACAAAAAGTGACCAGGAGAGAGAGAAATAATTCACTGGGAGAATCTATAACAAATCCACTATCACTTGTATATCCTTCTCTATAAATTCAACATAGACAACAAATTCCAAAATAAAGATTTTCTCTCTACAAACTTCATCCAATATTTTCTCTTTCGCATTTAAAAAAAAATTAGTGAAGAAAAACAAACCATTCTTCAAACAAACAAAAAGTGGCTAGGAGAGAGAGATAAATAGTTCACTGGGAGAAAGATAAACAAACAACATGGAGAACAATTATTATAAAATAAAAATTTCTCTATCTACAAACAAATCCACTATCACTTGCATAAACAACAAATTAAATTTCTTTGTATTCCTCTCTTTATAAATTCAACATAGACAATAAATTCCAAAATAAAGATTTTCTCTTTACAAAATGAACCTGGGGTTAGTTAGTGCCGGAGGTCAAGGCGAGATCGGAGCGTTGATGTTGGCGCCGTGGAAGGAGATGCATGATGATTAATGCGGACCAAAGGCCGACGGCGTCCCGGCATTATGCTATTTGGAGCGCCGGTAGGTGTAGGTGAAGAGCCGGTAAAGTTTTGATTTTTTGGTGAATTTTCGACCACCATTGGATGAAGTTAGATGAAAAATTAGATAAAGAAAAATGCAGAGAGAGGGAGAGAGAGTTAGCATAAGTAGCTGGTTAAATTTTAAAAAATTCGGTGATATTCCGGCGAAAGTAGATGAAAACCGATGAATATTAAATGAAAAAGGTAGAGAGCTAAAAAGTTAAAAAGGTAGAGAGGGAAAAGTTAAATCTAAAAAGTTAAAAATTGAAAGTGTGAAAATTTTGTTGTAAAAAGTTAAATCTAGTAATGGAATGGAAGTGTGTTATAGAAGATTGATATATGGCCATTGGATTAAAGGGATTAATTATAGCCATTGGATAATTTTTGTTGTGGTCACATCAAAATACTCTATCTTGTACTATAGATTTCAAATATCTGAGTTAGAGACAATAGAAACTTTAAATAAAATATCTTTGAGCAAAAGTTGAAGTTAAAAATTGTTGAGACTATACATCTCACATCAGGAAATTGAAATATCCATTTGGTTTTGAATTTAATGCTCCAAAGTCTAGCTATATAATCTTTCTATACCATATGTGTTTTATAATATAGAATATAATAAATCTTATGGAGTTAGTTTAATGGTTCATTAAGTTTTTTGTGAGGGACGATCTATTTAGTGGAAGATCTTATGGCCTTACGGGGCTAACTCTGCGGAGGTTATTAGGTTAAGTTTCTTTACGGACCCAATGTTATGATAAATTTTAATACTCACAAGTGCACGATTCAATTTATAATATAGCGTATAAGCAAGGTCTGTGACACCCCAAATCCCATTCTGAGATTTTCACCTCCGGGACCCGGTTAATCACGGATGCCGTGCGCGACGGTGGGTTTAAAATATAAAAATCACGATTTTTAAAAAACTTTTCTTAAATAAAACATGATCCTGTTTAAAAGCTCATTTTATAAAATCACGGCATGTGGAGTTTATTTTGCTAACAAACCATCCTGTAAGGTTTAAAATCATTTAACACGAGTAATCACATCCAATCACAGTTTCAAATCTACTCGACATATATAAAACCATTTATACAAATTACAATACAAATTGTTTATCAAATCATAGCCCATATACAATTAAATGGAAACCAAAATGTTTATACAACACAATCCTTTCTCGAATAAGGACTAGCACAGACTGTGGACATCAGAGGCCTCTATACACGTACATCATACCCCATCCGAGATGTTATGCCTGCAAAATTGTTAGAAAACGGGATGAGCCAAATCTGGGCTCAGTGGGAACTATATAGGTTTTGTATAGAAAATACTTTACTTTAGTGTATAGTTTGAAAACGTGCAATGCAATGCAATGCAACCCCGAGTGCATGCAACCCCACTAGGACTTCCATTCTAGCTACTCGGAAGCCATTTATCCAACAACCCTATCTCTCCTCTAACCATCCATAAGACAAACTCCAAGGAATTTCCATAACCGAGGAGATCAATTGACTACAGTTGCCTCATACCAAACTATAGCTTCCTAGGGTTTGACAAGCTACGGATTATCAACACTCAACAGTAAGTCCACACCATTCTATACTATCCGTCACTTACACCATAAGTCATAACTAAAGTCCAAGTATTCATCGTTTTCACTTTAATTATAATTTATTATGAATCTTATACTTGGCCACCTAATAGGCTTCATCCCAAGGTCTTTAGGCTAAACCGTTATATTACGTTGTACTCTCGTCAGGCTATTTCGTTATCTACAATTTTCCCTTCAATCGTGAGTATATTATATGCATTATGATCTGGCTCACTATTCCGTAATCCGCACGCGTTCGTATACCCATACATCATTTCTAAGTTCAATAATTATTATCTCTTTCCACTTTATATATATTAATATATTATGAAAGGCTCGAAGTTCTCTACGTGTATTATGTTCTGTCTAAATGTGTCCGCATAAGTCTTTACATCATTTATATCATATCCAAGGCAACACATATATATCAATACGAGACATGATACGATGCAATAACAATCACATCACAATCACAATCTCACAACAACTCTCGTATCACGTCTCCAGTATAATGCCTCAGTTTCACCCCGCGGTCAGTCCAGGCCCAGAACAGAGAATCCAGTGAGTCCCGAAGGATCCAATGTTCTTGTCCATGTCTCCTCCAGGTGGGGAGTGGTTCAGGGACTTGGTTCTCCAAGTAGGTCATTCGGAGATAGCTCACGCGACGATCACTTTCCCAGGGAACAACACTCCGAATAGTTAACTAGGAGAACACCTCATACAAACCACATCGACACTCTAGAGAAACTACACCAGGCGATACCCTAGTGGGTGATGACCATTAGTAGCCCAACTACTTCCCGGGGACTCACCATTTGGGAAGTAATGACACACGGGACCTGCTTCGCTTGCCGGGAAAACTCATCTAACCAAGGACACATAGTCCAGTTGGAAGGCAAGATACCTAGAGTGGGCTCTCCTTTGTGGGCAACACAACCACTAGCGGAGTCACCGACTTCATTTTTCCGTGCATGGTTTAGGGCCTGTTCACCCATGGGCGGCAATAGGCGGCCCTCCTTCGAGTCACGGGGAGCTACCCGGTGCTCGGTATATCATCATATCCAGCCCATACGTGTGATCGCATCAACAGGAATATATCAATTCCGCATTTAACAATATACGTATAATCATCCAATCATCCATCACACGTATGGCCAATAACATATATATACAATCACATAATCATCATCATCATGATCATCGTTCATTCATCATTATCATCGTTAACACAAGCGTCGTCATCACGCTTATAATCCGTATTCTCATCGTTTGGTCATTTTCACATAATATGGCAATCCTCACAATTATGTGTACAATATCATACCATTGCCCATTACTCATAATCATTAGTATCATTATAATTAAGCCTTCCATTATTAATTAATTACATCACTATAGTGTTCTTACATTTCATCATTATTCGTCATATGAGTATTATGTCCGCTTATAAGGTTATCGGCCACTTACGTTCAAAGGCGTGTCTTATGATCACCAATAAGGTCCTACGTGTGTTTCCTACACTCATGCGTGGTCGTATCCAAGCCACAACTATTAATTAACCACTCTGCAATAGTTGTTCATAAGCCTGTAAGCTTAAATATTAACACACGTTGTCCGCCTAAGTGGATTTTGGTACACAACATGAAGGTAGGCTCTAATACTTGAACTTAATGGCATAAGTACACTTATCCACCATTTATATCACATAACTAATCCCAATCAAAGCACTAATCCCGAAATCCCTTTAGGCCTAGTTCATACCCTTAGCTACAATATGGGTATGATGCGTATGTGAGAGAACAAGGCTCATAGTATGGCAAGAAGTGATAATACATGATATCTAAGTGATAAACTATCCATATACATTACTAATCTAAGGTTCGCCTCGCCCAAACCCCATTAGATGCAAACAATATGGACTTGTGATAAAAATCCCCAATTTGAGTTCAAAACTCTAATTCAACGAGTAATAATTTGAAATCAAGGGTTTAGTACTGGTGTTCCCACCTTAGAGAAGCAATATCGAGGAGTTGAGGAAGCGTAGAAGCCGTCTCGCCGAAACTAGTGTTCCCACCTTAGAGAAGCAATACCGAGGAGTTGAGGAAGCGTAGAAGCCGTCTCGCCGAAACCCTAGCTCCAACACGAGCTCCAATGGAGAAAGAAGGTGAGGAAGATGATGAATAGGGAAGGAAAAAGCGATTCGGCACTCCAATATTGTAGGAGGAAGAAGAAGTGGCAAGAATCTCCCTCTCTCTCTCTTTAGAACTCTCTAGAGAATGGTGGAGGTGTGTGGCTCGAAAATGAGGAGTGTTGGGTGATAAATGGGTCAAAAACGGGTTAAAAACGCTCAAAATCGACATTCAGGTGAACCATGATCGATCATGGGTCCCTCATGATCGATCATGAAGCATTCTGGAACTCTTCTGGAGGACCATGATCGATCATGGCCCTTCCATGATCGATCATGGAAGTCACTGCAACAGCAAATGACTTTCTGAGCCTGAAACGGACCTTGAAAAGGTTGAATCTCGACTCGTCCCAAACACGAAAGTTGTAGAAGGAAAAGAAATGAAGATGTCGCCGAAAACAGAGAGTCGTTTGGACATCGGATGAAGAAGTTATGGCCTCTCAAAATTGGCCAAAAATCGACGAATCGCGAAAAGTCGAAACACGCGATTTACGCCTCGGTTTCAACCCGAACCACCCGAATAACGGAACGATCACTCCCTCAAACTAAATATATCTAACATGACATACTAGAACTATCTGGTATAGTACACAAGGCTCAGAACCCAATGCTCGCTCTCTGACGGAGATTAAGCCATACCGGGCTTAAGAGAAGGTCAACGCGAAAAAAAGGAACACGGGGTATTACAAGGTCGATCCCACAGAGACTCACACAATATGTTTAAATTTTGTCTTGTTAATTTTTCACTAGTTCCTAATCTAGCGAAGAATAATTAGTGAAAATAAAATAAATAAAATAAAGGAAATAAAATAAAGTAAAGTAAAGCAAGTAAATTAAAGCTACGGAACTAAACTAAATAATATTAAGCAAGATAATAAAATTAATGAATTAATTCACTAGGGTTTCAGAGTCATATATTTAATATCATTTTCCTTAGTATTCATGCGCATAAACTATACTCCTATCTCGCACTAATTTGGTCTCTTGACTCTATTAGATGCGAAAAATAAAATTATTCAAGTCCAATTAATTAATAAAATCTAATTGTAATTCTTTCACAGCCAAACTAATGTATAAAATCAAAACACTCACTATATCCGTCAAAACACACCCTATATATAATCTTAACAAATCATAAAGTGAATCCAACAAAAAGTTCAATGCAATGGTTGTTTTTAAAATTATGTTCTCTTTTCTTCACCACTGTAACTAACTCAACAAAGATATCCAAACACCCACATACTAAAGCAGTGTGATGCACATGTAATATCAAAGTTCTCAAACTAGCAAGATTAATAAAATATTTCATTCTCACTAATCCTCATTGTGCGTGTGTGAACTGACAACAACATAACATCATTGATATCAATATAAGCAAACTTTCAAATCCCATCCAAACAATGCTTTGACTCAATTTCTCACAAGGCATACACTCAACAAATGAAACACTTGAGAATATGGTGTAAATGCTCTCATTACATGCGGGTTATAAAAAGTAGATGTATGCAAATCAAGAGCCTCTCGCATGTATATATATAAAAAAAATGATATAATTGAAAGAACATTAGTCTCATGAACAAATATATCCCACTAGAAAAGCGAAATGCATAAATAGATTCCCTTCCACCACTCTTACCTATAAACCATATCCAAAGGATCATTAAGACTTTTTCCGGGTTGTAACGTAAGGCTTAGGGTAAGAGTTATCAAATGAAAGGTATATAAAAGTTCAAAGATCTTAGAAATACATTGAAATATAAAATTGACACTTTTGGGCTTAACTTTAACTTCATATGAGCTTTTTCTTTTTCTTTTTCATTTTTTTCCAATTTTTTTCAATTTTTATTGTTTTTTTTAAATCTCCTCTTTTTTTCATATATTTTTTTCCTTTTTCACTTTCTTCTTTCATATTTTTTTAAGCTTATTTTTTATTATTGCCCATACATAAAATAAATAATCTCAACATATTCTTAGAGAAAGAGTAGGCTATAAATATGAGTTAAACTCCTAATTGGAGTACGGTAAGGATATTGAGTTAACAAAGAAATGCTCATATATAAGGCTCAAAGGGGTGACTAGCGATATAAATGTAAAAGTAGGATAAGGCTAATATATAGGCTAACAAAGATGGCCTAAATTACTTCCTATAGTATATAGCTCTTTGGTTCAAGTAGTATTAAGGATCATAATTAAAATTGCATTTTATGGACGCACCTTTCTAGTGTTCAATCAAAACAAAGAATAATGAGACTACACAACGAAAATACGCTTTTCAAAAATTAGAATTAATATAAAACCCTCAAAAAGGAAGATTGGCTCAAATTCTCACGGGTTCTTTAGTCTCCACATTATTTTTCTTCAGAAATTCTTAAGTTATACTCACTCATCCATCTAGTCATGTAATAGTTGTCTTATATGCTCAAATAAAATGAGGATCAAAAATCATGAAATTTCTACAAATAATGATAGTAAGAGAACTAAGCATGCACATGTAAAGTATTAAGACGAATGCGTCATCGCTAGCACACTGAATAGAAAGGAAATTTCAACTAAAATCAACGAACGATTGCAATTTTTTTTTCATTTAAAAAATATATGCTATTATTGTTTTTTTTTTTAATATATGCAGGATTAGCAAAGTTCAGAATTTTATCCACTCCCCCCAACTTGAATGTTGCTTTGTCCTCAAAGGAACACATTAAATTAAATTTTAAAATAATAAGGAGGGATGTAAGATATTACCTGGATACGCGATCCATCAAATAAAATAATTCCTGCAAACTAAGTAAAACGTTAAGCACATAAAGTTGTTAATCGTTTAAATAATATAAATGGCATCCAAAAATATATGAAAATAAATTCATCGCCAAATATCATCATTAAATATTTAATATGCTAAGTTTATCATAAATCAATCATCTAAATAGCTTGGGATCATCCCAATAAAACATGTATATAACTATAAGCTTGAAAATATAATCAAAATAAATATAGCAATTGAGCTTGAGATAATAAAACTTCATTGTATAACTATGACCTACTAGATAAGAAATATAGTCACTTGGTGGCGGCCATGGATCTTGAGATATACGAAAAAAATTATGATCATTCTTAAAAGAATTATAAGCATCATAGATATTATCATTCACATTGGGCTCAAAATAAGGAGAATTAAAATTCAACACTTCATAATTAATATGCTTAAAATTTTCTAACAGTTTAGGAAATAAATTAATGAGCTCAATTTCATCTTCAATCTTATAACAATTTAAATTCATTGATTTATTAATCACATCTAGGGTCTCATTATCACGCATAATTTTTGGGTCCATTGTCATACTATTTTTAAATTGAGAAAAATCACTATAACCTTTATTTAAGAATTTTTCAATATTTTCATCTAACTCATTAGAATTAATATCATGAAGAGAATTAAGAAAAACACTAGCCTCACAAGATATATCATCATCAATTGGACCACAAACTTTTAAAAATTCTTCTAATGATATGTCACTAAAGTTCACATCTTCTTCTAAAGAAAAATAATCAACATTATTTTCGAAAAATTTATCTTCCACTAGACTATCAATTAAATTAATTTGACGAACACATTCATCTTCATAGTCCAAGGATGTTTTAGTTACATCAAAAATATTAAGTTCAACAGTGAGATTGCCAAAAGATAATTTCATCACACCATTTCGACAATTTATAAGAGTATTAGATGTAGCTAAAAATGGTCTATCCAAAATTACTGGTATTTGCCCTTTCATATTAAGAGTAGGTTAAGTATCAATAACAAAAAAATCAACTGGATAATAAAATGTATCAACCTTAATCAAAACATCTTCTATAATTCCTCTAGGAATTTTTATAGATCTATTAGCCAATTGAAGTGTCATACGTATAGAATTTAATTTTTCAAGTTCTAATTTCTCATAAACATAATACAGCAAAACATTCATACTAGCTCTTAAATCTAGTAAAGCGCGCTCTATATGATGATCCCCTATTTTACAAGATATAGTAGGACAACCTGGGTCGTTATATTTAATAGGAATTTTGCATTGAATTATGGAGCTTGCTTGTTCAGCTAAGAATGTCTTTTTAGGAACATTAGTTTTCTTCTTTTGAGTTATCAAATCTTTAAGAAATTTAGCGTAGGAAGCGACTTGCTTAATTGCATCTAAAAGGGTATATTAATATGAATTTGCTTAAATACTTCTTGAATTTCTTCAAACTGAGCGTCCTTCCTATTGTCTTTTAGTCTTTGAGGAAACGGGGCTTTAGGCACAAATTTTTTAACTTCAACTTCTTTTGATTCATTAGGATTAATGGTAGGATTAAAATCTTTCACATGATTATTTGACTCTACAGGAATACTTTCTTCCTCTTTTTCCTCTAATTCTTTTTCATTACTTATTGGCATTCTAACTTGATTATCAATTTGGCGCCCTGATTGTAAAGTAGTGATTGCATTAATTTGCCCTTGATTATGTTCTAAAGGTAGATTTTGAAGTTGATTGCCATTATTATTAATAATACCATTAGGATTAGGGATAGGTTGACGAAGAAATTTTCCTTTTTCACGCTATACTAACTGGTTAGCTAATTGACCCATCTGATTCTCTAAATGTGTTATTGCTTGGGTATTTGTTAAAGTAGTATTTTTTACCTCATTCATAAATGATTTCAAATTATCTTCTAGGGATGAAAATTGTTGTTGTGTAACAAAAGATGTGGCATTATTCATGTTCACAGGAGCTCTAAAACCTGGTAGGTTTTGACGAAGATTATTATTATGATTTCCCATATTATTAATCGGTTGATTTTGGAACCATGAAAAAATAGGATAATTTCTCTACCCAGGATTATAAGTGTCTGAATAAGAGTTATGATTTTGCCTAAATTCATTCATAGCATTTACTTGTCCTGAATTGTCTACGGTGTACCCTAACATTAGGCCCGGCAATTTATAACACGACACGAAATCGACACGAAATTACCAGGTTTTGGTGAACCCTTAACGTGTGTGGATCATAATCGGGTTGACCCGTCAAACCCGTTTATTAAACGAGTCGATTTTGTGTATATTCGTGAAACCCGAATAAAACCCGTTTAACCCGGTAAGAATATATACGAGTCAATTTCAGGTCGTGTAAACCCGTTTGTAACCCGTGTAACCCGAATATATAATTTATATATGTATACATAAATTATTGTGTATTATTTTAATAGTTAATTACTTAATTAAATTATTAGCGGGTCACTAAATGTTATTCGTATACGACCCGAATCGAACCGTTTATTTTAAACAGCTTAAACGAATCGGGTCGTGTCATTCGTTAATTAAATGGGTTGTGTATGAATTTGATTTTTTCACCCATTTATTAAACGGATCGTGTATGGGTGGATGCATTTTCACCCGACACGATTTCAAGCCGACAAGAAACCGACCCGTACACCACCCGTTGCCGGGCCTACCTAACATAGATGGACAAGATGCAGATACATGCATAGGACTGGCACTAATAGAGCACACTTTATTCTGCACAATGTTGACTGAGTTATTAGAAAGTCTCATCGTTAAGGCTTCTAATTTTTTATTTAGACTATCTAATTGTCTTCTAGTTTCTACATCCTCTTGAATTTCATAAATTCCCACTTTTTTAGGTTGAGTTTGCGTTCTCCTCTTAGAAAAGTCCCACTGTTGAGAACTTTCAAACAAATTCTCTAAGAATTTATAAGCTTCATCTTCATTTAGACTTAAAAAACTACCCATATTCACAAATTCTATCATATTTCGATTAGTTTGTGAGAGGCTATTATAAAAATATTGAATTAATCTCCAAGTTTCAAAACCATGATGTGGACATCTAATTAGTATATTTTTAAATCTTTCCCATGTTTCAAAGAATTTTTCCTCATCTTTTTGGCAAAAATCAGTTATCTTTCTCCTAAGTTCATTGGTTTTAGCCATAGGAAAGAATTTTGCTAAAAATTTAGTAACCAACCCCTCCTATGTCGTAACAGATCTCGAGGGTAAAGAATTTAGCCAAGCTTTAGCTTTATTTTTTAAGGAAAATGGGAATAAACGCAACATAACATATTCATCATAAAATTTTTGAAATTTAAAAGTAGCGCATATCTCTAAAAAATCTTTTATATGCAGACATGGATCTTCTATCTCTAAGCCATTAAAAATATGGAGTAATTGAATTACTTACGGTTTTAATTGAAAGTGGACTACTGTAGTAACCGGTAAAACAATGTATGAAGGAGGATTAGTAAATATAGGAGCAAATAATTCTTTTAAAGTTTTATTATCTTCATCTTCTGCCATCTTTATTTTTTCTTCAAATAAAAGATTAATCTCTAAATTTTCTATCCTATTAAGCCTCACTTTTCCTCGTTTCCAACAAACGCTCACAAACTAAACAATTATCCTTCCTTTTTTTTATTTTTTATTTTTTTTATTAATAATTAATTAATTTTTTTAATAAAATAATAATATTAATAATAATACTAATAAAAAAATAATATTAATACTAACTTATTTAAGTGGTATTAATAATAAATTTAATTAAATAATAATAATAATAATAATCTAATATATATTGGAATAATTAAAAGGGTTAATAATAAGGAGGAATATGACAAAAAGAAGGTTGGTTTACTTCTTGCTGCCAAGTATTGAACTTGTGACCTCTTATATTCAAAACACTACAATTACCAACTAAAACAAAGACACTTAGTGTAATAAGTTGCACCATTGTTTATATATTGTTTTGCGCCTAGATCCTTTAATTACCCCAAAAATAAAAAAATAAACTTTTTTTAGAGTATATATATCTTAATATTCTGTTTTCTATTTTTTTAAAAAAAAATTATGAAGAAACTAGTAGAATGAATGTAATTACTAAATTAACAAGATAAGATTAGAGTCCACGGCAATGGCGCCAAAAACTTGTTTTGATAAATTTTAATATTCGCAAGCGCACGAATTAATTTATAATATAGCGTATAAGTAAAGTCGATCCCACATAGACTCACACAATATATTTAAATTTTGTCTTGTTAATTTTTCACTAATTCCTAATCTAACTAAAAATAATTTGTGCAAATAAAATAAATAAAAGAAAGAAAATAAAATAAAATATAGTAAAGCAAGTAAATTAAAGCTACGGAACTAAACTAAATAATATTAAGTAAGATAATAAAATTAATGAATTAATTCACTAGGGTTTCGAAGTCATATATTTAATATTATCTTCCTTAGTATTCATGCGCATAAACTATACTCTTATCTCGGACTAATTTGGTCTCTCGACTCTATTAGATGAGAAAAATAAAATTATTCCAGTCCAATTAATTAATAAAATCCAATTGTAATTCTTTCACAGCCAAACTAATGTATAAAATCAAAATACTTACTATATCCGTCAAAACACACCTTATATCCGCTCTTAACAAATCATAAGGTGAATCCAACAAAAAATAGCGAGAATCTAACTTTATTTTTTATCAATTAAAGCGGGCATCCAATAAAAAAAATTATATTTAACATTAAAGTATTAAATTGATAGAGTCAATTGGCATGAATACGTGCAAAGGAATCAATTAAATACACTCATCCTAACCCTAACACAAATTTACACTAGCATAATAAAAATTAAATAATAAATAAGATTAAAAAAAACTTACTTAACATTAATAAAAAATAAATCTTCAATCTCCAAATTTTGAAAGTAAAAGTGTAAATAAAACAAAAAAAGAAAGAGAAGAAGCAATAAAGATGCACGGCAGTGGATGCTGCAATTGGTGCTGCTATTTATAATCGTGTGCTTGGTTTTAAGGATATTTTTAATGGGCTTTAGATAATTTAAATGGATTTGGGCTTAGACTTGGATAATAGGTTTTGGGCTTTACATCTTTAAAGGTTAGTGGACTGCTTATTAATTAAACTTGGTGCTGCGGTTTCCTTGCTTGGGCCCATTAATTTAAACACAATTGAATTTTCGTCCTTTTTGACTGCTACATTTTGCGTCGCAATTTGGACTCCTAAATGGCTTAATTTGAAAAAGTGCTGAACTGAAAAGTTGTAACTCTCGAAATTATCTTCAATTTAGGCTCAAGAATCTCATTATTTGGAATTCCGAGTAAAAAGTTATGCCCCAAAAATATTGAGTACTTTTAGGTGTCTTCACGAGCTTTAATTTCTCAATTTTTTCTATCTTCTTCAATTCTTTTCTAACACCTGAAAATTATATAAATATAAATATTAGTAACAATATAAGCTCTTTAAAATATAAATTAATATAATAAATTATACTAATTTTTTGACACGTCACCCGAAGACTAGCCCACAATGGTTAAGAGAAGCAATTTATGTGGCAAGAGATGTGATCCGTCCAAAAATTATCAGCCACATGTAAACGATCCAATAGCCGAATAAGGAAAAATATGCATAAAAGATAAATGGAGAGGAGTTGGATCCAATTTATTTTTCTTTTTCCATTTACCGTGAGTTTAAGAAGATTTATTTATTTATTTCACCCATGTAAAATGTTTCAGAGGAAAATTTTTCGCGCATGCGAAGGCAATAAACAAGTTGAGAGTTGGAGCTTAATTCATAAAAAAAAATGAGCTTATTTAAGTTTATTTAGTTTACCTCTAAATAAGAGTTTTGAGTATATGAATAATTTTTAACAGAGTTTTATAAATACATGTTATTATTTTATTTTATTTTTATCAAACTTAGTTCTAAAACATGACAAATTTTTAGTTGAACAATTGTGAGTGGATCTCGAGTACTTAATTAATGTTAAAGCCCTACATGGGAAGATATTTTGCAATTTGGGAGGGGATGGAAAATGGTGCACAAAATCCATGGTGTATTTTAACCTCGTTAATTTAAATATAAAAAAATTGTATGCAATAATCAATTTCACATTAAAAAATGAAGTTTTCAAAGTTGGACAAATTTGTTTTGGGTAAATTATTAATTTTTCATTTTCGTCAACAATGCTCTTCTATTTTCTTTTACGATCAGTACAATAAATATCACATTATAACATGATTGAGGTTGTTTGTAAAACTTATTGAAAATCTATCACACTATCGATTATCATTAATTTAATAAAATTTTGTAATTACCAAAAAATTTTGTAAAATATACAAATGATTTGACAGGTTTAAGCATTAAGCACGTAATATTAATACAAACATGCAGGGGCGGAGCCAAGAAAGTAACTAAGTGAGATAAAGAAGGTAGGACGGGGGGAATATAACTTACATAATTTATTTATTTTTTGTTCCAATAAAAATAACGAAAATGAACTCATTTCTCTTTTATAAGGCCATGAGACCATACAGAGAACTCATTTCTCTTTTAGGTCATGGTTATGAAGCATTTGTCACTGCAATGTTCAAGCCACCAATTCCAACCTACAGAGAACTCATGTCTTTTTTATAAGGCCATGAAACCATGAAAATTTTTAATAACCCCAGTGTATCACCTCTTCCAAATCATAACATGGCATTCTTTAGAGAAAGATCAGGAAATTAGCAAAATAATCGCAGGTATAACAGAAAGGAAGGAATTCTTATGGTCTTACGTCCAACAATCGTGGTTTTCTTTGAGGAAATAGTAGTACTTTCTCACAAAATAATAGCACCGGCATGAATCAAGGCAATGGCAGCTGGTTTTCACAGCGCAATAATAACTTTGCTCAAAGCAATGAATTCAAGGCAAGCTCACACTAATCATCAATCACGCCAGTCGCATGCTGGATAAATGTATAATCTGAAAACAAATGATCTTACTAAATCAGCTACGGACGCCGAGGAAATAACGTGTCAAATATGTGATAAACCACCCCATACAACTCTCGAATGCTGGCATCGATTTAACCAAGTCTATCAACCTAAAGATGTGGCTCATGCTTTTGCGGCTACTACCTTCAATGATAACTCAGATAAGGCTTGGTATCCCGATACTGGTGCAACATCTCATATGAAAGCGAATTCTTGTAAGCACAAAAACTCTACCATGGTAAAGATAAAGTGATGATTGGAAATGGAAATGCATTAAATATTTCTCATTTGGTTATACAAATATTGATGTGGGAAATACTAAATTCTATCTAAATAATGTATTGGTGGTTCCAAAAATTAAAAAAAAATTATATTTATCAGTAACTTACCTCAAATTATCCTTATGTTGTTGAATTTGATTTAAGTGGGTTCGTGATAAAGGATAGGAAAACAAAGAGCGTGATTGCATCCAGAAAAAGGAATGGAGGTCTATATAGCTTACTGCCAAAGAAAGAGTTAGCCTTATTCTCAACTATGTTTTGGTTACAAGCGATGAAGTTTGGCACCAACAACTTACTCATCCTCAAACAAGAGTACGTGAATTTTTAAAAGCAAATAAGCTTATTGTAAGCATGAGTAAGCATAAGAATAAGGTTGATCTTGTTTGCGATGGTTGCCAAATGGCTAAGGCGAGCTTCCTTTTATTCAAACAAATAACTTTTGCAATGAACCATTTGATGCGATTTATGGGGATCATTGTTAGATTTATATTTTTAGTTGGCTTGATTCCGGTGTCAAAAGTATTTTTTTCGTTGCAATTATTAGAGTCAAATTGAAAATTCGAAGATGCGACAATGAACAAAAGCTCGCCGAACTTACCAGATACATCATACATAGTTTAGGACCTAAGGTACGGTAAGTTGATTATATGGTTTGATGCAAAATATAGGTGGTGGTTGAGCGTTAAAACGAAATCAAAAGTCTTTTAAGTCAAACTTTATTTTTAGTGTTTTTACCGAGTTTTGTTGATGTTGGAGAAGTCACATTGACACAAATATACGAGGAAACTTGTTTTTAACATGTAAGTTGCTTCTGAAATTTGGGTTGAATCGGAGCTTGAACGAACTCAAAACGACAAAAAAAACATAAAATTATTGTAAAAAGTGGTGGACTAGTACAACTTAGCAATAATCAAAACCAAGAAAGGATCAAGATCATCAAACAAGTCAAGAAACGTACAAGAAGATCAAGCATTTCGAAGACTCAAATTATTATCAAATTAAGTGAGTGCTTAGATTTTATGTAAAAGTTATCGTTGATCAATTATATAGCTCTTGAAATGATTTAACCATGTTAAGATTGATTGAAACTAGTTTTCTCTTTGAAAAAGCTTTTTACCGAAAATTAGTCATCTTAAAAAATTCACTATAATTTCATATGAATGATTTTTGATACAAAAACTATATTAAAAGTCTTAGAAACCTATTTTTGACATTCCCCAAGCATTATAATCAATTTTGGAGTCAACATACAAAAGTTGAAAAATTGCACAAAACCACCCCACTCCAGAGCAATGTAATCAACTACATCATTGTGCTTGTAGTCGACTACATGAACATCATGGGAGTCGACTCTCTTAAGAAAATATAGTCGTTGGAGATTTCTTGCAAGACTAGTTTTGTGCATCAACCACCTTCAACCACCCCAAACGGCTATATTGTTTCTCAAACTATATATATGACTTCTAAAACACTTTTTGGGAACTCTTACTAGCTTTGAAAATCATCTATTGCCAAAAATCATTCTTGAGAGTTTTTACTTGAAAAATCAAAATCTTCACTTGATCAAATCATCATTTCTTAAGCTAATATTCTTGATCAAATTTGATAACCTCTAGTGTAAGCTTAATTTGTATTCTTCATACACTTTAGTATTATTGTACTTTGGTGTGTATCACCAAAACTCATTCTTCTAAATTCAAGAGAGGTTTATCTCTTAGAAAAGCAAGAAGTTGTTCTTGTGTTGAGTGTTGTGAGTTAGCAACATTTGTAAGAGTTTGAATACTTATAGTGGTTTGATCTTCACCCGGAAGAAAATCGGTTATAGTGGAAATTCTCGGGGAACTAACCGAGCGCGGAAGTAGGGGCTAACAAGTCGAACCGTGTAGACAAAAAGTCTTCGACTTCTATCAATTTAATCTTTCTATCTCTTGCTCTATTATATTGTGCTACTTATTCATTGTGATTGGAATTATCTTTGTTTCTTGATTGCTTGATTGTTATAGATATTAAACATTTTTAAATCTATTTTAAAAATCCGATTAAGTTTTAAAAACCATATTCACCCCCCCTTAGGGTATTTTCCGACCTACACAGAATTGATTTCATAAAAAATCGAAGCGATCCAACTTTTTCTAATTTGTACCGATCCGACTAAAAAAACTGGGGCACGTATTTTTTATCACAAAAAACGTGTTTTTAAGGGTTTGTTTCCTATTCCAAAGAGGACTTTGATTCAATATTTTTCTATAAATATAACCCATTGTATAGGGTTAAAATACATAATTTTAGAGAGCTTTTTGGGGCAAAAAAAATATCCAAATGCTATAATCAATTTTTGAGAGTTTTGAGACAGTACCTATATTTTGTTTACATGCCATAGACATCCTACTTTTTTTAAAATTTAAGAACTGGGGTTTCAAATGTTCACGGTCTTGTAGGAGTGTCTTCAGTTGCGATTGGAAACGGGGTGAACGAAGTGCCTAACTTACGATAAGGGAGATTACAGACAGGGGTAGATGATTATGATCAAGTACGTAGAAGGAAGCAATGGGTAAGCCGAAAAAGAAAAAAGCACTACGCCAAGTCAACTGCGGTTGAATTCTACGTTCAAGGAATTGACGAAACTGTTGCATAAATTGTGGAAAAAAATTTTGAATTCTCGAGTCTGTAATTCTATCTTGATCATAGTGAAACACTGTCGGTTAGTCTCGAGGAATAATCCTATGCACGTAGGGATACTTTGTTACTTGCTGGAGTTATATATTGTTTTTATCTGATTGCTTGTTTGATATAATTGATAGACAGCATAACACATGTTTCGACATTAAAATTTGATTAAACCTAGGGTTTTAATTCCGCTTATCAAATCTAAAATTATTTTTAATAAAAATCCTAAAATCAACCTAGGCAATACGATCCTTAAAATTTATTTTTCATCAACTAGTATCAGAGCAGGTTTCCTTAATTTGCTAGGATTTGCATCTATGCTGATTTACATCTATTTGCTACTCTACTTTGCTTTATTTAATTTGTTTTCCGTGGTTACAAAAGTTGATTTGTCTAAGTCCAAGGTTCTTATTCTTAGAGTCTAATTATAATTATTGTAAAATTCGCATGATTATTTATTTAGAATCTTTAGACGAGTGAATTTGGCAAACTGGTTTAGATGGTTATACCATACCTACTGTAAATATAGATGGGAACAATGGACCTCAACCAGTAACCTTGTGAACTACTAAAGAATTAGAAGTAGCTAAGTTTAATTCCCAAGGTCTGAATGCAATCATGGCTCATGTTTCTGAGGAAGAATTCAAAAAGATTTCAAATTGTACTACTTCCAAATAGGTCTAGGATATTTTGACTGTAATTTTTGAATGAGCCACAACTATAAAAAGTTCTAAAATTCAAAGACACGTGATAGATTTTGAAACTATAATGATGAAAGAAGATGAGTCATTTGATATTTTTTATAGTAAGCTCAAAGACATAGTGAATTCTATCTACAACCTTGGCGAAATAATTTATGAACCTTATGTTGTAAAGAAAATCCTACGGTCTTTGCCTGATAGGTTCCTCCTAAAAGTTACTGTCATTGAAGAAGGTAAGGATTTTACATTCTTTAATGAGAAACAAATTGATTGGCTCTCTTCAAACTTTTGAGTTTAATCGTCTTTCAAAATACAAGATTCAAAAGAGAAAGGCAGATCAAACCATTGCATTTAGAGCTAAAAATGAAAACATAGCTAAATTTAATGAATGCTCTATGTCTGGCTTTCAAGAAATAACTAATTTTGTGCATAATTTCAATAAATTTATGAAGCTAAATCAAAAATTAGGCAATGGTGGTCAAAATTTTGGGAAACTGGAAAAGGGAATGTTAGAGAATAAATCCGAATCGAGTGAAAATTGCTTTAAGTGTTAAGGTAGATGTCATATAGCTTTTGAATGCGCTACTAGGATTAGGAGATTAGAGAAAGAGCTTGGCAAAAAAGGAAATACATGCCACTCTTAGTGACGATGAAGAAAATCCAGACATTCAAAAAGAATCTCAAGAATATTTAGTTTTTGTCGCAAAAGTTTCCTTAAAAAAAGTGAATCAAGAAACTTTAAATTCCCAAAATTCACTTTCCAATGACGAGGAAAACTTTACGGATCTTCAATCGACTTATGATGCTCTTTTCCTAGAATATTAAAAAAAATCATGGAAAATTGCATCCAAAACAAATTTTTTTGAAAAAGATATTATTGACTTGAAAAAGGATAAAGCAAGTTTTGAAAATTCAAAAGGTTGAGAAGACCGAATTTTTAAATAAAATTAGACAACTTGAAAGAAAAAAAGAAAATTGTCTTAGTCTAATTGGTTTTTTAAAAAAGGCAAATTTGGAATATGGAGATAAAATCAAACAATTTGAAGAATGCGTTTTTCATATAACTCAACAATTTGAAAATTCTTTAACTGTTAAAGTTGGGTTAGAAACTAGTTCTAAAAAACTTAAATCTATAAATTCAAATAAAATAGTGAAAATAACAAAGTACGACTTGGATTCTCAAATTTGATGCTAAAAAGCAAACTAAGACCGTCTTTATAATGGCCACCCCCCCAAAATTCAAGTTTCAATGGTACTAGTTTCTTCTAAGTTTAAAACTTTTATTGATAGAACTCCTTAAGCTCCAAAGAAATCCACGAAGGTCCATAAGGAAAAATAAGTTTTTGCTCAAAAATTGATTTATCCAAAAAAATTCCATTCAGAAGTTCTTAAAGATCAAGTGATACATCTTAATGTATATAAACATGCACTCTCACAACCTTTTTGGTGTGGATATTGTTAGAGGAGATGTTACTTGAGAGAATTTTATCAGCAGGCTTTGAATCAAATGCCAAATATTGTTCCACTTCCAATAGATCAAAACCTAAACCGAGAGAGAAAAAAAAGAAAAACAAAAGAGTTAAGATTTTGGAAAATTAAGATTTACAGATTAAGAAAATTTGAATCCCAAAAGAAATCATTACACCTACTTAAGGGTGTGCACGGTCCTGTTGATCAGACAATTGACCATAAGATTGGACCAGACCAAGCACTTTAGTCCTATTATTTTTTAGAATGGGCCAGTGACTCGGTGAAAACAACCCAAGTTATTACACATACACAAGTGCAGGTGGTCAGTCAAATAATAAATACTTGGTAAGTCCAAGGTCGATCCACGGGAAATAGTGTAGTTCTTTGAGTTAGAAAGGTTCTTTCAAGAGTAAGATGAGAAAAGAAAGAAAAGATGAAATATGGAGAGAATAGAATGAGAATCAATAACTAAACTAACTAAAGGTAATATAACTAAATAAAACATGTAAATAAAACTAAACCTATAGATACCGAAACATTACTATGCTAAAGGAAACTAAACTAACATAAAATGAACATGCAAAAATGGCTAAATAAAATAAATAATAAAAACATCGTACTAAATTAATTAAATGAGTGAAAAACTTTAATTAAAATTAAGAATAGAAAACGCTAGGGGTATCCATAAGTTCCAGGCAACACAACGGGCAATTCGGTGAACCGAAAATTATTTTCTAATTAATTTTTCTTTAAAAGTCAACCTACTATCCACGAGCTAATTGATCTCATAAACTCATATTTTTCGCAATAATTCATGTGTGACATGAGCTATACGTACCAAACTAATTATGAAATCAATTCGCATTACTTAATTTTACCGAAAACACTTGTTTATTAAAGTGAAGTAGTGCTTGCCACTACAAAATCTTTTATTAAAAGTGAGTTTAAAAATATTAGGTAAAAGTCACAAATTAATTCAAATATGTTAAAACATGATTGAAATCAAATTTGAATTAAAACGGGCAGTAGAAACACAAAATTTGTGATTTTGGTATTAAAAAGTAATGATTAAAACTACTACCGAAAATAACGCACTTCATTTTAAAATTATAAAGATACAAAACCAATTAATTTAGAGAGTATAGACCGCTCTCTAACTCGACCGGTTAAGGTTTAGCGTAAAAACAACAATTCAAACTAGTTTTGTTCTTTTGTCAAAAATTTTTTATTAAATTTATTATAAAAATATGTTATTAGCATACTAGGATAATAATTTAATAAAAATCAGATTTATAATGACCTATTAACCAATGAAAAATTAATTATAATTAAATTCAAGTCTAAAAAACTACCGCGTCGGCATACCCGTTCCGTACAGACCCCTAACTAACGAACTAGCCGTTGTTACTATCCTCCAAATAATAAAGTTTATCTATCCCAACATGTTGTATTTGATGAATTATCTTTTCCTTTTAATGATCCTGGCTCATTTTAGAAAAGTTCTTATGCTGCTACAGATTTGATTGAGTTCTCAGAATGGCTACCTATTCCTCCAACAAATGCTGAGCCAAATAATACAAGCTACCATACACCATTGGTGGTTCATGATGTTATGGTTTAACCTCCACCCTCAGATGCTACTACTAGTGATGATGCCCAGACTATATTGGTGACTCCTATTACTCCATCTTCCACATCTATAATTGCAGCCCCGGACTCTCCATTAGACCTCTCATCCGAATCAAGCAATATAGACCATAACTCACCTACGACTAAACATCACTTTGATGTTGAAAATTAAGGTAATAAAATTACTACCTCTCTTACGCAAGATCCTTCCATTACACCGCCTAATCACGAGCACTCCCACCAGCCAATGGTTACTTGCAGTTGTTCGGGAATTATAAAACCCAATTCCAAGTATTTCAATTTAGATTATTGCTTACTGGCTTCTTCTATACCAATTGAACCAAAGTTCATTAATTCCGCTTTTAAACATTCTTGTTGGAAAGCTGCCATGGAAGAGGAATTAGCCGCTCTTTATCGGAATAAGACATGGGATTTAGTTCTTTGATATTCTAATATGAATGTTGTTGGATCTAAATGGGTTTTTAAAACTAAGCTCAAATATATTGGTTCTCTCGAACGGTTGAAGGCATATCTTGTTGCCAAAGGGTTTAGCCAAATTCTGGGTCTAGACTTTTTCTCTGATAATTAAGCCTATTACAACTAGTCTAGTTCTTACGGTTACTTTAGCTCATAGATGGAAAATTTGTCAATTAGATGTTAAAAATGTTTTCCTTTATAAAGCATTAATTGAACCTATCTTTATGGAGCAACGTCCGAGTTTTAAAAATCCCACGCACCCTAATCATGTTTCTTCTTTAAAACGTGCACTATATGGTCTACAGCAAGCCCCAAGGGCGTGGTTTGAGTGGTTCAATAAATTTGTATTAAACTATGGTTTTTTCCTGTAGCTCAACGGATTCCTCTATCTTTATTTGTCATGGTTCTCAAGGCACACTACTATTATTATCATATGTTGATGATATTATTGTGACAGGATCTCACTCCTCCATGCTTCATGAATTCATCAATCAGCTACATCAAGAATTTTCCATGAAATATATCAAGCCGCTTCATTATTTTCTTGGTCTTTATGTTATTTCCTTTCCAAGTGGATTATTTCTCAACCAAATGAAGTATGCTTTTGTTCTATTAGAACGAGCCCAGATGCAATGTTACAAGCCTATCTCTACCCCTATGGTGCCCAAGTTATGTCCAACCTCATTCGATAATGAGTTATTTCCAGATCCTTCATTTTATCACAGTATTGTTGGTGGTTTACAATACCTTACAATTACATGTCCTGATTTGTCCTACAGTGTTAACTATGTATGCCAATTTATGCATCAATCGTTGGGTCTTGACTTTTATATGGTAAAGCGTATTCTTCACTATATTCAAAGGACCCTCACTAGCTCTTGGTTTTTGCCTTCTTGCAAATTGCCCGATGACTTTTTATGCCTTCTCTAATGCCGATTGGGCTAGTTGCTCGACCACACGTAGCTTCACCATCGGATTTTTCACTTACCTTAGAAGTAATTGCCTATTTTAAACTGCTAACAAATAAATTACTATGGCCCGTTCTAGCACTGAAGTGGAGCATAGAGCCCTTACTTCTGTTGCTGCCAAATTCATGTGGTTAATTTACCTTATTCCTGATATTGGGTTATATTTCTTAAGTCCACCAGTTCTTTACTCAGATAATAGTTTAGCCCTACATCCCACTGTCAATCCGGTCTTTCATGCTTGTACTAAACATATTGAAATTAATTACCACTTGGTTCGGGAGCAAGTTGGTCTTGGTAAAATTGTTATTAAATTTGTCTCATTCTCCAATCAAGTGGCACATATCTTTACAAAAGCTTTATCACAAGCGGTGCATAATGCGTTGCAGACCAAACTTAGCCTTTGGAGTCCTCCATGGCTCAGTTTGCGAGGGGATATTGACACATCTCATGCCAAGATTCACCACAATAAAAAGGATGTCAAAAAATCTCGTGCTATAATTCATGAGAGTGATTCCAAGGGAAGCAAATCACATTCTAAAATTCTAGAAGTTCCTATATGAGAAAATCACATCTCAGTACAATACCTTTAATTAAGTAATCGCTATACTTTTATTCAAATTTCCATTTCTTGTAAAGTTGTACCATTACGAAATGTGTAAAAATATATGACTTATATCCATTATAAAATGCAAAGGGGAATATTATTCTTTCAAAAGAATATTTATGTCTTTATGGTATCAGAGATGTCAGATTCTGCATGGTCTCGGGTCCGAATCCTTCAACTTGCATTTGTTTCCCCCTTTATGTTTGTGCAATATACACGTTGTTGATTGTGCACAAAAATATAGCTTTGGTTTGGTTTGTCTCTCCACTGCGAATGAGAGTCACATGTGAGGGGGAGTGTTGAAGAGATGGTTCCTAACAGCTACCTCTACCTTTTAAATAGAATTGTTAGAATATATTATGTATTTAGTATTAATTATATTTCCTATTCTACTTTCCTAATTGTATTGATTGTGTTCCCATTATACTTTCCTAATTGTAGCTTAGATTATAACTTTGTTTCTTGTATATATATTCATTCTCTATTGCACATGATTCATTAAGAAAGCAATATAATTCTTTTATTCTCCTTCAATCTCTCTTTCATTTTCTATTTCGTAACATGGTATCAGAGGGATTCATCCTCCTCTAGAACCAATCTTCATCAAATCCTTCACCAAAATCTAAATAAAAAACCCTAGCATCATCAACCCTAGTATCATCAATCCAAACAACCAACCATCAATCTGTCGATCTACTTCTACTCATATACAGACCCTCGATTAACCAAAACCATATACCAAACTCTTCGTCTCTTTAATACGAACCAAACCCCGTTTAAAACACCCCAATTGGACCTTGTACGTGCCCCCACATGCCTCTACAAGGTAGCCCACTCGCGCCACCTCAACCCCACGCACCACTGCTGTTTTTCCTGCCCAAACCCTACAATCAGTTTTTTTTCTGAACCAGTCCCATTTCCTTGCACCGGTTCACTTACTTCTACACCGATTTTTTTCACCCTAAAATCGGTTCCCTACTAAATCCACCGTTCTGGATCCGTTTTTAGGCTCAGATCTCTCAGAATTCAATTAATTTTTGCTGCTACTGTGTTAAACTACCCGTCTTTTTTAATGAAAAAACACGAATTTTCACGCCCAATCTCTATCGTCCTCAATGGAACTAATTATGTTCAGTGGTCTCAAGCCATGACCAGTTTTTTGAAATCTCGTAAGTCCTGGAGAATCGTTACTGGAAAAATTGTTAAGCCAACCAAAAAAATCAACGAAATTGATGATAAATTTAATGACCGACTTGATGATTGGGTAAGCAAAAATGGTGGTATTATCACATAGGTTCGGAATACCGTTATATCTCGTATAGGACAGCAGATTGGTCGCTTTACCACCGGGAAGAAGTTTGGGATTTTCTAAAATCTCGGTACACCCCAAAGGATCTCTCTCATCAATACCAATTGCTTACTGCTCTACATTCTAAAACCCAACAACCCGATCAATCAATTGATGATTATTTGTCCGATCTCCAAGCTATATAGGATCAGTTAGCCCAATCTCAACCTACCTTTTATGAGCATGATGTTGAAAAGTTTAAAACATACCGCGATAATCAACGTGTTACCACTCTTCTAATGGGACTTCACGATAAATTCGAATCAGTTCGGGCTGCTTTACTTCATCGCAATCCTTTACCATCTCTTAATGATGTCATGACAGAGCTTCTCTCCGAAAAAACACGATTCGCCACTCGGGCCACAATTCTACTTCTGTTTTAGTTGTTCAGAGTTCGAGACCTACCAAAAATTCATCTTCACGAGAATGTGCATACTGCCACGCCACCACCCATATGCTACTAAAGTGTCCAATTATGACGTGTTTCTTTTGTAAAAAGGTGGGACCAGGTCACTTTCAAGCCGACTGTTACAAGAATCCATCCAAGAGATCCTCCACCAAATCCTCTTCCAGCACCATCACTGCTGCCACCACTAATTCATCTGAGTCGGATATTTCCACTGCACCTGTGACTCTAGCTGACATCACAGCTCTTCTTAAACAGGTTACATCTTCTCCTGGTTCCGCTATGGCTACCATCACAGGTACATCTTAGTTCTTTGACTCTGACTGCTACAATCATATGACTTCTGATCCTGCTATTTTCACTTCTAAAAGTTATAATTCTCATACACCTACCATTAAAACTGCGGATGGTTCTCAATTACCTGTTAGTCATGTTGGGACGGTTACTACTCCTAGCCTCTCTTTACCTGCTACATTTTATATTCCAAAACTAACTATCAACCTTATTTCTGTTGGTCAATTGTGTGACCTTGGGTTGAATGTTATATTTTCCTCTTCTGGTTGTCATGTGCAAGATCTTCAAACGGGACAAATTATTGGGATCGGCCGTAAAGTTAGACGCATGTTCGAGCTCATACACCTTCGTATCTTACCCACTCTTATTGTTGTATCCACACCACCTGTTGCATCCACACTAACTGTTTCTTCATTTGAGTTATGGCATTCTTGTTTAGGACATGTGTCTTTTGATCGTCTTTGTTCTATTGTGTCATTTGGTCAGTTATGGTCAATAAAGTCTGAGAAGTTGTCTTGTTTATCTTGCCAACTTGGCAAACAACCTGCATTATGTTTTAATACAAATGATTATATTTCTTCAGCACCATTTGATCTTATTCATTCTGATGTTTGGGGACCCTCTCCACATTCTACCATGGGAGGTTTAAAATATTTTGTTATCTTTTTGGATGATTATACTCGTTTTACTTTGATCTATCTTATGAAAATTCGTTCAGAATTACCCTAAATCTATTATAATTTTACTCGCATGGTTCAAACTCAGCTTTCTCGTCTAATAAAAAAATTTCGAGCTGATAATACCATGGAATACAAAGAAACCTCATTTCTTAAATTTCTCCGTGAACAGGGCACTGTTTTTCAATATTCTTGTCCAGGTATATCTCAGCAAAATGATCGTGCTGAACGCAAGCACAGACATATTCTTGATAATGTTCGCACACTTCTTATCTCCACTAGTTGCCCTGAACGGTTTTGGGGGGAAACAGCACTTACTGTTGTTTACACTATCAATCGTATCCCTATTCCCTTTCTTCAGCATCAATCTCCATATGAGAGACTTCATGGTACCTCTCCTGATTACAATTTCTTACGAGTCTTCGGTTGTGCTTGTTTTGTGTTACTTCAGCCTCATGAACATTTTAAATTGGAACCATGAGCTCGTCTTTGTTGCTTCTTAGGGTATGGGATAGAACATAAAGGTTATCGGTGTTGGGATCATATCTCAAGACGTTTAAGGATTTCTCGTCATGTTGTCTTTTGGGAACATAAAATGTTCTCCTCTTTATCCAAATTTCATGTCCTTGAAAAATCTCCGCTTCCATTCTTTACTCATTCATCTCTTGACCTTTCTACCCTTGAACTCGAGGCTCCATTTGTCACATTCCCACCAGAACCTGAACCAGAAGCCACACCATCACCACCTCAACCTCTTAGTCCAACATCTCCTGAACCATCTTCATCTGATGTCATTTCTTTCAATGAGCTTCAACATAAGGTACCTCCCAATGATGATGTCTCGTCTGCTGATTCTGTCATACCTCAACCACAACGACAGTTCACTCGGGTAAGAGAGCTCCCTCACCATCTTCGTGATTACCATTGTTATTCTACCATGATTTCTCACTATAAACCTTCATCCTAGAAGAAAGCTAGTACTAATCCACTTTGGCAGCAAGTTATGACAGAAGAGTTATAAGCTTTAGATAAAGCGCATACCTATGATCTTGTAACTCTTCCCCCTAGAAAATCTGTAGTTTGGTGTAAATGGGTGTATAAAATCAAGACACGATCTGACGGTTCGATTGACCGATACAAAGCTCGTCTCGTAACCAAGGGGTTTAATCAGGAGTATGGTATAGACTATGAAAAAACTTTCGCTCCTATAGCTCGAATGACGTTTGTTCGCAGTCTTATTGCTATTGTTGTTGTTCGTAAATGGGATCTTTTTTAGATGGATGTTAAAAATGCCTTTCTTAATGGGGATCTCACAGAATAAGTCTTTATGAAACCACCTCCCCGTTATTCGCACCAGTCCACCCAGGTCTGCAAACTTCGCCGTGCCCTATATGAACTCAAGCAAGCTCCCCGAGCTTGGTTCGCAAAATTTAGCTCTACCATCACAAAGCTTGGTTATTCCTCCAGTTCGTCAGACTCAGGCCTCTTTATTCGAAAGACAGATTCTGGGACTATTCTTCTTCTCCTTTATGTGGATGATATGATAATTACTGGGGATGATATTTTTGGTATTTCGGATCTCAAACAATCTGTCAGTCAGTTTTTTAAAATGAAGAATTTTGGTCGACTCAACTACTTCTTAGGGCTTGAAGTCCTTTCTGATTCGACAGGTTATTATTTGTCTCAGGTGAAATACACGTCTGACATTCTGGTTCGTGCTGGTCTCACTGACTATAAAACTGCGTCTACTTCATTGGACACCAATGTTAGACTTACTCCGTTTGATGGTACTCCTCTTTCTGATGGTATTTTATACCGACAGTTAGTTGACATTCTAGTGTACCTTACTGTTACTCGCCTGGATATTGCTTATGCTGTCCATGTTGTCAGTCAGTTTATATCTGCTCCTCGCTCTACTCATTTTGATGCTGTCATTCGGATCATTCATTATCTCAAAGGGACAGTTTTTCATGGGCTTCACTACTCCTCAAAATCATCTCTTATATTAAGGGCTTACTCTGATGCAGACTGGGCCAGTGACCCTACGGATCGTCGGTCTATTACTGGTTACTGTTTCTCCCTCAGGGACTCCCTTCATACTTGGCGTAGTAAGAAGCAGTCTATTGTTTCTCGATCAAGTATTGAGGCTGAATACCGCGCTCTTGCTGATATTTCATAAGAACTAATATGGCTTCGACGCCTCCTCGATGAATTAGGTGCTCCTCAAGACTCTGCTACTACTCTCTATTATGACAACCGCAGTGCCATCCAAATCAGTTACAATGACGTCTTTCATGAACGAACCAAACACATTGAGATTGATTGTCACTTTATTCGCTAGTATATTCGCAATCTGTACATTCATCTTACGCTCATATCTTCAGACGACCAGCTTGCAGATCTCTTCACCAAAGCTCGCCAGCCTAGCCATTTCCAAACTCCAGCTAGTCTCTCACTTACCACCTTGAGTGAGAGGGGGGGGTTGTTAGAATATACTATGTATTTAGTATTAATTATATTTCCTATTCTATTTTTCTAATTGTATTGATTGTGTTCCCATTATACTTTCCTAATTGTAGCCTAGATTATAACTTTGTTTCTTGTATATATATCCATTCTCTATTGTACATGATTCATCAAGAAAGCAATACAATTCTTTTATTCTCCTTCAATTTCTTTGTTTTGTATTTTGTAACAAGAATATTAACTTTAAATTAAAAAAAAAACAAACTCTTAAATTTAAATGTCCTAAAAAATGAACTCTTAATTAAAGATTATAGCTCTGCCCATGCAAACATGCATTTTATACCACTAGAGACGTATTAACAAAACTCATGTTTAAAGTACCTCAACATTGAAGATGGACACACAAAATATACATAATTAATTAATTTAGAAAAAAAAAACCTATTATGTGAAAAATGTTAATTATACGATTTTAAAAATAATAATCACTTTAATTAGTCAATGTCAATTTATTTTCCTTCTCATTTCTTGTTGTAATCTTCCCCTTCTTTTTTTTTTTTCCATTTATTTTTATTAGAAAAATCTTTCCTTTCTATTTTCTGCCTGTGTTATGGGTATATCCCACTATAGGGACGACGTATACCATAAACTAGGACCACCTTCATAACCCTTGTTTCTAACAAAATTTAAAGAGGGAAAAAACCTTAAATTTCATAACATAGAAAATGTCTAAAACTAAGCAATTTGTCGCTATTGAAGCTACATAACCAGAATATACATCCACGCACATTGTAATCTCCAAAAACAATGTAACAAGAAGCGTCCATAAATCCCCAACATTTAACCTTAACCAAAAACCCACAAATTTTGATTTACAAATTAGTTTACAAAATGGGAGGCTCACAATCATGTAGCCTATGTCCTGATGATTCAGCCAAATCCAAGAGAGAAGTTTTAGTTATGAAAGAAGACGGGGAGCCAATCAAATTCAAGGAAGGAATCTTGGTGAAAGATGTTTTAGCAGCAAATCCATATCACAAATTGATCCGTTGCTGCTCTGACCGGTCTATTCTGCCGGAGAGTTTTCAGTTAAATGGCAACTGGCTTTATTTTTTGTTGCCCGAGGGACTAGCAGTGAACGATGCGACGTACAAAAGCCTAATTAGGGCTGCAGTGTCGAAAGAGTTGATAATCTCGAAATTGGTAATGGACAAGAGCGAGATTGATGGGCAAGAGGCGGCTTGTAAGGTGATGATCGCGAGTGATGAAGCTGATGATGAATATAAGAAGTACTCTCATTGGAAACCAACTCTGCAAACCATACAAGAGGCAACTTCACCGCCGCTTAATGCAGACATATGAATTTCTACAAGTATACAAAACAATTGATGATTTTGGCCATATATCACTTAATTGTGGCGTCAACAGAGCTTTTAAAGCAAGCATTTGGGCACCTTATATGAGCATGCATGTTTTATGGCATTGCTTATTTTGTATCATAATTAGCCATCTATTTGTTTTGGTTTGGCCACTTCAAACATCAATCTAACAAATTCATATTCTATTATATTAGTTGTGTGATTAAGAATTAAATGTTAGAAAAATAATTAGATTGTTCTATTGTGGAAATTGCGAAAATAATAAATAAATTAAACTTATCGATCGAGGCTTGTGAAACCACAATTTCCTAAGGTGAAATTGTCCGCTGTAGAGAAGCGCTAACAGCTTTCGTGAGCACATACCTCCCAGGATTTAACAACCTTCGTGAACACACACCTCCCAGGATTCAACAATTTAGGATTCTACCAGCACTATAGAATCCCTATTTGGAACACTCAAAATACTCTAGAAAAAATCAAAATCGAAAAGTATGTAAAGGAAATCGTATTATTTTCTGTGTGTCTATCAATGAGGATGAAGTTATGAATATATAACAAATATGCGTAACGGAAGGAGAGTGGGGATAATGCGTATAAAGCATTACCCGTAATAGTCCTACGACTCGATCAATATTTATCTCGAAATAAATTAGTAACGGAATATTAATTAAATATTTAAATAGCACAAAATATTAAATTTTTTTTAAAAAAAGCCCAAAGTCCTATCAAAAATTCTTTAAAAATAAGTGTAGCTCACAAGGTTTGAACTGAGCGTCTAAGCCAAATTTCCGGGCCTCTCCCACTTGAACTATGAACCTCAAAGTAATTGTGTTATTCACATTAATATATAAACAACATTAAATACTCAATCACGTCTCACGTTAACGTAAATTATCATCCAATAATACATGTTTGTTTTGTTCATTGATAGCATATTTGCGAATACGATACACAAATACACTATCTTCTTCCAAATTCAAAACAAGAGGGGTCAAGCTTATTTTGTAATAGTACACGAATTTAGAGGAGGAGATGAAAGGTAGTGATTTAAGGATACAGTGTAGGGGTGGCAATTTTTTTTAAAAAAAAATACAGAATCAAACGAAATTAGGATAAAATATAAATTAAGTATTATGTTCGTGTCATGTTCAAGTATTCATTTTTTAACACAATCTCGGGTCGTGCCGAGTTTGTGTAAAAAAATTGCTATGAAATTGACTCAAAATTAACACAATTTAGACATGAATGGATGCATTAAGGAGAAGGTGAATTTATATGTCATTAAAATCTCTATTATTTTATGGATAGAACCTTGTTTAATTAGTTTCTTCTTCATTTCTTGGCTATTATTTATCTTGTTTTCACTTGAATTCATGTTTTTCGTGTTTGGGTCGTGTTTAAATTAAGGGTTATATGTATATATTGTGTGAAGACTAATTGAATGAAAGTGTTCATCTTGTTTAAATTGGGTTGTGTTCACTTTAACAAACAAATAAAAGATGACTTCGTATCGTGTCGTTTTGTTGTTTGTGTTAACCTCTATTTTAAGGTCGTATTGTGTTAAATCAAAAGAGACATAAAAATACGATTTACCACCTCTATGGTTCGTTTGGTTCAAGATTTAAACCATTCCATTCCGAAATGATTCCCACATTTGGTTCAAGTTTTAAGTCCGGAATAAATGATTCCAGGAACAAACCTTTCCCCCCAAAGTTCTCCCATTTAAATCATAAGGAATAAACCATTACCAATGAGCATCTTTTTTAATTTTTTCATGTTAGAACTAAAATAACACTCTTTCTTATGAATAAATAATTCTTTTTTCATCGATGTATGAAAATATTGTTTGGAATTTTTTTTTAATTACGCTGCTGCACAAAAATGAAAAAAAAAATTATTTGGAACTTTTTTCTTTTAGTTTTTCCTGTTGTATTTTTTTTTAATTACAAAAATTGTAATTTTTGTAGGATAGTTATTAGCTAGGTATGTCTAATTTTTGTAATTTATTATAGTAATTGTCTCTTTTGAAAAATTAGTAGGTGATGTTTTCTCATTTTATAAAAAGAAGGGTATTTGTGTAATTGATACTTTATTCCATTCCTATTCCCGGTTGAACCAAACATCGGCATGACATCCTAGATGCCTGGAAAATAACTTTCCAGGAATCAAGTATTCCCATTCCTTACTCATTCCATTCCTAAAACTCGAACCAAACGAGCCCCTAATATAACGGTCCATACCCTGTTCTTTCTTTCAATTTATCTAATTGATTTTCACAGCGTATTTGATGATTTAACAATATCGAATATTTTGATTAGCATTTTATTAAAATCTCACTCTTCGAACTATGCATAATTGCTACATAATTTAATTTACAAAATTCAATCGTGTAAATTAACTCACGTATCATTATTATTATTACTATTATTACAATCAAATCCATAAGACAACTGTGGTTGATGCCCCACCCACAAACCACATTGATTGTGTTTCTTAAATTCTTCTACTACTACTGAATTTTTCTTCAATGCTCTCAACCATTATTATTTCTTTCCAACAACTTTCCATTTGAATTTGATCCAACTGTCACAAATACCTCACGGGCGGATATAGGAAAAGACTGAGAGCGGGGCCCAAAAAAAATTCTCTCATTGTTAATTACAATACTATGCAAGTCTAGCCCAACTCTAATATAAAATATTAATTTATTAGTCGTTAAAAAAAATATAAAATTAGACTATGATTAAATAGTTCATGTGGTAAATAATTTTTGTTTTAAGTGAGATGTTGGGAGTTCAAACCCTTAAACATTAATTTTTTTGCAAACTACCCTCTCTCTCTGCCTCTTGTTTTCTCTTTTTTTAAATATGTGTGATTACTTTTAAATACTAATTAAAGTTAAATTTGTGATTAGTGATGAAATATTTTTCTTTTTAATATTTACAATGATAAAATTCTCAATAGTTTATCTATTCAATTAAATTTTAATATATACTTTTTACACAACTTACCCTCTTAAGAATCTTGGATCAAAATATAGTACATTATATTTCTTCTTGTTTTACTTTCACTTTCGCTGGAGTAATGATTGGAAAGTGGGATAAGAATTGAACCATTACTGACAGCTTTTCGAATTCTAACGAAATGCCAAAGTAAGAAGTATCATGGTAATTGAGCTAACCTCTCAAAGATTTAAAATGAATGGTTGATTCAGAGTTACTCACCATTGCTTTTCAAGTCTAGCATCAGTATCTTCTAAACTCCATGATGCTTCCAATTTACCTATGCCCAATTCTATACTTGCCAATTCTTGCTGCTCAATCCCCCACCCAAATTATTGATTCCCTGCTTCAGCACTATGCTTTCACATCAATTCTCCGGCAAAGAACCGGCTTCATCTACTACAGCAATGCCACTTCAGACCTCGCCGGAATTGAAGTCGGAGCCGTGAGGCTCCGGAGCGGCAGCCTGAGAAGAAGAGGCATGAAAAGCTACAAAGAATTTCAGATCCCAACCGGTATAATCGAAGATCCTTACGTTGAACGGCTAGTTTTGGTTTACCAAAATCTGGGCAACTGGTCCTCATTTTACTACCCTTTACCTGGTTATGCCTACTTATCTTCAGTATTGGGTCTTTTATCTTATAATGCGTCGGTTTCGTCTTCTTCTGCAATTGGGTTGGATCTTAGAGCAACTGAGACCCCTATTTTGATTAGGTTTCAGAATGTGAAACCAGCACCAGATGGGTTCTCCCCCAAGTGTTTGTGTTTTGGCCTGTATGGGTCCTTGGAGTTTGGCAATGTATTGAGCGGAAATGTGTGTTCCACTACGAAGCAGGGGCATTTCGCCATTGTTGTGGAGCTCTCTGCTCCGGCACCGGCTATGGCGGGAGAGATTCCGACGGGGGTTGGTGGTGATGGTGGTTTAGGTAAGTATTGGGAGTGGGTGGTTGGTGGATGTGTGGTGGGGGGATTGGTGGTGATGGGTTTGTTTGGGGTTTTGGTTGTGTGGGTGAGAATGTGCAGGGAGAAGAGAGAGAGGGGAAGAATGGAGGCGGTGGCAGAAGGCGGAGCTCCGCTGTTGATGGCGGCGATTGGAGGGAGAATTAAGGTGCCCGTGGCGACAGGGACTCGGACTAGACCAGTACTGGAAAATGAATATTTGCCATAGTCATTATTGTTTTATGGAAGACAATATTGTATGATCTCTTATTTTTCATAACTAAATTCCATTTATCCCTATCTTAAGAATTTTGATTTACTTATAAATATTTAAATTTATAAATTCGCACACAATAATTCATCTAGGTTGTGCATCACAAACGCCTTTTCTTTTGTCAAAGCTTAAATGTCACTAATTAAATTACGATTTTCTTATTTCAAGTATCGAAAGAAAAAAAAATTACAACTCAAAGCAGAGCAAAGGAAGCACACATTTGATTGATTCAAGTTTTTATTTTTTATTAAAATTTTATATTATTAAATTTATACTTGAATTCTTTTATAATTTATGTCAAAATGTTGATTGTAAGTGGTCAAAATAAACCTTTTATATAAAATTACCATTTTAAATTGCAAAAGTGAACAATAACCCGAACTAAACAAGCACTAATTAGTATAGGATATTTGAAATTTGCAGGTCTTTCGGTGCTTGTTTAGTTCGGGTTATTTGTAAAGAGCACATATGAATCCATACAATCATATAAAGCACGGATTAACAATATCTTTTCATTTCCAAAATATTTAATTGCTAGGTTTTTTAAGTAAATATTAAAAAACAAATATATGTTTTGAAGTACAATGCTAATTTATTAGCACAACTTTTACTTGCATTACTTCGAGCTGATGAGAGGAAGCGTGCACAAATTAGCGACATCGCAAATGTTTAAAATCAAATCATGAATAATAAAGGAGTCGCCAATCTCAAACTGAACAGCTGCAATAAATACCAGAAACGCAAAACAGCTTATTTTGCTAATTCTAAAGAAGTATCAATTTCTTCATAGGGGAAATACCCCACAACCACCAAAAGAAAAAAGGACTCCTGTTATTTCTAAAAGGGTAATTCACTTCACTTGAAGCATGATGATGACTTTCACTCAGTACCTGTGCTCCAACTTCTCCTTTTCCTGGTAGCTCTGCACATACCTGCATCAATAACAAAGTATATGTGTCACTGGCTACACACGGTTCCATGATTGTATATCATTACGCATATTTCAAAGTTAAATAACATGCATACTCAATGACCAAGACTAAAAGTTATCTAGGTATCTTCAAATTTGGTGAACAAAATAACGGGTCTCTTTGTAGCATCCTCGGTGTTATAAGAACATATAGATTATGTGATCCAACACTTATGCATATTCTTGTACATGCCTATGGGGTGACGGAAAGTTAACTTGCTACCTTCCCTTTTCTTTTGGGTGGCGCAAAACAAAATGTCAAATATTGTCTAGAAAACACATCTTAATGTTGGAAGCCCCAAAACACAATTGAAAAATAAATCATCCACTTCAATGTCCTTCAAGGAAAAAATACAACAAAGATCATAAGATTTATCGTGTCCACAGACCAAGATCTCCTGGTGCAGCAAATCTCAACTGTAATGTCTTTGCTTGTTCCCTGAGAAATCTATACAAGAGAAAGTTCATTTACGCACCCACCCACCCATACCAATTTTTTTGGTAGAAAGAGAGTAAGTTCATTTACACGCCCGCCCACCCACACACCCATTCCTAAGGAATTATAGATCATCCTCCTCCTCCTCATTTTTTGCTTCAGATATCGTGGAAACTAATGTGGCTGGTTTATTTTCTTGAAAACTTGCATGCTCTACTACAAAAGCTCAACTAATCTCCAATCGTGCAATTTAAACCCTCCAATCTGCATGCAACAAGAGGTGGCTCATAAGGGATTCAGTCTCTTATCTCTTGACCTCCGTGTTGTGAAGTAAGAGCCCGTGCTGCTTAGTTATACCACCGAAATTGAGTCATGAGCAATCTAACTCTAGCACAACCTCAAGCTAGAGTTCTACCCAATCGGGATTGGGTCATCAAAGAATCTAGCTTTAACTCAACGTTAGCTAGAATTGTACCCCATTGGAATTGAATCGTAAAACAATCTGGCTCTAACTCAACCTTAGCTAGAATTGTACAAAATACGATCCTGCACCACCTTATATCCAATTAAGGCTGGATAGGGGTAACTAAAATCATATCAAGAAATACGACCCTCAATCGAGATCATCACAATCAAACAAATGATTTCCATTTAGCCAAATACTATTTCACATGTGTCAACCCAATACAACAACAAATTAAGTTCACGCAATAATAGAACTATAGAAGATCAATAGATAGAGAAAGGTGGAAAGTCGAAGAAAATCAGGAATAAAGTCAATAGGCTCAATACACACACAGAAAGAGAAATGCATACATACATTATACAGTGTACAGACACATAAATATGAAAAATTAGAATCCAGTCCTTGAGGTAGTTCGAACATTTTTTTTCCCGAAAGGATGGAGTCTCTGGCCCAATAGTGCCTCACCCTGTAACTTGAGACAGATAGTGTGACGCGCATACTATGAAATTGAGTCCTCGCAATATCTGTCTCGCAGATACTTGTAATTTGAGATAGATAGAAACCTATAGATAGATATCGTGTGATCTGAAGACAGATACTATGAAATTGAGTACTCGCAAACGGCGTATACTAACACAAATAAATAAATTAATAAAAATTGTGGAGGGTGCATCCCGGTACAAGATAAGATAGGGAAAGAGGGATTTACGTGTAGACGCCGACGAGAGGGGCGAGGAGAAGAGTGGCGCTCAGCCAGTTTTCGGAGACCTTGTGGTGGATCTTACCGGGAAGATCCTTCCATAAACCAGGCATCACCTTCTGTTGGAAGGGTGATAGAGCGTATACCACCGCCTTCATCCTCACCGGTTGTTTCCCCATCGCCAGAAGAAGATTAAACTGTTCTCCGCTCTGCTCCGATCAAATACTCTTCTCTCTGCAGAAGAGACCTAGGGCTTGATGAGATTGGAAACGATGGAGAAGTATAAATTAAGTTCGCGTTGGAAGGAAAGAAATCAGAATTTTCCGGCGTTATCTGTTTGGGCTACTTTTCTGGGCCAAACTTTGATGGAGTTTAGCCCAGGATGAAAACCAAGAATTTTTTTTCAACAATTTTTTGGTAAATTGTATTTCGTTGCTCGAAAACTCAATAAAATAATAAATATATATATATAAATGTATGCATTTTTAAGGGTAGAAATATTGGTACTCCCAAAAATATTTGGTAACACGCCATTTTCATTCTGTCCTTCGCAACCGAATTAAGTGTCTGTTACTTGATTTTTAAAGGTTGAGTATAAGCCCATATACTCGATTCTTGACAACTAAGTAAGACATTATTAAGTTTTATCTAATCTAGCTTGTACTTAGTCATTTACAATGGAGTAACATATACGTTACTCGGTTGTTAATGACCGAATAAAGAGTGAGTATTTTCAAAAAATATTGGGAGTGCCAATATCTCTACTCATTTTTAATTGGTAATAAAATTGATAAACATGATTAAAAAAAAATTGCTGTAGTTTTTTCATTGGCACAAGAATGCTTGTGTAGATCTAATAATGTCTGAGGGGTGTGCACGATACAAACAACATCGAACCAAGTGTTACCGCGCTTACGGGTGTGCACGATCTGATTGATTAGACTGAATATTAGTGGACCGGATCGGATGTATCGATCCTATAAATTCGTAAATGGACCCGGACCGAAATGAGTGTTAAGACCGGAGTAGACCAAACCAGTTTAGTTTCGATTGGTCCATCCGGCTTGAGCTTTTTTTTTTGCCCATTTTTTTGGGTTTTTTTATAATAAATCTTGGGTATTTTTTTTGAGATATATAAAAATATTAATTGTATATCTTTTTCATAATAATTAGTATAAAATTTTATAATAAAACATAAGTTAAATTATAAATCGTTCAAAATTAATATATGTGTAAACAATATCAAAATTAAAAGGAAACTAGTATTTTGACTCTTGAAATGGGTGAAGCAAAAACAAACTAGTATTCTTAATATTATTATTGTATATTATTAATATATATTTAAATATATATATATATATAATACCAGTCTGATCAGACCGAAGCTTTAAAATTTAAGACAAAAGACTGGACCGAACTATTTTAGTCCTCTAAAATTTGGACCGAACCAGACCGAATTCAAATGGTCCGGTCCAAATCAGTTCATTTTTCGGTCTGGTTCATTCGATTTGGCTGTTCGTTCGATTTCTGAACACCCCTAACCACTCTAAGTAAACCAAATCTCATTTGGTATATAATTGGTTTACATGAAAAAATTGAAAAAATAGTACAAAATTAATTCACATTCATTTCACTTACTTTTTTTCAATCTAAATTAAGACTTTATTGTCTCCAGTTCTTATGTTCTATATTAAAATGTGAGAACAAATTAACTGAAATAAAGACTTTATTGTTTCTTGTTATATATCGGGAGTCTTAACTTTCTAGACCATACCTATTGACAAAGTAATTATGGATTTATTTAAACACGGTATTACCTTTAAAAGTTATACCATATCTTTCCGGAGTCTTGCTTTTAAAAATTATACCATATATTTTCAAACTTATACATTCCTCTATCAAATTGTCAATAATAATAATTATTTTGTCAATAACACCATCCTATTTCCAAGGGAGATTTTTACGAATGCAAGTTTATAACATGCTTTTGTAATTACCCACAGATGGTATGGATCTCATTTTATTTTAAAAAAAAAATGAAATAAATAAGGTTAAAGAAGTTAGATAAGATCTCTTGCAACGAAGTTGAGAGGAGATCTATTATGAAGGTCTAGTGAGAGAAATCCTAAACCTTAATACAAATTGATTTCCAAATTACCATTTTTAATTCAAATAAATATAATTATGCAAGTTTTAATTTTTTTTTTATTTTTTTATTTGGGATTCCCCCAAAACTAGTATTGGTCTATAACACTACAAGTAAAAAAAAATAAAAAATTACCACACTAAAATATCAATAACAAATAAATCCAATAATTATTCTACTTCAACAAACACCAACAAACACCAACCAACCATTAAGAGTGTCACAAAAGCTAGAAAGAAATTCACTTGCTGTTTCCTTTCCGCACTGCATAGTTTCTTTGTTGCCAAACAAGTGCTTTTTCACTTTCTCAAGCTCTCACCAGCCATGTTAAAATCTCCCTCCTCACCCTTGTGTAGAAAACTTGAGATGTGTCGATCGATTATAAATACGCGACGAAAATGCAAAACGGGGAGTAAGAGTGTGTGCTCTCCAATGGGGTCTCAAAAAGAAACCCATCAAGGGAGAAAATATAGAATGGCCTTTTCCTTTTTTTCCCTACCAACCAGTTTTAGCTCGCTTCATTCCACTTGAGCCGAAAGGAGAGACACTGCCCCTTGGCCGGGGGCTCTCCTCTCTGAAATTCGAGTTTAGCATCGCGAGTTCTCTTAGTTGCTGCCTCTTGTACAAATCCAGCGATTCGTCCTGCATTAGAAAAATAAATTTGTTGAAAATAATTTACCTCTTGACTATAACTATTTACAGACAGGATTGGTCCAGTCCTGAGAGTGCAGAGTAGTGGGCAACTGTAGAGGACTAGAGGCAAAAAAATATTTAATACTCCTAGAGTACCACGTGGCAATACTCCAAAATCAATAGGTGAGCGCCAAATAAGCACATTCATTCTTTATATATTTTTGTGCCCTCTTGGATGCAACGCAAATCCTCTCTAGAGCTTCACCATTAGATAGGAGTACGGTCACACGGTTCTTCAGGAGTACCAAGTATCTTCTCGTGCTGGGCCTTTGATGCAACAAGAGATTTTATACTTGTGTAAAAGGCCCTACTTTCTAAACATAGTAATAGAATAATTGAATAAGGGCCCAATATTGTGCTTCTCTGGACCGGCCCTGAGTATATAGCTAGGGTGTTAACTGGAACAAGTTAGCCTGAAGAACTACGTAAAATCACAGAACTGGGAATGATCGAACCGGAGGCAAACTGAGCCAAAACCCATGGAAATGAACTGTATTAACCTTTGAAATGGTCACTATCAAGAGGCCTCAAGCCTGTGTCTAACATATCAGACAGAGGACATGCTTGGACGCACGAAAAAAAGTATCCTCTTTAGTTAGACTCTCTATGTAGCACATGCAACGAAAATTAATCATAAATATGTGCCACAACAACTAGAAGAACAAATTTATACCACAGGTTTGAGCAGTTCTTCTATGATTTCTTGCGCTTGTCTTAACCGTACATCAACAATATTGACCGGTAATTCTGCCTCGATCAAAATGTGCAGTGGATCATTCAGATGCTCATAGCCAGGTCTTCCCCTTAGACTCTCCTCCTTCATTATGAAAAGAACAAAAACATAGCGAATAATTTAGATTATTGAATAATTTAAATGGTACCGCTTAATTCGTAAGCTTTGGGGAATATTATACCTTGGCAGCATCTTTTATTGAACCCTTCCCTCTAATATATACACGGCATCCTGTAGAAGCTTCCACTCGCTTTAGAGAGTTGCCTCGAGGACCTAGAAGCCTCCCAACAAAATTGAACTAATATCCACAAGAAACGAAATGGTGGTCAGCAATTTATTCTATAAGCACTTTGAGCAGTTCTTCAACAACTAGAAGAATAAATTTAACAATCATAGTTCTTTCACCTAGGTGCAAGAATTCACCCCGACTAAACAGGTCATAAAGTAAAAAACAACTTCAACAATCATAGTGCTTATAGAATAATAGAAATAGGATAAAGTACAATATTTTAAAGCTGAATAACTTACATTCGGGTAGTTATCAACCGGTATTTCCAAGCGCAATAGCCTCTTGGCAATGTAAGAGCTTGGGCTTCCGGGTGCCGCTTGCCAGTCCATTGTTAGACCCGGTGGTCCACCTAATCTCTGTTACATTATCAACTCAATGATTGGGTACCATGGCCAGAAAGAAGAACAGGAATTTGAGAGGAAATATGAATAAACAAGGAAACAAATCCGTTGTGTGTTTGCTTCAATAATTTAACAATTTGATTCAGATTCCATGATTGCAGCTTAAATAACTTAAGAAACTAATATATGGTGAGAATTGCGAGAGCAACACTGTGATGATGTATTTATTTGAATATTATCGAAAACATTATGATAAAAATAAGTAGGACTCACAGAATCTCAAATTAAGTGTGCCATTTCCTTTTTGGGACATAATCGATGTATCAAATTTTATATTAAAGCATTAGTTGTATTCTTAACCACTGGTTATGTTGCCATAAAACACAAAAACACTTCTAACTGAGAGGCGAACATCCCTAAAAATGCATTCTTTTAGGTAAATTGTAGCTCCAAATGCACCCCCTGTATGGCTTTGTGAAAGAAAACAAAGGAGCATGTGTCAAGTTGTCAGTTCCTCTTATACTCGATCTTAGATTCTGCATTAGAATCTTTTCAAAGGAGAGCCTTTTTCACAATGAGCAAACGGAAAACCAAAGTGATGTGGTGCCTACGTAGCATGAGCAAAATGTCCTATGCGTCGGAGATTCTCTAAGGGTTCATCTGATTGGTTTGCATGAAAAGGATCGAATTCAATGGAATTGTTCTCCACAGAAACAAATTCATGGAAAAAAAATTTGGGAGGAGGTGGTTTTTGAACTACATGGGAAATAAGAAAATCAGATAAACCAAGTTTACCATGGAAATTGACTAAACACTACTTACTACAGATGAAAAATATGAAAATCTGGAGGACTTTCCATGGAAAAGAAGTGCAATCACACACGCCGTAAGATCTAAATATTGTGTACGAAGTGCATAGAAGTAGCATAAACTTGGTATTAGAGTCATAGATTCATAGATATACATTAAGTGCGTATCTAATCAATGAGAAGAGAACGGATAAATATTGTACCGTTACATTGAAGAATTTGTACAACCAAGGTTAAAACGATGAAAATGAAACCATACATTTGGTTATTTGATGTACTCACCTCATGCTGAAGACCGTTCCAGCCATTTCCATTCCAACGGCCTAAGCCTTTTGGTCCAACATCAGGCATTATGTCTAAAGAGTTCAACGGACTAGGGCTGCCACGTTGTAGTCTATCATAGTCACTAAACCCTTGGTTCGAGATCATTCCAGAAACCCTTAATATCTCTGCCAAAATTACATGAAAGTCAAGTATTAAGCACAAAAAAAACATATTTCTTCTGACTACAATATGGATATACTAGGGTCAGCCCATGCTTACGGCACTACTGAAGATCTTGTCCATCTGTCACAAGCATTTAGTATATCAATGCTTGCTAACATATGTATTAAAGTATAAGCTGAAGTATATTTGGGAAGTTATAAGAAAGCAGTGCATAAGAATTTCCAGTGTTTGTTCATTTTGTTGAGAATATAAATCCTGGACTGGAACTATAAAGCCTTGGACCACAATACTCCATGTAGTAGGCCGAACGGTCATATATGCTCCACATCACGCAAAATAATACATCCATGTGTTTGGCACTAAGGCGCTGTTTTTTTTAACCTCTGAATGTTGAACATTGAATGCCTAATGATTGACAAAACCTCTGAAAAATGACTTGATTTTATTTGGCTCTGAATGTTAAATGGATGGCATTTTACAAAATTTGCTTCTTAATGTTGAATGGTGAATTTAATTCTAATTTAGCATTAAGAGGTGAAAAAAAAATCACCATTTCTACCTCTTAATGCAGAACATACTTTCATTCAACATTAACAGGTAAAAACAAACGCCACCCAAATTGCGCCACACATGAGTGGCAATTTGAGAATATAAAAACGGTGGGACTCTAAAGCCTTGCACCCACAGTATATAGGATCTCGATACACCCTACACTAGTTAGCTACACCAGAGACAATTGTAGAACTGCCCTTTTGTTTTTATCGCTTCTTTATTCTTTCTCTCTTTGTCGTTTTATCCTCGAAAGATGTGATCCCACACCGACAAATTAATTCTTCAAACGCTATCGATCTGATTAACTTGGAAGTCTGATTTCTTGCAACTATTTCCAATGCCACACCATAATATTCTCTATAAGGATTTTGTCTCACCTTACTATGGCAAAAAATCTCATCAGTTTATATTTTCCAATAAAAAGGACTACCAGATTTGATCTCCCATTGATATTGATTCTGAGGGTATATTGAAATAATCCTTCAATTATTATGAAACCAGCTAATATGGAAAAGCTAGCACACTTTTAATAAATAATCAACATAAATGGATTCAATACTTGAAAAACTAAAGATACCCAATTAATATAAAGTTCATATACTATTGTATATTGCAATAAACATGGAAAGGCCGAATCAATGAAACAAAGCTAAGTATCCACAAATTAAGAGAAACCCAAAAGGCAAAAACATATGAAAATCAGATCCAAAATAAATATAAACCTTGATTCAAGAGTCTGGTGCATATAGGAAGGATTTGCATAAAAGGTCCAAGCTTTTGTCTCTCTGCTAACAGCTCTGCCAAGTACTGACTACAAGAAATCAACACAGAAAAGTTTACAGAACAATCAAACTTATGGAGATTTTTCAAAGCTCCTTAACATCAAAATAACATCAAGAATCAAAAGATTTCATCTTTTTTTTTAGGCAGGATGATTTGGGCAGTACCTATCAACATCTGGGTTGGTCCTTATATGAGGAGAAGCAGCTCTTGCTGGTGAATAATTCAAGTTCTGACTGTATAAGCTTGACATGATGATTTCTATGAAGAAAGGGTTTGGATTGATACTCCAGTTTATTAAGAAAGGAAAAAGAAGGAAGAAAGGGAAGATTTTATTGAGATAGCAAAAGCTTTGAATGGCTTGGGTGCTGTGGGTTGTGAACCCTTTGGGAGAAAAAAAAAAAAGGGAGAAAATAAAGATTGGGAAAATGAAAATGTACTGTTTGAGTGGCTTTTTAAAGTTCAGTGAGGTGGGGAGGTTTAAAAACTTTAATAGGCGTGGGGTAGTTGTACGTACACACACATGTATATGTGTTGGCTTATGTTGCCATGGTAAAGTTTTTACCTTCTATTTTTTAAATTTCTCTTTTAAATGTTTAGGAACATTTACGCTCCGTTTGATAGCAACATGAAAAATAAAAATAACTAATTTAAATGAAAAGATGAAAAATAAGTTGAGGCATATGGTGAAATCCTCTCTATCTCATACTCATTTTTGTGCGTATATATCTTCCATCCTCCTTTAATATTTTGTGAAAATTTTTTCTCCACCATCACTCAAAGAAAATTTTGTCATGGAAAAAAACAAAAGGCAAGAGTTAATCTCATCATATCCCTCAACTTATTTTTCATCTTTTCATCTAAATTAGTTATTTTTTTTTATTTTTCATGTTGCTATCAAACGGAGCTTTACAGTAATAAAACTTATTAGTGCATGGCGTATTATAAATAAAATAGTAGTATAATAAAAGAGAGATAATAATCATTGTTTGGTTGAGACTGAGAGAAGAAAATAACTCTACCTAACTATTAGACATAAAAGAAAGAAAACTCTCTCACACTTTTCTATTAAGTGTATATAAATGAATTTAGTAGTAAAACTTAATTTTAGCATACCATTAATTTACGGAAATAATGTTTTGTTCTAGAACTATAACCGCTGCACGCACGGAAATAATGAATTTAGCGTATAGAAAGTTATGTCTCGTTCGTTGAATGCATGGCAAGTAATTTGCAATATAAATAATGTTTTTGTGCGAATAGAATATCATATGAATTTATATTTCGCTTGGTTTGTCGCATGATTTAATAAGATATTATTAGTGGTGCCATAAAATTTTGCAAGTTAATTTGTATCAAAATATAAAAAACATATTAACCTTTATACACTGAATTTTTATTTAGAACCCTAATCAAACACGATATTTTTCATTTTCTTGCATATCCTTCAATAACATTTGAATGTAATAAAACTAATAAAACGTAGTCTTAAGTTTGAGCTCTGACACAAATCTAGTAGATGAAATGATGCTATAAATCAAATGAGTCCGCACAAAATTACTCCACTCGAACGATTTCAATTATTTGTAAGTGAATAATAATTCTAATGGATCTAATCAATACTATATAATAACTTCTTCCAGACTTTTAATTATCCAGCATTAAGTGAACAAATTTTTAAACACCGTTCAAATATTGATGTAATGAAAGATTAAGACTTCTTACCAAAGCACGGTAAAAGAAATTCAATCCAAGTACACGCACAAATACATTACAAATGCCTACCCTATAGAAAAGAATTAAGTAATCAGATGGTTATTTAGTAGTCATATAGTTACAATAAAAATATGTAAAATTAAAAGTTGTTACCAAACCACAATAAAAGTGTCTCAATTCAAGCATCTGTACAAGTTCAATACAAATGCCCACTAGCCTGTGTATACAAGAATTAAAATACTTAAATTAAAATATATGTATATATATATAATATGAATTCATGTGTCCGGAAGGATTTGAGATTGATACTTGACAAGGGCTTTTTTTACGGTCCTGTGTAAGTAAGTGTAAGTGTGCATGTGCGTGTGTATATTTTAGAAAGAGAAGTAGCCTTTTTGGGTGAAAGATTTTATTTTATATAAAAAGAAAACCTAACAAGACCGATCACGCGCTGAATAGTGCGCGTAGGGGTGGGAAAAAATACCATTTGTACCGTACCAATCCGTACCAAACCGAACCAATACCAAATTGTACCGAAAATTTGGTAATGGTACAATACCGATTGGTATTGTACCATACCGAATTACTTTGGTACGGCACTAGTATTCATATTCATTACCGATGGTATACCGTACCATACCGATTTTTTGGTACGGTATGATATACCGTACCATACCAATACCAAATGTGCCATTATACCAAATATTAAATAAATACCAAATTACCAATATTTCACAATTAGATATAGATGAAGTTAGATGAACGGTCTAGATTATCAACAATTCCATTCTCTCTTTAGACCCATTTCAGCTCTAAATCAGGTAACAATTCTCGTTCCTTATAAATATTCCATTGAAACAAATTTTGTTGGTTCATTTTAATATTGTTCAGTTCATTTAAGTCGTTTCACTGAGTATGCACTCGAACTTTGACATATATAATATCTATCGATGATGAGAAGATGTTGGTTTTGTTTTCTTTCATAATAGGCAATGACAGTTTATAATCTCAACAAATGATGTCAAATAAAAGAAATAAATTAGAGCATCATAAGTTTTATTCTGAATTTGGGAACCTAGTTGGTTGAGTGAGACTAAGATATATAAATTATAGATATGCATGTATTTATATATTCTGCAATTTTGCTTAGTTGTAGGTGTTCTAAGTTTTTCAACCTCCTTTTAATTCTACAAAAATTGTTCCAATTCATTTAATACATTTGAATTATAATGGCTCAATTTACTTAATCAGTTTGCATTACGATAAATATGAGCCATCATAATATAAAACATTCTTATATGTTTAGTGATTTAGTCTATTTTTTAAGACAATAAAGTGTAAAGATCTAAATATTAACAAATCATGTCTAATTCTTTTTCAAAAATATTTAGTTAAATTTAGGTTTGACTTAAGTTAGCCTATGTTTTACGTTAATTAATAAAAATCAATTATTTTGTAAATCAATTAAATTAAAAAAATTATTTTTTATTTACATGATTGATTTTTTGGTAATGTACCGTACCAACCCGTACTATACCGATATTTCGATATACCGAAAGTTTGGTATGGTAATGGCAATCAATTTTGGTGTACCAAAATTTCGGTATGATACTCGGTATAATCGGTATGGTACAGTATTGTACCAAATCCACCCCTAAGTGCGCGTGATAATTCGTAGAGGTCAAGTGAAAAACAAATCAGCATGGGCTGAAAAAAGAGAGTACACGCGCATTGAGGAGCGCGTGGTGAGGGTAGGTTTATATTTATGGTAAGCTGAATATTCGTATCAAAACATGAAGACTAACTACGGCTACGAGTCAGGTATCGTGAAAAGTAGGCAGCCTTTGGTCGCCCCCCCCCCCCCCCCCCCCCCCCCCCCCCCACCTCAATTCCTTTATTTGCTATTGCCAATCTTGCACATATATTTTGATCGTTGGTTATTATGATAGGTATTTTGGTGAAATATAAATTTCACAAGATTTAGACTATTAATAATGTCTTATGAATTTTTTTAATTTGAGTGTGAATAACTTGTTTTATAGGTATAAAGATGATTAACTTTATTGAATTGAATATATTTTTTTTGTATAAATAAATTTAATTATAATAAAAATAATGTCCGCCTAAAATAAAAGAAAAATCATATGTTTATTTCAGTTATTTTCAACAGACATCACACAGAGACATTTTTGAATTATAATGGTCAATAGAAATCTTCTCCCATATTGTTGTAGGCATTTCATTAAATTATAATTTTTTAAAATGAAGACTTTCTGGGAGATTTTTCAAGAACCCATTTCTTGAATTTTCTCTCTCTGTCCAAATTCCATTTTAATTCCAATAGAAATTGTGCACCTAATTAATGACAAATGCATTAAATAAAAAAGGGCAGGTAACAATATACATAGTTTCCAAATTTCAACGGAAAGGACCCCACAAAAAACCACTGCGGGACCTAACGTGGGCCCAGATTAGGGAACACTTCTAATGCTAAAAATAACAATGACCCAACCTTTTACTTTTGTGACATGGTAGGGTAAAGAGATATATATATATATATATATATATATTGTTATTCAAAGCCATTACTTAAGTAGTGGAACGCTATATATATGCCTACCTATGCAAATTAACCACATTTTTTGGTTGGAGAGGGGTAGGTGTATTACTTTCCTCTTTAATGAACTGATTTTATGTGCTACATTATTTAAAGACTGTTTATCATGTTATTGAAGGGGTGAGTTATTGTACTTACCACAGTTTATTTCTAGCTCAAAAAAGTAAAAGAGTTGCGTAACTGTTTTAAGAGTGTTAAATTGACATAAGCAAATTATCAAGCTAGTTTCAACTCTCATAATTAATAATCTAAAAAATTTGATAGAAGAAGTTAACAAGTGTAACTTATTTCTTAATACAGTTGGTATATATATGAATTCGCTGTTTGAATTTGATGTTTGAAGAATGGTTGAGATTAATGTAAAGATCAGGTGGTTTAAACTAAAGATGTCTTTTTCCAAGAGTCAAGATGAAAAATTAAATGTGCTATAAATTAGATCTATATATAGTAGCCTTGGCCCAAGTTACTAGTAATTCATAAATATGAAAGATTATAATTGTTATCTCACTTTGTTTGTAGTTTGTGAAAAAAATAATTCCTTCTATCAAAAAAATTATAATAAAAATCTCTTGACAAGTATTTCAAAACTAAGAAATTATATTACCATTTCAAAAAACCACAAAATATTCATGGTCCTTGTACTCATTAGCATTTGTTTGATTAGTTTGTTAATAAGTTTCACTCAAGGAGAACATAAGAATAATAATAGGTCTATCAAATTAAATGATTAAGTCATTAAACTAAGGTGGCGTTTGATAAAATAACTGGAAACTGAAATTAAAAAAACTATTTATTTACTTCTGAAAATTGCATTTGAAAAAAATGTTGTTTGTTTAAATATAACACATCTGAAAACTGAATTTTGTTTAATATGACAATTTTGCCCTTATTAGTTTATCTAAATCAATTGTAAAATGAGAAAGAAAGAGGGTAAAATAAGTATTTTACAATAGGGTGTTTTAAGTTTTGAAATTTAAGCGGCAAATTTGCCCCTTAAAATTTTTGCTCCAAATTTTCAGTTTTAAGCGGCAAACCACCTAATTTTTTTGACAAATAAACAACTTTGAAACCATTTAAATCTAAAAAATTTAAGTTTTCAAATTTAAATGATCAAAACAAACAACCCCTAAATGATATGTCAAAAGGGATATTAATTAGTCTTGCAAGCAAATCTCACCTTCACCAATACACTTTTTGATATATTGTTTAGTCAGATAACTTAATCATTTAAATTAGTACATATATCCTTACTCAAAACATAAATATCGGACATAGTGTACCAAAAACCTAAACATAATGCAAATTTAGTAGCTCTCTTACAAACACGGAGACATGAATTTCACAGTCATGCCTTAATTAAGGTAAAAGATATTTTCTAATTTATTTATTTTCTTCGAAAGGCATTTTATTGACCATACATGTATAACTCATATCACACCTAAGAGGATGAATTTTCTATAGTGTATATCGTGCTAGGTGTTATTGTAACTACAAAAAAATAAAAATAAAAATAGATACAGTAGTTTGTGCACAATTTTGGACTTGTTAAATACATGGAAAATATAATTTTTACCTTCCCATTGATAGTAAAGTAGTCATTGTTCACACCGTCTTCGAATTTTTTTTATTTTTGTCTTTATCACGAGACGTTTGGGCCAATTTTTTTGTGCATTTATTAATTCTCGGTCACAAAAGGATTTTAACATATTTATAACTATTCAAAAAATTATTTATTGTTTCCAACCCAAGACCTCCTATTCAAGTAACACTTTTGGAAACGATACATAAGATGGCAATTTATGAATAATATGTTTCATTAAACTCTAGACTATTACTTGTATGTTAATTTAATCCTTAAACAATCAATTGTCTCAATTTAACTTCTAGACCATTTTGCATGATAAACGTGAATGTTGAGTAACTTAAAAGTATACTAGATATTTGTCGATACATATATAGGATATTATGAAAATTATATTTGTCAATATGTAAAAGAAATCTGGTGCAGACAGTCCTTAAGTAAGTAAATTTTTTCACCGAAAAACGTCTACTTATATTTTAGTAACAAGAATTTGTCGTTAAAAATCAATTTATACAATATTTGAACTGTATATATATATATATGAAATACAAGTACATGCAAGTCCTGGTGGTGTATTAAGTAGCATCAAAAGCAACTAGCAACAACCCAGCTGCAACAGTACCAGTTGCAAAACATTACATAATAACAGTCCAATGGCATGCCTTGCCCACACTTTTGTCACAAATACTATCAATATATCCTCTGCTTCTCAACCTCATTTTAATCCACACACACAGGGGCGAAGCCATGTAGGGTCCAGGAGGAGCCATGATCCCACCTGGATTTTTTGTAAATTTTGACCAAGTATGTAGGGTTTTGAGCAAGAGTATAAAGACGAGGTGGTGTATGTATAACTAAAAAGTTTAGTGGGGGACAGGGTGAGGGTTTTTGGGGTGTAAAGTGTATAAGTTTGGGGGCAGGTCTCGCAATTTACTACAGGGACGGTGTATAAATGAAGGGGCTTTGTGTGATGAAAGGTACAAGTTTGAGGATTGAGTTTTGTAATTTATTGTACGGACGGTGTATAAACAAAAAATATAGCAGGTGGTCTAATTTATTTTAGTCACCCCATTTATTTGCTTGAAGCGCAGATGCAGCCTCAACACCACTGCACCAGCGCACTCCGCTTCCTTCTTTTTCTTTTGGCTCTTAGCCTCTTATGTTATATTTCCTTTTTATAATCTTATACTATATTTTTTTTATTTTAAATATTAAAATTTAGGTGTTTTAATGTTGATTTGCTTCTTAGATTGATTTATTAATATATTTGTTTGTTGATTATAATAGGTTGAATATTGAGTTGATAAAGATATTTCAAAATACATAATTAATTTTAGTATATCATTTTTAACTTTTTCAAAATATCGAAACAGAATGGAGAAATATTTTAGTAAAAATTTAGCCTAGAAACATAATTATTGAGTTTGATTTGGCTTAAAAAAAATTGGCCTCACCTAGAAATTATTCTTGGCTCCGCCACTGTACACACACATATATACATATACACACATATAAATGAAAAAATATATATAACTGTCCTACCTAAAAATTCCTTCACAGCAAACAGACAGCTCTCACTTAACACATTAAGATACATTACATATTTTACATGATTATTAATTATGATTACGTGATTAAATTATGACTAGAATACACAACTACTTTGCATGCCAGGCAAGTAATCTCTAACTAGAAACATACATATAGAGATCATCTAAAGCATCTCCAACCAACTATACAAAATGATATTATATTTCAGGACACTCTTCATAATTGTGTGAAAAAGGGGAACTCCAGCTGAATATATGCAAAATGTGTCTAAAGTTTTGTTTATATTTATTTTGGGTAGTGTTATTGCTAAAAAAAAGGCTTATGATAAAGGAATACACATTATTGTTTTAAGAATAATGTACAACAACTCTATGCATTATATGTTTTGATAAAAGGTATTTTGTGTGATGGTAATAACATTTTCCTTCACTTCTCAGAAAAAATGTATGTAAAATAAATAACTTGTTTACATTGTCGAATGTATCATAGGGGGATATACTGTACAGGGCAGGCAGGACGACCTCCCGGGGCCAAAAAATAAGAAAGAGCACCAAATTTTTTGTATATGTATATATATAATATAATAAGTATATGTTTAAAAAATATTAAATTAAAAAAATATCTTTCCAAAAATCTTTATTTAATAAGGTAACTTTCCAATAAAATGACGCAAATTTCTAAAGTCGGTCTCTTCGTCTTTGCCTATTTTCCATTGACCAAAATTAAGAAAAACAGAGCTATGCCTATTCTTTTATTTTTTTGGTTCCCCACGGGGTGTCCGGGCCAGCTTTCGCGCACCTCGACTAATCCCCGCTCGCGGTTCGTGGCTGCCGCTGGCCAAGCATTATTTTGACAACGCCGGGGTTCGACCTTGGGAGCTCCAAGTCGACCCAAGGTTGTCCCAGTGGCAACCTTATACCACTGGGCCAAGAGGCTTGGTTGCCTATTCTTTTATTATTCTTCAATCTGCAGCTCTTCCTTTTGCAATTGTCTATTGCCCTCTTAGCGTCATTTGGTAGCATCTAGAAACTTTTTAGAAGATGAAAATGCACATAAAGGTTGAAGATGTAGCATATAGATGCTTGAATTATCATTGTATTGGTTTTAAAGATATGAAAACCTGTACATTTTGAAATAAAATTTGTAAACACTTTCAATTTTTAATTGTAATGTGTTTTTGGCATAATACAAAAATTAATTGATTTTTTTAATACAAAAAAAAATAATATATTTATTTATAAAAGGGGCATCATTTTAAAATTTCAGCCCAGGGCCTAAAATTGGCCAGGACCGGCTCTGATACTGTATTATAAGTATCAATCAAGCGCGCAAGAGGTGCATTAATTTGTCAAACACAAGTAGTACTTCTAGTACAATGGTAATATAATTAAAATTCATGCGCAACATGTGAAATCTTGAACAGTAGTTTCGTTGACACAAATTGTTCTTATTTTACATGCACGCAAGCACATACA